>CM041547.1:17617143-18325243 GCA_023238725.1 Scortum barcoo
TCTGGAAGTAAAATAAATACTGATGAAAAAGTATGAACAGGTGCACTTGAATACAAGAAAAATATTCTGTCCCTTTTTTTAAAAGATGATGGAGAGATGAAGCTGCTCGAATAAATGCAGCTGTGGATTTAGCATTTCCTATGAATCGAGCCATCAATAATCAGTGGAAAAAGCCTCTGTGGGAAAACACGCAGAGCATCACAGGCAAGTACGGAAGTGGAGGCAGGACTTTGGTGCTTGATTCACAGAGGAGCATACTGTAGGTGTCGATTTAGATGTGGATAGTAGGAAGGTGACCAAGGACGTGGAAGGAAGTGACTCAGCACGAAACGCTCCCAGACACATAATCAAAACTGTATTTATTTTTAAAAATGTCAAATGCATAATAAGATGGGCCTTGCTCACAGCAGACAGTTTGATTTATCGTAGTAGGAAAAACCCAGGTATTACTAATAATATTAGTTTCTATTATTTAAATTTGTGGTTTTTCTACCGTGAGAACCATTCTGTTGCAAAGCTCAGTATTCATCTGCCTGCATGCCTGATTGGGTATAAAATTTGTTCATTTTGAAGTGGTACATCAACAGCGATACAACGTTCACTTCCTGCATCACTAGAGCGCAGCGTGGCGTATTATAGATTTTGTGGCTCTCGCTGGTTTTATCTACACAGAAAGATGAAAATCATCTGAACTGTAGATCATGGTGCCATTTGGCACGCTATACTGCCGAATAAAACTTGATCTTCTTTTTGATTTTTGTATTCGCTCTCTTCTCCCTTCACCATCTCCACACTCTACAACAAGGCATCGGCTTTGTAGGAGTCGCTACAGGAAATGACCTAAACTATTAGAGAAACATATCCAGACATAAAAAATATAGCTGTGGTGCCTTGAGTATTTCTCTCTTTTTTTTTTTTTTTTTTTTTTTTTTATTAATTTGCTTGAAGTCTTTTTTTCTACTTGTATTAACAGCCAACTGAATGTGTTCAAGGATTTTTACGTCGCCTAGCAACAGTGAAATATTCAAATGCAACCGTCTATATGCTGTAGGATGGAAGAGATGCTGTGGCAGCATGTGGCAGCAGTGGGTTCACTGGTAATTACCCCATGTGTATATGTAATGGGTCAATATTGTCCTTTAGGCGAAGCATCCACTGCACTGCAGGGACCCTCTGGGTGTTGGTGGTGGGTGGTGGGGCACCTATCCACAACTTATGCAGACTGATGGACGAATAAAGGAGGAAGAGGGAAGGAGAAATTTCACAACAAGAATTTCAGATCTCACCAAAAACAACGTACTTATGTGTGTTTGAGTGTGTGTGAGTGAGTGACTTAGCGCTTGGCAACAGTTGGCACTTCCATCAGGTGCGCGCGTGTGTGTGTCCTGGGTTGCCCTCTGAACCATTTGTCCGTTTGGGGTTTGGGGCAGGGTATTCCCTTCCCAGAGCTCGGGGAGAAAGGGAATTTCTCTGCAAGGTCACACACACACACACACACACACACACAGAGTTGGAGTGAAGAGGGATCAGTGTTTGGGTGTTAGTGGTTGTAATGGTTGTTAGTCTGACAGTCACATAGTTCTCACAGATCTAAATGGATGGTGTCTGTGTGTCTGCAGCGTGGTTCATTCTTGTGTATGATTAGAGAGAGTTTTATTCTATGTCATTGTATAAATCATGCAGACAGAATGAGGGACAAATAGTGTCTGTGACCTGCATGTTTATGTTCAATGAAAGGTCAAATCATCAATAAGTCCTGACAGGCTGCATACACACTTCCTCTCTTCCACTCTTTTGAGTGTGTCAGTAGTTTAGTTAGTAGGTGACCAGAGTGGACAAATTAGTGCTTTCCATGTTGTTTATGGATTGTTTGTACACTTGCTACCTGAACCACATCTTGTCTCCTTATGTTATAGTCCACTGATCAGTCTCTCTTACACTCCTCATAATTGCTCTGACCTTTGACCCCTCCGGTTTTGGCTGCTTCAGCTGGTGGTGATGCAGAAAAGGAAGATCATTTTAGCAACTGAATTCCCTCACTGTGAACGTATCGTGGCTGAGCCATGATTTCCTTAAAATACTATTGCTTTCACTGGCCTGACTAGATGTTTATGAGCAAATGTTCACAGGTTCAACAAAGCTGAGTCATATAGCCTCTAACGTTGTGACATGTTCCTCTTGGTCTTCGTTCTGCCTTGTCATGGCTGAAAAGGGGGAAGTTAGACTTGCCTCTGATACATTATTTTGATATTTTTTATAGATATATATTTACGCGCACTGTAGATTCATTACAAAGCTGAGCAAGGGTCAGGGGTTCTAGGCGGAGAAGTTGGCACCCCCAGCAGCAGCCTTTAACAGGTTTCAGAAAGCAGCAGCAGCTTGTGGTTGCATGTTCGCCCGAAAAGGATGTGGTGCGGATGATTGTGTTGTCAGTGTTTCAGACAGTATCTGACAGACCGCTGATGTGATGCATATAACTCGCAGTTCCTGTCTAAACTAACTATATGTGTAATTACCTTGTTTGATTTCAGCAATATTTTTAAAATTCATTTTTCACTTTCCATTACTCAACAATTGATATCTGCTGTTAGGAGAACATACTGCACAGGACACTCCTGCAGTTTTCATGGTAGAAAAAAGGCATCCAAATGTCCAAATGAAACTTGCAGCATAATCCACTTATCTGTTGCCCATTCGCTGGCTCAGTATCTATCAAATTTATTGTAACCTACACACATTTACGTCATTCTTTATTAAGGACAAAACTACAGGAACTAACTGAACTGCTGCATCTGGAGCCTGGAGGAGGTGTGGATTACTAAAAATGAACATTTAGATTTTTCTTTAGAAAAATATCATCAGATAACGATAGTTTCACTCACCTTAAGTTATGTCCATCCACCCCACACCTTATATTACCATCTTTTGTGTTTTTGTCGGCACGAAAAGTGATTGAAAGCTGCTCACGAGCACTAAAAAAGGAGACAAGCGCAGCTGTTTGAGCGATGCTTTGCGGGCAGTGAGGCTGACTGGGATTTGCATGTTGTGTAACCCTGTATAGAGTACTGCTGGTCAAAGCAGCTCGCTGCCTCAGTGTTGTTGTAGCTGTAAACAGTAAACTGTAATGCCTCAGTGGGATTCTACTGTTTAGTTTTCCATACAGTAGAAACAGTGTAGGGCGGCAGCAGCTTGTATTATGCAATGTGCTTTTTCTAAGAAGGGTGCATGTGAGAGTTTTGAGAATATTTCATACTTTGATTTGTGAATTTGTGTGTGTGCACGTGCTTCATGTTCTGTTTAACAAGCTGGTGGGCACTTATTTCCTTAATGGGTGTTTGTACAGAACTGTGTGTGCTCTAATGCTTTCACATGGTTGGCTTTATGAGTGTGTGCGCGCGTGTTTATGCACGCATTCCTAAATGACTATGTTAATAATGAGTTGGGTTTCAACATGTAACAGGCTGTCGAAAGTGTCCTCCACTGTCTCCTCATTGAGTTAATGGACAAATTACTACTTTGGTGAGCTTGAGAGGGATGGTGTGTGTGTGTGTGTGTGTGTGTGTGTGTGTGTGTGTGTGTGTGTGGGGGAGGGGGAGTTGGGGGTGTGGAGGGGGGTGATGGCAGGAAGTGTGAGAAATAAGGAGGAAAACGAGAGACAGCCAGATGGGGGGGGGGGGGGACTGCAATTGAAATGCAAGAAAAGATGGAAAAGCTGGATAGTGATATGAGAGATAAGCGAAGGGAGGAGGGAGAGGCGAAGGAAGATGGACATAAAAAGTGGGGGTGGAATTCATAGAGGAAAGAAGGAGTGACACAAAAGGGGGGAGAAAGTGAGTGGGAAGGGCGTAGGAAGGAGAGGAGGATTATATGTGATTTCCTCAAAACTTCCAGTGAAAGTATCTCACAGCAAGTGCAGGGGAAAACAGGAGGAGGAGAGACATGTTAGGCGTCCTTCGAGAGCGATAACGAAAAAAGTGCTGTTTTCTCTGTGGTCCTGTCATATGAAACATGCCGTATGGAGCACACGCAGCACAGAGAATACATCGAAGAGAGGCTTGAGAAAAGAGGAATTGATGAAGGGAGAGATTGAGGAAGGATAAATTACATGTAGGGCAGAAATAGAAGAGACTCACACTCTGTAAGTTCTCCATAATGTATTTCAATCCACCATTCTATTCAGCATCCTAAATATAATCCTTTTATAGTATATATGAGGTCTGGTTATGCATACTCTAACGTGCTGTGCTGCCAACGACGCCATCAAGACTATTTTTTTTTTCCTTTTGGAATTTAAAAAGGATTCAGTCACATTTTTGATCGAGAGGACCGCACAAAACTCAAGTGGTATGTTCCACAGGCAGAGGACAATTACAGACATATAGACAAAAAAGGGAATAAATTAAGCAAGGCAGATGGTTGGGAATGAATGAGAAAGGTATGCTGGATTGACCCTCGAGCAGAGAGGTGGTGGGTGAGATTTTTCTGCCAGGCGGAGGAGATAATGGACAGGGAAGAAGAGGTAGAACAGAGAGAGAGAGAGGGAGAGAGAGAGAAAATGGTGTAGGCACGGAGTGTAGATTGCACCTAAAACAAGCCCATAAAGGTGTTGTTTGCTGCAGCTATTAGCACTCTACAAAAGAAAAAAATGTATGTATTTAGAAAATGCTCTATTCCCTTTGTGTCTTTTGTGTTTGGGTTTAATCGGGTGTCTCTTGCTTTCTACCAGCAACCATCGAGCTGCTGTTGGGCTCGGCGCCCGCAGTTCCTTCTGAATTCACATAATACGTTTTCCGCCTTTTTATGAGCCTATTCAGGTTCAAATGAGTTAGTGAACATTTGCAAACATCTGCGTCTGTTAGAGCAGCTCAGGTGCTCCTGCAACTCCAACCTGCGTGGGCAGGAGGTCTCCGGATCCAGAACCTGCCTCCCACACACACACACACACACACACACACACACACACACACACACACACGCACTTACATGCATGTACATACACGCACACACATGCAATCACACACACAGAGATCACACAAATGCATGCACAAAAAACATTCATACGCGAGCACATTAAAAGCAGAAAAACACAGAGAAGCTGATGTTGAGGTGTATCATTTAGATTCTGAAGCCAAGAGAAACATATCTGACTCTGTCATCCAGTCTTTTGTTTTACCACTCCCTCTGTGCTCTTTGATTCCCCGATTTCTTTTGACCTACCACTCTCTCCCTTTGTTTTTCTCTCAGTTTTACTCTCTCTTTCCCACCTTCTCTCCTTGTTGTCCATCTTTCTGTTTTTTCCCCCTCTCTCCCCATCTTTCTTTCCCTATCTCTGCACAATATTCCCTTGGTTTACCCTTCGTTTTTCAGTCTCTCTCCCTCCCTGTCCGTCTTGGTTCCCCCTCTCTCCTCCTTCCACCATTCCTCCAGCTCCCCACTTCTCCCTCCACCTCTCTCTCTCCATCTCCCCCTCTTTCTCTCTAGTGGCCGCGTGTTGGAAGCTGTGGGCTTTGATGCTTTTATAAATAGCCCAAGTGTTCCACTGAGAGTACCACCAAATGGGATGGATGGATGGATGGATAGATAGATAGATGGGGGAGTGTAGAGGGGGATGGAGGAGGAGGGAGGGCTGAGTGTGTAGGTGTGAAGGGAGAACAGTGAAAGGCGCCAGGAAAAAAAAAGCAAGGATTAAAAAGCAACAGAGGCAGACAGAGGTGTTTATTGAGATAACAGAAAGCATTGATCGGAGAATAAACGTGAAACTGAGGGGTTCTCACTCCTGCAGTCCTCAGAAATGCCTGCAGGGTAAGAGGCAGAAGGTTTAAATACTATACTTTTAGATGTTTCAAAAAGAATGAGCTGATGTCTTGATAAAAAAAAAAAGCACAATATCTTTAAGGTAGATTTCTCGTCAGATAATCGAATTCAGAATCGTCCATTTGCTTGAAGTTCATTAATTTACTGCTCCACAGTTGTTAGGGTAGGTGCTAGGTGAGGCGGAGTTGGACCCAGGGTGCCAGACGAGGCAGGAGGCTGAGTAGACGTTTTACTTTTTATTGATGATGAACACGGGAACACAAGGCAGGAACACACGAGGGTTGAGGCAGGAACAGAACAGGAAGCGAAGCACAGGACAGAACCGATCAGCACAGACGACACGACAAAGAACAAAAGGAGAAGGACTGACTTAAATACACTGGGGGAGACTAATGGGGACAGGTATAACCAATTGGGGCGGAGCAGGCAATCAAAATGGGAGAGGCACACATGAAAGGACAGGAAGTAAAGGAAGAAACAAGTGAGGAGAGGACGAGACTACAAAATAAAACAGGAAGTGCAGGACAGAGAACATGAACATCATAACAACAGTAGTAAGTCAGCAAAGGTCTTGTGTAGATAAATGTACATAATTCAGTTTTGAGCTTGCCATCCTTTTATATTGTGAATGTGGTCTGACTAATCTGTAGAAGGGTCATGTCACCTTGTGGTGAAAAATGTAAATACTATTATGTCTGCATCAGATATCTGAGTTTGACTGTCATTTTCCCCTCATTATAATGCCAGTTGATCGCAGCTATGTGAAAACATCCTGTAAGGCCTGCACGCAAGTCATACCCTCACCTCGTCCATTGCTATGCCGTAGATTATTTAATGAGACAGATGTTTTTTAAAAACTAAACAAGGGGGTTGCTGTACGCCACAAAAGCATTTTGTGTAGACAAAAGAGCCTGTTGTCCATTCTGCATCCTTTTCATCAGGTGTACTTGTCGATAAGGAGAACACGTTACGTATGTGAAATAGAGAATTTAAAAAAGAGTGTTGTTTTTGCGCATTGGAACTGTGTTGTGTCGACTTTCATTAACGTGGCATATTTTTAGTGGATGGTGTTTCCTGTCACAAGGTCTGTTTCAGAGGCTTCTCCAGCTTTTACAAACATTATTCTGTCACGAAAAAAGGTTAGAATTGATTTTATGATGATGACGATTTTATTGATACAAATTACACTTTAAATTTTGCTTATCGGTCAGATTCTTTATTGACTTCTTTATAGATTCTTATTGGGGATTCATGTGGAAGAAAAGTACACAACTGATTTAGTACAACTGAGTGTGAACACAGTGTAGTTGTTCAGTGTTCACTTCATGTTGGTTTTCTTAGTCGAAGAAAAAGTCTACGTGGCACTGATGTTGTTACAACAGTTTATTTATCCTCTGTAACGTGTGTGTGTGTGGTCGAGTGAGAGAGTGACGATGGTTGGGTTGTGAGCGATCACAGTGAGCGAGTGGGGTGGTGGCACTGTACATTCATTAGCTCCTGATAACTAACAAATGTATAGTGGGGGATACAGCTTGTTCATAAACGAGTGCTGTAGTTACCAAAGACCAAGGGAAGTTTTCAGTTTCTTCTTTTCCCAATTTGGTTGGAGCGAAGGGAGGAGGCAGATGCACATCTCCCTTGTGCTTCATGACTACAGTGTGGAAGCCAAAGCAGGAAAAAGCTAATTATCATTGTATGAACATTAACACTGTTTCATCTGAAGCCATGCCTTAGACTGTTTCTTCTTCAGTCTTGTTGCTAATGGCGGCACTGATGAAAGAAAGAAGAAAAATTACATTTGTAAAAAATATAATCAAGTTCACAATGACCTTACTTGTTCACCATCTAAGTTTAGCATCATAGCATTCTAAATGAATGTCACAACTTCTGTGGTATTGGACAAATTGAAATTGTGACCACAATGGGTCACCACAGTCAGTAGGATTCATCATCTGGGGACTATGGATGTCTGCACACCATTTCAAGGCAATCCATGAAGAACTTGTTGAGATGTTTCAGTCTGGACTTAACCGTCGAGCCTGGCTAAAAATACCAGTATCTGTATTGAATTTCAACCAATGACCTGCGTCATTGAAATCCTCACAGTCGCAGCAAAACATTTTTAAAATATTGCTGATGGATTCAGAGTTCTTGAAGTCTGTCTCCTGATTATTGCCAGTGGAGCGCTGACCTTGTCCAAACAGTTTGTGAAGGACTTTATTTCCAACATTTTCAAGAGTTCATGTTATATAACACCATTCTGCAGTCTTTCACGCCACGCCACTGTTGTGAGTATAAAAACTCTGATAGTGAGCCTCAGTCGACTTATTGATAGGGCCAAAAATATTGCAGCATTATAGTGTATTGATTTTTCCTACAATCCCCTGGTGCTTTTCAGACACAACAAACTTGCATACTGAACAGCTTGTGCGCATGGTACACAACAGCATAATATGAATCATATGTATTAGGTGGGAAGGCTTGCTCTGCTGTGTAGGTTTTATTGAATTGAATTTTTCTCCACTGCTGCACCCATTTGAAGCTCCAGATTAGAGCAGCTGATTGTGTTCAGCGTGAGTGTAAGTGTGATGCAAGGCACGCCACAATTTGAAAAGACAAATTCAGGAAATGCATTTATGAATTCATTAATACAGTGAGGTAATACACAAATATTAGGAACTGTGTTCACACTGTTGAGCAGGCAAAATGTTTTTTTGCTGAATTTCAGTGTTAAACACACGTAAACTACGACTCTATTACAGCTTTGTTTGTAGTGATAGTTTTTCTGACAGTCATTCTACAGTAACACCCAGTGTGTCTCCTCCCATTGCTGCTTCCTCTTCTCAGTTTAATGTGGCGGGTGTTAAAGAGCTGTCGTGTGTGTTTTTTGTGTGTGTGTCAGTGTGTGAACATGTTTGAGAGTGACTCTAATGTGAGAGACTGTGCATATGAGTGTACGCCTTGTTCAGTATACTTATACAGACAAGTGAGTGAGTAAAGCAGCCACTGCTAAAACAGGACTTCTCACTGTTTCAGCCATCAGTGGTGGCTATGTGTGTGTGTGTGTGTGTGCTATTCCACAGGTGTGTGTGCCTGTGTGTGTGTGTTTTTGTGTTTGTGTCAAAGTCTAATTTTACCTGTCAGTGTGGATCTGATCTACTTTCACACATCTTAAGACTGATCACTGTGTGTTTGTTTCACTGCGTGTGTGTGTTGTTTGTTTCACTGTGTGTGTGTGTGTTTGTGTGTGTGTGTGTGTGTATGTGTTTGTGGGTGTGTGTGCTTATACTCACTTTCAGTTACAGATTGACAGACAATCTCCTTCAGGGCTTGGTTGTCCTTGCTGCTGACATTTGCGGCAATAGTACACCCGTTGCCAGGGTGACACCTTGGAGACATATCGGGACAGATCAGACAGCCAATGTGGGTCAAGCTTGTTTGACATCACAGCCCACACATACACACACACACACACCAGCAACAACAACAACATAACAGCAGGACACCAGCTACCACTCCCTAAATTTTGATTTTTCCTCCTCAGATTGACAAAGTAATATTCATTTTCAGTTGACGTGTTTGAAATTAAGATATTAATCACAAGTAGTGTGTCACATGTCCCCTCAAATCAGATGAACCTGAAAACAAGCTGACAAGTTAACAGGTTGGGGATCTTTGTTGAACACATTTTAATGCTAATATTAACTGATTCTGTGCCATCAACAACAAATGCTATGAAACCAGGAGGAACACACTCAGTTCTTTCTCTCTTCTCTCATGAGCAGAAAAAATTAATATAATAATTTAACTTAATATAAACTTTTCTCTCTCTCTCTCTCTCTCTCTCTCTCACAGTGGTTTCTTTTAACCTTGAGAGCAATTTCTTTCTGACTGTAACCAAATAATTCCACCTGCCTAAACAAACCCATACCCTAACCAGAGGGGTGGCAGGTCAGAAAACACTCCTTTGTGTCACTTTGTGGAACAGTCATATGAGTCATTTTCAAACATAAGACCAGTCTGCAGTTGACTACTAAGCTTTAGTCTCTTTATTCGTTCTATTGAGGTAACAACTCTTTAGTTTTCCAAAGATCGCACTGTTACATCAGCTCACTAAATCGATGTTCTTGTTGGCTGTTGACATTTTTGCATAGTTGTAACTCATGAATAGGTGCTAACTCATTGTGAATCTGTGTCAGTCCCAGAGAGTACCCCCGCCTATACTTAACTCTGTCAATAGCTGCCTCCCTGCAGCACAGAGGGGAAATGGTTCTTTCTGCCGGTGGCTGCTGTATTAGTGGCCGCCACCAGCCTCTCTGGTGGGAAACCAGGCTTCATTAAAGCCCCAATGAGCAGGATGCGAACATTTCTGACTTGGTTACTCCCAGTGGTTGGATCAGTGGCAGCAGCAGTGTTGCTTAGAGTAATTTTAACATATGTTGTAATTTATGAATGTATTTATCATGTGAATTGTATCAGTGCTGCAGATGAAGATTAATCCGTATCCTTTTACCTTGTCCTTCTGTATTTAAATTAGCCACGGCTGGTCCTGGTAAACTCTAGTCAAGGCTCATGTCAAGCAAAAAAGCAGAGTCAGTGTTAATTAAAATGATCATTTACAGGAATTATTTGGTCTCTGCTTGTATCCATCAGAAATCAGAACAGAACAGAGATTCTGCTGGGAATTAACTTGACTTTGCCTGGTAGGTGAATGCACATGACATAATTACACACAAACTACAAAAAAGAAATCTACTGTGAAAATGTGGGTAGATCACAAGTTCACTGTGTACACGTATGTTTATATGGGACTCCATGGTGTTTGAGTGTTTTTAATTTTTAGAAAACAGCTCTGAGAGTAGGTTTCAGTGAACATACTAATGTTACACCTAATGTAAGCATTGGTACATTTTTACTACCTCAAACATGGCCATGTATTTCCTTTTGCACCTCTAATGCAAATTTTTACAAAATGACTGTAGTGAGAAATGGATGCTGAGTTTACTCTTCTTGTGGTTCAACTGCTTTGAGAAGAAGCTTTGTTGTCGCTGCAGCATCACCTTTTTTCTCACGATACTGTGCATACAGCCAGTGTGATTTCACACACCATTACCACGTTAAGGAGAGAGTACACACAATAAATTAAAAAGAAAGTTCGGCCAGGTTTGTGTAAGCCCACTGTATTCTCAGTAATGAGCCAAAGGTGTGTTTCTAACTCCGTTCCACCCACAATAACACCGTGTTTCCCCTCTGCTTGCCCTTTCTCTAATTATTCACTTTCCCACCACTTGTCTCCTACATGATCTCCGTCACAGGACCTTTGCACCACTCCGTATTTGTTGTTCATAATGTAGGTGATCTGCGAATTGGACCCGATTGGTTGCACTCGGGGCAATTTAGATGAGCTAAATGTCTAAAATGTGAATCACGATGTGTAGGTGGGATGGCCCACCTGGATTACTAACTGCTGGGGGAGAGATGCTGCTGTGCTGCTGTTTGTGGGTTTGAAAATGTACTATGATATAATTCCAAGGACAAAAAGTCATTCAGTATCATGGCGGACAGTATTTCACAGACTCCATATTGATGTTGAATCCCAGGAGTTTGGAGTAAACTCCTTATGTGCTCGGTCTTTAACCTGAGGTCTGATGATTTTTTCATTAAGTTTTAATTAATCTTTAATCGACAAGTGCTCCTGGCTGTAAAAAAATTCAGTCCCAAATGTGTGTTTTCTCACTTAACACAGTGGTTCTGGTAAGGTCACAGGAATAAGGACTCTCTCCGTGTTTGTCTACGAGGTGTGTGTCTGTTTCTGTGCAACTTTTCTATCACTTTCAAACATCTTCACATCCGAATGGGGGTAAATACAGTTTTCAGAGTTGCTCCATTTCTCTGTGTGTGAGTGTGTGTGTGTGTGTGTGTTGTCTGATGGAGACCAGCTAACTATGTCACTGTTGCTCCTGAGATACTTTAACCCGTTCATCTGTGGCTGGTAACCTAGCAACAGGGACAGGAGTCGACAGGAGTGCAGTGATCCCAGACCTCCTTTTTTCTGTCTCTCCCTCCATCTGTACGTCTCCTTTCTTTATTTGGCTTTCTGCTTTTGTGTCACTCTCCCCTCACGTCTCTTGCCTTTTTCTCTCGTCTGTCATCGGTCCCTTCCTCCTCTCTTTCTCTCTCTCTCCCACTTTGACTGCCTTCCCCTGCTCACCCCTCATTAGTTTTCCTTTTATTGTTTCCTGTCCCTCTCTTTTTCAGTTCATGAATATAATATTGTCAAGTCGGAGACATTATGCGCCCTGTCATTAAAGCAAGTAGGAGTGTATTGTTTAAATATCACCAACCCACATTATCTTCAATTTGACATCATCATTACAGTATCTTTTGTTTCTTTGCCGTAGATGAACCTCTATAACCATAATAGTCTTGTCATGTCATTAAAGCCCATTTTGAGACAGAAAAGTAAACAAGACCTACGTTTCTTATTGTTGAAATGTGTTAATGTTATATATGTTTGTGTGTGTGTGTGTTTGTGTCTGCACATGTAAAGAGGATAACAGGCCAACCAGGCAGCACTAGTCTGTTGCCAAGCATTGAGCAAGTTGTTTTAGATGTGGTTATCCTGTCTTGCCCTATTGTATGTGTGCATACACACACACATACAATATGAGCTCTTGTGATCTTTGATGATAATGTTCTTCCCTTATTCAATCTCAGATTTGAAATCAGAGCACAAACGCACACACACACAAACACACACACGCTACCTCCCACTTGTTACTTGGCTGCACTAAGTCAGCGCCAAACCGGATGTCCTGTTTTGTATCTTTCATTAAAAGAGATAAAGAGTGGAGAGCCAAAAACTGCCAAAACAGTTTCATCGTGATTGCAAAGTCACAGCGGCAGAGGTAAAAAGTCTACTACTGCAGGGTGTGTGGGACGTCATGGTTAATACAGCTACACTTTTGCCACCTTTCTGCCTCATTACCTGACAGCATATCTGCATACTAACACTGCTGTAAGTGCATGTAGGTTTAAGATACCGTCAGAATTGTACAAGATATTTTATATTTTGTGTAATCTCTCTTTACATTGTTTGAATATGAGAAGTGAAATATGTTTTAGAGTGAAAGATAATGGTTAAAGGAGCCCTCCTCTGGTCCAGGTGTTGAAATGTCTTCAGCAAGGCCATGAACCTGATGTTTG
The DNA here is from genome assembly GCA_023238725.1 of Scortum barcoo. Classification (NCBI taxonomy): domain Eukaryota; kingdom Metazoa; phylum Chordata; class Actinopteri; order Centrarchiformes; family Terapontidae; genus Scortum; species Scortum barcoo. The sequence continues at coordinate 17,630,164 of CM041547.1, forward strand.
GTTATTGTCTAGCAGTGTAGCTCACTGTCATCGCTCATCTCTGTGTGTGTGTGTGTGTGTGTGTGAAAGAGAGAGCGAGAGAGAGAATAGATGAATGAGAGGGAAATTAAAGTGCTTTAGATAAAAGCGCTGTATAAATAGTCCATTTGCATTCCTTAATGTATCACTTACAGGATTTTAAAGGGATACCACATGCTGGCTGTTTAGATAAGCAGTCATACAGTGGATTCACAGAGTGAACTATTGTTTGTATCTCTGTTGTGTTATATTGTCAGTGATAGATCATACTGAAGCACAGAGCCACACTGGACTGTTGACATCTGGTTTTTGAGCGTTGAGAGCAGGTCCTCTATATTTTTTTATTTTGTTGTCATTCCAAATCCTCCAGGCAGTCTGCCATCCACAACAGACTACAGCCTCAAAAGTGAACCCAGACTTCAATCCACACCTCTCTGACACACAAAATATTGACTTTCTAAGGCTGACAAACACTATTTATTGCAGCGTTATTGCACTGGATTGCTTTTGGTTGTCCATGATAATGTGTCCATTTATCTTTCCAGAAGATGAAAGTCATATAATAAAAAGACTAATTTCTATGTAATGGACATTAGCATCTTTACAAGTTGCATTTAGTTCATTATTTGGTATTCAAACCTGTTAGTCTCATCAGCTCTCTTGTTGATATCTGCAGCTCTTCACTCTCACCCCTCTGTCCTCTCTCTCCCACTCTCTCTCATTCATCCTCTTCATACCACATCTCTCTCTCTCTCTCTCTCTCTCTCTCACTCTGAATTAATGAGTAAATCGGTAGATTAGATAAAACTACATGTTGAGGATGATTACTGTACTCTTCAACAAATTAAATACTGCGAACAGTCATATATACATAATTCATGCACTCAAGCAATATATTTCTTTAACTTATTCTTTCCTACCCTCAGTTATATTTCTTGCTGTCTGGACCAAAACAGCAGGTATTGTTTGCGGGGGAGTTGAGAGAGAGAGAGAGACAGAAAGTGGCAGTGAAGGGTGGAGGGAGGAGGGCAGGAGAAAAGTTGATGTACAGTACAGCAGATTACAGGGTTATACGTGTGTGTGTGTGTGTGTTTTGGCTGGACTTGTTCAGCAGTTGCCTGTTCAGGTCACACTGAGGAGGTAGATGTACTTCTGCTATGAGAGGAAACTAAGTGCCCTCCACTCACAAGCAGAGAAAGAGAGGGGACAGCCGCTGTTTGTGCAAAGATTACTAATGTAATTTTACAAATAGTGCTGCTTTTCGGTGTCCTTCCTTCTCTCTCTTCCATATTATAACCACTTAAATGTCAGACTGTATATCAAACCTCAGTTTGACTGAAATGTGTCTGTAGTGCAGAAAATTGAAAGCTGTCAAGTATAAATCTGACTGAAACGATTAGTCAATTCCATTTTTTTAAGGTAATGATTAATTGATTTAGCCAATTTTTGGTCGCACTAACGATGTGGCTCTGTGGATGGAAATTTTGGTCTGTCCGTTACATTGGCCCAGGCTGAAATATCTCACCAACTGTTGGATGGTCTGCCATGATATGTACAGATAGGTGACAAATGAAAGGAAAAAACCCAAATGCTTGACCCTTACAGTGAGTTTGGAGCCACTTCTCCCTTTAGATGGAGAGTTACTTAATATCAATCTGGTCTGAGTGATAAAACATTTCTATCCTGATGGGAGTGGTTCTTCCAGGATGACAGTGCCTCCATCCACAAGGCACGAGCGGTCACTTAATTGTTTTGATGAGCATGAAAATAATGTGAATCATATGCTGTGGCCTTCATGCAGTCACCACATCTCAACCCAACTGAAGACTTATGGGAGATTTTGGACTGACGTGTTAGACTACCATCATCATCATCATCAATGAGGGGCCCCTTCAGCCTCAGCTATACTTTGATTAGCAGATATTAAAATGATAACATGCTTTTTTAAGAGGCTGAACATGATAAATATACCTGCGAAACATCAGCTAGTTATTGTTGGCAGTGTGAGCATGTTAGCATGCTGACATGAACATTTAGCTCCAAGCACTGTCAAGTACACAAGTACAATCTCATAGAGGCACTAATATGGGCCTTATTCCCTTTTTACTACTCTATGATGTTTTATATAGTAAAAAAAATACTTGATTGATACAAAAACTAATCATCATAATAATCAATAATAAAAATGGTAATCAAAGAGCTTGCATCAAATGTTTGTTCTTAAGTCTTAATTTTGGCAAGTTTAGACTATTTCTCCTGTACTTCATCTTGTATTTGGACATTTAGGATTTGAGAAGAGGCTTTTGACTGTTCAAGAAATGTTTTTGTAGACACTAACATTTTTATTTCTCTATATATTTATCCGACAGGGTGCCCATAGGCAAGGCACTGGACACCCACACTGTTGCAGACTGTACAAACACAGGGCCGCTCTCAAATTTTGCAACTCTGTGAGTGTGAACAAGACGATGCTGACAAACAGCACCAAAATTAAACATTAGAGACAGAAAGTGATAAAGAGAGAAGGGGGGAGGAATTCAAAGTGACAGAATAAGAGACAGATGAATGAATGAGGCGGAGAGAGTGGGATGCTAGGGAAAAGACAAAGAGACAGACGGACAGGCACTGACGGACAGCATTTGAGAGAAGGAGATGGAGTGAATGAAAGACAGTGAGAGGGATACGGTGAATGAGAGAGAGATGGAGTGAATGAGAGAGACAAAAAACAAGAGAGAGAGAGGAGAGAGGGAGAGAGAGGATAAGGGTGGAGGTGTAAGCTGGACCACGTAAAATCGTCTTCTGCCAGAATTCTTTCACAGCGCTGGCACAGAGCTGAAGCTGAAATCGAACGGAGCGTGAAGCCAGCCAGACTGTAGTGTCTCCTGTTTTTTTCTAATTGAATGTAAGATAGTACGCTATTGAAAGCAATAATGTACTGTATGAACTGATATTCCCAGGTGGCACAAATGAACAGGTCTATTGGAAGGCACTGTATCTTCTCACCACAAGTCTACTGATATTTTAACTGTGTGATTAATCACTAATCACAGTCCCTTTTTAGGAGATTGTTCTTGACTTGATGCCATTGCTTATATTCACAAATCAGTAATTCCCAGTTGAATCTAAGACTTCTTCCCTCAGTTAAAAATAATCTGTATCAGAATCAGCAATAAATGCAGTATATAATATCTTTAACACATTTTAAAAGACAGACAAACTGCATGTTTCTGGCTGTGGTGATTAATGTACTGTTTACTTTACGACCCTCTTCTTCTGGTGCTGGGTGAATGGGGTGAACGGGATTGATAGTGTGAGGTAGCCTCACAGTCGACTCTGAGAAAACGTTATGATCGTTTAGCGACGTCTTCATTTGAGATTCTAACCTCGTCACTGATTCCTGATCCAGTTCTTCAAAGGGGACAGAGCTAAGTTAAGTAGCTAAGCTACAAAGCTAATAAGTTTTGTTAATGCATCCAAAACAACTACAGGAATACAGTCAGTAGTAGGATATAACAGACGCAATTTTATTATTTATAATTAATGTGCAACCAATATTTAAAACAGCTATTTGTTTAGTGATAATGATCACTTACACGTATGTAAAATTGTTTTGATTTGTTCATACTGTATTTGGGAGATGGTGCCAGTGACAGTTCAGGTGTGGTTCACAATATGAACCTGACAGAAGCAACTGATAAGGATTAAAGACTCCTGTACATTTCCACAGGAAATGCATACAGGTTGCTGATCTGTTTATAGGAAGCTTGTCAAATGATACAAGAACGTTGTCTTCTGAAAAAGTAAAAAAAGTAAAAGAAAAAGAACAAGACTTTGTTGAGAAAATGCTGAAATGTGTGTTACTGAAGTTCTGTCAGAAAATCTCATGGCCTATTCATGCACTTTTCCTCCTCCAGCTGCAACAACTCCAAAAAGGAGCAATGAACATACAGCATTTGAGCTGTCAGTGTCGTTTAACAGGAGACACTGCTATAGTGTGTCCTGAAAGGAGTGAAGCGAAATGACCATGCGTCTCTGTGCTGTGCTCCGGGCGATTAAAGAAATTAAAAACACAGCAAGGCCACTTTAAAGAACAGATGGACTCACTCCTCTGGCACAAAAAAAATGCATGAATAGAATAGAAAATGAAAAGGTTGTAGTTCTTAGACCTCAAACGCGCAATATTGTAGCATGACAGACCTTGACATCAAAGAATTACAATTTAAAAGGGTCCTTTTGTGGAAAAGTGTAATTGATTGTTTTGTTCTGTTTACACTGGATGTCTTACGATCATCGCCAACATTAGGTCATGGTTTGCCTGCCAAGTGAAATCCTCTGTGTTTTTCCCATGAAAACACACACTGTAACAACATGAAAAATTATAGATGTAGAGCCGGAGGAGGAGAATAGAGAAGAAGAAGAGAGGATGGAGTGATGGAAGGGAGAGAGAGAGAGGAGGAGTGATATGGGTGTGCTGACTCACTCTGACCCTTCTCCCTGCTTCACCAGCAGCATCGTGGGTATTTATACATTGGCGTAGGTTGTTCAGCCCCCTTATATAAGCCCTTACACACACACACACAAGGGGAGGTGCCCAAGGTGAATGGCGTGTTTTGTTCAGATTATTGACTTTCTTTGTCTTGCTCTCTTTCCTTTGTCGTCCTTCTCCTCCCCCTGTTGCATCGGCTCCTCCTTTGAGTCCCCCCCCGTCAGGATGCTTCCTCTTCTTGGAGACTGTTGGAAGAGTAAGAAACAGAAACAGGAGCAGCAGTCTGACTCGCCCAGACCTCTCTCCACGCTGTTTAGACACCGTGCCAGGTCTGCCAGGCGGTTGCCAGTGGTTGGGGAGAGGATCTGGGCGAGATGTCTGTAGTGAAGTCAGTGAACCCAGCCAACCAGTCAGTCAATATACAGGATCGACGTGACAATCAAATTCTCATCTACCGTCTCAATTATCCAACAGCTTATCATGTCAGAAAGTATGCGGGCTGTTGTTCTCAATGCACAGCATGGCTGTATTTTCTCTTCAGCCACGGCAGCGTGCAGTGTCCTAATTTTCCAACATATTGTGTCATCATTATCTAGAAATCAAATGTGAAGCTGGAGGAGCCTTCCCACGTCGTTTAGAGTCCTCATTCGAGCACATTACGGCTGCTTGGTAAATGATAGAAACGCACAAGTGGATCAGGCTGAAATTTTTGTGTCGACATCGTCAAAGCCAAGCCAGATAAAGCTACAGAATAGTCATATTAAACATCTTAACTCATTTGTGACAGCATCAATTGACTGTGTTTGATGGTGAATCAGCTGCAAGACCTTCCTCCCATAGAAAGCGTTTTCATATGCTAGTTTTTATGCACAGTTTTGACTTGTGTATAAGAGTGGAGACACAGAAAATTAGCAGAAAAGTATAAATACAAAGTACAATTGAAAAAGACTTAAATCATGAAGAAGAAGAAGCATGTGACTTAAACATCTGCTGAAGGTTCCACTCAGGAGGCAAAAATACTCACTGAGCAGATTAATCCTGGCCTCAGTCAGTTATAATTCAACTAGTCACTGATCAGATAGTCAGTCAGTTACATTAGGTATTCAACCAGGGAGCACTGTCTGTGTATGTATCAGTGATGTACTATAGGTGATGTTCTACTACAGCTATAGATGAATAAATATATAAATATGAGCTTCGTCACTCAGTGTGTCAGAGCATTGAAGTTGGCCACTGAATCCGACAGTATCTAAATCTGGGACATCACTGTACAGCGTGTCACTGTGTCGCACGCACACACGCGCATGCACACACACACTGGCAGCTCATTAGAGGAAACACTATGTACAACATCAGTGTTCTGCCAACATTTCATAAACAGAATATACTGGAAGAAGGAGGAAAAGAGAAAAAGATGGTAAATAATGAGAATGAAAAGGAGATGGGTGGTGGAGGTGGGTAGGACATGAAAGGGAGGGGGCTAAAAAGAAGAATCATCTTTCCATTAATGAAAAATCCTAAAGGTTCAGTTTGTTGGTATAAACCAGTGATGTTTAGTAAGTTGTTTGCAATTTAATACTTTTAAAATTCTGAGTAAACCACCGCCTATTGAGAAAAGTTAATCCAAACACAGTAAATGTTGACTCTAAAAGAAAGAAGACACTCAAGGAAAACATCAAGTGTTTATCTAGTTTAAGAGCAAACAAAAGGTTCTCATCTCAGGGACTGTAACACTCTAAGAGCCCATTTGAGCCCCCCCTCTTTACACTATATTGATGGGAGGGGGATATTGATTGCCAACCAGTTGTTACATAATCATGTCACGTGACTGCTGGGGAGGGAACACTTCAAAGTGCTATAGCTGACGAAAAACAAGTTTTTACATGGTAGTCTGTGTGTGTGTGTGTGAGAGAGACAGAAGTTTCTCTGTCAGTGCAGTTTTGTAGATGGTTTATCTATATCATTGGTTATTGATACAGGGGCTTTAGTTTCTTATTCACGTGAGACCATATGATGCTCCTGATGAAACTGCTTCATTTAAATTCCCATATTGCATTTGATTTTGTGGGCCTGCATCAGTTCATTTTGTGAGCAAGGATAAAGAACTGAACATCCTTAAAAGCAATTAGTGAATCAAATCAGTAGGGCCGCAACTGGAACAGTTGTTTTAATTATAGATTAATCTGCATGTTATTTTCTTGATTAATCAGTTCTTGGATAAAGTAGGTGAAAAATGCTCATTATAATTAACCCAAAGCCTGAGGTGGTACCTTCAAATACCTTGGTTTATCCGACAGTCAGTTCAAAACCAAATATTTTCACGTTAGTATCCCATATGACAAAGAAACGTAGCAAACCTTCACACCATAGAAGCTAGAAGCAGCTTGAGAAATTACTCCTCAGTTATCAAAATAGTTTGCCAGTTAATTTCCTGTCACCTGATGAATTGATTGAATTGACTGATGGTTTCAGCTCTTTCATGTAATATAAATGTGATTTTGCCCTGCAGTGTCACTGTTGCTGTACATATATAACTGCATATAGGGGGGCCTACTATTTTAAGGAGAGAAACTTGTGGACCACTGAAGTCGTTCTGCATGCACTGACATGCTCTTTCCTGGGAAAAGGACCTGGGAAATCTTTATATTTGGGACAAGGGAACATGTCAACACTTGCACAGCAGTAATGCAAGTTACAAAATTACAGAGAAAGAGAGGAAAGTCAGAGAATGTCAGTGACAGTGAGTGAGGTTGGTTTTGTCTGCAGAAACAAGATAAACACAAAAGTACTTGTAGGGCTGATTATTGAAACATTGTTGTGTGAAACCTTGATTGCAGAGCAGCTTAACTGACCCTCTTCAGTCTGACTAAGTTGACGGGGTGAAGAAAAGCTCCCTGTTGGCCGAGGAAGGATTTCTGAGGTGCTAACTGTACTGTAACTTAATACCCAGCAGTGTTACAGGTAGACTCCACAGGTACACTACAGGGCTGCTTACCTCTGCAGTAACCTGAGGCCGGGTCACAGCCACAGTGATGCCACAGACTGATGAGAGAGGGGGAGGTGAACACGAGAAAAAAGAGACAGAAACAGGTGGACAGAGAAAGAACAAAAAGAAAAAAAGATGTGGGGGACGCTGATTAGCGTGCCTGTGTCAGTATACATGTTAGGCTGTCAAACTGTTTGTGTGTGTGTTTACGCTTGCCATGGATATTTAATGTATGCAATAAATAATGAAGGCACATAGGCAGGGTGCCAGCTACACCAGAGACCAGCCACTACATGGAGGTCACCAGAGGGGAGGAGAGGTGGAGGAGGACAGAGGTGGAGTTGTGGGGTTTTGTGAAGGATACAGGCAGAAAACATCAACAGTAACTGGAAAGACACCAGTTAGATTCATGCAGCATTCAGAGCACGACACCAGAACCTGAGCTGTGGAGCTCCAGTTGTTGAGTATTAACAAAACGATCAGCGCTTTTCTCTTGGTTTCACTAACAAAGACCAAACAATCAGCTGAGATGCAAAAACAATTGCTTATTGAATATTAAATGAACTAGAGGAACAAGATGATGGCTGCAGTGTGGGAAATCTTCAGGAAGCAAACCCCCAGAGACCCTTATGAGATGCAAATTAGGAGAGAGAGAGAGAAAAAAAAAAGGGAGAGAGGGTGGGGTGCAGAAAATTAGACCAAACAGGCATGCAAGGCAGAAAGGCGTTTATAACAGGAAGAGGAGATTTTGTGGTGTGTTCCAAATGATTTAAATGATGTGGTGCTCAGACTTCGGGTGGAGCAGAAGGAGTAGCCTACGAGGAAAGCTCAACATCCGCTCTTCATACAGTATCATACTGTGGCCCTGAGAGCTCACTGCAGAGACGAAGCAAAAGGAAATGATGATAACATCTTCACCTATTTGAAACACTGCTACATTTGGAAGAAATAAAGGAAATACAATACAGAAATATACAACAAGTTTCAGTACTTCACAATTTTGTTTATTTAAAGTAGCTTTATCTGCAACAGATGCCACATCTACACACCATCACACTGATCAGTTCAGTTCAGCCAAATCAGAACCTTTAATACTTTACTGATATTTTACTTACTTATAATAAGTAACACTTGAATGCAAGACTTTCACTGAAGTAAAGAATCTGAATACTTTTACCAGTACTGCTCGTGACAGGCCATCAGTATATGTGGTTGGTTGTAAATTTACAGCATCAACTAATATAAGTAAAGGTTTCTGAATATTCAATGTCTTGGCTCATCACCAGCTACTACAGCTGTGCAGCATGTCTCAACTTTGTTATTTCACTATTTTTTTTTATATTTCCAGCATTGTTAATAAATGTGTAGTATCACCTGAGTGGATGAGTAAATGGATGAGTGAGGTTATTATTTGGGTGGATGGGGCCAGGAGATGAAAGTTTGGGAGTTTGGTTAATGGGAGAAATGAAGGGCACACTTCATTTCTGGCACGGTGTATTTTTGTAAAGAGGTATTATTTTGTTTTGGCCCAAGGTTCATATTGTTGGATATTGTCCAGTTCTATTTAAGTGACTGATCAGATCACACTGTGTGTGTGTGTGTGTGTGTGTGTGTGTGTGTGTGTGTGTGTGTGTGTGTGTGTGTGTGTGTGTGTGTGTGTGTGTGTTGGTTGGGGATTTGGCATTTGTTGCAATACTCCAAAAGAGCAGTTGCCTTGAAGCAATATGTGCACCCAGCTCTCATAATTTCTATCTCTATCTCTATCCCTCCACCCTCACTGTGTATTCAATCTGCAATATCATTGGATTGAGTGGGTGGTGTGTGTGTGTGTGTGTGTGTGTGTATGTGTGTGTGTGTGTGTGTGTATGTGTGTGTGTCGTGTGCTATCATTGCAGTGAGTGGGTGGTGTGAGAGGATATTGCGTGGTAGTGAAGCACCATTGAAGTGCACATGATTTGTGCGTGTGTGTTGGAGAGGGAGTCTTTGTATTAATTGTAACCCCCCGGATCAGTTCAGTGCAAATGTGATAATAGAATAGCACAAAATTAAATAGAATGTGACAGAATAGTTGGTCTCTAAATATGTAAATGAGGCAGCGGAGGAGACCACTGGCAGTAAAAATATCATAAATAAATATCGTTAACATTTTTCTGATGTAGTAGAATATAATTTTCTGATTTACCAGTCATGGATCTCATCACTGATACTAACATTACATTAGACAACAGTTCAAGAGTGCAAAGTCTATTGTCGCCAAATTCCTTCATGCTTAAGTGACCTTACTTCCCTTACCGTGAGTTATGCAAATACTTCAGAAGTTTGAAATAGGAAGTATTATTTAGCAGTGAGTAGGTTTAAAGTGCCCCCTGTAAGTAGAACATATAAAATACATTATGTTGTATATAAAAGGATTTGGCAAATATATCCACCACTGTATTCCCTGTTTCTACTAGCCTGGTGAAGGTGCAGAAGACCTTATAACACTCAGCAAAACCAAACAACCTCTTTTGCACCAATACATTTATATACATAATGAGTCTGGACTGTAATAAGTTGATGGAATTTAATAAAAGTAGCAATACTACAGTGTGAAAATTCAAAATTCAAAATCTTACTTAAAAAAAAAACAACAAAAAGTAATATATAGACTCATGAAATAATCTTTCTCACTCAATCTTTCTCACTTTCTGCAGAGACCCTGAACTCTGCTTCGATTTTTTTAATAGTAGACAGGGGAATACCTAATACTATTTATGATTGCAGTTAAGTACAGTACTTGAGTAACAATGAAGACCTAAAAGGCAGCTTGTGTAATTATTTAAAAGTTCATATCATGAACAACATGTTTTCAAGTTGAAAATTAACCTTGTGTCAGTATTTTACAATGTCATGTCAGCTTTAACAAAATGACATTATCTTTTTACATTACAGTAGCTGTATGTTACAGTTACAGTTACCACTCTGCTCTATAGTTAATATAACTTATAGCAATATTAATTATTAATTATTTAGCCCAATTATTTTCTGGATTAATCAATTATTTGTTTAGTCTATGAAATGTCAGAATATATTTTAAAAATGCATGTTGCTATTTCATTAGATGATGGCTTCAAATAGCTTATTTAGCTGCACCAATAATCTGAAGTTCAAAGATGTTCAGTTTACTGTCACATTACAAAAAAGAAAAGCAGCAAATCTTCACAAAAAAGAAGCTGGAACCACATAATGTTATGTTGACAGATTTGCTGGAAATATTTAATTCCATATTGAAATAGCTGCACATTATTTAATTTATTAAGTTAGATTATACCTTAAATTGAGTCATGATATAGAGAAGCAGCAATATTTGTAAGCCCTTAGTAGAGCAAGATTATTCAGTACGCTTTATTATTTTTAGTAGACGCTCTGTTTTGGTTGCTGCTATCACCAGAATCTCTGTGTTTCAGTGGATTTAAAGCTCTCTTCTGTATCTCACTCAGATGTACACACTGTGTAAATATACTCTGGGGCACAATCATACGGACTGTGTGTGTGACTGCGAGGTATTTTTAGCCTTCCTGTTCCGTCTTGCCTGTCAGTGGGGCTGACTGATAAGGGTGGAGATGACAAGCTCGCTATGCGTCAAGGCTCTCGCATGTTTCTGCACCACTGATTGTTACGAACCTTAAAAGTGTAGCCGTGTTACGCTTTTTCATCTTATTTAGATTCTGATGGCTCAGGCTTTCTTTGATCTTTCATGTGTGTTTACGTGTATACTTGTTATTTTTGACAAATCTGTGCCCAGGGAGGAAAAAAAAAACTCCACCTTGAATTGGTTGTAAATGCAGATTTTCCAATTCTGTTGACAGAAAACTTTGTTAACACGGGAAATTCTGTTAATAAGAAGTCATTTTGGCACACACGGTAGGTTACATTTTACATTACACTGTAGACATTTAGAAGGTGCTCTCATCTAGAGTGGCTTACAATGAGTCAACGGTGCGGGAGTGACAACAAGAGTGCGTGGGTGTTAAGACAGGAGCACAGCGTCCCTCTGTACATTTACCGCCGCTGAAGCTTTTCGTAGGTTAAGTGAGTGCTGCTTCTACTAACAGCTCAGAGACAGCAAAATAACTCCCTCATCAGGCCTCCCTCTCAAAATCATATCTAATTTAACTTGAACTTATACAATTATCTCCTTCCTGTAGGAATGGGATGTTCGATGGATCTACAGATGGGTGACACATTTTATTCAGAAAAAAGACCTTAATGAAGAAGGGGGAAAATATAGCAAATGTACCTTTCTTCTAGGTGAGAAGCATTTTTCTGGTATGGTTTGGACCCACTTGTGTCCTTTAGTGGGAAGGTTCACTGCAAATCAGTACCAAACTGTTCTGAGTGATCACCTTTATCCTGTGATGAAACATTTCTACCACGATGGGAGAGGTCTCTTATGTTCGTGCCCTGTGTTTGTCTCCCAGGATGACAAACACAGAGCACAAGGGCTCACTGAATCGTTTATGAGCATGAAAACGATGTGAATCATAGACTGTGCTCTCCACCACCATCATCAAAACACCAAATGAAGTCTTTTGGGAGATCAGTGTTTATTCTTCCAATAAAGTTCAGAAACTTGTAGGACCAATGCCAAGGAGCACTGAAGGCCCAAGGCATTTTTAAGACATTTTATGTTGTTTTTTTCTTTAATTTCTTACTGCCTGTATATATCCTATTTGCTTACTCTGTAATCTAGGAAAGAAAATCTCAAATTCTTTCTCTACCATTGCAAAGTGACTTTGTGCGCATACTGTGTCGAATTTTCCACCAAGACAAATGTTGGTAAATCTTTCTCTTCCTTTCTTTCTCTCTCTCCACAGTGTGTTGTTTCGTGGTTCACAAGCGTTGCCATGAGTTTGTCACTTTCTCCTGTCCGGGTGCTGATAAAGGACCCGCATCAGATGTGAGTACGAAAAAAAAAAATTCACCGTTTAAAATGGTATGCCAGCGTACAGTACGAGAGCGGGGATGAGCATGTGGTGGTGAAAAGCAGATGGAACGGGAGAGAGGCAGAGACCACACATTTCCAGCCCGTGAGCCCCTGTCACCTGTCAACACCAGTGTTACAGTTGAGCTGCCTCCATCTTTTTCTCTCTCCTCATTTTCCTTTTCCTGTCTTGACAGCCGTACTGTAACATCACACGCTGACACACTGGGATTTCTTCACTGTTTACATTTCATAGACTCAATACTGTAGACGTTAAATATAGACGTGCACCACTCAGTTCTGCCCAGCGCAACTGATACTGGCCGCTGAGCAGCCCCACTGGCATGATGGGAAATTAATGTTGACTTCAGATATTAGATCCATTCAGCTGTGAAAGGGATGTGTGTTGCTGGTGAACAGGAGGAGACTGGGTAAAGAAGGCTTTTAGAAGTCTTTCACGCACACACATAGCTTTATGTGTGCTTTATGTGTGCTTTATTTCACCGTATCATTCGATAAATTCGATAAAATAGGTAGGCACGGTGTAATTACTATAAACAAATGAGACCGTGGCTGAGATGATAAGCAGTATTTAATTCCTTGGTCAAAGGTTTTCTCTTGCTTTACAGACGAGGCGGTTTTATTTTTTTACAACAATGAATCAGAGTGTCTAGCGAATACACGTTGAGTTCAGGTTGATCATAAATATAGGTTGATCATAAATATAAAGCTCCACAAGTTAACTTGTGGAGCTTTATCATTATACCATTATTTTAGACAAATGCTTTGGCACACAGCAAAAGAGAAGAAAATACTGCAGACATCCACTAAAAACAGCACAGAGCCAAAAACAACTCAACTCCAGTAAAATCATGCAAACAAATTCTGTTAAAGCACCTGCGTGTTACCAGTGCGTCATGTGACGTTGCTGGAGAAGAGAGTGTTTTCTGTTATATCGGCTCGTAATTTTACTATTTTGGTTTAGTCTCACTGTTCTCAAAACCTACAGTATGTTACCTGCCCAGCACCGAGCAGCAGACAGACACAGTGGCAACGAGCTGGTGAGCGTAGTGAAGCACTGAGCAGCTAAAGAGCCAAATAATGTTGGACATCAAAAAAAGAGCTAAAAGAGTAAATATTGGACTTACATCCTTCAGGTCACCAGAAACGTGACTCCAAATGATTGCAGGTGTTGCTCCATATCTGCTGGATGTATACATAAACTATTAGGTTCAACATGCAGCTTCTACGATAAACCATAACAAAGTTCAAATCAAATGAAACAAATCTGCACGCACTATTTTAAACACAGTATTGTTGTAGGTTAAAAGTAGTGCCCGTCCTTATGTTATTAATTATCTTAACCTTCTCAGCTGCTGTAACAGGAAGTGCCTTTAAGTGGTGCTTTTATTGTAATCAAGGAGCTGAGAAGTAGTGTCTTTTCTCTTCATATTTATAATCTGTCATCTATCCTTTCAGGAGATTTCAAGATTTAATTGCTTTCCTTCTTATAAAGGCACTCTCAGGATGCCAACTTCATCCTCTCAAAAATCCAGGGGTTCTTAAGTTCCTCAGCCACATCCTTACCTCCTCCTGGAGTACTCTTTCGCCCTGACAAGTACACTTAGTGAGCCGCCTCCAGAGGAAGCACTCGTGTTCGCTCTTCAGCTTCCTGTGGTTTGTTCTGTATGACTATAAATCTCTCATCATATTATTAGGTCTATCAGTGTAACAACTTCTTTGCTTCTTTTTTTGTCCTCGTTCACCTTCTTTTAAAGGTGCACAGATTGATCGATCACTGATTGTTATTGGTGCTCATAGTAGTATGATCGGTGGTCTCTATGGCTTCACTGGTCTGGCAGTTCTAACAGGTTACAGGTAACAAGTTTGCAATTTGCAAGGTGTGTTCCAAGGAAATCCTTCGTGGAGGAACACAACACCACAAACTTGATCAGACATTTGAGGGTTAGTGCTAGCTAGCTTTGAAAACTCATCATATTCCTTGATGTGAGTAAGGCAGACAGAGAGCAAACCATTTACCAACTTAATTGCCAGTCACTCAGCAGACAGAGACAACAACAGCGGCAATGCAACCGCAGCAACCGTACGGCAAGAACATCTTTTCCCTCAGTACATATAATTATTTTTTCTAACTTGCTGTGTTGTGTACATTTAGCTTTTTACTGATGTAATGCTCCTGGAGTGCACCGGAAAAAGGCTCCACCACTCTTTTCTCTGTATTCCCATGGTCAGATTGAAATTCATAAACATTTCTGGTAATGCTCTCTATGACGACCTCACCACAGACCCAACTTAACCGTGCATGAGTCATGGGTGCACTCTTTTAATCTGACAAATAGCACGACATGTCTGCTTTTATTCAAATTTTTATTTGATAAACTTTATCAATTTTTCTCCACAGGAAAGCTATATTTGTTAATCTCTAAGCTTCCCACAAACCAAGCGTAGGCTGTTATGGTTTATGTTGTGTCTCTAAGGCAGAGAGTGGAAAATGTGGCACATGTTGCCTGCCAATAAATAAAGAGTTTTCAATTTGTGATAGTACCTCTTCTTATCTCTTAATTTTATTATTGTTGTTGGTAATAGTTAAGTAGAAAAATAATGCTACAAGATAAATGGAGGGCTTCAAATAAACTCTGTGATTGGTGGTTGGGTTGGCCGATACTGCTTTAGCTCCCTTCTCTCTTTCATACCCAGACACAGCACACGCTAAAGCTTCTCTACTTTTACATTTTTCCTCGTACAATATCTACAGTTTCTCAGAAAGTCTGGAGAAGTCCTTGAATAAAGAATGTATTCTTAAAGTTACATATTGACGTTTAAGTGTTGCCCTTGTACACAGACAGAGCTTGTGTTAGTTCAGTTAGTTCACCCCAACCTCCTCCTCATATGTTTTTTTTTAATGCCATGATGGAATTGTTGATTTAAGATTTAATGTTCATGGACATGTTTATTACAGTTTTTTTTAATAACACAAAACAGAGTTGACTTTTTCAGAACTTTACACACAGTTATCACAGGAACAATAACATCAATATGCACTCACTGTTGATTTTCTGTTGCTTTGAAACAAAATGACCACATGTTCCTAATTTTAAGCTTTTATTCCTCAAACAACATCATATTTTCTCCCGGCAGAATCCTTTAAGAGTGCCTTCAAAGATCATAGCCTTTTCCACCAGATATACCTCAAGTTATTCCATATAAGAAATCAGTTCCTGGGTGCAATTACCTCTGATGGAAACAAAGTAAAGTTTACAATCATCACTTCTTAATAAAATATTTCACTGGAATCCCCGAGGGATACAAACGTGTTAATGCCAATTTTTCAAATATTTAAAATCTTCCTTTGTTTAAATCTACTAGCTTACAGCCTTCACTGCACATTGCTTTGCTTCCTTATTCATCACTGTGAAAGTAGCATGAAAAAGCAGGATATAAATTACACCACAACTTGCTCATAAAAACATTACTAAATAGTGCTCGTAGTGCTCATAAACTCCACAGGGTGTCTGTTAAATTGTTCCCATCATGCTTTTCATTATAGTTGGGCTCGTAAACAGATACAGTTCTATGCTCTTCCTTATGCTGCCAGTTTTCAGTTTCACATTATGTTTGATCATTGATGCTCTGTTTTGTTGTTGCTTTCCAACATGTTTATGCATTTTCTTTGACCCCCTGATAAGTTGGCCTGGATGTGCATCCCTGTGCAGTCAGCCATTGTGGCCATTGCAGGGGTCAGACTCAGAGTCAAGCACTTGAAATAATTCATGTAAAAATCCTGTTGAATTGAAAAGCTGTGGGAGGCTCTGCTATATGTTTTCGTGCCAGTATCTCTGCAGCGGAGGTGGTGAGGGCAAACTTAGAATGATAGTCAAAATGTTCACATTTATGGAAACTACGCCAGGTTAAAACATACACAAATTTTCTCAAACTCATTCCTTTCCCTTCCTCTAAAAGTTCCTTTCCTTGACTTTTTAAAGACGGGTGACAACCTGTTATTTCATTAGTCACTACAAATATCATTGCACATCTTTATATATCTCCTTGTACCTATTCCCTCTGAATGCCCCTCCTCTATTTCTTGCACTTGTCTGTATCTCTATATTTGGCATACATTCAACTGTGAATTTTTCTCCCACTGCTTCTCACTCCACCCCCCCTCCCTCTTTTTCTAACTCTGTTCTGTGCATCCTCTATTTAAATGCCATTCCACCCAGGGGGGCCCTGCTCTTAATTACGGGGCCTCAACACCCCCACCATGTCATTTCCTTAATGAGTTCATGGTCTTATGACCTCAGCTCCTGCAGAGTGGGAATGTAAGGTACCTTTGCTCCAAACTAGCTGCACATTTAAATATAGTAGACAGGCAGACAGGTAGTCTGCTCTGAGATTATGGAAGGAGGAAGAGGAGGAGGTTGATTATGCACAGATTTGCAACACCTGGTTTCCCTCTGCTCACGCAATTGCTTGATTAGAATGAAATTGTGTTATAAACATCTATTCAGGAAAGAAAAAAAAAAGAATTTTATCGGTTCTCTGAAGCACTTGTTGCATATCAAAGATATTTACATATTTGCGTCATTGCACAATTACCAAACCGGGAAGACATTATATAATTTGATCATACAAGTGCTCAGACTTTGTTATGGAACATTATGGAAAACCTGGGTCAGGATTTTCTCATAATGGTGTCAGATTTGCACTGCTTGACACTATGTTTTCACCCACACACTCCTGCACGGAAATGGCTTTCTGAGCCTGAAACACTGAGAACAATCCAGCAGTTAGATCTCAGTCGTTTTCTGCTCGATCATGCAACATATTTAGGCTTCCTCAACAGTTTTATCTCAAATAGTTCAGTACCACAATGAATGGTAAAGCCGAGTCATACTGTTTAAGATTCAGCTTTGCAATGCTGCCAAAAGAAAATAAAGCTGTTTCCCACCCTGTGATGTCCTTTTTCTCAAGATTATGGAAATTTCCCTTCATTTACATTTCTCTGTATTTCTAAGAAAAGACAACCGTGAGTATCCAAACGATCACTGAGACAGATTCTTGATTTGGAGAACATTTTGAGCACACTGACTGGTGTGACACAAGTGTCACCGTTTAATGTCCAAATTGAGGAGTAATGCTCTGCTAATATAATGCCAAATATTTACAAACTCAAAAGATTCTTGGAGCCAATAGTGTAGAGCTGAAATGATCAGCAAAAATAAATAAGTCAGTTACTTTAAAAAGGTTGGCAACGGTTTTGAAAACTTGCAAAAATTCTCTGGTTCCTGCTTCTCAAATGTGAAATTTGTTGCCTTTTTGTTGCTATTTGGTTCATGTTATAGTGAACTAAATAAATTTGGGTTTTGGACTATTTGTCTGAAAAGTCAAGGCATTCTGGGAACTTCTTATAGGCCAAATAGTCAATTTAATTGAAACAATAAGGCAGATTATTGATATAATAATTAAAATAGTCACTCACTGTCTATGTCAGTGGGATAATAGGATTCATCTACATCAGAATTAAATGACTCCATCAGACATCGACCAATGAGCATTTCTGAGTCCTTTATTTAATATTGAGTTCTTTGTGGGTCACTCACATGAAAGACACCAGATAGATGCAGCAGAAGACATAATCTGCAGATTTATTCTATATAATCAGTAATATTGTCTCAGTGTCTGCAGCAATCAGCCCACCACTCCCTTTTTACCTCATGCCAGTGCCTCCCTCTGTCTTCCTCTTTCTGTCAGCTATGTATGTTTAAAAGAAGAAGTCAATTATAGATCTGGGTTAATAGAATGGGTTCCCTGTGGGAGAGGTCGAGGGATGAGATCCTCTAATGAAACCTACATTTCATGGCCACAGCCTGCTAATGGTATAGAAGTGTGTGTGTGTGTGTGTGTGTGTGTGTGTGTGTGTGTGTGTGTGTGTGTGTGTGAAAGAGAGAGAGAGAGGCCGATATACGTAAGGACAGCACAGCTACAAAATGAAACAGGCTTAAAAATAAAAAAGTAGATATATTTTCTTCTCACTGGTCCTGGGATTCCTGGAATGTCATGAAATTTTTAAATATATTATACACATATTTTGAATATAGACAGATGTGTCAAGTCAACTTTATTTTTATAGTCTAAAATCACAAATTGGCCTTAATGTGCTTTAAAATCTGAACAGGGACAGACATACAAAAGAAAAATAAACCCTCATAAATGAAGAGTTCCCTAGTAAAATTAAAAATTTGCCCAACGTAAAGGAGTAGTTCATTATCTTTTAGAACATCTGTATGTCTGCTTTTTTGTAGGAAATTAAAATTTAAAGATGATTGATTCCATTTATGTCTGTACGGTAGATGTGTTGCTATTCTAAGTTGCTTCTGGTTCTAACAACTGGAAACAGCTAGCATGACACTTAACTGGCACATAACCACATAAAAACATAGCAACATAGCAGGAAAGCAGAAATACCTTCTTTTTTTGGCTCGAGTATTGCTGTTCGTTGGTGTTTTGTTACCTTTAGTTTGGAGTCAGGTTATCTGTATCTACTCTTTGTGTGTGTGTGTGTGTGTGTGTGTGTGTGTGTGTGTGTGTGTGTGCAGATTGTCTTCGACAGAGAAAAGTCACAACACACACCTGATTAGATGTACTTCCTCCTCTCCTCATTTCTGCGCGCACACAAACACTGAATGAGAAGGAGAAATAATGTATGAACACATGACAACGCATGTTCTCATTTACAGCCATTGATTTTCCTTGTGTTCAGTTTATTGCACAGGCCTGAGGCAGGACGGTAATGACTTCACCCACAGAGTTTATCGTTTTTATCAGCTTTATCGTGTACGGCCTGCCTAACCTGTGTGTGTTTGGGCCGTGAAAGGACACGGACACACCCAGAGGAAACCCGTACAGACACAGGAAGAACAGACTGCACTGAAAATATTTTCCATCATATTTCTCGCACTCTTCATTTTTGGAGAACATCCTGAATGCACTTTTTATTTCAAAGCTGATCTCAGTTTACATTTCATGCCAGGAAGTGAACACCCCAGGTTCTTTTCACACATGTTAATGGGATTTTAGTGTGTGTCTTTTTTATGTATTTATTTTTTATTCCTATTTTGGAGCAGAGCTTTGAGTGTCTGTGCCGCTAATTAAGACATTTAGTTCCCAGTTCCTGTGATTTCAAAGAAAAGTGGGAGAGCATTTTGCATTTAGCATCTTTTTAAGTCAGAGAGTGTGTGTAATGTAGGGTGTCAAAGCTCTGAAATTCTATCTGTAAGATTGTTAAACCTCAACTTCCCTTATTATTATCTCTTATCAAATAGCAAAGCAGATTTTTATGCTAGTGACCCTAACAAACTCAAAACGTTGATATTAAAATGATATAACACTGACAGTTGTAAATTATTGAGGTGTTTCCTCATTTTAAGTATGTGGTGCTTGAAGTTTTGACAGCCGTTGCACAGCAGTTTTTTTTTTTCATAAATAGAGTCGTATTATCTTAAAGCTTATTTTTAGACACACTTTGACTACATGTATGTCTTCTTTTCATCTTTTTCCCTATATGCCCTACACATATCTCTTTGCGCGCTAGAACAAAAATGAAAATGGGATTTCTGATAGAACATAATTATGGGTAAAACTTGCATATTCCGATGCAGTAATATATTCAACAGTATGTGTGACCAGATGGTTAAAAACCACACTGAAACGACGAGGTAACCTTTGAGAGAGGAGGAGGGCCGACAAAGTGACGCAGAGGTTGGGATTAGCATATGACGGGAGGAAAGAAGGAGGAGAGGAAATACATTCAGGGTGTGAAGATGAAACCACCACCCTCAGCCCTCTGCTCACTCCCTTATTCTATTTTTTCTGTTTCCTTTTTTTTTATCACTAATTCATTCTTCACTGCTCATGTGATGCCTCTTTTTTCCAAAAACGATTGCTTTGCATATCTTCCCCCGATCAACAAGAAATCCTTTAAATAGTCTCTCACACTGAAACACTTGAACATTCCCAGAGAAAGAATTAAAGCCTGAGGGGATTAAACACAACGGCAGCGTGTTGTTCGCAATGTTTTATTGATCAGGACAGACAAAGCAGCTACAGCAGGCTTTGTAATATTGTTGAATTATCGTGAAAAGAGATTGTGCTGTCTGTTAATGAATAAGAGTGAGAGAAAAGAGAAAATATTTTGGTGTCTACACTCATATACATGAGCTTTCTAACGATCTGCAATTTGAGGCATGTTGCTAGTTTGATTT
Source organism: Scortum barcoo (assembly GCA_023238725.1). Classification (NCBI taxonomy): domain Eukaryota; kingdom Metazoa; phylum Chordata; class Actinopteri; order Centrarchiformes; family Terapontidae; genus Scortum; species Scortum barcoo. The sequence continues at coordinate 17,650,899 of CM041547.1, forward strand.
TTTGCTTCTATTATTTAGTCTGTGTCATCACACAGTATGAAGGGAGTTTAAGAAACTAAATGTTCAGTCATCGGTTATTGATTAATCTGTGTAGTATGTGTATTTTGTCATTATTTTTTATTCATTTATAGATTTATTAATTGTCAGGACAATGAAATGTCATTAAAATGTGATGTCTCCATGCAGCTCATTTTGTCTGATTAACAGTCCAGATATTCACTTTACTTACTTATAAGACAAAAAGTTATAACCTGGGAATGGTTGTCAATTTTATAGGAAAATTACAAAAAAAGAGGTCACGAACCATAAAAAAAAAACTAGTGTTGTGAATTAAAACTTGAAATATCTTTTAATCCTGGTAATTTAACTGAAAGAGAAGAAGGACAAATACAATTTATTTTCTGCAAGTCTAATGTCAAACAGTAAGTTGATAAAAAAAAAAACTATGCTGGAAAAGTTTCTCTTTCTCAACAAAGCCTTGTGCTTTGTGTTGTAAAGAATCATCATTGATTTTTCTGGTAAAGTCTTAAGGGTTTAGATTGGTCGATAATATGATGTGCTTTTTGTTGTCTTTTCTTAAAGTAGTTATTTCAGTTCAATCAAGGCTATAAAAGAAGAAGTGGAAAGACAGCACCTAATGCAAATATGTGCATATTAGAATGATGATGATGGATATGATGAAAGTTCAGTAAATGTCACAAGGATAAAATGAAAAAAGAAGGAAGGATGCAAATAAACATCTGATGGTGTGCACATTTTTAATATTAAAACGTTTGCTTAACTCCATTTAGAATACAAGCTTGAGACACAGCAGTTTTATTATTGCATTTCTCTGTACAGTAGATTATGTTTGCCTCTGTGGAAATGTCAGAAAGTCAGTGAGCATTAACTCAAGAGGAGCGAGCGGACTGGAGACAAAATCAATAAGGAAAAAAAAAAAATCCAAACAGTTTTTATGTCAGTGACTGCGAGTCAGGACTCTCTGTGTTGTCTGCTGTCAAGATGCCTGTCACACAGCATCATGATTGACACGGCAGGGCGTGTGCGTGTCTGTCTTTGTGTGTTGGGGGTTGACTGATGTTGTCGGCAAATAATGGACAGCAGTGTGTTTAAACCAAAACAAAAGAAAAGCGCAGAGTGAGAGAAAGCACAATGACAAGAAAACAGTCAAAACAGTGCGTGTGTTCGCACTGACTAATGGCTAGTCACCGCTCTGGCATCGTGTGCTGATGTTATGAGCGGGCCTTCAGTTGAGACACCCAGTAACACAGCATATGCCACGCAATACACTCATTTGTCCAGGAGCACCGCACCGCGCCATCTGCTTAAAAGTAGTGAGGTTTTAGTGAGTAAAGTCAAGCACAACAAGAGGCTGAAAAAGTTGGCAACATGCAGGCAAGAAAAAGAAACTGTAGTAGAAGTTAAACCGTAGTGTGAAATAATAAAATACTACATTGTAAGTATTTGAAGTCTATTTATTCACCACCTCTCAGAAATCACATCACATTATTTTTTAACTGAAAAGTCCCAGAGAGAGAAGCAGTCATGGAGTTATTAAGGTTATGCTGCTCTGCTGCTAAATGAGAAACAGTCAACTTCCAACATGTGCCCCCGGCCTCGTCTGAAGAACTGAATCATATTCTTTATTACTGGTATTTGTATTTATCTGTGTGTAACATTATGCTGGCATTGAGGCTCTATAAATGGAAAATAAGTCTGTTCACCACTTTGCTTATGCTCCCCAGTCGATAAAACCTGGTATTTAGTGAAATATTTAAACAACTATTACCATAACTTTTGATACAGAGATTCACATTCCCATCAGGGTGAATCGTAGTGACCGTGGGGAAGCCCTGATTTTTTAATTTTAGTGCCATCATCAGGACATTTTAATTTGTCCAGTGATTTGATTCATTTAACAGGTACTTGTTCATAAACTGCACTCTACTTTGTGTTTAGTTCTAATTAACACGTTAACATGCTTAGTTGCATCTTAGCATTTAGCTCAGGTACGGCCTCAGAGCTGCATGGCTGCTGTTTCTAAAGATGTTAATGGATGGATTTAATTTACTGTTTACTAGTTTGACCTTACCGGATTGACTTTGACTGTCTGACTTTGTTACAGTCACGCTGTTCTTATTTGGACACTTGCACAGGTTCGTCTTAGCCACAGTAAAAATGGCTGCAGGTAGTGTTGCCCAAACTCAGGGTTGGGACACCTCAAGAGGTCAACAAGATTAGTCTGAAGGGCCAGAAGATCTTAGAAGATTTTAAAAATTGTCCTTCTTATTAAATTGTTTTTCTTGTTTTTGAAACAAGTGAAAGAAACTGCATTGTAGTGAGAAAATGTCTACTGGATTCCATTATAAATCAATGAGTTGAGTGTTTTTCTAAAATTAAGTTTAATCTGTCTTTACTCCACAGCAGCAGTTTTATTTCTTGTTTCGAGACACTTGTTCCCAAAAATTGGATATCAAGTTGAAACTGATGTTAAATTGCCCCTGCTACCTGCAGTGTTGTTCATTTGTTTTGTGAAACTGAGGTCTTACATGTAATTGGATGTAACCATACAGAAACAGAAAAGACTTGATCAGGTGGAGACGTTTCAATGGGGATAATAAACAGATAAGAGAGACAATTTCTCAGATTATGCTTTGTCAGATACTGAATACTTTTACCTCTTTAGACTGTTTAAAATCTTCAAATGAAACAGTCTCACACTGAGACCTGAGCCTGTTTATGAGGACTTCACATGTCGAAGACAAACTCACAAAAGTTCTCAACATTTGGCCACTCCTTAACAGAGGCCCGATTCAAAGCTTTTTAATTTGTTACACTTGTGTTGTACAGGAAAATGATTCATAGATGAATTGTATTTGACAGGCAGCCATCAACCAAAGATCATGTTCTGATTTATAAAAGAGGAGGGTGTCTTTTTGTCCCTATTCACTATTTTCTTTTCAGCTTTTTTTTTGTTTTCTGATTAATCCTTGAATTTTCAGGGTGGATGTATTTAATCATCAGTGTTTATAGAAAAAAAAAAGGAAAATTGGCACCCTCTCTCATCAGCCCTCATATCACTCCCTGTCTGCTGTTGCTCATCACTGGAGCTTCGACAGCACAATGTTCCCTTGTTTTTTTTCGGAGGAACAAAAACAAGCAGGAGTTGGTCTCGTCCTTGAGAAAGACGAGAATCAGCAGAGAAACAAACACACACAGATGCACACGCACGAATGCAAACACGTACACAGTTGTGCAGAGAAACCCACAGACCTACGCGCAGGCAGGCAATCACAGGCAGCCACACGATCATTCAGACTTAACAAGCACACACACACACACACACACTTCTGAAGACACCTTGGGGAAGCTGGGTATAATTCAGGCAGTGGCAGCCTAAATTAAACCTTATTTTCCAGGACAGGTGTGGAGGAGAGGACGAAATCAATCAGCTCGTTTTTCTGGCTCATGAGGTGGATAGACATGAACACGCACACGTTGAAGCAAACTGTCTGCACACACCAAAGACTCGTGGTCGTGGTCGTGGTCTGGTTTATACAAACCAGAAACAGTGCTTGCTTCGGCAGTAAGAACACGTGTATTTGATGCCATCAAAGCTCCTTATTAGACTTGAGGAGATCATTTGGAAATTCATATTAAACAGTGAAGCTGCATGTTTGGTAACTCTGATGGATTCCCTTGGCGGACGTATTTTAACTCCTACTACATTAGCAGGATCTCCGCGCAGCCTGGATCCCTCTCAAGTAGTGGATTAGATGTTCTCACTGTCCGTGGGTTAATTTTGCTGCGTCCCTCAGTGGCCATCAGTTACATGCCTGGAGTCAATGTGCGTGTGTGTGTGAACCACTGAAACCACAGTGCTTAGGTGCAGGTGTGTGTGTCTACCGAGCTGTGGCGGCAGGCAGGTGTCTCACACACACGCACGCACACACACACACATATACACACACACACATCAGACAGAAATAGTCTGTTTTTCTGCCCTAGTTACGCCTTAGTTATGGATAGTCACAAAAGAGGAAATGGTACCTGAGTTTTGTTTTGCTCGATAAGTGCGTAATTAGCATCAAAATGAAGAAATATATTTTGTTTGTGTGTGGGACCTTTTGCTTACCTCCTGTATCTCTTTTCTTGTTTAAATTCAATGGGGCTTTAACAAACTTCATGGAAGACTGACTGCACACAGAGCTCTGGTTCGTTATTGTGCTTCACACACACACGCACCTTTGCACTTGCGCGCGTCATATATGCAGGTGCCTTTGAAGTCTTTCTAAACTGACATGAACAAAGAAATTCTCATGAAACCTATCTCGATCAGGTTACAGTGCAGTTTCCCATTTAAATAAATGCCACATTGTCCATGTACAGAATTTGCACAGAGGTGGAAGGTGGAGAACAAAAGGAGGAGAGAGAAAGAGTGTGTGTGTGGTGGTAAAAGATGGGTTTGTGCAGCACATTATCAGATGTTTGATGGGAAAAAAAGTTGATTGCTTCATTATGAGTGATGCTTCCTTCCATCCAAAGACAAAGAGCACAGGAAATATGACTCACTTTTCACTTTTACTGATTAATTCTTTTATTGTTCTTTCCAGGATCCGAGGGCGAAGCATAAGTTTAAGATCCACACCTACTCCAGCCCAACCTTCTGCGACCACTGTGGCTCTCTGCTGTACGGCCTCATACACCAGGGCATGAGATGTGACCGTACGTACTCTGCAGCGCTCTGTCTTTGCTGGCACATGCATACATGTAAAGACATCTTAATGTTCAGAGAATACACTCCTAAACAACATAAATTTGTGTATGTGTGTGTGTGTTTTCCAGACTGTATGATGAACATCCATAAGCGATGTGTGGCCAACGTGCCAAGCCTGTGTGGGACAGATCACACTGAGAGGAGAGGTCGCATCCAGATCTCTGCTGAGATCAAAACCAATGTACTCACTGTTACCAGTAAGTGTATCTCTCTCTCTCTCTCGATCGAAAGTGCATGCGCACACACACACATACACACACACACACACACACACACACTTGTATATACATATATACGTTACTGTATATTTATGATCCAGTTATCTGTCTCCCTCTACTGGCTGACCTGCAGAGGTGTAGGATGGATGCAGCATAACTTAATTCAGACCGGATATGCTTGTTTGTGGCCAACTCAAGGGTCAGTTATCATGATTTATTATTCTTAATTAATTTTGTAAGTAGTGTGGCAATGAGATGATGTCTCATTCTGGCTAATTACACTTTGTGGCTCAGTGTAACAAAACAAAAGTGTGACAAAAGAAAATGCAAAAATATACCTGCCCTACTTTATTTTTTATGTTGTGTCTGTTTGTTTACCATTTGACCATAGAAATGAAACAAATAGAAAGTGTAAGATATATTTTACTGTAAATGAGATTATTTCCATGGCTCCTCAGGACTGAGAGAGCAGGAGAGAAACAGCAGTCAGATCCATTTACACACCGTGTCACACACATTCACCCACTGAAGCATTTGCGTTGTTTGCTGTCAGTATGATGACTGAGAAAAGGCAGCACTGAGGGAAACAGCCATTAGTGTTACTGCCACTAACACGCCAAATCACTGTATGACTGGCTTTACGCAGTGTTTCTACAGGACAGGTTTTTTAGAAAGCATGATGGCAGCCCTGTCCAGTCCTTTTAAGTGCACTGAAAGAGAAAGTTTCCCTCTTCTGTCAAAATCCTTGCCGTTCTTTTAGGCAAACATTTTCCTCAAATATAAATGGTTACCATATGCAACAGGTGTTCGGACTTCAGCCTCAGTTGCCATCATTTTGATATTATGTACAAGACCAGCAAGCCACTGCTGTTAAGATCTTCTTACGCTGATTACACTGACATCTGGGATGTTAAAGACTGTATGGAGTGTACTATATTTGATTTTATTGTACTAACTTTTTCTTGTTCTACTTTATTGACTTTTACTTGAGGAAATGATTTATAACAGTGTGGTGTGTGGTAACGTGGTTTCAGTTTTGTGGAGGACAATATTTAAGGCAGCATGTTCTACATCCCAGAATGGCTTTCAACGACCTCTAGAGCAGGACTTGTTGCTCTCGGCTAAAGATGGTGGGCATCTGAGGGTTATACACAGAAATATAAAGCGAGATCACTAGTGATTTGGATGATGTAGATTGAATTGGAGAGTTGTTGCTGTTGACCTTCTGCATTGTTCTGCTGCACTGAGGATACTGTGGGTGTACAAAAGTATTCTGTCTGTTCCTCCTGTATGGTGGTTCAATAACTGTCGATGTTTTAGAGCGATTAAAATGTTTCTCGAAGCAACTTCATCAATAACACCAAACTTAGACACGATGCAAATGATTCTTTCTTTGATGCCTCAGGGTTTCTGCAGTTGTGTCCTTCAGAGGCTCCAGGAACTGAATAAATATGAAGCAATGTGTTGCTGAGAGAGAGCAGCCAATCATTAGTCATTAATCATTAGTATACTTATATGTTCACACATTTTTCCACAAATGTTGATGATTGTGATCTCTTTAATCTCTTTAATATTGGCAAAACAAAGCCTGGGAGACTGAAGACTAAATCTAGGAGCAAAATTATAGTTGTGCTATTAAATTTGGGTTTCAAACCATCCCATTTAGTGAAGTGATCCCTTTCTTTTGCATAATCATATGGCAGATTATTAGTATGTTTTCTACCAGTGACAATAATCTACACTAACTTAATTTCTTTTCTGAATAGTTCTTATGGGATAGGTTAAACATAGGCTCACCTTTTCCATGGAGAAAGTCTCTCTACTTTATTTAACTGATAAATTGAGACTGAGAACATTTTACATGTCGTGCCTTGTCTTACCTGCAGGTGGCAGCAGAGGTTTACACTAACTTTGTTTTGTGCCCGTCAGCTCAGTTACAGCTGAGAACTGATGCTGTGTCATGTGGAATAAAACCAATTTGTGCTCTGGAGCTAAGTGAGTTCAATTTACATAAAAAAAAACCTTGGTAGTTAGAGAGTCAGCCTACAGATTACTATAGCTGTCTCAGCCAACATAAATCTGCTCTAACATCAGCTGTGCTACAACTCATCCCTCCAGCAGACGACTCAGTGATAATAAATATTCAGCCAGTAAAATGGATGACATCTGAATGTGCCATAAATCTTACAGTAAAGCTTACAAACTTGTATGGGGAGTTTTCAATGAGCACATGATGGCATCGTTACACAGTTATGTTGATTTCTTTCTGCACATGTTATGTAAGAGCTGAAAAATAATTCCTTACTAAGTCTAACTTAATGGAAAGCTGACTTTGATTTTAAGACCAAAGAAGGTAAAAACCCAATTTATTTTTCTGTTTAAATCAAAAACATTTTTCTTTCTTGCTGCGTGAGAGAGAAATTATTGTTTTCTCTGGCTCTACTAAAATACCACTAAAATAGAACTTTTTGGATATCATAAAAATAAACTATACATACATGAGATATGCCCATTTTTCATGTAAAAGTATTTCCCCTTTGTGGTCTTTAGCTGGGATTCATCCCTCTTTTTCTTCCTCGCTCTCTTTTCCTGGTTCCCACGCTCGCAGAAAGATCATTAGCTGGGATTTACTGTGGGAAATGATAAGTGAGCAGACTTATTACACGGAGACTGCTAGAACAGTAGTAAAGTCTAAACCTCACAAACGTTAAACAACAGAAAAGAATAAAATGGAGAAACTGTCTAAGAAAAATGGACAGTTAATTTTCATATTTTCTGTGGTTTAGTGACATCCATCGTCATTATTGTTCAGTTAGCAAGGACTGTGTATAAGACCACTTATACACTTAAATATAAAGACATGTGGGCAGAAAATATAGTAATGTTGTGTTTTATTCTTTTTTCAGCCAGCTGTGATAAAATCCTAGTCCTTTACAGGCAGTAAGAGTGAGATGTAGTTCTCATTATTGTCCACAGGGGTCAGTGTTGAGCCACCAGTCACTTACTACCTCATTGCAGTGAGGTGGAGGAAAAAAAACACCACAACAGAGGCTGAATTGTAGAACCACTAGGAATTATTCAGCTTAACGTATCAGGACTTGGTGGAAATGGCTGCTGCACTGAGAAATTGTGCGGATTGTGTATTTAATCAAAGCAATTGACATGTGTGTAAAGTGTGTAAACTTCATTGATTTCTTTTAAGTCCCCTCCCTCCGTTCTTCTCGGGAGATCAGAGCTCAGGGTCAGTGGTGGAACAGTGTGCCCATGGAGATGGAGGATCAGCATCTAACTCAAGGACAGCGGGGAAAATGCAGTGGGATGTGGGATTGAGGCCCTGGAAGGTGCCCCCGTCCTTTGGTGCTGCACTTGCTGCCTAATTGCTTGAATATGCTCTAAAAGAACTAACACGTACAACCATTCACATCAGAAGGTTGTTTCTAAAGGCAGGGTAAAAAGCAGGAAAAGAGGAATGAGACGTGATAATTGTTTAAATATGGGGATAACGGTGCACATTTTCAGACAGCCTCTCCCCAAAGGTATTTAATAGTGTTGCAGTTGGTTGTTCAGGTGAAAAGCAACGGGCATACTGTAGTTATGTATAAAATTAGAAAACAGAGTTAAAGAAATTGTGGGATACAGCCCCTCCAAGTCCAACGTTGGAGTGCGTTTCTGTTGGAGTATACTAGTGACTTATTATACTAAGCAAAGTTTAAAATAAACCTTAAGAATATGAGAAGTGATCAAATCAACCAAAACCCCATAAGTAAAACATTTACCAGCTACTGGCGTCTTGATATTTTCTAGATGGCCACATTGGGAATTTGAACACTTAACCCTCACATTACAGTACTATATTATAGTAAGTTATTTTCATTATGAGGACACTGCACTCACACCAGAGCTCAGGCAGGACTGCGAAGTGAGCAATGTTACAGCAATTGACTCATACATATTTTTTTCAAATCTAATGTCTCAGCCAGTTAGTCTAGATAAAGCCTTTGATCCTAACAGGGGTTTTGATTTTTGTCTTGTAATCGCTCAGATGAAATAATCAAATTATTAAAGATCAGCTAGTAGTCTTTAACTGTTACACCATCATTTGCAGCATGGATGCATCTGTCTAACAGCACCAGGATTCAGTTGTGGTTTAATACATTTCCTCCGACTAAAAGCTGAACATGTTTCACACTGCACCTCCAACCTGCAGAGATTATTGAGACTCTTGTTCACCCAAAGCGCCCATAACATGGCAGGGAAAGCCCGCAGCAGAATCTCCTAAAGACTGCTGAACAGGAAGAAAAAAATTGGCCACGGGTCATGTTGCAGTAAACAGATGTTGTACCTGTGATTTCTCAGTGCTTCAGATGAGTTAGTGTGTTAACCAAATGCAGATTGTCTCTTGGTGTGAACCACAGAGGGGAGAGTTGAGAGTCAAAACAAAAACAACACCAGCCCCCAAAGTAACACCCCTCATAGACTCTGCACCTAAATAACCCTCTCTGGGGTTGGCACCAGTTGACAACACATGTAGGAATATAGCAGCTAAAATGAACGTCAAGTCAGCATCTGTCTATTAAGACCCATTAAACTCATTTTGAGGTTGTTTCCTGTTGTCGTTGCAGATGTTGATTTCACACAAGGAGATCTAGACTACCCTCTTAGTGTTGATTTGCAGTGGCACTTGTTCTCGCCTGAAAAGAGCAGCCAAATGGAGCAGTGTTGAATAAATGTGCTCAGCATGACTTTTTTTTTTTGCGGCACACACGCAGGCAAGTAGCAGCCGGAACAGAGCATAAGAGTCTCGACTCCGATGAGACTGTTTCACATGGGAAAAGGTGCGCTGCCAACACCCACGCTGCTGTGCACATACAGTATTCTGCTGTTACTGCACTCCTATCTCCACTCGGCCTCCCTGAAGACTCAAATACACGTGTTATCTCTCTCTGTCTCTCTCTCTCACTCTCACACACACACACACATCTACACAGAGACCCATACATGCTCATTGCAGTTAGCACAAACTGTAAGCAAGGGAGAGTTTCACACAGTTACATTACAAACCTGCGCGTGTGCAAGCTGATCAACTGGCTCGCTCACACACAAACTCAAACTCAAAAACACGCACACCTTCCTCTCTTTACTGTAAGTGTCCTATGAGACTATTTGGCATGCTACCCTCTTTATAGCTCCCCTCAACCAGCATTTGATGGTCACTTTAACAGGCATCATCTAATATTTATTGACCTGCTCCGCTGAGGGTTTAATGCTGGCCGTTGGGTCTGTGCTGTGGTTAACCTCTCTGAGCTTAGCGTAGCACGGCGCTTTAACAGCATGAAAACCTCATTTCTCTGACTTCTTGAGGTTTTCTCATGCTGCGAGCTTGCTGGGAAGCTCTCCTTTCAGTCACGGTGTGAAAGGACGCCGCATGTTCCCCGCAGCTTCGAGAGCTTTGCATCTCCATTGTTAATTTTAAAAGAACATTTTGACTTTTAGTGTAAAAGTGTGCTTCAGTAGCCGCTGAGGAGCATCCGTATGTCCCATGTTTCAGCATCACATTAACCTTTCAGGGGGATTCTGGTGCACTTTATTTGTGGTGTCAATACAAGGGAGAGCTGCTTCAGTATTACGTAAAACCTGCTGTAAATGTGACATTTGCAATTTATATCATCTGTCTCATTTGTATCATTTTGCTGTAGGCAACATGTCGTCTCTTCTATCTCAAGGAGCCCTTCTTTGTCATTTTTGAAAAGAAGTCCTCTAGCAGTCTGTTTCTTCATCTCCTTTTTGCCCATCAGACTACCAGAGAAATACACTAAAACATTGAAGTACAGTATAACTTATCATCAGCCATCATATTTACCTTTGTAATTTGTTTGTATGTGCTGAAGGTACAAGGTGACAATAGAGGTCTGATCTGAAAAGAAACCCATGGAAAATCTCAAATTTCTGACACAAAGTTATTTTTCAACATATCAATGCCAAAAGGACCCCAGAAAGGACAAACTTGATTCGAATCAGGTATCAGACACATTGAGACCCTGGTTCTACTTGGTTTGTTTGTAAAAAAGTGGTTTGACCCACTGAACCAGCACAGTCAACCAACCACGCTGTTAGTGTCACTGAACCACTTAAGTGAGATGAATCGAGAAATATTTTTAGGGTACTACATTTGTAGATGGATCTTTGGGCAGTGGGCAGAGTCAGGTCAGATTTTTGTGTGTTCTTAAAAGGTAATAAATAATTCATGTCACCTGTCTGGCGGTGTATGCAGTCGAAGGGCACCAAACTGAACTGAGCGAGTTATTCTCTTCTGTGAATCAAATTCTGGCTCAGGACACGTACAGAGTTGCCCTCTTGTTTGAGTATTCAAGGAAGAAAAATTGGAAAATGTTTCACAATCTGTTTATACATGATGTTTGCCGTGACACACTGCACATCCTACCACAGCCAATCACAGGCTCCTCCGCCATTCTCCTGCCTGTCATTTTCCACAGAACACAATTATTGAGCTAAATCAGCTAAGTACTTTGTGCTGTGTGTGTTTGTATGTGGGGTGGGAAAGGTTGGTGTGTGTGTGTGTGTGTGTGTGTGTGTGTGTGTGTCTTGAGTGCTTCCCTAGCAGAGCTGCCTTAGACACAGCAGCAGCCCAGCCCTGCTTCTGGTAATTGGATGTGACCTCACAACTTGACCAGTTGACCAAACAATAATAACAATGCACACACACATGCACACACACACACACACACACACACACACACACACATACACACACATTCACACACACTCCAATCGTGGGGGATTTTACGCCACTGGAATACAATTACAGCCCAATAACAGATGGCCACAAAAGAAGGATTAGTGTTGGAACTGGCAACCTTCATCTGTCTACATGGTCATTACAGACAGATCTGGCAACCTCAAGGCTTTAACCCCCAGTGCAACTTTAGGGGAGGGGGGTTTCTGGTGCGTGTGTGTGTGTGTGTGTGTGTGTGCGTGCGTGCCTGCGTGTGTATTTTGCGTTGACTCAAGTTTACCGTGCCTAATTTCATTTGTTGCTTTCATGGGAGAGTTTTGTTGTTAAGTAGATTACTCATAGGAAGTACTCTCCAAATTCAGCTCACACTTACCTTACACAAGTTTAGAAACTAACACTAATTATAATGCTATTGATATCTTACTGATTAGTTCTGATTAAGATTTCAAGACCCTCATTTAGTTGCTCCAGGTCATGTGAACAAGTACAATGTGGGTATCTTTGAACCCACCTGTTGTACCCATGCATTCAGGCCTACCCATAGTATGGTATATGCAAAAGGCTCCAGCAGAGTGGAGTGTAAATACAGGCCTGTGGTGATTAATCGTTATTTTCTCAGTCATTTTATTTCTCTTATAGTTTTTATGGAAAACTGCCCACCAAATGGAGAGGCAAGTCCATACAGCCTCTCCGATGTTGTTGTCCATGAGGTTCAGAGTGGGAGGTTTGGAGATGCAGCACTACACTGTAGATATGAAGGAAGCAGCAGATGGTGTTCTCTTTGAATTTTTACGAAATAAAACTAAATAGGTAATTGTCTACGCAGTAACCGAATTGCAGTCAAAATTTGTTCAGTAAATGCTAAACAAAATGGGTTACATTATTATTTTCTTTCCTTTAGTTGTGACAAATAAGATTTAAATACATCTGGTTACGGTTTCATGCAACAACAAAAGTATTTAAATTATTTGATAATAAACTGTTTCCATTTGTCTCTGAATATGGATACCAGTATATAACATTGTAGATTTATAGTATTGTTTCTTACTTTTCCTAATGGACATTTTTTAATTGTAACTCATGATTAAGTTTGCTGTAAAGAAATCAATCTGACTCATAGAGAATCAAAATTTGAAGCCCTCACACACGCAAACAATTTACTGATTCACTAATGCTTACTTAAAATCTGTCACGGACATCTCTTGTTTGATCTCAATGTCTTTCTCTCTCTTCCTCTTTCTCCCCGCAGTCAAAGAGGGCAGGAATCTGGTTCCTATGGACCCCAATGGTCTGTCAGACCCCTACGTGAAGCTTAAACTGATCCCAGATCCCCGCAGCGAGAGTAAACAGAAGACCAAGACCATAAAGTGCTGCCTCAACCCCGTCTGGAATGAGACCTTTAAATTGTAAGGCTTTATTACGCTGTGTATGCTGGCTTCTTATTTTATCTTCCTGTCTGTCTTTCCCTTCTCTCTCTTCTTCCTTCGTTCAGTCTTTTCCTCATTTTATCTCTGTGCTATGTTTTAAGAGCATCACATTATGCTCGCCTTTCCAAGCATGTGTAACCCCTGGCGCTCAGATAAAAACATCTGGCTCCTTCTATTCATAAAATCTTGCTTTTGGGGTTATTTCCTGCAGTCGGCTCCAATTACATTCTTAATAAGCCACATCACAGTTTGCGTGGAAGAAGACTGAAATTTGCATTTTCAGGCATCTTGGTGCAGCTGTTCAGTTTGAAAGGCATTTTTTGCTGTACCTATCCCATAAATAAGAGGTGATAGAAGAGTTTTAATAAACTGTACCTCTAACTGTAACACACAGACTAGATGGGAGACTTACACAGCTACTTATTATTATTTTTTTTATTATTATTACTATATTATTATATTTGGAAAATGAGGGAAATGAGATTACTGGAGAAGCTTTACACACTTTGGGGGAGACAAATTGTTATGGCAGGACAAGAATGGATTTTTTTTATTCTAAGACTGTTGTCATGTGGCTTTATAAGTAAAAAAACACCTACAGGTGTCAATCTCAGCTGTCACCCAACTGTTGATTGTCTTTGTTTCTCTCACAGCCACCTGAAGGAGTACGACAAGGATCGCCGCCTGTCGGTGGAGGTGTGGGACTGGGACCTGACCAGCCGCAACGACTTCATGGGATCGTTGTCCTTCGGCATCTCAGAGCTCCAGAAACAAGGAGTGGATGGATGGTGAGATGAAAGGAAGGATGTATGGATGGATGAATGGATGGGTGAATGGAGGAGGGAGTGGAGGGATAAGAGGCAGAGAAACAGCCGAGGTAGAGGAGGAGGGAGAGTGAAGGTGACCTTGTTCATTACTGCACTGTTGGAGAAATACTTTGTTGGAGCCCCTCTTTTTTTTTTATTCTGGTGCTACTCAGTGCCAAAGCATCTCTTCCCCTGTCTCTTTATCTCTTCTTCTTTATCTCTCCAGCGTCCCCCCTCCCTCCCCTCTCTAGCTCAGTCTCTATCTCTCTATCTCCCTCTCTTGCTCTCTTTTCGCTGACGCTGCCCTGTCAGGGTTTTTAATGAGATGCCAGCATTTGAGGTGGAGGTAGAGAGATGCCATTAAAAAGCTGATATTCAGAGCAGAGAGAACCTGTGCATGTGTGTTTTTCCCGCTTTCTCCGACTGTGTACGCTCTATGTGCAGCTCCAAAGCCTCAACCAGCACACCTGCCGGAACCAGAGCTTGAGGGCAATGTGACATTGACGTAGCCGGGGCTGGGGGGGGGGTATGTTTCTACATGTTCTTACCCGCCATGGGAAGAATTTGAAATGATATTTCAATAACAGTTGTAACAGCTAAGGTTTAACAGCTGAAATTACTGTATGTTCTCTACATGTTGTTACCCGCCATGGGAAGAATTGTCCTTGAACTGAAAAGTTGCTTTACTTCAACATTTCAATTTGAAATGATATTTCAATAGAGTGAGCCTGCAACATAATTACTTTGCTAATTTGTGTAAAAATTGTCATTGTCTTGACTGAAAAGTTGCCAGCAGATTTACTTCAACACAATATAGCACAGTCAAAAAAACAGTTCATTACAAGATAGGGGTCATTCATTGTCATAAGAGCCAGCAGATTGCATTAAAAGCTGAACAATTCATCACCTGTCTAAAAAAACAACTGCAACCTGTAGTTATACCCTGTAGGTTACACCTTCCTCCAGCTCTTCCACACTTCCTCCAGCTCTTCCAGGGATTCCGATTCCTAGGCCAGCCGAGAGACATTCCCAGGCCAGCCGAGAGACATAGTCTCTCCAAGCGTGTCCTGGGTCTTCCCCGGGGCCTCCTCCCGGTGGGACATGCCTGGAACACCTCCCTAGGGAGGCGTCCAGGGGGCATCCGAAACAGATGCCCAAGCCACCTCAGCTGACTCCTCTCGATGTGAAGGAGCAGCGGCTCTACTCCGAGCTCCTCCCGAATGACCGGTTGAGCTTCTCACCCTATCTCTAAAGGAGCGCCCAGCCACCCTCCAGAGGAAACTCATTTAGGCCGCTTGTATCCGCATCCGCAATCTTGTCCAAAGTTCGTGACCATAGGTGACAGTGGGAGCGTAGACAGACCGGTAAATCAAGAGCCATTCGCCTTTTGACTCAGGTCCTTCTTCACTGCACGACAGGGGCCTCTCCACCAACCTGGAGAGGTTAAGCCAACCTTTTCCAGTCGAGAACCATGTCCTCGGATTTGGAGGTGCTGATTCTCATCCCAGCCACTTCACACTCGGCTGCAAACCACCCTAGTGCATGCTGAAGGTCCTGGTTTGATGAAGTCAACAGGACAACATCATCTGCAAAAAGCAGAGATGAAATCCTGTGGTTCCCAAACTGGACTCCCTCCGGCCCCTGGCTACGCCTAAAAATTCTGTCCATAAAGGTTATGAACAGAACCGGAGTCCAACATGCACTGGAAACAGGTCTGACTTACTGCCGGCAATGCAAACCAAGCTCCTGCTCCAGTTGTAAAGAGACCGAACAGCCCTTAGCAAAGGCAGGCACCACCATATTCGCGGATGAACAACCCACAAAATACCATTAGGGACACAGGTCGAATGCCTTCTCCAGATCCACAAAGCACATGTGGACTGGTTGGGCAAACTCCCATGAAACCCTCAAGCACCCTGTGGAGGGTATAGAGCTGGTCCAGTGTTCCACGAACCGGGACGAAAACTGCATTGTTCCTCCTCAATCCGAGGTTCGACTTGGTGTCTCGTTCACCGGGGTGAACTCCAACACATGGCGGCTGAGCTGGGGAGCTATAAAAGTAAGCCCACACGGCAGAGCTCGCTGCCACTCACCCTGGGCAACTCCAGAGTAGTGGAGGGTCCAGCCCCTCTCAAGGAGCTGGGTTCCAGAGCCCAAGCTATGCGTGGAGGTGAGCCCGACTATCTCTAGCCGGTACCTCTCAACCTCCTGGCCTGTCACCTAGGACCTGTTTGCCATGGGAAACCCTACCAGGGGCGTAATGCCCCCGACAACATAGCTCCTAGGATCATTTGGGCACACAAACCCCTCCACCATGGTAAGGTGGCGGTTCAAGGAGGGAGATAACTAATTAACTAATAACTAATAAAAGTAATAAGTAATAATAAAACTAATAAAACTTCCTGGATTCATCCTTCCATCAAAAACCAAACCGGTGTAGATGTAGTCAAAATGTCAAAATGTTGGATTGACTCTTCTCAGATTGGTTGGTAGTTGTGAGCAGCTGTATAAGGCTATTGGAACGCTGAGATCTGTATCACAACATCATAAACACCCATCACAATGTTATTTACTATATATATAGTGGTAATGCTGTAAGGCATAAGGTTGTAGCAATAGTTGTAATGAAGCCAATCTCAAAAATTATGTTGTATTGATTTAGTGAAATGAGAAGCGCCTCACCACTATCTTTCGGGCCCATCTCTGTCAGGCTCTGCTAGATCACCATGAAGGAGAGTGGATTTCTAAATAATCATTTGATTATTCTTCTGGACTTTAAATCGGTGCACTAACTGTCAGCAGCTTCAGCTAATGGCAGCAGTTAAACACTTAAATTGTATGAACTAATTGGGGATTGATTTGACTGGAAATATTCTCTCTCCTCAGGTTTAAGCTGCTCTCCCAGGAAGAAGGCGAGTACTTCAATGTTCCCGTCGCTCCAGAGGGGGAGGAGGGCAACGAAGAGCTTCGGCAGAAATTTGAGGTGTGTGTGTGATGTGTTTTTCTGTGGAAGCGGTCACAAATGCATGCCTGTCTGTGTGAATGTGGTTCACTTTTGAGTGTGTGTGTCTGTGCACTATGCATCTGTGTGTGTCTGAGTGAGAGCCTCTCTGGGAGAGCTGTTAGCAGTTGGCAGGCACACTTATAGTACCATCCGGTCTGGCACACTGCAGGTCCAGACGTGTGCATGTGTGTGGCTGACCAGTAGGCCCACTCATTAACACATTTGGCAGTGAAGAGGATAACCCCGCTCTGTGCTCTTCCTCTTTTCTCTTCTCTTTTCCGCTTCTCCTTCTGTCTTGCCGACATTAAACCACAAAACATCAGAGTCATCCTGAAAAGTGTTGATCACGGAGTTAAGTGGAGCAGTTCGCTTTTGTTTTCTCACCTGTCCCTGCTTTAGCTTTGTTGTAGTTACAGGATCGCCAGCAGAGGGTTTGGTTAGCTTAGCACAAAGACTGGAAACAGGGAGAAACAGCTAGCCTGGCTCTCTCCACAGATTCACAACCATAAGTGGCTGAGATTTAAACTGTTTCCTCTGCTGCAGGCCCATGTGATGATTTAGGCTGATTAAACAGGTGTAATTTCCCTTTTCACAATCTTTTCATTTTCCTAAATATTTCCTGGTCCAAGACATTGCTTTTATGTGATGGGTTTTATCATGTCAGGTCTCATAAGTTTTAACTACTTTTAAGATAAGTACTGTGAAATGAGATTATTTTCATTGTTATTAGTGTGTGTAGTTTGATGTTGGCTTTATATTGAAGTGTTCAAGCCCTCTCTCCTCTGTTACTCCTCTCTGTCTCCAGTTTGCTTCCTTCCCTCTTTACTTATCTGTTTTGTCCTCTGTCACCTTCAGTGCCCCCCTGTGTGTTTCTCTCTCTTTATCTGTTTTTCTTTCCTTCCATCTCCTCAAGGTCATGGTCCTTAGACGTTCACTGAGACACAATCTCGGGGGGCCAGCTATCACACACACACGCACGTACGTGCACATCTAGGCATCTTCAAGGGTGAAGCTCTCAGAGAGATGACAGAGAGAGAGAAAGAGAGACAGACAGAGAATGATTTCACTTTGGTAACATGACCTGCACACCTCCATTCACCCCATCCACAATCACACAAACAGACATACAAGACAGTACCAGTAATGAATAATGCATGTCCTTTGCATGCATGCACACACACACACACACACACACACACACACACACACACACACACACAGACCCAGTCACTCAAAAAGTTATTGAGAGAAAACTAAGGAACAGAAAGAATTCCCTTTTGAAAGTTAGAGATATTTCTCCAGTTCAGTTTAATGAATATTTGTTGTCAAGAAGTGTCACCATAGCACATAAAAAATAGTAAAGTAGTATAGTGAGTTATACATAGAATTCATTTTTATGGTTCATATTTGTTGCTGTTTTTTTCATTCTTCACCTTCTTCCCTCCTCACTTTTTCTTAATTTTTTGTTCCTCCATTCCTCGCTTTTTCTCTTATACCTGTCTGTCTTTCTATCGCCTTTCTCTTACACACACACAGGGAGCTGAATCAAAGGAGAGTGAGAGGGGTAAACGGGGTGGATTGTGAGAGAGAGGGAGAGAGAGTACAGACAGATCTAAAGGCAGTGGGAGTTTTATTGACCTTGAGAGAGACACAACATGTTTCCATGGCCTGTAGTTATTACAGACATTTTGACCAAACTTTTCTCATTTTATTTTGTGTATGAATTATCTTCATTTCATGGGCCGGAGCAAACAAAATATGATGCATTATGTGTCATGGAGGTGGTGATAAAGCACCGATATCTGTACAATCATAAGAAGATGAAATAGTCGTGTCAGTGAAAAAGAATATTTTCACCTGAAAAATTTGGATAAAGGTCCTTGTGAATAGTTTTTAAGTAGTCAAGCTGTCACAGTTCTTATATGCCCATATGTATACCTTATATGTTCTTATATGTCAAAGCGGCCCAATAAAGTGCATTAATGCAAAAACAGCCTTTAGTTAGTGTCAAAGGTATTTGGGATTTAAAAGAAATGGTATTAGATTTTGCTGCTGCCATTCATCTTTTTTTCTACCGTTTATAATGCATACAAAAATGCTTGGACACATGGCTGTAGACAGAGAGACAGACAGAGAGAGGAGCAGCATTAATCTCCGAAGGCTTTGAGAGTGTTGCCTTCAGCATGCTCTGCTGCTCACAAATACCTCGACTGCTTCTGTGTGTGTGTGTGTGTGTGTGTGTGTGTGTCAGAACAGATGGAGACAGATAGAGCCTTTTATCCATTGATGAGTCGAGAACCGTATGGGTTGCACCACTCACACACACAGGCAAACACACACAACACACACACAACAAACAGTGCAGGGAGTGGCAGAGTACTTGGATGCTTCACTCTGAAAATTTTCGAGATGAGGCAGCGCTGAAATTACTGCACAGGACAGAAGAAGTGCAGAGAGCCTCGGTGTGGATCAGCAATTTAAGATAAGATAGGATAAGATGTACTCATCCAGGCATTTTGTTAATGCTACGACCGTTTTTAAATTTAAGCATGGCTTAACAAAGTGGAGAATAAGATTATAATTAGATTAGATTCTAAGATTATAATAGTTTTTTGGGATAGAAAGAGGACAAGAGCGTGACAAGGTCAATGCAGAGACGAATGAACTGTAAGGAAGAGTTTGGTGAATAGAGGAGAGAGACAGAGGGAAGTGGTCACAGACATGAATAAATGGAGAGTCAGAGACAAAGGGCAGATTTATAAAGGTGAGTTAGAAATGAATTTTAGAGAAAAGAGAGATGGTACAAAAAGTTTCAATGAGTGGGCGAGAGTGGTTGAAGGACAGAAACAAGGGAAGTGGTGACAGTCATGATTGAATAGAGTGGCAGACTCACAGGGAGGCCATATTTGTTATGGAAAGTGTGAAGTGGAGTGTAAAGTGCCTGTGCAGAATAAATGAAATAGACTGAGGGAAAAGGCTAAAAACTTTCCCCCTTTTTAACCTGTCAGTCTAACATAAATCTTTTTTTCCTGTGATGTTCAAATGCCCCATATTTGGCATCAGAGGCTCTGAACGTTTAGGAGACATTTTCAAGTTTTAAGGCCTTTATGTATTTTTTATTAGACCCATGGTGTTGAGATTCTTAAATGTTTGTTTTTCCACTTTTATTATCATTTTTTTTAAAAATGTGATTTATTTATTTTATGAACAATTCAAATATGTCTGGCTGTGATTGTATCTTGTCTTTCCTATTTTGTTTAAAACTTTGATGTGTGAAATGTGTGTTTCTGTCTAAAATGTCAGTGTGAAGTCAAGCTTCTCATATATTTTGCTCATTGTAGTGTGTAGTTTCAGAGACACCGGCGGGACAAGTCTGCCGCTGCATTTTTAAGCATTTCACTGTCAGACATCTTTTTACTAACTGCATAGAATCAGCATATTTAGTGAGACTAAATATTTCTTGGCACGCTGAAGAATGTTGACTTTTTCTCACAACTGTCAGTATGCAAATCATTGAGAGCTT
Organism: Scortum barcoo; assembly: GCA_023238725.1. Taxonomy (NCBI): domain Eukaryota; kingdom Metazoa; phylum Chordata; class Actinopteri; order Centrarchiformes; family Terapontidae; genus Scortum; species Scortum barcoo. The sequence continues at coordinate 17,671,408 of CM041547.1, forward strand.
GAGCTTTCAGAAACTGTCCAAAACCAATCCAATGTCCCATGAAGTCAAATGTGGAGTCACTGTAACATCTACAAATCAAAATCATCAAATTATTGAAATATTTCTTTTTACTGCAGTTAAACTGCTAGAAGTTTCAAAATTTGCTTGTTCAAATCTAAGGACCAATGGGACAAATGTCATTGGGGGAACTGAATAAGTACATCTTTACTGCAGCAAATACTGTTGAAAGTTCCTATATCACCAGCTTCCCCAAACTTTTTTAATGTTAGTATGCTTAAATATGCTATATATGTTTGAGATCTAATGAAGTCCCTTCTTTTCTCTTTCTCTTATCCAGAGAGCTAAGATCGGTCCAGGCAAGAACACAGAGGGCAAGTCATTAGGCCAACGCCGCCCGGTTCGATTCCAATGGCAACCAAGATCGCATGAAGCTGGCTGATTTTAACTTCCTGATGGTGCTCGGCAAGGGAAGCTTCGGCAAGGTGAGGCCACAGTCTTGAAGTGTGTCCACGTCTGCTTCTGTGTGTCACTGGTGTATATTTTAGTAGACTGCCCATGATTACCATTACCAATCCACACGTGTAGACACAACACTGCATATACACTTAGAAGATGAAAGTCCACCAAGCAGCAAATACAAATCACTCCTGCCTAACACCAGAGTAATTTTTGTGAGAAATCAAAACTGTGTAGAAGTATTGTAACAATAGCCCAAGAAGAGAATAATTGACTCAGTAATTTGAGTTAAACTGCAATGTCTATTTAAACTTTTCTAACATTTGCAACCAAAAGCTACTGGTCATACCACACCTAGTAAGGCTATAGCTGCAAAACCCCCAGCTGTATTGAATTGGATAAAGGTGCATTTTATTCTTTATAAAGTACATTTTTCAGTTAGGAGGAGTGTTTTCTTCTTTTCTTCTTTTAAACTTCTTTTAAAGGCTATGGCCTTGCTTTAAGATCACAAAAAAACAACCTGCAGAGGCAACATGCTCTGTAAGTTTCTCTTCAAAGCTTTCTTATGTTCAAAGCTTATGTTGTCATATTTTAAGAGACTGCTACTGACCTCATTCACATGTTGATGGGCATTAATCTGCAAGGACACACACACACACAATGCTCAAAGATTATGTTATATGCGTGGCAGCCACCATGCGTATGCAAAGACGTAATTAATGAAAGTACATGGAGCTCCAATTGTGTGCCATGATGAACACACCTGTGAGCGTCTGTGTGTGTTTGTCAGATCATCACAGCTCTCTATCCACACACACAGAGCTTAGAGGAAAGAAAAGACGGGCAGCAAGAGAAGATAGAGATGGAAGGAATTAAAGGAGATGAAGCACAGGTAGACAGAGATGGATGAAGGGAATGCGACGAAGAGAATGACGTGACAAGTAGAGAGAGAGTGATGAAAGGAGAGCGAGACAGAGATGTGAGAGCATGGCGGCGAGGTTGACATGAATGAATTGAGAGAGAGGTAAAAACGTCAGCCTGAATGAAAAGAGGGAGAGCGGGAAAGGAGGGGGGGACCTTGGAGAGGAAAGACTGACATGAATGAATGAAAATCAAGGCGAGAAACAGAAAGAATGGGAAGATGTGACGAGAGAGAGAGTTGGGGAGCGAGGGAGAAAATTGGGTAAACGACTGGTAGAGCAGCAGCAGAAAGAGAGAGAGAGAAAATGAACGACAGAGGCAAAGAGAGAGAAAGAGAGAGACCATTGTCTGTGTACCAGACCTGTATGCTGGCTGCCTGTTTCCATGGTAACAGGCATTTAAAGCAACACTGATGCGTCAATGTGGAGAGACTGAGCCGAGGGTCGATCATTACTGGAATACCCGACACGCACATGCATGCACGCGCACACACAGATGCCTGAAACACACACAGACGCGCATGACTACACACCTTCAGTAGACAAACACACACACACGAAGCCTTTCATGTACACGCATTTCTCATTTAGGCCTCTGCCATGTACACCACACACACCACATTTTGTTACTTCAGGCTCAGAGTGTTTAGAAAGAGAAACACACAGTACACACCATTTTGTTTTTTTTTTAAAGACAGATACACACACAGAACCACATGCACAAACAGGCTTTCACGTGATGTGTGTGTCATTTTAATGGTTCCTGTGTGTGTGTGAGGCTGGTACCTTCAGATCTGCTCTCTGTGCCTCAGTGTGCATCACAATACTGCTGCGAACAGTTCTCCGTTCACACGCTCACAGTCCGATAATAACATACACACACTCGTATCTCGTGGGCCCATGCTTCAGCCTGATCCACAGTGTCATGTCCCTACTCACACACTCACACACCACAAACAGAAATACACGTATAAGCATACATGTATGATGCTGCAGTTATTCGGGGACATTAATGTGTTCACGTCACAGTGCAGTGTGTGAATTACAGTCAAGTCTCAGCACCACGGACAGCACCGCTCAAAGCCAGAGCTCACTCACAGTTTTATTGACCTTATGAGTTTAAATGTACAGAGAAGAGCCCCTACTCTGCTGTTTTGTCTTTTAACTTCCTGTCTAAATTTATATCAGGCTGTGTGAACCAACCAGGACCAGCAATAGTGGTCAGAAATTAAGAGACAAAACCAGAAATGGGCATCAATATTTAGTGTACATTACTGAGGCAGAGACAGGCTCTTTGTTTCTTTTTTTCTAAATGAATCTATTATGGCGCTCGAGTGGTGGAAACATTTACTCCAAACCAGGACTCAGTGAACAATGCATGTGCCGCACACAGACTGAATCAAATAATACAGTATGTGTCTGCTATTGCTGTTCCTCCCATTGTTACATTGTCAAAGAGTTTCAGAACAGAAAAGATGCTGACTCCCTCACAGCCTGACGTTTAGTGGCTCTCTCATAATGAATGAACAAACAGCAGGTTGAAAGATGAAATCACAGTTATTTTAAATCAACCACAGCATCAGTGTTGCTGCTCAACTTAAACGTCCCTGAAAGGCCTTAATGAATGAGCACTTAGCTTTTTTTTTTTTTTTTTTACAAACACACAATTTTTATTTTTGTTCTTGCTTGTTTTTACACATTTAAAAACAGCAGGGCCCTGTGTCATTACTTTTACTGCTGTCAGTCAAATCAAATCAAATCCCACCTACAGAGTCTAGATGAAGCAGATTAGCTGAGTTTTAATATAAATAATAACGGTGGGTGTTTTTTTAAGAGTTTTAATAAAGATTTTTGCTTTTATATTGATGAATATTTAATATTGTAGATAAATACTTTAGAACAAACTTTTCGGTTGCTTTAATCCGCATGGTCTCATGATAGCAGTGTGGTCTGAAGTTTTTGCTCTTGCAAGGTCAGATGAGACGCCATGTGGCTCAGGACAGCCCAGCACATTGAAATACATTGTGGACATGAAAAAGAAGCCCCACCGTGTCCCACTATGACAATATGTGTGGGGCGAGAGACGAAATACACACTGCCTCTGTGTATATGATTGGACTATATAAATGTGATATATGACAGTTTAGAATAATGCAACACAGCCCACTGTAATACAACATAGTGCAGTATCATGCGGTGCAGCAGAGTGTGGTTTCATTAGTTTTTCTCTGGGTAAATTCACTCTGCAAGGTCAGCAGAGAAAACACGGTGGCATCATTTACGACATACAGCATGACAGTTAATATCCTGAGGACTGCTTTTCTTTCGAATGACCCTGAACAACTTTCTTGGATAAAAAGGGCGTTGCTGATAGTGACAAACAGCACGATTCATAGCAGGGCAGCCGGTTTATGAATGACACGGTGACCAAAATGACCTTGAGTAATACGCTGAGCTTCAATGATCAGATTAACGGCCTAAAATTACATGCAAAAGGTAAAATATTAAATGAAAACAACGTGTGCTTGTCTCCCTGCATGTGTCAGAGGTGTTGTGTAATGATGCAAATAATGTCGCTGGTTTGTGTCCTTTGCATCTTTTATCTGCAGAGGCGTTTTGATTTTGGATGAAACCCTGTGGTTTTATGTCTTCTCTCTCTTGTGTTGGTCTTGTCCTTGTGGTTGCATAAAATGAGCTTTGGACCAGATGGTGTCCTTCCTTTCTGTTTCAACTTTATAGAGTTTGTATTTACATAGAGTCACACTGCCACCATATGGGATAAGTCCACGCATACACAAATACACACACACACACACACACACACACACACACACACTTTCTTTCTTCTTTTTTCTCCAACTTCAACAAATATCTAAACTGCAATGCTGAGGATTGAAATACACATTCTTGAACTGTGGCTGCCCTCTATGCAAACACACATTTACACCCTCATTCACGCATACATATACCTGCGTGTGTTAGTCCATCTGTGCTGCACTCCCTGTAGTACCCCAAACCCAATAACCCCTCTACATTATCATGCCTGAATATTTATAAGGAAAAGTTTCTGATCTCTTAGGGGGAAAAAAATTATAAAGTGGACATAAGGTCACTCTTATTGCTTTTTTCTTTGCGGTTTCGGAAAGAATAATGAGTGTGACGTGTTTTCCATTTACATCATTAAACTAGCATTCATCTACAGCAACTTAAAATTATTCTTTTTAAGATCTAGTCTATCTTGCTTGTGCAGAGGAATGGTATATTAAATACATCAAGAAATCAAACTCAGCTTAACTTGAGCATGTAAGCAGTTGAAAAATGCAGCTCTCTCTGTTTTATGCAAATTAACATTAGAAAGTTAAAAAAACGTTTTAATATGAAATACAATTGGATGAAAGTTCCTTTGTCGAGGTCCCAAAACTCAATTAGCCTTGTGGGAACTACAAACACACCATGCTAGCCATGTAATGTAAAGCTCAGCTGTTTTTCCTCCACATTCTTCACTGCCTTGTTTTAAGATAAAATGTCAAAGTACTTTTATTAGTTTTAGAGTGATAGGAAAAGGAAGACTGCGCAGTGAGTCGACTACATTCAGCAGAGTGGTCTCACATGTGAAAAAGAGACTTTATCTATACTGAAAATTTACATAAGTTAGAACTTTCCTCAGTTTCTGAAAATTGCCCTGGGTCTCCTGCTCTGTGTCCCTCTGAAGCTGGAAGCTTATAGAGACGTTTTTGCCACTAGCTTACTGTCACAGAAACAGTTGTTTGAAACGTAAGTTGGGAGACGTGATGAGCTTGACTTAATGAGCATTAATCTGACTTTTAAAAATCAAAATTTAGATTCTGAAGCAACCGCATGGTTCGTTGTTGATTCAGATTTTCCTTATGTTCTTGAATCTTGGAAAGAAGCTAATCAGTAATACTACTTTTTTGTTTTGTGTGCCGTCTTACCTTCAGACAGTATACCAATCATTTCCTAAAAGAACCATGTCTATTGTTAAAAAATGAACTGTAAAGGAATAGTTTAACATTTTGAAAAATACATGTATTAGCTTTCTGGCTGGGAGTCAGACAAGAAAATGGATATCACCGCCATCTGTCCGTACAAGGTTACACCAGCAGGCGGCTGGCTTAGCTCAATATAAAGACATAAAAACAATAGGAAACAGCTAACCCTAAGTCCAAAGGCAGGAAAATTACAAGCACTTCTAAAGCTCACAAATTCACCCCTTAAATGTGTAAAAAATCTCCAGGAAGTTACTGGTCCTGCTTCCAGTCTTTGTCCAACGCCAAGCTAAACATTTCCTGTCCATAGCCTTACATTGAACAGACAGATATAAAAGTATTGTCTGTTCTCATCTAACTCTAAAAAAGCAAATAAATGTGCTTCCCAGAATATTCAACTATTGTTTTAAAGCTTCACTTTGTTAAGGTCAAGGTTTGCTACAAACACAAAGCAGTGACTCCTCCAGCAGTTCCACCTGCTTGTACAATTCCCCCTCACAGATATCAGTCCAGAGAGGTGAACTTTAGTGGCCTAGTCACAAGCCTGCTTCAACTTTTATGACATGACCTGCGAGCTGAGGCTTGACCCACATTTTGCCTGCTACTTGCAGCAGCTTCTGCACTCTTCAGGAAAGAAGATATGAGGGCAGGAGAGGAGAGAGGAAGAGGAAAGTAGGAAAGGGAGAACTCGAGAAACACGAGAGAAGAAACGGTGATGAAAAAGGAGAGGAGAACAGGATACAGTAAACAAGAGACCTGAGAGAGGAAGATGAGACAGAAACGTTTACTCCCTCTGTTTGAGCGAATGTAAGCAGCATGAGTCTGACCTTGGATACAAGATATTTAAACTGAACGGTACACACGTACACACACACACGTACACACACACACACACACACACACACACACGAGCACAGAGGTATTTCATAGTGGTTTCATTCTTGGCATCTGTCTGGTCGACCTTCACAGGAATCAGCAGCCACAGATTATATATGAAACCACCACCCATGGTGTGTTTTTATTTTTCTGTGTGTGTGTGTGTGTCATAGGTGTAATTATAAGCAGATGTTCTCCCAGACTTCACAATTAAACCAAACAGGATTTCTAGATTTCTTGACTGCTGCAGATCTCTTTCTGTGCCATTCTGTCCGTCCTTCCTCTCCTCCTTCAGTCTTTTAAATCCCACTCCTCTCACCCATCCACCTTTCCTTTCCCTCCACCCACCCCCACACTCTATGCCCTAAAGATCCTGAAAAAAAAGGTGAAATAATCTCCTCTTCCTCCCCCTTTCTCTTCCTTCTCTTCTTGTTCTCCTCCCTGATTCCAGGAAGGGCAAAGAGAAGCTGAACAGTATGAAAATCTTAGGTGAAAATCTAATCTTCCTCTTTTCCTCCTCTTTAGTGAAGTGATGGCAGAACAAAGCTGCATGGCATTGAGATCGTGGAGAGTCAGTTAGGTCTCTACACACAGTGTGAGCCTGGCCTGAAATCTTGTGTGAAACTGTGGAACATGTGCCAATGGACAATTTAGCTTTGACTAAAGATGGCCCTTCTCACAAATGTTTGGACCAAATTGACCGTCTGCCATCATTAGTTACTGTTTACAAAGATCACAGTGGCAGATTTTCCACAAGAAAATGCAAAAGAAAAATGAGTACTTGATTTCAAACAAAGACAAGCAAAAGTGACAATTGTAGCCACTGATGATCAATTGTGCACATCGTAATGGTTCTGGGTTTAAGGATTTTGGTCAGTTAGCTAATAAAGCTAAAGTTAGCTCCATGACTTGGTTGAAAGCTCTGCCCCAGCTGCCTGTTTACTGTTTCCAGCTTATTTTAAGAGCATTGTATCTTAACTTAGCATCCTAAGCAGGATAATAGTCTTCCATACTAGCTTTACATTAACAGAGGTTCCTGTCTTATTTCCTTAAACTAATAAAGACGTAACATAACCTGTAACCCTGTAAATTTGTAGGTAACATTGTGCCACTGCTGTATATAGTTCTGTTAAAGACTGCATCTTCTTTAAAGAAGATATACACATTTTGTCATCCAGTCTTTACATATTTGCGTAAAAGACACCACCTTTCAAACTCTTTAAATCCAGAGTGTTGTTACAGTCCCAGAAACACTGCCACCATATGTAGAGAAGTCCAAAGCTTAACAGGCCTGCCCTTCTGGTAAAGGTTGCAAGGCTATGATTGGACAGTCATTGCTGAGCAAGGGTTTAGCGACCGGTCAGTTCTCACAATGTGGCCTCCACTACAACTAATGTCAATAAGCAAACCTCACAGAATATGCATGAAATGACACAAAGAAAGGCAGACACAATATTGTGAGCTCCATCTTTGTAAACAAAAAAAATGCCACAGCCAAAACTTGCTTTTTATTTTGCTGCATTTCCAAATGAGGGGAAGCACAAAGGGATGATGCAAGTTGATGACACATCTGCTTGCATTTCTGTACATCTTAGCGCTGCGATTCACCGGGCATTTATCTCACAATTTGACATGCCTCAGAATTGATATTGTGCAGTCAGATTGCAAACAAGATTTGTTTAGATCTATCTTGAACAGGAAAACGTGCAATCACACCATGCAGGAGCCTTTCATCACCTCCTTACCCTCCGTCCTGTCTTTCTTTTCCTTTCCGTTCCCCCTCTTTGCCCTCTCCTCAGATGACATCTTGAAAGATGATGAATCAGTTTTCTCTCTCCTTCCCTCCTGTCCTTAGTCTCTTTATTTCTGCTTTTACTGTCTAACCCAAAACAGTCAGAGAAGCTTTCCTTTAACACTCCACTCCATCATCCCTGCCCTTTTTAGTACCTCCTCTGTCTCTTCAGCTGCCTCCCATATCTCTCTCCCATCCTCGCCCTCTTTCTCCCCCTTCCTTTTCTTCCCTGCTCCCTCCTTTCTTTCAAGGTGGCGTTGGTACAAAGGTGTGACAGGAGCTGTGTGCCATAAGGACTTTGAATATTGATGAATTTGCCTTCCCTGTATTTCCCATCTATCTCTCTCTAGGTGATGCTGGCGGAGCGTAAAGGGACAGATGAACTGTACGCCGTAAAGATCTTGAAGAAGGATGTTGTGATCCAGGACGATGACGTGGAGTGCACCATGGTGGAGAAGAGAGTGTTAGCGTTGTCTGGAAAGCCCCCGTTCTTAACACAGCTGCACTCCACCTTCCAGAGCATGGTGGGTGGGCTGGTCTATTTTCACAACAGTTGTCTGATAGTGTATAAAACATTCCCATACCTTATAAATACATATCAACAACCACACTGTCACTACTTAATTGTCTTGACAGCAAGTGCAAGTCGATATCATACCCATTATCTGTCAGTTACATATGAGGCTTTAGCTTAGCACAAAGACTGGAAACAAGGAGAAAAAGCTAGCACACATAACAAAATCTACCTTCTAGCATCTCCATCAATGAGGGTAGCATAATGCACGTATAATGCACTACAGTTCAACATCACCACAAACTATTTCCTCAGAATGATCATATAATTTGAATATGAGGAATAAGGCATCACTAAAATAGTAGGTAGGACTGCATGATATCTCCCAGTTATATATAAAGTATTACATGCTTCCTTAATATTTTATCTAATTTTTACACACCTGCCTGCAACCAAACATGCACAAAATTTAATAGTATTCTGTTCAAAGTATTCCTAGAAAAGAACCAGTTTCACAAAATGATGCAGGTAGCAGATGTCAATTTCTACTTTATTTTAGAGTTTTTTTTGCTGTTTGTTGAGACTCTATAAAGTGTTTAATGAGAAAATGTTTGCTGGTTTGCTGGGAAATGACTGGAAACCAAAAAAATGTTCTTTGCAAACTGAACTGACACCCTTCGTAGGGCCCCACACCTTCACATTACATCTGATCTGAAAGGAGCCACAGCGCGGAGTCCTGCTGAAGGGCAGAGCTGCACTGCTGGTGAGCGCTGTGGTCTTAACAGCAGCCACCCTGCCTGCTGTCACCAGCTCACAGCTGGAATACACAGGCTGGATTCATATTTGATTCATGCTCATCTTCTGACGTATAATCCACATTACACTAAAGATGAGTCAACAGAGGAGTAAATATAGCTCGCTGGTTTCATACTTAACACTGAGTACATGTCATTTACATTCACACGCTACATAAACACTCTCTTTTTGTCATTGATTAATTGACATAATGAGTTGGGGATCCATTTGAGGTTGTGGTTAAAGGCTAGACAAATAAAGCTGACCTGGCCCACACACACACACACACACACACACAAACCATGAGTGAGTGTGTTCATTCTCCTCAGCGCTAATTCTCTGACCAGAGGAGGGCTTTTGTACATATGGGACTTTGCAGTCAGTTATAACATGCACAGACACTCACTCACACACACACACACACACACACACACACACACACACATAAACACATACATCCTATATATGCTGTGTAGTCCACATGCATTTTAATCACACATGTAGACACATGGAGCACATATTGCACATGGACAACATCTCTCATACACACAACATCTCCCAACACATCTCACAAACACACACATAAGCACAGACACACTAAAAGCCCCAACTTGCCACAGTATTTTCTCCAGACGCGCACATGGTCACATGGTCACCAAATCCCTTCACACTCCCTCACATACTGTACCTTATCAGCAATTTCTGTATATAATGGAGGGGAATTAGCTCTTAAATTGAAGTTGCTGTGTTCCCTCAGTTGAAGTCTGACTGGACGCACAGACGACGACCCAATCACCTCTTTCTCTCTGTCTTCTTCCTCTTTCTCAGTCTTTCATCCCTCCTTTTTTTTCTGTATCTCTATTTTAATCTTCTCTAAATTGACCCATCACTCTCTGAACAATCCCTTTCTCTCTACTGTATCTCACCCTCTTCTTCTCTCCATCATCGCGTTTCTCTGTGACCTCTCACCTGCTTTGTGAACGTGAACCTCTCTCTCACTGTCTGCCCTTCTGTCTCTCTGCAGGACCGTTTGTATTTTGTCATGGAGTACATAAACGGAGGAGATCTCATGTATCAGATTCAGCAGGTCGGCAAGTTCAAAGAGCCCCACGCTGTGTGAGTACACACACACACACACACAAAGCAGCCTTTGTAGACTAAACATTTCTACGCCATCATAGCACAAGATCTTAATCCCACGCTTATAGGTGTTTCACAGTTTGGTAACGCTCTTTGTAACTCATATTGAATAAGCCATCAGCAGTTTGACGGGCTCAGGTGATGGATGAGCAATCCGAGCAGAGCCTGGGGGTGAAATATGTTGCTCGCCCCGATGCGCGTTGCTGCTCCGAGGAACTTGAAAGAAATGAAAGTAATCCAACAGCTCCTGTGAGTTTTCAGCGTGCGGTAGAATACCTCCAAAACTGCAGAATATAATTAAGGTGGCTGGCGAGATCACTGGTGTCAAGTCAAACCAGCGGGCTGACATATTTGACAAGCGGGCTGTCGGGAAAGCGAGAGCCGTGGAAGAGTTTGCCCTTCATCTGCTTTATAGGGAATTAGAGTTTCTTCCCTCTGGCAGAAGGTTTATACTGCTGAAGGGCAAGTTGAACAGGGCTGAGGATCTCGTTTATCTAAGGCCATCAACTTGTTCTGCTCCCTTTAATTAATTTATTAGACAATAGTCCTTATATTCTGCTCTGCTGGTGACAATGATGCCTTAAACTTTTGTCTGCGTCTTTGTCTTTTGTATTTTCCTCCCGTGTATTTGTGCATCTAAAGCCGCATCAGCTTCATGCTGCAGCGTCGCCCCTCCAGTCGGCATTCTGATCACAGATGACACATCCAACGAGCTTGTAAACAGGCTCCACGTATTTCACGTTCTGAATGCCTCTTGACATCTTTTAGGTGCACTTTGCAAACAGACACTGATTGGGCACGCCTACGCAAACACACATGCTCAAACACAGTGGACTGCGTGGTCAGTGTGTCCAGACTCCTCCTGTTGATCTTATCAGCTGCTCTCCGGCCCTAAAGAGACAGCACTGACCTTTTTGCAGACAGACACACACACACACACACACAGAAACAAATGATCCCTCTCTTTTCCTCCTATCCGTTCTCTCAGGCTCTTTCTAATTACTGTTTTTGTTTCTCCTTGCTTGTGTGTATGTGTGTGTAGATTCTATGCTGCAGGAGATAGCCATTGGTCTGTTCTTCCTACATCAAAAGGGCATCATCTACAGGTAACCTCCTCTGCACAACATACTAAACATGTGACGTCTACACCAAAGCATGTACCACTAAGGTCAGACTTTGTTTTGTGTTGATATTTGTGGCGTCACCTGCATGTACACATCCAGCAATGTGATCAAAAGCAAGAGCAAATTTATGGTATCCAATTAAAACCCGAAGTCATATCTCTCAACAGAAGTCAGACAGCTACAGGTTTATATGATTGCAATAACAATCTTTCTTGCATAAACTTGAAAATAACACACAGACTTATGACTGATTTATTTATTTATTGAATGGTGTATTTTCTTGAGAACAGTATTTGTAAATACTGTTTCTTATCACTGCAGTATTGTAGTAAACAGCATCTGTGACTAAATGTATTGGACTATTGGACTAAAGTTTGTTTCACAATCCAAATTAAAATAATAAACAACCACAGCAGAGATGCAAAGCACAGATAAACGTCATAGCAGGTAGCAAGGTATTTAATTTTCTTTAAAAGGTACACAGCGGAGATTTTGACCAATAATAGCAGGAGAGTGAGCCCAACAACTGTAGCAATGCACTTGCAAATGTCTGTGAACAATGCAGGATTTAAATAGACTTTTTTAAATCACCTTTGCAAATGTTTTATGGGGACAAGATTATTGTTGTTCGTTCATTGCCCCTTTAAGAGATAGACAAGGTGAGTATTCACTTTCACGTCAGAGCTAGAGAATTGCAGGGAAGGAGTTGAACATAATGCGTGGTAATGTGAAATATTCACACAAGACCGGATAATCAGATTTTCTGAACACTCCATTCACCCCCAGAAGTTTCTGAAGAACTTTCGAGGTAGTTTTTAACCTTTAGACCTCAACTACAGTTAACAGATTTCTGCTGTTTATGATATCAGGCCGGGTGTAGTGGTTAGCACTGTCGCCACACAGCAAAAGGGTTCTGGGTTCGATCTCCAGTTGACACGGGCCCTTTTGTGTGGAGTTTGCATGTTCTCCCTGTGCCTCTGGATACTCCAGCTTCCTCCCACAATTGCCCCTAGGTGTGAGTGTGAGTGGTTGTTTGTCTTTCTATGTCAGCCCTGTGATTGACTGGCGTCCAGTCCAGGGTGTACACCGCCTCTCTGCCCAATGACAGCTGAGATAGGCTCCAGCACCCCCTGTGACCCTGTGTCAGGATAAATCGGGAATAGAAAATGGATGGATGGATGATATCACATAAATACCACACAAACTTTGCAGTCCCCCCAAATCAGTGAGTCATATCTGTCATCTGGTTTGGTGTGACTGTGGCTCTACCTCTTGAATTAAGCAGTGTGTAATTCCTTATCAAACTCCCACCAAACTGAAGAGAACAATGAGATGACGAGTCTTCGTGGTCCACGTTGGGTCTTGAATTGAGTGTCATTCCACTTTAATGTTTATTCCCCCCAATCTTGTAGAGACCTGAAGCTGGACAATGTGATGCTGGACTGTGAGGGTCACATCAAGATAGCAGATTTTGGCATGTGTAAAGAAAACATGACTGACGGAGTCACTACCAAGACCTTCTGTGGAACACCAGACTACATAGCTCCTGAGGTATAGTGCATATGAGATGTGCGCCAGCGGAGCACGAATCTGTCTGTCTGTATGTTCACGTCTGCTGTTGTATTGAATCCTGCAGTACAGATCTGCCACAGGGCGTGTTTCATAGTAGGCAGTGATCAACACTACACATCAACACTTGATGCACTAGTCTGACATTTAAGAAAATACACTTATTTGCTTTTTTGTCAAGAATTAGATGAGAACATTGATACCACTCTCATGCCTGTACTGTAAATATGAAGCTGGAACCTGCAGCTGGTTAGCTGGATAAAGACTGGAAACTAGGAAACAGCTTTTACATACATTTTATACATGTGTTGCTTTGCTATGTTTGGATTTATGGAAGTGTTAAAGCTGATGAAAGAATTTCCCACCATAATATCAAAAAGTATCATTGCTAATGCTATTGCAGTTAAAAGTGACTGCTAAAACGCTACCACTGCCAGTAGGACTGTCATTGGTAGCTGCATTATGCTTGAAGCATGTGAAGGATTTAATGTTGTGAATCAGTTCGATCAAAATCAAGAGTCTGACATTTATACCTACTTTATGCAGTGAAAGGCCAGCTGTGCTTAAGTGACACAGTAAGCTGGGTTTGAATTCTTTGCACAAATATTTGCGGCAATTTTCATGTGAACAACCAAGTTTAACACATTAATGTCTGAAAATGTCCACAGTGAAAGATATTGCACCTCCCCTGCTCTATGACTATATTAAAATATTTTTTACACTCACTTTAAGGTATCTTAGGTTGTGGTTTAAAAAGTATTCTTCTTATACACTGACTCGTCTTAGTGATTTTAGTGATGATGGCAACTATCCTGAACAAAGTCTTTGATATTTCAGATCATAGCCTACCAACCTTATGGAAAATCTGTGGACTGGTGGGCCTTTGGAGTCTTGCTCTATGAGATGCTTGCTGGACAGGTTAGTGTGTGTGTGTGTGTGTGTGTGTGTGCGTAAATGAAAGTGTATAATGAGTTTTACAAATTATTAAACCTGGTTAAAAAATAAAAATAAATAAGATCATCTTTTGAGACGGCATGAATCCTCATCAGCATTTGTAATCATGACTGAATGTGAAAGAAACAAACACTCATGATCGTAGCCTTTAAAATCTGACACTGTGTAACGAAAGGTTAGCTATTAAATTATACCCCTTGATGAGTTTTTTTTTTCGTGGCATTAATAATTGTTAGGATAAATGTGACATTTTCAAATATCTGATTTGGAGCAGATACTGTGAATGTGTGAGCATCATGGGTATTTTGGAGTATTCTGAGGAGTTCAAACAAAAAAGCTGTTAATGATTCAATTTGAATATCCTGTACTTTGTCCTGTCCTGCCCTCTGCGGCTCCTCCCTCCTCCTCCTCCTCTCTTCTCCTTCAGCCTCCATTTGACGGTGAAGATGAGGATGAGTTATTTCAGTCCATCATGGAGCATCACGTCTCCTATCCCAAGTCAATGTCCAAGGAGGCTGTCGCTATCTGTAAAGGGGTGAGTTTGCGCGCGCACATGCACAGACACAGACACACACACCCTCTGTACAACACAAGTCCTTGTCTGTTTCACAAGCTCAACCTTGCTCCCTCCTCACAAAATCACCCTCTTTCTCTTTGTCTTACTCCCTCTCCTCTCAACACTCAGACACACACACACACATTCACAAACACACACACACACAGGAGAGAGAATTGGGAGGGTATTAAATTTGTTTGAGAGAAGGATGCAGGAACAAGAGGGAGGAGGTGAACAGAGGAAGCTGGCAGGAGGAGGCAGAGAGGGACATCAAAATTATCTGCATAATTAAAACCATTGTGGGGGAACATTTATTTGGAGTGATACATGTCACATTGTCTGCTTTCGCTATCTGTCCTGCTTCCATCTCCCCCCTCTCTCTCTCTGTCTCTGTCTCTCTCTCTCTCTCATAACGCTTCACTTTCCCGTCCTTCTCTCTCTGCAGTGTTCATTGTTAAGCCGCTGTTTCGCTTTTTTCATTGTACATCCTCTCTATCGCTCTCGCACTTTTTACAGGCGTGCACATTATACAAATTCTCCTCTCCGTCTTGCTCTCTCTCAAACATCACACACACACACACACATACACACACACACACACATTGCACTGCACTAATAGCCTATGCTTGTGCAGTGTACTCAGTTGACTGTGGAAACTCCTCTTCAGAAGAGACCAGCCAGTACCAAATGATGCCCTGACACTTCCCAACTGGACTGGTGTGTGTGTGTGTGTGTGTGTGTGTGTGAGTGTGTGTCAATGAATGGTGTGTGTGTGTGTGTGTGTGTGACCTGATCAGTGCTATAAACGGAGTGGGTCTTCTCTATCAAACCACCACCTCTCTGTCTCATCTCGTAACTCCACGCTTCACTGACCATGACGACAAAATACACACACACACACACTGGAGCTTGTGTGGAATGTTTGGAATGTTTAGATACACTTTCAGTCCTTTTACACAGAGCAGGTCATCTCTTTCTCTCTCTAGTGATTTTAATCTGCATTCAGGGCCCGACCGAGTTCTGCATTAGAGCTCGAGTGTATCACTCTCATTCTTTATGTATATCACAAATGCACAAACACACAAGCATTATCACACAATCACACATTATTACACAAGCATCTTTTTAAAAGAAGGGAGGAAGAAAGAAAATGCCTCTACCCTAACTGTTTCTTATCCATACTCAAGATCTGCAATAACCTACAAACCAAACATACACACACACATACACGTATATATAACATCAACATACAGTGCAAGCTTGAATTAAGACACACTCATCTATGCGAGTATGACTTTAGTCACACGCCCTCCCACTAAATTTAAAGGCAAAGGCATTTGTAGGCAAATTGATGATAAATGTGTTCACTGAGATACACACACACACACGCACAGGCTGCGTTATGTATTAGTGATGATTATTGGGTTGTAGTTCTACAACAGTCGATCTTCAGTGGAGCATGAAAGCTCGCCTCCATCCACCCCTACAGTTCCCAGTGCGCCCTGTCAGCACCACCTGGGTTAACTGAATATGTGTGTGTTTGCGTGCATGTGAAGACTACATGAAGCTTTTCCTTTTCAAATGCTACAAGATATTTCCATTTTGAAAAGACCAAAAAAAAAATCATCATGCAAAGTTCATTTTTCTGCGTTCTGCAGTGGATACAGAGCAGCCTGTGAACATGATGGTGTCAGACTTTGTCCTTTGACAGCATCTGTTCTAATTTCACACTGCAGTTTCATTTTGTGTGACTATGGGTCTGTTTTTAAATAACAGAAATAAATTGAAAGGTTGATTCTTGCCAATTTTGAAAAAAATGTTTTCTTCAACAAACCTTTTTTAACAGTATCATCAGTTAGGGTGTGTATTGTCAGGTGTAGTGTAGGTGATGATGGTTCTTATTAAGAATATAAGAGTATTAAGATCTTTTCTTTTTACATTTTTTTTTTTTTTTTTACATTTTTGTTAATGAAAACATTTTCGCATATCAATGCATCTCGATAAGATAAGATTCAGCAGTTATCTGCTGACATACTGTACAGTGGAGAGTTTATTTATACAGTGGGTAGGCTTGTAGGTTTGTGTGTGTGTGTGTGTGTGTGTGTGTGTGTGTGGGTAGATCAGAGACATTTCCACTCTCCTGACCAGCATCTATATTTCATAGCCAGCAATGGGCCACACAAACCCACACATACACACACACTTGCTGCGACGACAGTATGTGTGGTAGTGTTAGGTCCATGATGTCTTCAACTTCACATGATTCTACAGCAAAGAGTAATTGTGCAAACATGTTACACATGCACACACACACATATGCACACACACACACACACACACACACACAAACAGCCTTTTTCCAATACAATTCCCTATTGTTTCCTGCAATGCAAGAAGCAGGACTCATTTCATTTTCATGGCAGAGCCATCACAACACACCAAATACACAATAATGGAGGTAGCACACAAAATTGTGTGTTTTTGTTTTTTTACCTGAACAGTTTGTCCTCACACATCCACATACACATCCTTCAAATTAGAGACAGCAGATGAAACACATTATTGTTTTAAGTAAATCACAGTATTCCTGCTGTTCTGTAATGGCTTCAGGTATTTAATGGATGCAGTGGAGGCTAGCTTTCATGCTCCTCTCCCTCAGAAGCGAGGTATGTCGAGTTTTGCTGGATGGGGCATAACGCCCTTCAGAAGCAAAGCACGCCGTTTACACACATGTCATTATTATCTGCAGTCAGTGACCTGTTTCAGTCCGGCTGCTTTGTGGTCCACTGAATGTCCCGTCCTCCCCTCACTCAGTGAACACAGAGAGCCACAGTCAGGAACACAGCAGATTGACCAAGAGACTTCAAAGGAAAGTAGCTTCTGTAACTGTCCTGTCTGCCCAAAAAGCAGCACTTCTGTAAAATGAAGTTGCTAAAGGGGTCCTGAAAGATGCCAAGTCTAGGAGCAGTACAGGTGGTTTCAGGTGTTCCCCACTGGGTCGCCTTGAAACATTGTGCATGCACATTTCAACAAAGTATGTCAGACAGTCAGTCAGTAAGGAACATTGAGTCTCTGAGTCCAGCAAAAAGGGAAAGAAAGACATGAGCAGACAGAAAGAGAAGTGTTAGTGACAGAGATGGAGGAAAGGATACATAGAGAGAAAGAGAGGTTATAGTTTCTTCTGTGGAAAATATGCCATATAAACATTTTCTTTTTTCAATTTAAAATATTTGAACTTACTTGCTGACTTTGCATGCCTTTTAATTTAAGCATGTGTGCATATGGACGAGTACGTGTGAGTGTGTGTGTTTGTGTTTGTATACCCATGCACTCCTTTCTGAGTAGTCAGCGTGTTTATGTGCACACGTACGTGTGTATGTGTGATGTGTAAGGTTGACTGACCCATGGAAAATGTTATTTTAGTTCTAATATAATGAGTTATGACTGCTTCTCCTGAGGGAGGCACACCCCACCTACACACACACACAAGCTCACACATACTCACGCTGACGTCACTAGCCTTGATGCTGTTCTTAAGGGTTTGTGTGGACAGACATCCTAAACGGTCCTTATTTACGCCTGTGGAAAAAGCGCTGTGATAAAAGAGGAAAAAACAACAGTTATTCATTTATCTGCAGGCGGTGGTTTGGTGGCTTATATTTGCTTCCCAGCGAGAGGCATCTAAGATGATAGATAGGACAGTTGATGAATGGTTTAAAGGAAGGAAAGAAATAAATGTGGGTAAAGAATAAAAATAGTAATAACATTTATGTATAACCAGAGATAAATGAAAGAAGGAATCATAGAGAGAAACAATGAGTAAAAGAGACAAGAATGAATGAGATGAAACTTTAATGATAACAGAGGGGAAATTTGGGGCATCGCAGCAGCACACTGTTGAGTGTGGATCAGATACGGACCTGTCTCGTAGTTTAGAATGTAAATGTATGTATGTAATTGTGACATATCAAGACACCACACGATTAAAATGTAATAATCAAACACATTCAGCCTGCTAAGTGTTAGCTCACCATTATTACTGTGTGATATTCTTACA
This sequence comes from Scortum barcoo, assembly GCA_023238725.1. NCBI lineage: Eukaryota > Metazoa > Chordata > Actinopteri > Centrarchiformes > Terapontidae > Scortum > Scortum barcoo. The sequence goes on from CM041547.1 coordinate 17,690,168, forward strand.
AAATAATAAATCCCACTGCTGACACTTTTGATGGCAATGTAGGCCATGAGACAGGAACTTGATTGAGATTGAGGGAAGAAATAAAGGAGAGACGTGCAGTAATTCTCTTTCCTCTTCTCTTTCTGTCCAGCTGATGACGAAGCATCCGGCCAAACGACTGGGCTGCGGCCCGGAGGGGGAGAGAGACATCCGGGACCACAGCTTCTTCCGCTATATGGACTGGGAGAAACTGGAGAACAAGGAAGTGCAGCCGCCATTCAAACCTAGAGCCGTAAGTCTGAACCCGCCCTGACCCTCCAAATACGGAAGCACAGTTCAACACAGGTGACGCAGCAGAGACCAGGAGTTTCAGTCCTGTTAGTGGTTAAATTCCTGGTAAAGACGCTGCTTAGAAAGACGTTTCTAACCCTCTTCCATCATTCTATCTCCCTCTGTTTTCCTCCGACGCCTATCTCTCTTCTGTTTCTGTTATCTTACTCGTCTTTTCACTTCCGATGTGATCTCTCTGTCTCTTTCCCCTCCTCTGTATGGGACAATGCACACAGGTAAGTCAGGAAATGATGACAATGGCAGTGGTGATGAATGTATGTCGACGAGGGCAGGGCCGGTGATGATGATAATGGTGATTGTGGAAATGATGAGAAAGATGTAGAGGATGAATACGGTGAATACGGTTTGCAGTGACGTTGACAGAGAGAGACTCTAATGATGAAGACGACAGCAATAACAAGTGTGGTTGTGATGATTTTTTTTAGATGTTGCAGACCAGTTTTGAATCCGTTTTCTTTTGGTCAGTTTCTGTCCCGACTTTGGTGCAGTGGCGTTCTGCCTGAGCTGAAGCGTTTTCTGTCTTCATCGGGGTTAGACTGAGTTTAGAAGAAAGCTCAAGGGAAAAAGTGTAAATCCAAACAGCGTCAGCAGAGTGACCTGAAACAACTGTTTGTGGTTTTCTTTGCTGCGCTTTTTTTTTTTTCTTTTTGTACGACAAAATTAATTTGATCATAACTAGAGTCAGAATGATGTCATCTCGTACCAAGACACACACACACTCACACAGCCTCAGGCCACACTGCTGCTAAAGAGTATTTCTGAGTTGAGCTTTTTATGCAGCTGTCTTGGCCTGCTGGGGTTTTGTGTGTGTGTGTGTTTGTGCCTGTGGGTGTGCATGTGTGCGCGCACGTGTGGATGGATGTGTGGGTGTTAGAGGTCACCGTTAGGGCCGGGCTGTGTTTTAGCACTGAGGTGTGTTTCTGCAGAGTCCTCTGATGTGACTGCTAACATATGTTGTCTGATCTCCTCTCCTCTCTCCTTCTGTATCGGCCTCTTCTCTCCGTTTGATCTCGTCTTTCTAACATCTCTTGTCTTTCTCCTCTGCACGTTGTCGCCTGCTATCTCTGTCTTTCTGCCTTTTTTTTTCCCCTCTGAGATCGAATAAAGGTTCACAGGATGTGTTGAAGAATCTTTGTGTTTACCCTGAATAAATGTTTAGGCTTCAGTTTAGCATCTGAAGGTGGTTCTCTGAATTTTCAGACCGATTTTAACTGTGTGTTTTACTGTACGGACTAAAAACAACCACAAAGCGTTTTTTGTTCGCTTTGAGTCTTTGGTGCAGGTTTTTTATTTATTTGTTTATTTATTTTATATATTTAATGCTTCAAAGTTCATATCAGTGGTTGAGGTGGCAGGCTGACTTTTGTCAGAAGTTGGTCTCCTAACTGTTTGTGATTATGGTCTGCTTCACACAGTACCTTTGGAGAGTCTGTTTGGAGGTTAATGAGATGAGCTTTTGAATGACTGACTTGCCGACGAATGAACCGGTTGACTGACTGGTCCGTTTATTGATTCATGAGTCACCGTAGACTTGTCATTAACAGCTACTGTCTTAAGTTATTATTGTTCATCTGTCTGTCCTTCAAGCAATCTGGTGTCACTCCAGTTATCCATCCTCCACCTGAAGGCTCCATCCATCCTTCCACCAATCCATCCATCTGTTCACTGCTGCCATGCATCGACCCATCTGTCCTTTTTATCCACACATTTTTATTTGTCCTTCTCTGTGTTCACAGTTTTCTCATGTTTGTTTCTGTTTATTTGCATGCTCCGGGGCTCAGTCTCAAACGAAGCCTGTACTGGAATGCACTACTGTTAGAAACCTCAAAGTAGAACAGCTTTTATTTCAAATCAAATTTTTTTAAATCTTACAGAACATCCCACCCTTTCCTGTGTCCAGGAATCTGTAAGACTCATAGTTTGGCCTAAAACAAATGCAATAAAAGCGGCTTTCTTTTCTTTTAAAGAGAAAGAAATAAACCCAGCTACATCCCTGGTATTGAAAAAGTCTTAACCTTTTGATTTGAATATGACATGGCAGATGCTCACCACTTCGTGACATTTATTTCATTTCCCTGTGTGGCAAATTCTTCCCATCTGGTTTCACAAACGGGTTAAAACAAACGCCAGTAATTAGCTGCAAATACTATTTGACCCTGGTGTATTTCTCATTTCACATATTTCCCCAAACTATAAACAGGCTGGCTTAATTTCATTTGGTTTTCCGAGTTACAGAGATTTAATGAGTTTGTAGTTTTCCTCTGGGTGATGTTGTCAGAGGACACTGAATCCTTGTTGTGTTAATTAAAGCTCAGCACAGTGATGGAGATGAGGGGGGGAAAAACCTAACAGCTCTGCCCGAAGTCCCCGTGAGGCATACTGTCGGGAAAATATAGTTTTCAAGTTAATAACTTGTTTTATGTACTTAGATAGACGCTGATCTCACGGGTATATAAACTTAGTTTGGATTCTCAGTGGTCAGAACGATGATACAAAGTGGACCAAAATCAACAATGACTCCTTGACACCTGACTTTTTTTTCCAAATTACTACTTAATGTGAATCACACAATATTCTTGTTCTATTGCTAAATGTATACGCTCAATAGCAAGAGGAGGTATCAACATTTTCAGTTCGTAAATGTAATGTCAGTGTAATGACATCTAATAGTCATATAAAGAATAGCTTAAATTGCGCCGCTTCTGAGTCAAATAACTAAAAAGATTTCCAGTGATTCCCAGTGCTGTTTTGCAGACTAGCTGGTTGTCTAATTTGGTTTATCGTATCTCAGCAGGTCTCCACAGCTGCAGCATATAATTAACCCACAATTAACCCACAATTGCACCATAATCATCTCATGGCTTTGAGCCTTTTTGTGCGCAACGATTTAGAAATTCCAATTAAGTGTTATAACCAAAAAAAAAAAAAAACCTAGATGAGATAGCAAAAAAAAAATTTTTTGGCTGTTTACTTTCAGCCATGGTGGGATGCCTTTTGAGTGAAACACTTGTTACCAAAACGTTGTAGCTCCATGCGTGTAATGCACCGCCACAGGATGTTTGAGAGTGACCTTGTTCTGTTAGAAATTGGAGGTGAATATGTTTCAAATATTTGAAAAAGGAAGGCATTTACCTGAGGCGCCCTTGATTTATCCTCTCTTGTGTGTGGTTATAATTAATGACCTTTCAGCCAATATGCATGGAGAGTTTAATCAAGTGCAGCCCCAAGTACCAGCCCCTTGTTCTGCTGTTTGAAACCATGTTCAAGTAATGTCATCTCACGCCCTGGTTCAACCCGCCATTCCGCTTCTTTTGTTTTCCTCTCCTTCTCCCCCAACCCCGGATCCATCCATTCCTCTCCATTCCCACCCCTTCCCTATATTTCATCCCTCCCCACCCTCCTCCGCAGTGTGGACGGGACGCCGAGAACTTTGACCGTTTTTTCACACGCCACCCGCCGGTGCTGACCCCTCCCGATGAGGAAGTGATTCAGAACCTGGACCAGGACGAGTTCCAGGGATTCTCCTTTATCAACCCAGAGTTCCCAGGAACTGCTGCCGTCCCCCCTGCCGCCGAGCAGGCTTGATTTCAGCTCATGCCCGGACACATGGAATCTCACACACACACACACACACAAACATATCAACTTTAAATATCCTGGAAGTGATCTATGCTCTCACAACTGACACAATAACACAAACACACACATTTGTTGTTCACACTGTTGCAGCCTGGATGATGTGGCTCCTGCATTCGTGCATGTAGGTGATCAAAATGTTACAGGTTAGCAAGAAATGAGCAACCGACTTTCTCCACAATTTGTTTTTGAGAAGTAAGAAGCTTGAAAGCGTAATTCACCACCACCTCAGCTTGTGTTGCTCACAGTGTGAACAAAGTGTTTGTGTTTAATTTAGGATGAGAAAATAATTGTGGCCCTTGTTTCCCAAATTAAACCCAAAATTTAAATTGATGGACAAAAAGAGAGCTCAGAACATATTTTGTATTGTCGATCAGTATTATTAACTGACACAAATGCAGTCAATTTACAACCTAATTACAGAGCACTGACATGATTCCCCCTGACAAACACACAACTGCATCATTCACATGTAACACACCTTCAGCATTCCATGTTCTGACATTTTTTGGTGGAATTTGTGATTTTACTTTTTTTTCCGTCATTCCTCGGCTATTCCAGCGCATTCTGAGTTTGGCCTGTAATTCTGGTGTGCTTTTTATTCAGTGTATACTGATGATGGCGTCTGTATGTTTTATCCTTATCTTAGCTAAAACTGGAATGCTACACATACTTGTGCATGAGTTTCTATATCAATGATAGACCTGGACTTTGTCTCCCAACAGCGTTTTAGCATCTTATCTCAGCGCCCCTCCAGCCGCCATTGTGTGACTGTTGTCAGAATGTGTATAAAAAGAAAACATGGAGGACAGTTTTATCCAGTGAGACAGTGGAAGGTCAGATTTGTGCCGCTAAAGAGCACAAATCAGTTTTCTCTGTGTCAAATTTGCTGTTTAGCCTTGGGATCATTATGATAAAATGCTGTTGGGAAATGTAGTCCTTATATAGGCTTTGAGTCAGTTAAATAGATAGATACTACTACTGTACTTCCTATACTCTGATTTTCTGTTCTCTAGTATTTAAGCAATGAAAGAGACTAGCAGGTAGTTTCTTTGTGTTTTACAAAAGCATGATTCCTGGGCGTTTGTTTACAGCGTATGTGTGTGTGCACATGTATGTTTTATATGTGCGAGAATGAGTACTTTGGATGAAAACGCACATTTGCGTTCGCATATTTGACTATGTCTCCATACCTGCCTTCCCAGCGCCTTGTCTGGCCTTGTGTTAATAATTCTTTGTATGAATGTTTGCACCCCCCTATATCAAGCAGTATTCGTGTGATGCACTTTCTACTTACTTTGAAAGTAAGAGAGGAGAGAGAAGTGAAAGTAGAGAAAAAAAGTAATTTTCTTGTAGGATTGCATGATATTAAAATTTGAACAATTAGCAAATAATATATTCAGTAAATGTGAACAACATAATAGTGATACTAGAGGCAATTACCGCTGAATATAAGTAAGTGTAGTCTTAAACCTTGTGTTTGACTTAGTATTGACTTTCAGTACTGCAAACTCCACCTGGATAGTTCCTGGAAAGCACCACCTCAAACCTGGGATGTTTTGGCCTAGAAATTGAACCCAGTTTTCTGCTTTAGAAAAGCAGGTTAAGCGCCTGAGCATCTAAAAAAGTTCGGAGCCCTGAAAAAAGTTTTTTGTGACAGAAAGAAGGCCACTAGCTCAGCTCTGGTCTAGTTTTTGGTTAAAGGATTGGAGGAAGAATTGGAGGCCCAGCTCACTCTGTCTTTAGTCAAAGTGCGCAATACGAATTTCCATCCAGACTGCAGCAGCAACAAATGTGTACAAAGGTTAAAGCCAGGCCTTCTAAAGTAGGAAAATGTGTGTGTGTTTTGTCTTTTGTTATCCCTAGCTAGCAATAATGTTGTTGACAGGAAGGCACAATTGGTACTGAACAAACTTCAGAAGACTCGGGGTTAGGACTGTAATTAACTTACATACAAAAGGCTGTGAGGTTACAAGGCTTAATAGAAGGGTTATTTATCTCAGCCAGAGAAAACGGTGTTGTTTGGAAGTGGCTGAAGTGCTTCCTCATATCACACTCCTCTTCATCACAGGGGAGTTCTTTCACTGGTTTTTATCAGTCGCGGTGACATGAAGTTTAAACAGTATCTGCAGGTGAAGAGGATGCTACACTATCATACAGTTAATTCTCTTGCACAAATGGTTATCTGTCATGCTAACAGGGAGGGGGGTTACATGACTACATGACAAACATGACTACTAATGGGACATTATCGTGGCGACAGTAACTGATATTGATTTAGCTACAGTGTGGAAGTGGCTGGAAGTCAGTGGGCGATCAAAGTATTCATGGTGACTAAGGGTGAAGCAGAATTTAATAGTTATTTCAAAACAGACATTTTTGGATTCTTAAAATATTTACTGCAACTTTAATTTAGAAGGTACAGATGCACCTGTGTTGCTGCTGATTTTTGCCCTGCACAGCCACCCATAATGCACTTCAATGGAGACTGTGTTAGACGGTGGAGTTGAGAACTGTTACAGAGATTCATTAGACTTTTTGATTGGCTTAATGGACTGATTTAGAGAATGTCATGAATAACATCTGGATATGGTTGGTCCTGTCTGTTATTTTTTAGAGTTAAACTTTGAAACTGCTGAAGAGTGCAGCACAGAAGAGCAGCTCTAGTGCTTTCACATCCACAATTATGAGTCTGAAAGTAAATGCAGCTGTTGTTTCTTTATGATTTGACAACATGAAGCTAAATCTGTGTCCATTAACCATGTCGAACTTCCATTGGTGGTAGTTATTACAATCAGTGTCTCCTGAATTAATAACAATGACCAATAACTATATATACTTATCCATAAACACATATATAACTGTGTCAAATGTTGATATATACATATAATTATGCACCACGTGGTCAGTATTGCAAAGGACTAAAGGAGAAGTCTTTGTGTTTTTGTTTCTATGATTCCTTCCTGCTGAAGGAGAAGCAAGATGAACTCTGCATGAAAAAAATGCTTTTGTTTTACCTTTTTATCAGTTAGGATTTATATACATTTAGCATATTAGGGTGATTTATGTTTTCTGTGTCAGCTGTGCTTCAGAAGTATGGTCCAAGCTACTGTTGTGTGCGCTACATGTGAAAAATGAAATATATCTATATACAAAAAAAGAAAAAATGCTTTTCACAATGCTTTCCATGTGCCAAATTTTTTTTGTTTTCCAGGAAAAACAGGCATACCTAAAATAAAGAATTTAAAAGATGTGTTAGGGGATGTTTGTTGTGTTTATATGGTATTCATTGTGAATGTTTATTTGATGTGCTTCAAAAGAAAAAGTGGCTGTGGAGGAGAGCGAAGAAAAGGAGGTAAGGAGAAAGATTAGAGTGATGGAGGGTGACAGACGGGGAGGCTTCAGAGCAAATTGGAGAGAGAGAGAAAGGAAAACGGATGAAAGAGAGGACGAGGGGAGCAGTTCAACAATGAAGGGAGGGGAGAGGAGGAGGTAGTAAGAAGGGACAGTGGAGAGGAGGAAGGGAGGGGACGAGGAAGCAAAGCGAGGCTCTGAAGCGAAGCAGGCGGCTACGACAGGCTGTGCATATTTCATGGCTGCCACTTATCACAAGAGCCTTTCCCTGATGGGGGAGCGTAGGTCTGATGACTTCAAGGAAATAACATGCAGAACACGGCCTACATACACACAGCCCTGCTGAGCCACTCAACCGCTTTACGCCGCCTCTAAAGCTGCTCCCAATCCACTGTAGTCGAGCCGCTGCTGCTGCTCTTACTAGCTGCACATTCACTGTTAATAGGGGCTACTGTCCTGCACCATTTGCAATCCCTAGTATAATGTACTGTTTACAAGTGAGGGAACAGTCTATATGCAGTGCTCCTCAACCGTGTCTGAACGGCGTCACAATGTGATGGTGAACATCTACAACAAACACTGAGAATGTGATCATAGAACTGGTTAAGATTCAGAATCCATGAAAACCATTAAAGCAATGCCATGAGGTTAATCTTTATTGGAGTTACTCAAACGTGTTGAGGTGACCTTTAAGTTCTTAAGTTCTTTGTGTGGAGGGTGGAGGCATGCGATTATAACAGTGTGACATGTGGCTCAAATGGTTTTTAAAAAGCATTTGTTGGAAGGATTATGAAGATACTTGGCTGTGACTGTCCACGGATTGCACGGTTTTTGTTATTTCACAAACTTTTTCCATTTCCCAACCAATCAGCCTCATGCTTTTTAACCCGGGCAGGATTTATGCTGAATTTACACAGAGTGGGCTGGAATGGAAAGATTTTAAACTGTTGAGAAATTGAGACATTTCTTGTCCAAAAGTTACTGTTGTGTAGAAAACACCAGCCCTATCTGTAATAAAATGTACATCATAATGTACAACAGCATATAGTGTATATGCCATAGGAGGGGGTCAACAGGGCTAGCAGGTATCCATCTGATAAGCTCAGATATTTCATCAGCATATCACATCATCAGCTTTAGATATATGTGGCAGCATTAAACTACTTTGGATTAGTCATCAATCTTTGGCACATCTGTTACATGCATATTATATTACACTATCCCCCTCTGGGTTTTTTTTGTTTTAAATATATCTTAAATGTTTGGCCCAAAATGTGTCAATCAAATTTTCATATGCGCGTAAGACTTGCCCCCAGAAACAGATGAGCCAACCAGGTTTATCCTTCCACACAGTGATATCCTGTGGGACTTTTAAAGTGTCGGCAATGTACGACGTTAAACTGTAAAATGGTCTGAAATACTGGGCTATAATGTCACACTGGTTGTTTGATTTCCTTGTCGGTAGGATTTAACTCAGCAGGTACACATCTGTTAAAAGGCTGACACACTTTTGTTCACACAAAAAGGTTAGCTAATTAGCTGGCAGATTAGCAGGCAAGCTAAAAGACCATCCAGGATCAATATACTGTATGATCCTTTCAGACAATAGATATGTGGCGACTCTCTCTAAAGGCAAGGCAAATAGATTTATATTGCACAATTCATCAACAAGGCAATTCAAAGTGCTTCCCACAAGACACCGAAACTGTTGAGACGTGTAAAAGAAACACTCACATACAATTCAAAACAGTCATTAGAATAGAAAATAAAAACAGAATAAAATAGAAACCAAAATACAACAGGACAGGTATAAAGTATAAGAATAAAAGTAACAGTTTAGTGTAAGAAATGAATAACTTGATTAAATAAAGGACAGCAAACAGAAAAGTCAGCTGAGAGTTGCAGATATATGATGCAGAAAAACTGAACGCTGCTTCTCCATGTTTAGTTTTGACTCTGGGGACAGAAATCTGGGATCAGAAATGTATTTTGGTTTGTTATAAACCAACAGTAGTGTGATAGTATTAGAGTCAGTTTCACCTTGACCTCAGATATGGAACAAATTAAAGTCAGTCAAACACATTTCCCTGGTTAACTGCATTCAACTTGAACTTGTAGCTACTGTATTTTACATGCTGTTCTTTATGTTTTAGTGTTGAAAAAGAACATCCTCCTGTTTCTTTGTTGCCTATAACCTGGACAGCTCTTCACAGAAGGCAAACCCCACATTCCTCTTTGCAAACTGTATGCTAACATGGTAGTGCAGCTGTATTTTATTCAAATTTATTACAACGGCAATGCAGACTCCCATGTAACAGTAAGTTCCAACACATGGGCTGTATAAAGTTTGTATTGGAGTGGATGTAATAGCCATGTACACAGTAAGCCGCAGCAGCGCTGGAGTGTGTGTGATAATTAATTCCAAATGTTGCGGCCCCCAAATTAAAGCCAGTGGCTTCAGCACAAAGCAGCCTGCGCTTATCAGCCCAAAACAGGTCAGCGTTCGATACCGCCTTTCATTCACCCTCCTCTCCTCTTCACCTCCCCTTTCCTCTGTGTCTCCCACTCTCCCCGCATCCTCAGCTGACATCGGCTCGTCTCCTGCTAATCCTCTCGTTACTGAAAAGAGATGGTTTGAGAGAGAGAGAGGGAGGGAGAGAGAGGAGTGAGGCAGGATAGCAGAAGAGAGGAAGAGAGGGAAGGGAGGTGTAAAGAGGCAAAGACTAAATTCAGAGACTCAGAGTCATGTTTCTCTATTAAAACCATTGCCTCTGGAACACAGTGACTTGGAAAAAACAAACAAAAAAAAAAACTATGTGCGTTTGCACTGATGCTGCTGTATATTCTGAGCTTTCTATCTATACATCTATACCAAGGGCCACTGATATTTATCTCACTCCCTGTCCTTTGGTGCATCTATTCCTCTCTTTTTTTCCTCCTCTCCATATCTCTGTCTCTCTGCCTCACAGCACTGACTGCAATTGAAGCGTGTTGAGATGGAACACATTATGAACTGGCCTACATGGCTGCCAGCTGTGTGTGTGTGTGTTATATGTGTATTTTTGGTAAATAACTGTGCACACTCTCCGGCCGTGCACACAGCACATTTACAAGGTTTTGGAAACACAAAAACACATGCATACACACCTGCATGTGCGTGTTTTTATATTTCCGATCGGATAAACAGTCTTATCTTCGAGTTCTTAGTTGAGTGACATTTAGTTTGACAGTTTATTGATTAGCGATAGCGAGCGCTGACATGTGTGAGTCAAATTTCATAGAACATTCCTTCAGGATATGATAATGAAAGCATATGCGGGCATATTATGTTGTGTTCAAGCCACACTGATAGACAGACACCCTCCATCAGAACAGTTGATTTTAACTGAACAAGCCCCTTGTTGCTGCTGCTTCCTGGAAAAAAGTCGGCGTCTGCACTCATTGGTGAAACAACATTGTTCTTGTCTTGCAGTTCAGAGCTAGTTATCCTTAGTATTATAAACTGGATGAGAAAAAATCAGGCTGCTGTTTTGTGATACTGATATTGTGCTGCTTCACTTACACACTTGTTCATAAAACACACTTTCCCTTTTACGATGAGGACTACTGATGTGTTTAGCGAAATCTAACATTTTTTGGCAGGATTTCCTGGAGTGTAAACTTCTCCAAACCCAAAAGAGTTGAGGCGATAACATTACCTATAAACCTCTGGCAGCATCCAGGACCAGCTTCCATACAGCGGGGAAATGTGCTTCACTGTGAACAAAGCTTTCTTGTATTTTTTTAACTTAACTTTTAACTTTAACCTGTGACCTCAAAAATAGGTAATGATGCCCAGTGTGCTGTTGCTAACTACTGCTGGTTGTAAGATATTTAAATGCACATGCTAACAATTATCTTAAAGCAAACAAACACTGTTTAATCCACACCTTATTCTTCACTCTTGTGTTTTTGATTTTGGAAAGACTGAAAAAAGACACCATGCTCCAAACACTTTCTATACAGAGTATCACTCTCACTGGTCCTATATGCACACCACTTCAACATGCTCGGTAGGCCTGCAGTGCCCCCCCCCTTCTTTTATGTTAGGGAAACTTTGGGACCTCCACTGCAGTTCAAACTAAAGTTTGGTGTATTTTAATGATGTTTAGCTGCACAGCAGGCATTTGTACTGACTGCAGATTGACATGGTTAATTCAAACTAAATCCATAATAATAAAAATAATCTGGAAAGCAAATCACAACCACATCCGTACGAGTGTGATGTACCAGTACCAGTCTGGTGGATATCATGCCCAGGAACGTGAGGTGGATCTGGGCCAGCTGTGGCAGGTGTGTCCGTGTGGATGGAGGGAGCTCGTCTCAGGCGATGGGAGAGCTGGCAGATGAAGGTAGGAGACGCAACACTGGTTTGTGGTTCCTGTGATCTTGAAAGCTCTCCTGTCCCTCCCTGTCTCTCTCTTGTTGCTGTTTCTGACCCCGCCTTCCTCTGCCTCGCTCTTGTCAAACAGGAGAGGCAACCATCGTTATGATGTACAAACTTGTATCGACCTTCTACTTTCAGAAGTGTTGGAGCAACGTTCTAACTGTCTATTTCGCTTTTATACCTGTCTCCTCTCTTCACCTCTCTCACTCCTCTTTCTCGTGCTGTGACTTGGACTGTCTATTTGTGTTTTTCAAACGTGCGTGGTGTTTGAGGCTCGGACTCTTGACTCTGTGGATGTATTTGGATGTATTTACGGTTTTTGGATTTCCTGAGATCGGCCCTTGTGTGGTTTTCTCTGTGACCGCTGCTTGCTCTGTGATTTGAATATTTATGTGGCCAGCTTCATTTCCTTCTCTCCCTCTCTGCTGCTCTCTTTAAGTCACTTTACCTCATGATTTCATATTAACTGTGAATCTATCTATTTATCTATCTATACGGTAAATGTATATTTGTATCTGTATTAGTTTTTACTTGTACTTTTGATTGTAAAATATGAAACCTTCAGCCTCTAATCTAAGGGATAGGTTTTGTTACTCTGGACCAGCACTTGCCTGTTACTGAACTATGATGACTTAGGTCAAGGCCTTATCAGAAGGACCAATAAACCAAGTACAGTACAGTACAGTAAATTGATTCTTATTAATGAGTGAAATAATACCAATACAGGTCTACATGGTGAGTGTGATTATATATTGTTTTCACTAAGTTTTCCTTAAAAATGTGCAGCTCTCTCAAAAGTTTGTACCAGATCATTTTTTTGTATCTTTCTGCAAGAGAACTCGGAACAGCTCGAAATGTGCCTCCAGTCATAGAAACTTAAAACAAAAAAAGGAAAGGAAACGCAAAAGTCACATGGTCTATGGTGATAAATGGATAAATTGATTTTTTCTACTTTTAAAATCAGATTTTCACCAGTACACTTACAATAAATATTTCTTTATTTACTTTAGAAAAAAATGTTGAATGATGCGGGGATACCTACGTGAGGAGCAATCTGCATTCATGCCATGTACAATGATGATGACAGAGCTGTGAAAGATTCTTATTAACAGCTGATGAGCATCCATGTCATCCTAGACAATTAGACAGAGATTACGGAGTTAAATATAACTAGTAATTATCAATTACACTGAACGATGGACTTTGGCTGATGGACGTCTGTGTTTGCTCGGCTTTCAGACATACCCATTTGGCCACACTGGAGAACTCTTAATTATGACTTAGCACAGTTCTTCACAGTAGTTTATGTGAATGCTGTGAATGCTGATTACAACAGCTCCATCTTGACTTAAAAATGGTGTGAAGACATCACCTGTCCACACAGGTGTTTCCAGTGACATATGATCTACTGCTCACTCTGTGCTGCACATGAAAGGGCAGGCTGTGATAATCACATTAAAATGTAAATCTGCAGTATAGTTCTCTGTATATATTCTTAATAGTTCTTTTTTCTTCTAATATGGTGTCTGTCTTTGGTGCCTCTTAGTAAACCAGCTGTATTTGCTGTTCTGGGTAGAATTTCTCATACTGAGTGTGATAAAAATTGAAAACGGCCACATTGGAGATAACTCCCACATGGACACAATGGATTGGCAGGTATCACACATCTGATGGAATCTACACAGGACGAATTGTGTACAAGTTCACAAGTACAAGTACATGGATGCCCCTAACCAATCGTTTTCCATGGGTTATAGTCAAATCACATGATAACTCACACAGCTCACACACACACACACACACACACACAGTCTATGCTCCTCACTTTTCTTCTTTGGAGAACATCTTACAGGCCATATATGACATACAGCGGTATGACCCTTATTCCACCTTTCCTTTGGTGTTTGCTCTTATGCACAGAGCCTCAAAGCGCCACAAGAGCATATAGCATGGGTTTCCCTCAACAAGAATCGCATACCCGACCGCCTGAGTGTGTCAGCATCAGTGAATCAAATGGCAGCCGCACTCTTTTACCGCATCTAACATGCCCCTCCCCCACTCTCCAACATACGCTCCTCTATCTTTAACACCCCGCTCGCTCTTTTCTTTCCCCTTTCCATACACCCAACCAAGCCAAGCAGTGCATTAACAATGCCATGTCCCAGAGAAACCCTCCACCACACACACACACACACACACACAGATCTCCCTCACCTCCTACACAAAGTCACACTCGCTGTTGCCTGTACTCCAGTCTCTCTTGTTTTTCTTGTCTTGATTCATATCGCTTGGCATATGTCTCAGTGTTAACTCTCGTCAGCACTGCCTTCCCTCCCACTTTATCTTTTAATATATTTAATATGTCTTTTTTGTTTTTCCCACATGTTTTTCTGGTATTTTGATATTTGTCTTGTGCTTTATTCCGTCTTTGGGAACAAAGTATGAGATGTCAGGCTGTCTCATTCTGTGTTTCATCATATTTACGTTAATGTGTTCTTTTTTATCTCTACCTTTTATTTTCCTGTCATCTGCCATGAATGCTACTTGTAGCATTATCAAGATTAACAAGTTTGAGACCTGACAAATAGCATAAACAAAAGGCACCATCACAGCAAAGACAGGACGAGAGAAGGGTGCTGTGTTTGTGTATATGAGAACGCACACCAGCAGCAGCAGCAAAGCAGGCAGGCAGAATACACCGCTGTCCTATATTTCAGAGTTGAAACTCCAGAAAAGCAGCATTTCCTTCCTCTTTTTTTACAGGTTCACCCCATTGCTTAGCACATTGGGTTTACTGTACCAACACCTTCTCTTGTTAGGTGCGTTATGTCTTCTGTAGTCTTGTACCTGTCACAATGGAGAAGCGGCAGCTCAATGCTGAGCTGTAAAAATAAGTTCTATGATCCACAGTTCTAGCATTATAGAGATAATGATTTGTCAAAAATGCTGAACTATTCCCATAAGCATAGTGTCATTTGTTCACAGTCATCATCAGTGAGTTCATTTGACAGTAATACAGCTGCATTAAAAAAAATGTATATGCTTACAAGCTAAAGGTCTTTGTATGGAAACTCACATGAACAAATGGTCCGAATGAAGATGACATGCGCTTTAATGCAGTTGTTGCACTAAAAGGTATCTAACCGTAATGCTTTCTTTTCTTCTCCTTTACAATCCATCCCATTTCCCTTCATTCATGTTGATCTCTCCTCCCTCTCTTCAATCCTCCCTCCAATCACACCCTCCCTCATAATCTCATAAACCTGCAGAGGAACCGAAAGGACACCTGTAACTTTGACAAGGAGTTCACCAAGATGCCGGTCGACTTGACGCCGACGGACAAGCTGGTCATCATGAACCTGGACCAGGACGAGTTCCTCGGCTTCTCCTACACTAACCCCGAATATGTGGCTCCGGCAAACTAACACGCATGCGATCACGCTGACGGACTCTTGGAAAACAGGGTCTGAGAACAGATAGGAGGGCAGCACTAAAAATCTCATTATTTTGCGTTTGTTTCATTTTTAGGACTACACTGGGGTTTGTCCACTACTTCAGCATAAGGAAGGTATCACAACACCAAACTTGCACAACAGACTGGATACCAAAGATTTTGATGTATTGTATCAAAAATGCCCAAGGTGTCAGAAATGTGCTTTATATACAGGACAAAGGCATGTGTGGCTTTTTATGGGAAAATATCAATTCCAAAAGGCTACAATTGACCAATTATATACACAATGCGTTACAATAATATGAGCAGCCCAGGCACTATACACACCACACTGCCCCAGACTTGCTTGTCAGCTGGACAAATGTTCCCTTTTCTTAATTTTACGCCACGATTATAATAACAATAGAAGTTGGTTTGCTGCTCTGACTTTGGCATAAGTCTGCTTAAATCCTGCAACAAAACTATTTTAAGTTTTCTGAACTGAAGTATTGTGATGCTTTCTCTAGTGTTGTTCTTACTGAACTGCATCGTTGTGACATTTGAACCCTGTGAGCTGAGTAACTAATCAATGAACTGTGACATGACGTTAACACATGTTAAACAAATCTGAGTGGAAACAAGCCGCAGTCTCTGCCCCTGGTGTGGTTTGCCTTGGAGTTTTTTTTCCCCAACAATAATGTTAAGTTTCAACAAGGGTGGGGGGGGCATGAGGAGGTGGGACCAAAACAAACAGGAACCGTAGCCTGCCAGCCTCTAGATTAGCAAATGTTTTTAGATAACAAGCGGGCCAAATTGAAAAAGCCATTATGTTACCTGTTTTATACATTTTAATCTTGTCTCATCATTTAAATCTGCGTAGGACTAACGATGATAACATCCCGAAGCTAACAAACTGCAATTACTATATGAGTACTATCCCAGGCCTGTTGTGCAGACTTTGCCTCCACTGGTAGCCACAACAAGCACAACGTGGAGTGTTATGTATCAGTTCAGTTTGTGTGTCTTGACCGTTGTTGCCTGTTTGAGCCAGCCCGTGCACTGTCATGAGCTGCGCTGTGGAAGTGCTGACACACTCTCAAACTGAACGTCTCACACTGGGCCATCACAGAGGAATATGCCTAATGAGCAAACTTCACAGCTTGTCAAACCTTTTGCTCCTTCTCTTCCTTTTTTTTCCCTCTTTGGCTCTTGCCTTCTCCTTTCTTCCTTCCCTCCCATCCCCCAATTGTCTCCCCTTGTCTTTCTCTTTCTCTTTATTTTTTTTTTTTTTTGTTTTGGCTCTAATCCGTACTTCTGACAAGGCCTCACTGGAAGCCTAGTATGATGTGGTGTGTCACAGGGTTGGCAATGCGGCAGTCACTAGTGGAGCCTGCACGTGCACACACACACACACACACACATGCAGATGTACACACACACAGTAAATGAGAAGCTGCTTTGACAACCCCCAAGTGAGTGATTTCACAAACAGCAACAATAACAACAGCAATGTTGCTTTTTCTCAATTATTTATTTTACGCTTCCTTCTCCTAACTCATCTGTGTATGCACATGTTAGTGCTGTTGTTGTGCATGTTTTAACAAATGTCCATATGCTAGAATATATGTATCTGTGTGTGTGTGGTTTACAAGGCCTCATTGGATAGAGCCAATTATTTCAAATTCAGCTCAAATCCAGCAAATCTGCCTTCCAGCTTCAAACCACATTACACTTGACTATAATGCCAACTAGCTTCATGTACTGTACACACATACACACACACACACACACACAGCCATACAGTCCAATCCATGACTAGGTTGGAATTATTAGATGAAGCGTAACAAGGCGGACAATGACTGTGAAATGTTCGCTCCTGGAGGCACAAGACATATACTGTAGGTCCATTACACTGGCCTAGGTTGTTTTTCCTTTCTTTAATCAGCACAAACAGTACCCTCTTGTATACTATATACAGTACATATGCACATATTGTACATATTTATATATGTGAACACACACAGCACCCTTTCTAACTCCTTCACCTTTGGGGAAATTTTACTGGATCTGACTCGCAGTCCCGTTCTATTGGATGTTGTATAATGTAAAATTTAAAGTGTCATTTCTGTGTTGGCCTTTCTCAAGCGCAGAGCTGTATATTGCTCAGGTCAAGAGTGTAAATATCTCCTAATGTTAATCACACCTACTCTTAACATCTGCTGTTGGGAATCGTAGACCCTGAAGCATTCAACAGCACTCGACAGCTGTACCTGTGTGTGGGTGTGTGTGACTGAATGAGTGCATGCGCGTCACTCAGATAATCACTGTACAATTTGATATAATCCTTTCTTTAAATCTAGTAAGAAATCTCTGCCTTTTTTGGCAAAGACAGCACTGATTTGAGAGAGCTAACATGAAAGGAGAGCTGCCGCACGTCGACACTAAGCACACACACTCCTTTTTTTCCTTGTGGAGCTCCACTCTCAGTATTTTAATAGCCAGTGTCACAATCATCAGCCAGTTATGCGTTATGGTTACGTTTGGTGTTGCAAATTCCACATCAGGACTATAAGGAACTATACTATGCATGCATGTGATGATCTCTCTCTTTCACGTTCATATCTTGTTCCATATGATATGGCTTTATCCTATATTAAGTGTTGATTGATGGACTGGTGTGTGATAATTACTTTATTAGACATTAATAGGGGTTTATGTTGCCTATTTTATGATAAAATTATGTCTCACATCATTGGTAACTATGAATCATTATACAAGGGCCATGTTCTACTTCATTTGTACATATATAAATATTTTTCAAGTCTATAGGGGTAAGAGTCTTCCATTTCCATGATTGCATTTATACATTAAGAGGTTTATGTGTTTAGGAGTAAAATTATATTACAGTAGAAAATATGCAAATATGGCCGAAAAATATCCGAGGACTGAAATAATGATAATAATATAATATATAATATGATTTTACATTGCAAAAATGCCTGTTTAACTTTTCACCCATACAGTTTTAACCTAAAAGTGTACCAACTCTTAAACGGTGTCCTCTTTCCTTCTCCTTTCTTTCATGCCGACCTTTTCTTTGATCACACCTTTCCATCTGTCGTCTTATTTTTTTTCTCTGACCTTTCCCTAGCCCCCTTCCCTCTCCTTCCTTCTCCTTCACTCAGCTTCCTCATTGTCTTTTTCTTAGCTCATTTTCCTCTCTCTTGACCTTTACCCCTTTCAGTAGGCTTTTTTCCCTCTCTTCTCTTTAAGATCCCTTTCCCTCCTGCTTGTTTTTATTCAGCTGTTTCCTCCTTTGTCGAATCCTTTCTTTGTCATTCTCCTCTTATATGCTCTGATTTGTCCATTTATATTTTAACCTTTTCTCTTGCAATCTGAAGCCTTGCCAAGGCTACCCGACGCTGAACTTGAAATATGATGAGCTGTTAGTACAATTAAAATTTGATGCTTGCCTCTTGAACTTATTTCTGCTTTGATTTCAGCCGGGCTTACATGCTAAACAAAAAATAGTTTAACAATAACCTGAAGATAATTTACAGTTTCTACATGCAGAGAACAGCAAAAATACTGCAAAAGAAGAGTAAGAGTGTGTTTTGTGAGATAGTGTACTTATAAGAAAATGTGTATTGTGATGTTTCTGATTGTAGAATAATAAATGATGTTGAAAGATGAAACGATGTCTTTGTGTGTTTCCAGTCAAATGTGTTGTGTCATGTCAGATGTGTCAACCATACTCCATTTTCTCTCTTTTACTCTCACTGAAAAAACAGGACATCCGTTGGCAAGTTAATCTGAGCTTTTTCAGTTAGCTCAGTTTGCTGCACAACAGTTGGTAGTTAGACGGTGTATTCAGTAACCACTAGCTCACTCTCTATGGAAGAACTAGTTTGAGTGGTGCAACCAAACTGTGTCTAATAAACCAGCCTGTTTATTAGACACAGTAAATCTGCATGTGCTACTTCAGGCACAGAGATTAACGGGGTACGTGTTAATGATGTGTTGTACATTGTAAAGGTTTGACAGCAACTGTAGAATAAATCTTTATTATCATGCATACTTGATACTGATACTCAGCAGGCAGCCATCGCTGTTATGTTGCATATTTACACACACACACCTCTACATGCACATCTCATATGGTCATGCTTGGCTTCATCTGCCTCTGTGATAATAAAAATCAGACTTGTAATAATGACAACATATATATTATATATATAATATAACTGTCTGCCACAGAGAGCATAAGAGATGGAAATTAGAACAAAAATGAGGATGGGAAGAGAAGGTGAAGATGTGTTGGGAAAATATGAAGCAGAAGACAGTAAAAAGATTATTATTAGATAATTTACTGCTCTTCTCCCTCCCCTGCACACTTGGCGTATACCCATAGTGGTATAACACTGACACACATTTGATCCATATGAGTGTACACAGGGAGAACTGTACAAATGCAAACATTATGTTCTGCTGTGCCAGAGACAATGACATTTTCCAGATAAACTTAAGGCTCACCACACACACACACACACACACACACATAGTGAGTCCTGTTTCCATCACTTTGACTTATATTAATTTCTTGGAGAATTACCATAACCACTCCTTACCAAATCCTAAAGCTAAGGACACCTTCCCTTTTATCTTACCAAACATTAAGCCTTAAACCAAATCTTCACCATAAAATGTAATGATTTACGTTATGTGCATCTTTTGTCCCCTGAAAGAAAGAAATTGAGTCCCCATAATCTACGGTAACAAACACACACACACACACACACACTCTCAAACCTACCTCTTACTGCTGGAGAGAGACAGCAAGTCCAGCTTTAATTCATTCATTGATTTTAGGTTTGATATTATGCAACTATTAGTCCAAACCTGCTACAAGCTACATAATGCTAAATGGCAAACTGTACATCTGCTAAGGCCTGCTTTCCCTTAGTTGTTGTTACTATGCCTGTGAATCTTTTTTTTTTGCATGGCACATATATAGTTTACAACAAAAACAGCCCCAGATAGCATCCGGATGTGGGCCCCTTCAGGCAATGATGTGGCACTGCTGGCCTTCTACTGGCACAGATAAAATGGATGTGTGCCTGAAGTGGCCCATGTGTTAAATGGTGAAGATGGCCCACATATTGTAAAAAAAAAAAACAAGCGGGCCATCTTTGGCAAAGATTTGGCACAGCTGACACAGAATTAAATTATAAATATGTCTTTTTCTTGCAATTGGTGCACTTAACTATATTCAGTTGGAGCATATCTACTTTTCAGGGTGTTATGGCATAATATTAGAGTTAGCTCATGATGAGTCAGCAAATTGTTAGCTAATGTTAGCAAACAGCTTAGCTTAGTTTGCAGATAATATTAGCAGTTCAAGGTAAACTCTTTACTCTGACATTTCAAGGAAAATTTAAAAAGTAAGTAAATAATTTAAAACATGAATAAAATGCTTAAAACTCAATTTCTAAGCAGTGAAATTGACTCTAGCATTTAATGTTAACTAATTTAACCGTCATGCTAATCGAAGGCATAGCATGCATGCTAGCATTATTATACATAATTTTCAAGGTTTAAATTTCACCTGTTCAAATGAGAAAAAAGGGCATCAATTTTTCAGAGTTGAGATCATAAATGGTTTGTTGCTTAAATTTTATAGATGATACTCTGAAGTAGTGTTGTCGATACAAACTGATACTGAATATTTGAAATCAGTTTCAATACTAATTTTCTGCTGTGTTGCTCCTGTGGTACCAAATGAGCTCTCTCTTCTCTGACGGAGCGTTGACACATTATACATATTATTATATGTATAATGGGCCTAGTGGCAGATTAACCACTCAAAATTTGTTGTAATTATCAAAGCAATGCGTCTTAAACTAAATCTTAATGTAACTATAACTTGACAAAATAATGTACTGTTAAATTCTCCTTAACTTTAGTAGTAATGGTACCACAGGTATTAAAATGGTGAGCCAAACAGTTGCATCCTATGTGGACCAGATGAATACGTTGTTCAATCTATTATTTTTAGCTTTTTGGCCGTTAATGAAGAAAGACACCACCCTCCATCAAAATCCAAACATGAAAACATCTGCTGTGCCTAGTTACGCTTGCAAAGCTGTGACTGGACAATTGCTGCATTGCTGACAACTCCTGAATGATCAATTAAATTTGTTATCCGTGGCTGCAGTGTTCACAGAGCTTTGCACCGATCCCATGGTTAGCCGGCTAGCAAAGACGCTAGCTGCCGTTGTTGATGGGAAAAAATGGATGAGGGGAAGATGGGGGCTGAAGTGAACGACAGCAGGGCACTGCAGCACACTGGAGAGAGAGATGAAAAAGGGAAACTGACAAAAGCAAAGGAATCTCTTATTTATTTCATTCAGTGGATCTTAAAAATGCTCAAGAGGGGAGCATGACGGAGGAGCTTATTGGATTTATTTCACACTATCTTTCTCTCTTGCCCTCTCTCTCCCTCTCTCTTGCTCTCTCCCTCTCTCATGCAGCCATACACACATTTTCATTAGGCAAACATATTAGACACACTTTCACACCGCCAGACATGTGCCTTCACAATTAAGATACATTTATTTCTCTGTGCATCTCCCATTCACTCAGTCCACACTTCTTCTCTCTCTCTCTTAATCAAACAATCTAGCTGCCAGTCCTTCGCCCAATCGGTGTCCAACACACACACAGAAACACCCATACACACATTTTCATTATGCACGCCCATTTAGACTAGAGACGCCTCCACATGATCACTGACCTAACGTCTAAAATGCCTAAAATTGTCCCCTCTTACACACAACAATCCCACAAACACACATGAGACCTTCACATTAGAGCGCCACCTACAGAGGCTTCAAGAGATTTCTTTGCAAAGTTGACATTTTGGAATATTGAAATCATATTTCTTCTACGATGCCACACATATGCACACACACACACACACACACACACTCTTTTGGAGAGGATTTCCAGGGGCTATGTCTGCCTGATGTGTAAGTCATAAATCACAGTTTTGACATATTAGCATCATGCCAGAATCATGCCACATCACCATATGTCTCCTCTCCGCCCTGGAGTCATTCCCATCTGGTAAAACACACACAAACACAGAAACAAACCTAAACACACACACACAATCATACTGTGCATAAGATGTGCATTGTAATAAACACATGCATACTGTGATTGTCTATGCCCTCTCACTCTGCAGTATATTTGTGTTATCAGTCATTTTGCACCTCTTCCTCCTCTCTCTTCCTCTAAACAGTTAATGTTTCACTCTCTAATTTCTCTGTGGTTTTTGTATCGCCTCTAACTTCTTTCTCTTGTCTTGCTTGCCCTCCTCCTCCTCCTCTTCCTCCCAGTCTCTGAGCACTGGCCAGAGGCGTGAGAAGGTTCCAGCTCACTGAGCAGAAAGCCTGCAGTCCTCCTCCTCCTCTGTTCAAGAGCCACCCCATCTTCCTCCTGTTGTATAGCCAATAACTGAGGGGGAGACAGGAAAGTGAGAACTGTGGAAATAGAGAGAAAGAAAGACAGAGAGACGCAAGACACTTTGGTCAAACTGCATTTCCCATCATGCTTTTCTCCTCACCCCTTCACCCTTCTGCTGCCTAGCAACACCATCAGTCATAAACCAAGTGGTAATCAGACATTTGAGAGTACTCTTAATATTGTATCTCTGGAAAAGTTGCTGTTATTTTTTGGTGTTTAAGTAATTAAACAAATAGACCTGAAGGTACAAACCTGAACCACCTATCAGCAAGACAAGTAACAGTAGCAGCAGTTTTCTGGTGTAGACACATGCAATTTTACCATTTTGCCACCTGCATGCAGTGAATGTGGTTTCTTCAGAGTAGCTGCTCTGTGTATGTTATTGCATGTCACAATAAAACTCTTAAAAAAAAGTTGCATACATGCACTATACATTATTTTGTTGTTTTACATTATGTTTCTGTTAAAAACTCATTGTATTTATATAGAAAATTAGATTTAGTTCAGGATTAAACATAACTGAGTTGCAAAATGTTCATACTGAAAGGATTACTGACAACATATATAATTAGTTTTTCTTACAACTAAAGCATGATTAAACATTACATTAAACATTAATACGTTATTTTAGCACTCGCAATACTACAACTCTAATCATTAAGATTTCAGCCTTTTAAACTTAAACAAGTAGTTTAGCACACAAGTACGTGGTATAATTTGTTCCCTTGCTGAAGAGTTGGAGGTGTGCAGTTTGTTGACTGCAACTCTTCATCTAACAGCTGACTGGGTGTGCCCATTCATGTTCTGACACTGTTAAATTATGTTGGAATGGCAACCTCCACCACTACCACTAAAAACTGTTACATAATGAGGTAATGACTGAATGTAAATATATTAAATGGTAATTGCAAAAAAATGCTGCTTGAATAGTATCAAAATGGTCTTTGACTATATAACTTTATGGTTAAAGAGAGACTGTTAGATAATGACTCGAAGCACACAGTGTGTTTACTTTATTTTATTTTAACATGTAACTGAAACCACCATCTTTTCCCAACCTTAACAAAAGTGCTTTCTTGTGTAAACTTACGCCTACAAACCACCAATTTGTGTGCAATAGAACTAACTAACTAATTCAGGCACAATATATTTTTCTTCAAATTGTCATTTTGAAACACGTTAGTACTTTAGAAACATCATTTCTAGGAGACAGGGTTGCCCTGACTCGTCACTTCCTTGCTTTTTCTCTCATGTTCTTCCCCATCCTTCTGTCTCTCTACTCTGTACTTTCTTCTCCTTTCTCCCTTCCCTCCTTTCCATTTCCACCACCTCCTTCACCATCCTTACTCTGTCTTTTTCTAATTTGTTGCCTCCATCGATGCCTCTCTCCTTTCTGTCTTTCCCACTCCTCATCCTTTTCCTTCCCTATCTCTCCACTCCTCTTGTCTCTCTCCTACCACAGCCTCTCTCCCCCTTTCCATCCTTCTCTTTTTCCTCCTTCCTCTCCTCCTGTGCTGTCACTCCTCCTCTTTCCTTTCTCCAGCCTCCCTCCTTCCCTCCCTCCTGTCTCTCACCAGAGGTGAAATGCTGTACTTCTCTTCCTGAAGTCATTTCTATGTTAATGAGTCTCCTTGTGAGATAACGCAGGCAGCAAAGGCCTCGGACACACACACACACACACACACACACACACACACACACATACACACACACACACAGGCAGAGCAAGTGAGAAGGATGATAGGACCTGTCACTGCTCTCTCTGTTGATCTGTTCATGCAATTATTTAATTATTAGCTGTAATCCTTCTCTCTCCCTCTCTCTCTTCACTTTCCTCTCTCGCTCTCTCTATTTGTTTTTGATCGCTTTAATTCCTCTGTTTCCTCCTCAGTTTATTTTGTAGTCTGTCCGACAACCACCACCATCAGCGAAACAACCAGTCTCATCACTCGCTCCATCCTAAAGTCACCTACTGCACAGCCTGATAGCCAGTCAGTAAATCAGTCAGTTAGGACACCTTAACATGCAGCTCATCCTAAAATACTGTAGTAACTCAAAATACCAACACTAAAGAAATGTCTTTTTCTTGCATATGTGCATGGGTGTGTTCATTCACACACAAACATTCACACTGGACATTAAAGAGCCTCCTACTCAGGAATTCTCACTGATTAATGAATATGGGTCTGTGTGTTCAGAGGGAATGAAAAAATAAACATACCCAAAAAATAAACATGCAAATAACAATTAGAGAGGAAATACACACATTTATTCATCCCTGCAGTCCTGTCATCCAATCATTTGTATTGGTCTCCAATGGGAAAGACAGGCTTCAATTCAGTGCTGTTTAAACAGGCAATACAATGAGCTTTAAAACAGTCAGATCTGTTCAGTCGCCTGCGGCACACACACACAGACAAGACAGTTACACATGTTCATATGTGCACACACTTGCACACAATAGAGTCATGTGAACACATAAGACATAAACAGACACACGCGCACACACCCGTGCATCCACACGCACTGCAGCGTGTTTAGTGAAGTGTGAAGCTCAGACCGCCTTGTGTGGAGGCCTCGCTGGAGTGGAATCATTAAAAACGGTCCGTGGCTCTTTAAGTGGCGTCTCTGCTTCTCTCCGGGGCGCGATTCTTCATGCATCGCTTGCCAATCTCTCCCTCTCTCTCTCTTTTACTCTCCTCTAACTAATCGGCGCCGTGCAGGGGCGGAGGAGAGAGAGGAGCGCGGCTCAGTCAGCACCGCGGACAGCGGCTCTGCGCGCCGCGCCGCGCGGTCAGCACCGCGGACAGCTCCGCGGCATTAGATTCACACATTAGAGGACCTTTATGAACGCATCTGATCAATGTGACTGTTTTTTACAACACCTATGTGTAAACTTCTGTCGGCATCTAAGTGTAATGAGTGTATTGATGGTGGTAGTCTACAGGAACATGAAGATGTGTCTCTGATAATATCCCCCTTATAAGAAGTAGCTCTTCTTCTCGCTACTTAATCCTGATTACTCTCCCTTTGGACCAGAGCCCCCCTAATGTTTTATACTGACGGCGTTGCGGCGGTGGGCGGGACGTACAGCGTTGACTGCGCGCGATTGGCTCGTGAAGAGCGCTGTCAGCCGCGAGCCCAATCCGAGCCGAGCGGCGCGGCCTCGGGCGGAGTTTGAGGAGACGCGCGGTTAGTTTTAGTTTGTGTTGGTTGGACCGGGAGGAGGAGGAGGAGGAAGACGACGAGGAGGAGGAGGAGGCGACGGCTGTCATTTTTTTACCCCCCATTTGTACCAACGGGCACGTTTCTCAGGAGCCAACCCGGGCGGGTGTAGCTGTCCGACAGGCTCCATCAGCAGGCGTCTTATCGGACGGTGTGTCCCGGCGGGGGGGCGTGAAGAGAGACAGAGACAGACGGCAGCTGTGGAGGAGACAGTTGATTCATTCCGTGTTTTTTTGTTTGGTTTTTTTTGTGCCTGTTTAAAGCCCGTTCAACTCACAGAGCTCGCTCCGCGCGTCTCTCCACTGCGGACGATGTGTGAAAGAAATGCCCATTAGAGGCTGCGCGTTTGGACGAGTTTCTGTGGACACCGAGGAGGAAGGGGGGTGGGAGAGAGAGAGAGAGAGAGAGAGAGAGAGAAACAACCAAACATGTCAGTGAGTCAACAGCTGGAGTGGAAAACACACGACGGATCTCGGTCAGCGTCCACTCTCCTCTCCTCATAGCTGACGTATGGGCTGTGTTCAACCGTGCGTCCATTCACTAATTCAGCAGGGAGCGAGGAGGAGAGGAAGAAGGAGGAGACAGGAGGAAGCCGCCTCATCTTTCGGCGCTGCTGTAGTCTGAGAGAGAGAGAGAGAGAGAGAGAGAGAGATCCTTCAGCATGGCTCAACAGATCCAGCGGTGAGTTCAGGGGCGAGCGGATCATGTTTTAGCTGAAACCGCACCGGAGGACCCCCACACACACACACACACACACACACACACACGCTTCTGCTGTGCAGTCACATCAGTCAGGAAAACAAACTCAGCCCCTCCTCTTCTTTTTTTTAATTATTTTCATTATTATTTTTGTTGTTGTCTTTTTTTTTAAAGATGGAGTTCCCTCGCGCACACCTCGGCTGTTAATGGTTAACAGATTAACAAGGGGGGAGCAGAAGTTGAGAAGGAAGGAAGGAAAGGAAAGGAGGAAGGAAGGAGAAGGGGCTCCTCTCCGGTGCCACACCGGGACTGAGAAACGGGAGGAGAGGCGGGATGACCGGGACTGAGTGAGGCCAAGCGTCGGGGGACAACCGGTGGTCGTTAAAGCTCCCGTGCGCGCGCCCGTGTGTTTGCGCACGTGTGTGTAACGGAGGGTGGCGTTGGTGAAAACCGCTCTTTGATGCGCGAGAAAGTGACGTGCCGCCCTCCCACCTTCCCGCCCTTTGCCACGAGCCCCCCCACCCCACCCCTTGTCAACTCCACGGACGAGGCAAGCCAAGTACTACTTCATTTTGCGCTCCATACTTCTAAAGGCCACCACATTTACCAGCATTTATTTTTTTTTTATCATTTTCATTTTTTTTATTTCATTTAACTGAGTGTGCCTGTCTGTTGACCCCCCACCCCCCTCACCCCTTCACTCCGGTTCTCCAAGTCTCGCGGGATATAAAGGAAATAAAAAGGGTGAATCTAAAAGAGAGGAGGAAAGAAAAGAAAGAGAGAAAAACAGATTAAGGCCAACAGGAGCCGCCTATATGAAGATGCTGATGTGTGACCGCGGCGTCCAGATGCTCGTGACGACGGTGGGCGCGTTCGCCGCCTTCAGCCTCATGACCATCGCCGTCGGTACCGACTACTGGCTGTACTCGCGCGGGGTCTGCCGCGTGAAGAGCAGCGGCGACAACGACACGAGCCGCAAGAACGAGGAGGTGATGACGCACTCCGGCCTCTGGCGGACCTGCTGTCTGGAAGGTACGTGATCAGTCTGACTGACTGGCTGTCTGTCTCTCACAGCGGTCTGTCTGCCTGTTTCTGTGTGTGTGTGTGTGTGTGCTGGGAGTGTGTGTGTGTGTGTGTGTGTGGTGTTTGTGTGTGCGTGCATGAACATGTCTCTCTCTCTCTTTCTGTGTGTGTGTGCTGGTGTGGCTGTGTTTTTCTCTGTCTGTCTTTTCCTAGTGTGAATCCATGTGTGTGTCTCTCTCTCTGTCCCCTCCTCTCTTCTCACACACACACACACACACACACACAGACCCTGTCTCTCCTACTGTCTGCCTCTGTCTATCTGACACCAGAGGAACATTGGTGTACCCAGTGTGTGTGTGTGTGTGTGTGTGTGTTTGCCTGTGACAGCATCCCATAATCCCTGAAACTCACTTCCTAAGAAGCTGTCCTCTCCCCGAGTTCACCCTCACATCCCGTCCTCTGCAGCCATCGCAGGGAGGCAGAATATGTATCGATCACGCCTCGCGGTGTGAGTTCTGCTGCCGCTGTCGTCGCGCCGCACAGCTGAAGGCACAAATAAAGCATTAACAGGCACAAACCCGGGCAGCTGGCAGTGTTGTTAGTCAGGCAGCTGCACCGCTAACAAGTACCTGGATCTGTACACTGTTGTCGGGACTCTTGCACACAGCACTGTTGGGAATTTGTTCTTTTGAAGCCATCTTGTTGTTTTCTTGTCTTTGGCAGCCAGAAAACACTCATTTGGCCTGGGTTGGTGCACGTTCTGCAGCCACCAAACCTGGGATAGACCTGTCAGTGTGTGCAAACACTACCCAAACTACACCCTGGTTTAAGTCTGGGTATAGATAAAGATATAAATCTCTCCAATGGCACACAGGGAATATTGTGGGGATGCTGTGTTGCGTAAGAACTTGACTAATCTGGTGGCCTTTACAAGGACTGCAGCTCGAGGCACGTCCACGTTCATCAGACAGGTGTGGTGGTTGTCAGGGGTGACGTAACACGGGTGCAGCTTCACCTGTGAGGGGATTTCTGTGATTAGAACAACCTCAACTGTTTGAGTCTCCACATCGCTTCTGGCATTTCCTGTTTGATCCGCGTCCTTATTTTGCATCAAGTAATTATCACAAACGAGGTGATGAAACATAAACCCCCCAAACCCCTCATTAAATGGAGCTTTCTGGTTCATGGAGCCATCCGATTTCCGATCCTCAAGTCTTGCGGCTCTCCGGTGAACTTGAAAATCGGAGCCTGAACCTACACCAAGATAAGGGTAGAAGGGGCAGGGATAATTGAGACAGACAAATAAGATAAGACACAGTAAATTAGATCAATTCAAAGATTTAAATCAGCCATTTTAATTTTTTTCTTACTTAAAGAGGCGAGCAGTTAAAGCAAACTGCACAACAGACATTCATTTAACAAAATGAATGAAAGCACTGATTTTTGATTGAAGTGTATCACCACAGGAAGACATTTGAGGTTGGTGTGTGTGTGTTTATCTGTGTGTGTAGATCATAGATTTGAGGCTGGGCTTTGACCTTGGCTTCTTGTTGTCCTCTGTCTCTTTCCACCTCTCCTGTTGCCTTCCCTGTTGAATCTCGAATGACGCAGAGATGCCATAATCTCTTTTATGAAATGTGTCCTCTTGTATCAAACAAAGGTCATAAAATTTTTCCAACTTGCAGTTTCAGTCAAATTCATGGAAACCTACAAAAAATGGTTCTGTAGAAGCTATTAGCTGTCATAAGAGTTATAGATTGTTTGGTATTAGTATCTTATCTATTGTTGCTGACACTGTGGACTAAATATGCACTGCAACAGTGCTGCCATAAAACACCTGATTGGATTTGTTTCAAGTATAAAGAAAATGTTGGTTTGGATAGGAATCTGTATGTACGAGTCTGTGTGTTTTAGTTTGTGTGTGTGTGTGTGTTTGTTTGTGTGCATGTGTGTGTGGGTGGGTGTACCTCGGCAGGATGGTATTTCCCTTTTGGTGCTGCCACTTTTTGTTGTTATCCTTAAGAGAACACCCTCCTTCAGAAATCCCTTTTTTTACCTTATAAAGAGGAGTTAGAGGAGAAGACTGGTATCAGTCAGAACAACGACGACTCTGGTTGTTGTGCCTAACGCATGCTTTCGGTTTGTGCATTGGAGCTACTTACTGACCAATGAAAGCTGGTCCCAGAGACCACATGCGGTAGCTCATGAGTCTTGTCTCATGACAGGCGATTCTTGGGTGTATTAGTGGTTAGCTGGCCGGCCGGCTGTGGTTTGGAGTGTGTGTGTTTTTTCCCTTTGCTTGGCTGTTTCCTCCTGCTTCTACTGTGTGTGAAGCTAGGCTAAACAAGTATTGACCAATCTCACTGCCAACCATAAAGATGAAACTATATGAATCCTTGCCCATCACCTGTATGGACCCAAACGTACATACAGGTGCGTACAGGAAATTTACATTTTTCCTATTGGATGCTTCATTATGACGCAACAAATAATTCACTGGAGATGATTTGACTTTGAACCTCTCAAAATTTCCCTGCATAGGGACAGCTTTGGTTTCAATTACCATTAAAAAAATATATTGCCTCTAGTAGGAGCATGTGTGTGTGTGTTTGTATGTGTGTGTGTGTGTGTGTGTGTGTGGTGCAGCCAGACATAACCATCTCATTCTGGGGGGCATAGAAGGCTATTACAGGGCCAGATGGCGCAGGTATAAGGCTTTATTGGACACACACTCGCATTTACATACACACTGAGACACACACAAGCACACACAAACTAGTAATTGAATGAATAAATAGACAAATTCCTGGATATTCCCAAGCTACCGAGTAAGCACAGCTGTGGGAGCAGTACGCCAAGCTAACACAATGTCAGCACAATGTCAGTGCACGGACACACACGTGTGACAGACATAGATAAATGCAAATGCACATACACTCAGTCATGCACACACATACACACACACTGACACAGCTAAAGTGGATAAGTTCCCTTATCTCTTTTCCCATTCTTCCCATCTTATTCCCCCTTTCGCTCATTCCGGGTTCCTGGTTGTGACAGTTTTATAATTCATAAACGCCTCATAAACTGACAGGAAATGGATGTCTCTGACTCGTGTACATGTGGCTTGTACTCAGCCCAACATCAGAGTAAGTGAACTAGAGAGGGGGGGGGGATGGGGGAGCGAAGGAAAACATCATGTATGCATTGTTCTTGCAGCAAATGCATGGAGCAGTCATGCATATGTACTGTGCAGCATATAGAGTGCATGCACATTTTATAGTGGCACAGTTTCTTTCACTGGGGCGAGAGGGAAGTGAGCCTTAAGAAATGTCCTATTTTATCAAAAAAGATATGAAGATGGATGAGCTAAAGGTTTTCTGTGGTGTAATAGTAGTACATTTCAACTCCACATTTCATCCCCTCAGCATGTATCAGGATATCATCTGGATTAAGAAAAAATCATTGAAACAGAGGATCATGTTTGATCTGTAATCAGATCACACCCAGGTGTGTGGTTCAGTCTGTGCAGTTGGACCACACTGGTGAAAGAAATATGGGTAGAGCCCGTACAGCAGAACTTGTTCCTGTGACCTGGATTGTTCCATGTTTGTTGAAAACTCTGCCAGACCTGCTGTCCTAAATTGCAATCCAAGACCGTCTAATTTATTGCAAGGCTCTACTTTGCTGCGGTTGTAGAGTCTCTGTGAAAGACGAAGTGAGAGAGCATAATATGAACAAACATACAAAAGATGTATACGATTTTCAGAAAATAAATAATTAAACAAAATATATTCTTCCAAGGAAAAAAGCACAGCAAGCCAGGAACCTGCAATTGCAGAGAAACAATAAATGCTGTTGTTGAACAATCCACGCAAACTAACATGGTCTCATTAGGATTGT
This sequence comes from Scortum barcoo, assembly GCA_023238725.1. Lineage (NCBI taxonomy): Eukaryota > Metazoa > Chordata > Actinopteri > Centrarchiformes > Terapontidae > Scortum > Scortum barcoo. Next base: position 17,721,724 of record CM041547.1, read on the forward strand.
TGCAAGCTACACAGCACCTGTGGTCTGCAACACACGTGCCTCAACAAACCTCTCATCTAAGTCACAGATTTATGCATGAAAATAAATAAAATATTACTTTCAAAATGTAAAAACATCAATATATTTATATTTTGGACTTGTTTAAATGAATGTGACACCACAAATAGGAAAAAAAACACAAAGTAAAAGAGCAAATAAAATGCCCTTGTGTAGAAAAGACCAGAGCTAAAAAAGGAAGTAAATGTGCCACACAGGATAAGAAACTATACATCCTGTGTGGTCTGGCATGCAGCGAACGTGTTGTTGTGTATCAGTGCAGGTGCATCCGAGGTGTTAAGTTCCCTCTGTGATAAATGAGCTTGAGAATGCCAGGAAATGAGGAGAGAGGGAAGGCGGCGGGAGGGGGGGTGGTAAAGTATAGAGACAGTGCATGAATGAAGAGAGAGACCAGAGTGTGCATGAATAAAGCATGGTGGAGAGGGGTGGTGGGCGGAAAGTGATGGATGAGCCGTGCTTGGCCTCTGTTTCAGGTGAATCCCTGGGGAGCGTTTGACCATGCTGGGGATCTAAATGGTCACCTGGTAATAGAGAGGAGGCACAGGGCTTTAAACAGGGACGGCAACCAAAATGATCACCCGGGTAGCTGTTGGAGGAAAGTGGGGGAACAATGGGGGGGGGGGCAGAGATGGAGACAGCTATATGGCTAAAGGCATGTTAACAACATTTTCCACATACCTTTGTGTGCTGTCTAGGCTGGTTTTCATGGGTTGGGTGATAAGACGAATACATCAGACCACCATCATGTTCGGTGTAGAAACATACCTACTGTGGGCATGATTGTGGGCATGATTCAGAGACCTTTTTAAAATCATTTTTTACAGAACGAAAAGAAGAAAGGAAGAGGTCAGGGATTATCTTACTTTTTGCTCAATATCTGTGGAACGGCTGGGAGTTGAGACACCAGCCTTGGCTTGTTGGTGCCCCACAAGTAAAACCAAAATAATCCCAAATAGGGGATTTTGTACTCTTTTTTTTTTTTTAAACCAGCTCTTCCATTATTGTAAGTAAGTAAAATTATTATAAATGTTAGCTGAAAATGACATGGGGGCTCCCTGGTCCTTGCACTGCACATACACTTGCGCATATATATCGGCAATTGATGGTTGTTAGGCTGAAGGCTTCCCTAGTTTGGGAAGGGAAATCTTAATACCACAGCATGTAATTGTATTTTAGACAAAACTGTCTATCCAACTTTGTGGAAACCATTTGGGCTGAGTGTAATGTTTGTGCGCCCAAATTCTTTTGTCAGTGTAGTGTGGCTGGATGCTCGAAACAAGCATGTTAGAAAAGTGCGAAGACATGAAAGAAGATGACGGGGAGACTGGAAAGCGATGAATGGATGTTTTGGTAATGAGAGTAGAGAAAAGGAAGTAGAGTAAAGGAGGGATGAGAAGATTTGAAACAGGAACAGAGAAATTTTTTAGGCGAGAGAGAGAGAGAGAGAGAGAGAAAACTGCGTTTGAGGAAGAACAGACTGAGAAAAGGGGGGGAAAGAAGAAAAAGAAAAGAGGAGAGGTGTGCAACCAAGCAGAACCTGTCTCGTTCTCTTTCATCAGCCATCACCGTGGAAACTAGCCTCTTCCTCTCTCTCTCTCTCTCTCTCTCTCTCTCTCCCCTCTTTCTCTCTCCCCCTTTCCCATCTTCTCTCTCTCTGCCTGCAAAGAGGTAATCAGAGAGAGCGAGAGAGGTAGGGACAGAGAGAGAGAGAGAGGAGAGGGAGGAAGAGGCACAGTCACCCACACTGAGCTGTCAGAGGCGCTCTGAGGAAACAAGCAGTCCAATTTGCTCTGCTTTTCAACTTCCTTTCCTCTCCCTTGCACACTCCCTCCTCTTCTTCTCCCCTGTTTTCTTGTTGACAAAACACTTTATATTCTGTGTGCGTGTGTGTGTGTGCATGTGGCTGGGTTGGGACAGGCCACTCACATGCAGCTTTTGGACTTCACATCAGCCGATTAGGGACAGCTCCCCCAGGAACGTGGATGTCCTCGCCACAATAAACTGCGGAATTGGTCATTTGTTCAAACGCCTAAAATGCCACCAAAACTTACGCTTTACTGAATCAGACCTATTTTCTCTCAGAGGCAAAGGAGCATGATGTCGTTATAAAACCGGAAAACCTTGTAGAGAAGAGGTTTGGGGTGCATCTGCCTCCTACAAACAGTAAACGTCGGCTGCTTTTAACCACAACCGCGATCAGTTCCTTGCCTTTACTTTAGTTTTCTGTCAGTTTGGTCCGTCCACCACTTTGGTCCAGATTGAAGTATCTCATGAAGTACTGTGTGGGCTGCCATTAATGGTTCCCAGGTGATAAACCCCAGTGACATTGGTGATCTTTGACTTTTTTCATATGAGGCCGACATTTGTGGTCTTAAGTGAAACGTCTCAACAAGTACTGGATGGATTGCCATTACATTTGTTCCCCTCAGGATGAATTCAGGTGATCTCCTGGCTTTTTATCTAGTGCCATCATCAGGTCATATTTTCAATTTGTCCAGTGCTTTTTGCTACATAATTCTTTGCAAACCAAAGACGTTTCCATCAGCCTCAGCCATACATTGTGTTTAGTACTGATTAGCAAATGTTACCATGCTAATACTCTAAACCAATGGTTCCCAAACTTTTTTTGTTGCGCTCCCCTTTTGGAGATCAAATAATTTTCAAAATTCCTACTTAAATTTTGACTCATAACGCAATATCTATCATAGTAATTGCGATCTGATTTTTCCACATATCATTCAGGCGCCAGATCAGAAAACAGATATACCATAGACTGTATGTAAAGATGGACAACATGACATAAGTCAAGCCCAAACATCTTTATTGCCCCCGGGACCTTGACCATGGCTCCTCACCGTGGCTCCAAATGACATCACCACCTCAAGATGGCAGTGCTTGTATCCGGGATATTTTGGCCTTACCTTTGTACAGTGGAAGGAAGTAGAGGCACATCACCCATCTATATATATAGTCAGTGGTTTATAGCATGTATATTATCTTTAGAAGGCACTGATAGTTTACCTGTTTCATGATCCTATATGGAGGACTTGATGCTGTGAACACATTTGGTGTCCCGGCTGTGTTTTAACTGCATTGGTGTGATTCTGGAAAAGCCAAAATCCTTGAATTCCTCACTGGGGTCAGGTTGAGATCAGCAGAGTTGTTACAGTTAGCCTGTGATCAGTAAGGTTATGTCATTATGCAGTGGTTTTCAAACTTTCTTTTTACGCCTCCCTTTATAAAATGACTGCAAACTGAATCAGTAACACTGCTGTGGACACCATTAACAAAAAGAGCCTATTCAGCTTCATTAAGATAGCATTATCTAGGACATGAAATGCATTTCTCTGTTTGCACATATTGCTCATGACTTACTTTTGTGGAAATTAACTATGTAAGGTACATTTTGCCCATGCTACTGTTGTGTTTACACACTAAAGAGGGCTCTCTCACCGAACTGAAAGGAACCCTGTGAGCTAGATAAGCTTGCTCTCATGTCAGTCAAATATTTCTGATTTGACTGATATTTTTTTTCAAGAGCACCACACTTTTGTCTGTCTTGTTCTGTTCATTTTGGTTGGTCATCAGCCTATCTATGTTTTTTGCGAGGGTCTTGTGTTTGGGTGTTTGACCTGTAACTCTGCTGTGCATACAGTGTGTGTGTGTGTGTGTGTGTGTGTGTGTGTGTGTGTGTGTGTTGTGCATGTGTGTGTGTGTGTATGTGAGCGAGAGAGAGAGTTAGATCAAGGACAAACAGCTGGCACCTCATGGCCAGCCCGTCACAATCGTGGGGGCATCTGGACACACAGTGTTGTTTGTGTTTGTCTCCTTTTTAACCTTGATCTGAGGCACTTTCTTTTTTTTTTTTCAGTGGAATATTTTCACTCTTTAGTATGCATGCTCCAGTGCTTGTCTGTAATTTCACAACCTCGGGAAATAGACTGATACAGCAGGCAGATATTCGTGCTTTATTTGAAATCATACAGTATTTGAAGTCTGTAGTTTGATGAGATTCAGCAGATGTGAGCATAAATATATTGTATTGCTATTGTTGTCCTGCCCCAGATTTTACTGAGTAATTTGACAGAATCTATAAGAGCAATGGAAGAAATAGATGAAGAGAGAAAGAGCTAGCTAGGTAAAGTTAAATAAAATGATTGAACAGATCTACAGCAGAGGGAGCAGGCTGACCTGTGAAAGTTAGAGACAACGAAGGGGAGACTGAGGAGAGAGAAAGAGCCGATTTGGAGGTGCCAAAAGATGTTGGGTAATGCTAAATAAAAAAAAAAAAGAAAAGTGTTTACAGCTTGGTGCTCTTAAGAACAGCCAACAGTTAGTCAGGAGTCAGTGAAATGGAAAGTGTTTCTCCCTTACTTCTCGTCTTTTAGCCCTTGGACTTGCTGTACTACTGTTTTCATACATAATTGTGTGTGTGTGTGTGTGTGTTTTCAGCTGTGTTTTTATCTCAAGAGCACTTTCAGACATAGCAGCTTTAACGCTGTAAAGTTTGGGTTTTTGGCGTTCAAACAAAGGTCTTCATTATGTAAATGTTCTGTGATATTCAAACATGACGGGCCTGTTGGGATATAGCTGCAATTATTATTAGTTAGTAGTAATAGTAGTAGTACGAGTATACATTCCTCTCCTCTCCACATTCCTGCTGTTTTTTTTTATTATGTGTGACTATGCTTCTAAATAATCTTTATCATGACGTAATCGTTTTACGTCACTAAGAAACAACAGCTCACAACAAGGAATGCATGTGTGTGTCTGTGTGTGTTTATACATAAGTGACAGCAGCAGCAGCATACTGGGCCCAGTAGGAGAAACTAAACCACATGAGTCAGAAAAAACACACTGAGACACACACAGGCAGGCAATCATGCAGATACTGGACTCCCATCCCCGTTCGCTGTGTCCCATAATGCACTGCTGCGGCTGTGGTTGCAGCTGCCCTCAGGCCACGTTGACCTTTGTGAGGCAAATGTCTCCTGATAGATGCTCCCACAGTTTGTGTGTGTGCATGTGTGTATGAAAAGTTGTGTGTGTGTCTATGTGTGTGTGTGTGTGTGTGTGTGCGTTCATTAGTTTGCTGTTAATTGGACTGAAAAAAGAAAACAACAGCATATTTGCGGTTTCATCATAGACACACATGCATCCCACACACATAAACACACCCACCCACAGGAGCGTGCACACACACACACACACAACAGAACACAAACACACACACACTTCAATGCCCATGTATGTGCACACTTACATGACCTTCGAGCTGCACCGAATTAGAGAAACAAACCAGCAGTGTGACGTAGTCAGTTCTAGTCACATGTAGCTTGAATGTCAGTGAGACTGTTTGTGTAAACAACTGTTTAGGTTAAAGGTGTGTGTGATTGCTCATGATCATAAGCACGTGCATGTATGAAAGGGTTACCTGGGTCTGGAGTTTACACAAACAGAACAGAGCAAAAAGTTTGCATAGAAAGAAATTTATCAAAGAAATTTATCCCACTGTGCCCACAGCTCTCTGTGCTCTTTCCTGCTATGAAAGTAAAACTAAACAGCTGTCTCCATTAGTAAGAAATTCAGTATCAATGATTTTTGGTTTGGTTTTTGGTTTCATGATGAAGCCTGCTTGTTTTGCATTCATTCGATGACATACTCCAGATGGAGACCTTATTTCGATACAACCAGTCAAATCTTGTATAAATCAGTAAAGGCAGTGTTCTGTTTTAGGTGGAGCAGACGGTCACACTGACCCAGACAGCAGCCTGCTGAATAACACAAGAGCCGCAGACTCTGAACAACAACCCACATTAGCTTTACTGACTTACCCTCGGTCTTCTTCTTATCTAACGAACAAACATGAACACATATAGCGTCTGGCTCTTTAGTGCCTTAACATCAGTTTGCAGGCTGGATAGATAATGAGCATGTGTTGGCATGGAAATGTACTTACAAATGTCACTTTGCTCAAATTTGTGCTGGGTTGGTCCTACTCTTCAATACCATAGACAGTTAGGAGCATTTATGACCCTTTTCCCTCCTTTGAACAATATAAAACAGTTGACGTTTTTTAGAATATAAAAAGAATTACTAAATGTGAGTTCAATCAGACTTTTGTCATGAGGTTAATCTTGACTGTATTTATTCTGCCATCTGGTAATAATACGAGTAGATCCCAGTAGTGTTTGTCTTGTTTCAGCTATAATAAAGCGAGAGGGGAATTTGCTCATTAGAGCTGTTCATGGTCTAGCTGTCCAAATTTCAAGGTATTCAAATTTATAAGGAGACAGCTGAAAAGGCATCAGTCTAAGAGACATTGGTATCAGTTTGGTTGCCTGACATATGACAAAATCTAAGCAGTTTTAAGGTCTTTGGAGGACATAGATTCTTATATATAAAGAAGCACATCATCTACATATTGCAAAACTTTATGTTCTGTACCACCTCTTGTTATTCAGTTTATACTGTTATTATAGTTTATACTATGAATTGCAGTGCCTGGTGGCTTGATCACAGTGGTGACCAGTGATGATAATAATGGGCAACCAGTTCTACACTGTAAATGAAACTGTTGAGTTGTTACCATTTTTATAAACAAAAGAATCTTAATCCAGTGTACTAACATGGGTCCAAATCCAAACCTCAAGCACACTGAACAAGTAGTCGTCCCATTTTATCAGCCTCATCTGAAATTATACTGGAAAAGACTATATCTAAACTGTCACTGCAGTTTTGCCGTGCACATTTGATAATGAGTGAGATGGTTGCTTGGTGAAGGCTTTGGGGTAGGGTCTTAATCACTGCAATAACCTCTGCTACAGTGAACAGCTTGTCAAAATCTTCTACTTGTGTTGCATCTTAATGAGGGATGTTAATCAGAAGACTCTCATCAGTAAGCTGTCATGGGGGGATTTGAATGTGTACAGGTTTGAGCAATATTTCAAGAGTCGAGGGACTCTTAAAGCCACAAAATGCAAATGTATATTGATGAACTGTGTACTCTCTTATCCTGACAAACCTGTGTGTTTTATTGGTCTCGTTAGTGTGTTTATCTCTCAAATGATATCACAGATTTCCTTTCATAGGACATGTGGGCAATGATTTTAATTATGTAATATCTTGTTATTACACAAAATGTGTAAAGCCCATATGGATTGTTGGCTATTTATTTTTACCATCCACTTGAGTGCCTTGCTGTAAAGCTACATCATTCCCATGCATGGACCCATAATATTTTCATATTTTCATGTACTTCTTTTCGATGGGGTGCTTCATCAGTCCTTTTAATATGTGCAATTGTATAACTGTATAATGATGACACTGAGTTAAAGATCCACACTTCCACTCAATTAATTCATTTCCTTTTTCTGAAAAGTTTTTGATGGATATTCTCCATGTCAGACTTCTTCTGTCTGCTCTTAGAGGTGTTGTCTGGAGCCAAAAAGCTTAGTGTTATACAAGTAAGCCATCGCAACCTGGAGGGCTAAGATCCTGGAGGTTGAGGTTTACTGTATAATCAGTCTGAATTAACATTCGTTCACACAGTACGCTGGCTGGAAGAAACACAGAGAAAGAGAAAGGACAGCTGATTGAGAAGATGAGATCGACAGATGGAAAATGGAGATGTTGAGTAAGCAGATGTCAAAGAAAAAAGGTTGAAAGGCAAAACTACACTCGAAAGAACAAAAGTTAGATGGAGGGAAATGATCAAACCTGCAGTCTTCTGTAGCCTGGGTACACTGGCAGCTGTGGATCTCTGTGGATCTTCTCTGTGATAGATTTATTGGTAAAGTGTTGCTATTTTACAATACATTGTTTGGTCCTCTGTGTCTGTATGTGTGTGTGTGTGTGTGTGTGTGTGTGTGTGTGTGTGTGCACTGGTTTCTCTTAGATGAGATCATAGGCTGGTTGTGACACTTGACATAAGCCTGTGTGACAGCTACTGACTCACTCATTGATACAGCGTTGGAGGTAGCTCTCCAAAACCTCAGTGTGGACTGAGAAATATGTGACACATGTACACCCACCTACACACACACACACACCTACATACACACACATTTGGTGACAATGTATTTGCAGACTGACAGTGGTGCCTGTGTCTGGTCTGTTGATCCCAAACCGATCCAGATTGCTATTCTACACCCTGTCCCTTTTTAAACCATTAAACTATTTAATTTAGATTGAACACATATTGCCCATATTGATCCCACAATAGACCAGCAACCTGTCTGTGTTGTTTTCCTACTCCTAACCCAGTCTATGTTAGGAACCACTCCAACCACATGTGATACAGAACAGGATAACCAAAAAAATAAGTATGATGAATATAATATAATATATATATAATGAATGCACAATACAAATATCATTATCTTAAAGTGGAAACCTCAGACAAAGCTAGATAGTGCAATAAATTGGTTATCTTAATCATTTTTAAGATGCACTGCTGATTAAATAAAGTTCTTTAAAAGAAATCCTCATTTGGCACCAAAAATGATCCTCTAATTTATTCAGTTGTGTCCTCATTTCCTGCCAAATTTCATTAAAATCAGTGAACAATGTAGAAGGATTTGAATCACAGTCAATAACTGCTGGGACAGACAGGATTTGTTGTTCATTGTTGTCATGGAATATTTAAAAAAAAAAAAGTCACAAAAGTCATCCTCAAGCAGAGTTTTACCTCAGAGCACTTCCTCTAAAAGCTACAGGAGGCTAGCTGCAAAAATATATTATTCCTTTCAATGGGATCTGATTAGTTCATATGAAGAAACAGGTGCACTTCTCCTGCAGTGAATTTCGTTTCTGTGGGCTCTGGCTTAAAAAAAGAGCTTTAATGCGATTTCCTAAAACAAATGCAGGTCTGTTTTTGAAGTGAACTGACAGACAGTTGACATGAGGTGGTTATTTAGCTTTTCTCTGCAGCTACAGTGGAGCTTTATTTTCCCAAAATGGAACACATACCAGATCAGCAATGTGATTATTTGTTAATCCATGTGTCACACATGAAATATTCCACACTGACAGAAATGTGTGGCATAAAACACAAACTGTTGCCCTGTATGTAATTGTCAAATTTTGAATGTCATTTTTTCATAATTTTTCATTTTTTGAAAGTAGTATTTTAGTTTATACTGTAGACTGACGTGTCTTCATATACCCTCCCTTCCCTGTTTGTGTGTGTGTGTGTGTCTTATTGTTTCAAAGACCCCCAGTGTGCTGTTTGTTACTCACACATTATCATGATGAACACGCTGACCTGGAGGTCCAACACGCCAGTCTTAATGACTCTCCCTGTGTGTATGTGTGTGTTAAGGTTATTTTTAGCAGACCATCTTTACTTTCTAGAAACCAATGGTGTGACATCATCAGGTACACTAAAACAGAAGTGTGTGATAATGAGCGTGTGTATGTGTGTGTCTACTTTTAACTGTATTTACTCAGTTGTGATTTAGATGCTCGGCCACTAAGAGAGAAATAAAAGCAGCCATCTATCTCTCTGTTCCCTCCGCACCATCCTCCATGATCATTGGTGTGTGTTTGTGTATGTGTGAGTGTGTGTTTGTGCGCGTCGCTTCACTGGCATTTTATTGCACGAGGCCATTTGGTGCTCCATACATCAGGATGGTTCGATACATTAAAAGGCGTGAGGTATAATAAATTTCCCAGCAGACACAAGGCAGAGCTCTGACTGATGATGCTTTACACCTTAATGCGTCCAACAGGAACAGCAAAGGCCACAGTTACCTTCTGTGACTGGAGTCAAAACAGGCCACAACAAACAGAGCAGTACTCTGTGTTTCTTATTATGAACAGATCCTGTTAAAAAGAGAAAAAAACAATAATGAATTGATCCCACTTACAAGTGTTGTCAGAGTAGTCAAATCCTGCTTCACTGTTGCACTGGGCCACGTTTTTTTCATTACAGTGAACACACTGTCGGTCATTTTTTTAAAGTCCTGCTGCCATAAATACTCACTAGCATACCAAATGTGTATGAATCCACACCTGAAAATAGTCCCCAACAAATGCACTGTTTATTCCTGTTTAAGAAGTTTTGGGAAATCTTCAGTAGGCAGTGGGCGGTTGGGAAGTATGAATTAAAAACGGTTGGTTTTGGTCTTTCCTTAATTGGTGATACTATGACTGTTTTAGATGATCAATTAATTTGTTAGATTAATCTTTTCAGTATTTCCTGATTAATCAGTTATTTCTTTCATCCAGAAAAAGACCTCCACAAGTTTTTGGAGCTCTTAGAGCTCCAGGTGATGCTTTAAAGTGTCCACACTCCAAACCCCAAAGATATTATATCAACTAGCATAGAGGACTGAGTAAATCAGAAAATATTTACATTTGACAAGCTGGGACCAGAGAAAATCACTCAAAATAATGAACTAGCTCTCAAAATAGTTGCATTAGATAGCTTAGCTTTAGATTTTAGCAACTTTAGTTTTTCCTCAGCCTGGATCACCACTGTACAAGAAAGAGATTAAAGACACAGATTTAAGTATACGCAACTAGCATCATGAGTTTCCAAGTCTTTTGGACCAAGAAAGCAGAAAACCATTAATGAAAGTAAGAGGAAGTGAGGATTACAGCGCTGAGAGTCTGTGCAAAGATGATCCTGCACAAACACGTGTGTGTATTTGTTGAATGCAAGAGTCGAGCAAAACAGACTTTGATTCATATTCAACATTTTTAAAGATGATCACTTTATTAAATCAAGATCAAACACTCTGTAAACGTCTTTTGTCACTCAGAGTCTCCATCAGAGTTTAGTTACTATCCCTGACTGCGTGAGCTGGATGAATCAATTTATGAATGATTTTTCTGAGTGTGGGTACTGGAAAGAACCTCTTCATATGCAAATAAGCAATTAGGATGAGTCGTTCGTTGTTCATCGCCAGCCTCTATCCTCCCATTTCTCTCTAATTCTCCCGTGTCGTTTTACCACCAAACCTCTTTCAACCGACACTTCCTCTCTCTTCATCCTCCTTCATCTCGCTTTCTCTCCTCTTCCCCTTCATCCCTGCTTCGTCCCTCCCCCACCGACCCCCATCTCTCTCTCACATCCCCCGTGGTGTTGACCATGTGTGAGTAGGACTGAATGATGGGTGGGAATTAAGCTACACACACACACACACATGCACGCACACACACGCATGCACAGTACACACACATACTAAATGCACTTCCACGTGCACTCACACAAGGGATGCTGATGGATGTGTGCGTGTGTGTGTGTGTGTGTGTTGAGAAGTACTTGTACTAAGGAGGATGAGTCACTCTCTGGCTGACACACGGCACGCTCGTAGGACACTGCATCCTCGTCAATACACCACAAACACACACACCAACTGACATGCTGATATAAAGGCTTTTACTTACATGCATGATTAATAGTTTTCATGTGTCAGTTTAATGAGCTTTGTTGATGTGTGTGTACACTTGATGTATTCATTTTAGTGGCTGTGTGTGTTTTTGTACTTTAGTATTCAGAGCAGTAATTGTGTGTGTGTGTTCCGGGTGTGATAAGGCTTTTCATTGGTGTTTCCCACACATACCCTGAAGGCTACAGCTCTGTCCTGCATCATTTGTCATCTCTCTCTCTCTCTCGCTCTTTCTCTCTCTCTCTCTCCTGCTGATTTTTCTGCCGTTGATGTGTTTTCATATTCATGTACACGTTCACACAGGAAGATGACAATTGATGATCACTGATTGATAAAAAAAAAAACACTTAATTAATCTAATCTGCTATTATATTTGACATTTTCACAACTAAATAGTCAGTTGCTTCATTAAAAACATAAGTGACTGATTAGTAAATGAAAGAAAATGGTTGTTACAGATCTCCTAAACCAGCGCTGACCACTCATACATTAGTCTTTTTGTCGATAGTGCTAGCTGAAAGCCAACAGAGCTGCTCTTACAACATGACAAAGGTTCTGCACTTTAAACATTTAACTGAAGCTCTTTTTGATTTACTGACCATGACTGCGACTGTAAAACTAGTTGTTATTCCAGATTTTGCAACAATGAGTGCAATGCATGCCTGTGACCATGAAGAAATTATATAAGCTACACTTTGCTCCAAGATGCAATTTCCCATAATTAAAGAATCACTTGACATAATAGATTTCCAGTTAGTTCATCTTTTCTTTTCTATTCAGTAACTCTTAAAGTTATATATAAGTTAAAAACTTATATATTATATACTTATACTATATACTTATACTTATACTTATATATAAGTTAAAACTTATTCAACAGTAGACCAGTTGAATAAGTTTGGAAATTATAAATGAATCTTGACGCCCACTGAGGATTCATCAGTATCAAGACTTCACATCTTTAATAATCATGACCAGTAGAAATCCAGTATGTGTGTGTGTGTGTGTGTGTGTGTGTGTGTGTGTGTGTGTGTGTGTTTTAAGTGTTTAATTTTCTCTTGTGGAACAGTAAAGATCCAAACTGAACTGACCTGATGTGTGTTTCCTCTCTGCAGGAACATTCAGAGGTGTGTGTAAGAAGATTGATCACTTCCCAGAGGACGCCGACTATGAAGCGGATGCTGCTGAGTACCTCCTACGTAAGTCTGATACGAACACCGGTGCAACACTCACACAACCAGCTCCTACCAATCACGACCCTGTTTTTTAAGGTCCCACTAATTCTTGTAGCCCTTGCAAAAGTATGCAAAGAGCTCCACATGTGCCATGTGGAAATGATATTTTATCTCATAATATCACAGTCAAACATTCATTCACTAGTGATTCATTAAACTCACAGTATAACATGTTTCTCAAGACCTGAAATCATGATATGTAATAAAAATATCCTAACTCATTCCAATATGAAAAGCTCAAACTTCTTCTCCATCCGTTACTGTCCAGCTTTCCATTTCAGTAGAGGCACTGTGGACATGACCAGGCCTCTCGTTTTTCACCAGCCACCGTAGATTTCGACGTCTGAAATGACAACTGTCGCTAACAGATTTGATCAGCTCCGATCAGCATCAAGCATGTTTTCACTTTTAATGTTGCTACAAAAAGGCTTTCGAGATGAGGACTGACCAGTGTGTTTGGTTAAACTGTCACACTAAGTGTTGAGTGTGAACTTCCTAATGAAGGGCGGAGCTGATCTGCTTATGTTACCTCAAAGCTCTGCAGAGTTGATGAGGTGGTTGTGAATGGTCGATGTGTGATCTGTTGTTGCAGTAATCGTTAGCGAGCTGAATCAGATCTTTTATAGTGAGAAATACTGAGTTGTGTTCATCCAGCAGAGAGGAAATCGCTGCAGATTTGATAGATAGAACTGCCTTGCCTAACATTGGTCAAGAAGAGTAAATAGTAGCTACATAAAACAAGAGAGAAGAGATGAACAGAGAGGATGTAATGGAGAGAACAAGACATATAAACAGATGCTGGGGTGTTATCAGCAAATACATGAGAAAAATGAAAAAAAAAACATGGGCATGATGAGAAAATGATGAAGGAGACAGGAGGGAGCACCTTGCTGTTTCCAAAGAGAGTAAAAAAGATGCAGGCACACAGATTAAAGAGGGGTGGTTTAGTGGGAAACACAGAGATGGGGGCTCTGTGTTGTTTCTCCCACAGTAAACTCAGAGTGAAGATGGACGGAGCGAGAAAACAGCAACAACAAAAAAAAAAAAAAAAAAAAACACAAGAAGGAAAATGGATTCAGCCCCGTGCTCCTTCTTTTTCATTGCTCCACTGAACACAGAGCAACATCTCCAGAGGCAGCCAATTAGATCACAGGCCTCAGAGCTGGCCAGCCAATGGGGAGCAGGGAGGGACCTAGTGACCGGCATTTCATACAGCCCAGGGGTGTGGGCCACAGGGGCGGGGCTCGCACGCTCACCCACGCGATGCCACTGGTCACGGCGGCCGTCAGTCACACCGGAAACAACATTTTGGAACACGAGAAAACACATTCAGACGCACAAATGAGCGACTGGCTGAATAATTACTTTTTTTTTTTCATGATGCACCTGCAATGTGTGAGCGTGCATCGTCTTTACAATCTTTCTAAAAATACCTCTCAGCTCAGATCTGCATGACGAGCTGCTTGCAAACATCCCTCAATATGGTCTCACATCGTGTACACATATGGGGTTGTGACAAATATTTCACTCCTACGGCAGCCTCGCTTTCCCTTTCATCGTCTTTGCTGTTCATTATTTTTCGCCTTGCATATGTGTCAGCGCCACTCTCCATCTGTCTTGGGTTTTGTCCATCTTTTCCCTCTACACCCATCACCCTCTCTCTCTCTCTCTCTCAAGCATGGCCTCTGAATGCTTTAACATGTTAAGGACTCAGACTCATTCAAGCATGTAGCAGCACATTGGCCCGTATGTGTGTGTGAGTGTGTGAGAGTGCGTGCATGTGTGTGTGCAAAGTGACACATTTTTCATTGTTTCAGCTCTGTCCTCCAGCACAGTGGATCTGAAATGAAACAGCGACTGTGACATTAAAGCAGTCACTTAGCTTTAAAGCGTGTTCACATCCATATTGGGGAACTGTGAGTGAGTTTATGTTAATTTTCCAATTAGTTTTGGTCCTCTAGAATAAGGGGGGTGAGGGCCACAATACCGAGTGTTCACCTAAAATGTATCTGTGTTTTCTCGCTACGATGATTTTCCTTAGTACAATACACTGTCTGGTATTGTACAACACACCATCTAGAAATGTGTGTGTTCTTCCTGAATGGTTCACTACAGATTTGTTACAGAGTGGGGCTTGAGTTGAGTTGTAAAATGCAGTACAGAGTCTGGCAGTGTTTTCATTTATCTTCTTGTTATTGTACTGTAGTTACAGTATATAACTATATATAATTTTAAAGAAAAGGTTGGCAGCAAGCAGATCTATGCATCCTCACACTAGAAGACATTATTATTATTAAAGTTATTCTGGAGGCTGTATTCCCACCAACCATATTAACTGAAAATGCACATTTTGATGTATTTGAATGCTCCACATAAACATAATCAGGAGTCACGGAGCGTTCGGCAGAGTCTAAAAGACGACGTCTGTACCTTTCAGTTATAAACATGTTTACACTCCTCTTTGTGTGTGTGTGTGTGTGCAGGTGCTGTGCGTGCCTCCAGTATCTTCCCCATCATGAGTGTGGGTCTGCTCTTCCTGGGGGGGCTCTGTGTGGCCGCCAGTGAGTTTTACCGGAGCCGACACAACGTTATCCTCAGCGCAGGAATCTTCTTCGTCTCTGCAGGTTAGTCTGCACCGTGTGTGTGTGTGTGTGTCACACTGCACCTGTTTACATAAAGCAGGTCCTACATTTCGAGCAGGAGGATGCTCTTCAATAAAAAATTGTCACTTTTTGGCCTGAGATTTAACCTTCTTGGCACCACATGTTTTATATTCACATTGTCTTGATGTTGTCATTTTCTAATATCACTGATTAAATGTTTTCTCCTTGTATTCTATTTTTCTTTTTCCTTCCTGATGTTTCCGCTTAGTTTTTTCACTGCAATGACCTGATTTCCCCACAGGAAGCATTAAACCAAATAAGGTCTTAATTAAGAGCATTGAGAGTTTAATTATGAAGAGCATAGGCGTACAGTAGACTGTAATTATACTGTGGCAGTGTTTTTTTGTTGTTGTTTTTGTTGTTTTACAGACTTTCTTACAGACACTAAAGGGGGTTCATTTTTGGACTTTCCCTACTTTGTATGTTCCCACATTTCAAAGTTGGGACATTATTTGCAGCTCAGAATATGTTTCTGGGTTATCGAGAAGAACCAAGAATACACAAAAGTTATCATATTTTTATATAAAATTAGACCATTTTTGCTAGAGAATATGGGATGTTGGTTTCATACACCTAAAATGGCCACCACAGACTTTGCATGTGGTGGAAATGAAAATAGTTTTATTTGTGAGTATTTGAGGTACAGCAAACTGTGATATTTAAGTGCACTGATGTTTATGTCCATGACAACACTGACAACACAACATCGCAGCCATCTTAGCTGATAGGAGGAGCTTAGCAGGGTCTGATCTCGAGGAAGTTTTATCATTTCAAATTAAAGTACAAGGGTGTCCAATGAGAGAGAAAGAAGGGCTGTGTGTGTGTGTGTGTGTGTGTGTGTGTGTGTGTGTGTGTGTGTGTGTGTGTGTGTGTGTGTGTGTGTGTGTGTGTGCATCTACGAGGGTGTGTAGTTGTGTTAGTGTGGAGCCACTTTGTACAGGGGAGGTGCAGCACTCAAATATTTGCAGAAGGAGCCCGCTAGGCATCTAGAGCACACAGAAGTGCCTGTGTGAGGAGCCAGAGTGTGGAAATTGGGCACAGCAGCTGATTAATCAATCAGCAAGAATACCACGACGCCGCCGATGCACTGTGAGGGTGGGAGAGTGTCAACACACACACATACAGGCACGCACATCATCTATCACACGAATGCTGACACTATGTCTCACACATACCCACACACACACACACACACACACCACACACACACTCGCTCTCTTGCCCCCCGTAACACACAAAGGGTTGTAATTGCTGTTTAGTGGGATGTGTAGGGTCCCATTGGGTTTTGTAGTAAATTCATGGAGCCAAATTGGTAATTATTTACCACAATAGTGTGGGGCTGATTCTGGTTAATTACAGCTGGCTAATTGTCCCCATTCTGTGCGTTCTACCACACTGCATGAGCACTGTATTCTGGACTAATGATATGGAATAAGAGAGCCCAGCTGTGTGCAATGACTCTCCAACGTTTCTATCAAGCTCCAGCTCCCCCTCTCGCAGATCCTCCCGTTACTTTGATTTATTTCTTTTGGCTGTTTCCCCGTCACTCTTTGTCTCCGCCCACTTCTATCAGATTTCCACTCTCATCGTTTTTCTCTCTAGAAACTTTCATTCACTTTTACTCTCACTAATCTGTCACTTTATCGTGCCTTTAACTTTGTGATATGTCATTTTTAACTGCTTGGCATGAGGGATGGCAGTGCCAGTTTCCCTCAGTCTGTCCTCCACTTGGGTCCAGACTGAAATATCTCCACAGATATTGATGAATTGATTGATGAATTGCCATGAAATCTGGACATCCATGTCCACCTCTGGATGAATTTTAATAAGCTGCACCTTTGCATGTATTTCCATATATAAGGTCAAAGTTTTCATTTGTCCAGTGTATGAAAAAATACCTACAACACTAAAAACATTAGTTAAAACATTATGCTAGCCACACTATCAACATTTACCTCTGGTAAGGCTGTGCCCAAGTTGCCGACCCACTTGTATGATGTATGGTCATAGTTTTAATTGATTCTTTTGCATTAATGGTACATTTCTCAGTGTTTTCATTTACTAACTGCTCTCTTTACAGGCTCTAACTGATTTTGACATTTTGTGCCGCTCTATCTTTCTCTCTGATCCTGAAGCCTATTATTTTTTTCTTTCCAGGGCTCAGTAACATCATAGGAATTATCGTCTATATCTCAGCCAACTCGGGTGACCCGGGCCAGAGCGACAGCAAAAAGTCCTACTCCTACGGCTGGTCCTTCTACTTTGGCGCCCTCTCCTTCATCATGGCAGAGATGGTGGGCGTGCTGGCCGTGCACATGTTCATCGAGAAACACCGCAAGCTACGGGCCAAGTCCCGCACCGAGCTCATCAAAAAGTCCGCCTTCAGCCGCATCCCCTCCTACCGCTACCGCTTCCGGCGTCGTTCCAGCGTGCGCTCCTCCGAGGCCCCCAGCCGCGACACCTCCCCACTGGGGAAAGGTGGCTACACAGGGCCCGCCGCCTCCGAGATGCCCATGTACACGCTCAACCCGCGCGAGGCGGGCAACGCGGGCACCAAACCTGGCATGGGCGGGCTGCTAAACTCGGAGAGGGATTTCCTCCAGAGTAGCACGCTCACTAAAGACTACAGCAAGGACCCCAACCGCAGGACCACGCCCGTCTGAGAGGCGCTGGCTGCAGATATCGCCCAATCAGAGCACCAGAGAGAAGGATGATGAGAAATACAGGGGGAGTTCATGCGAAAGCCGGGGACACACAGGGTTACGGGGTGGGAAACGGGGTTTGATAAACTTTGACTGTGAACTGTGAACTTTTAGCCTTTGAACTGTGAATCCTGAGCCCTGTGAGAGTTTCAGTGTGTGTAGCAGGGTTGGTTTTGATGGAGAAGTTGTTCCCAACTCCACTTTACCACATATCACTGTAGTTATACCTGTGACTCCTTACATACAAAGGCACATTCAATTTATGTTCATAAATTGACTTTCGGGCTTTTCCGAGGGGGGAGCGGGGAGTTTTAAAGCATATCGTAAGTGGTTTGCTGTTTGGGGCAACTTCTCCTTAAAAATAGAGAAGAAAAAAAAAAGAAAATAATGTGAACTAAAGGAGAAGGGGGAGGAGGTGAGAGACTCCGTGTGATCTTTGACCTTCTGACCTCTGTCCTCCTGACCTTATGGATAGCAGCAGAGCTGGGTCGGTGCGGGGAACAGCCTCAGAGCTCCGAGCTGTCTGCGATGCTATTTACAAGTGCGGAAGTTGACACCTCAGGATCGGGATTGATTCATTTTCAGTTCAGCTGGATTGAAAATATAAACTGAAGATGCAGTTTGTCCATTCATGGCAGCACATTTGTGGCACTAGCTATTATTTTCTATACATATTGTATATATATATATATATATATACTCCGTTCATATTGATTGATTCAATCGTGGAAAAGCTCACTACATGACCGCCTGAACTGAAACTGAGTTGAGCTCATTCCTGCTCACATTTACCCCCATCGCTTTGATCCCAGGTCAGTTGTTAAACCATTTTTGATGAAGGGAAAAGGGGGACACTGACTACAGATCAGCTGTTTAGGGGGGAAAAGGTGTGGCTCAACAAAACTAATGAATCTCTTTTAAATGGTAACGTTAGATCATTGGTGCTTCCTTTTACCCCTGTTTTAAATCACACAAGTAATTTCTTGATTTTCTTTTTCACCCAAAACTTAAAAGAGATGATCAAATATTTGTCCGTCTGTCCACCCGCCACCTTTCACCTTCCACATCTCTCTCTCTATGTGTAGCCCCATTAACTCACCTCACCGCCACCCTCTCTCTCTTTTAGGTCCTGTCTTCCGTGGTTGTCACTCGTAGACTTAGTTAGGTTTTTATGGAGGTTGTTGGTTCAGGGTACCGCGGAGAGGAGACCGCTGAGCTGTGAACATGCTTTAAGGCAGAGCAAAAAGACATTAAACAAACAGGTGGACTTTTTTTTTTTTTTAATGTTTGCCCACTACCTCTCAGTGAATATCTTTTCAGATGAATTTAATATAAAGTTGTCTTTTCTTGCTAGAGCAATTGTCAAAAAAAATTTTCAGCTGCAGAAATAAACACTGAGAAAATGCTCGCTTCAGTCTAAAGTACACATCTCTCTTCTCCAGTGGGGGGCGGGGGGATCTGTTGAGAGTGAGTTTAAAGATAAATAGATGGAATTGGAGGAAGTCCCATGCATTATTCAGAGGATTTGTGCTCCATCCATTCAGCTGTCACTCACAGCCTCTCCTCCTCTTTATCTCCCCTACATGTGCGGATACTGCATACACACACACACACACACACAGAGGCCTATACACGTCTGTCACACGCTTCACAGCTGTGACATGCACAGATGGTCATGGTCCCGTCATATTTCAAACACCTGTACAGCTTTTATTGAGAGATTGTGGAGACGCAGCGATACATCTCCATGTGTCTCTCTCTTGGACAAAAAGCATTTTAACAGGCATTGGGCAGAGGTGAGCTTAGATTTGATGGAGATTATGTCTGGATACAAAGTTGGTGCCCTCTCTGACGCCCTCTGTATACAGTGTGTGGCACTATTTAAAGGCTAAGAGTCCCTCATTTAGGATGAAGGACTAGTTTATGAATGGGAAAAGCTGCAGAAGGGCTCAGATCCACACAGTGATTGGACCAATTTCAATATTTTGCTCTCTTTGGAAAGCTAAGGAGTGTTATTGAAGAGGATCAAGTGATGTTTTTTAAGGTCTTAGGTATCAGTGGCTGCAAGCCTTTGTTTCAAAAAAAATATAGTGATGTAATCTGAAGGAATAGGCTTGTTAGATACTGTATGTGTGCTGGTACTAGAAACTGATCCCATCCCAACCACGACCACTTATTTTAGTAAGCTAAAAACACATCATCAGGCTGTATTTTAGCTTTTGAAATTATGTTTCCTTGTCTGATTATACCACATATGTATTGCTGTTATTTACATACAGTCAGTTCTCCACTGGATCTCCCAGCAGTTCACCTTTCTGATCCATCGCTACCTCTGTCCAACGGAAGTGTAGGCAAAAAAAAAAAGAACAACGAGTAAATCTCCAACAAGGCATACTTTGAAACACTTTATTACAAACAGTGTCGTCTGAGTTCAGGGGATCGCATTAAACCATTTATCATTACCATTTATCACTGGACGGCACCTGATCATCTTTACACACACACACGCACAAGGGGAGGGGTTGTGACAGAGCCATAAAAACCAGGAGAAGGTTGAGCGTGAGCGGTCGGTATTCTCAAAGTTTTTCTGGGGACTGTCAGTAAAAAGTGGGCGTGAAACTCAAAAGAGGGCAGTAAAGAAGAAATAAAACACATTTTCTGTTTCCTTCGTACCTCCCCAAGCCACCATTGCACTGTTTTGTACAAACTAAACATGAAACGACACCAAGCTGACACCGTCGCACCAGAGAGAGTTATCAGCCTGATAATAAAGATGTTTTAAACCTCAGTCATACTGTTTAATTTATGGCGCTGCTGTTTCATCCACTGTCTCTCGCGCCATAAAGGGAGCTTAAAGGGACAAACGCGCATCGCCGCGGACTCGCCTCTCGCCGTCCTCCACGTGTAAATATTAATTTTGCAAGCTAACTACAACATCAGCAGTTGTCAGGGGTTGTGAAAGGGGGGGGGGGCGAACACGGCTTTTCTTAAAGCAAGGGCTTTTAATTTTTTAAAAGGACAGGAGCACACAAGGGCTTTTTATGCTCAGCGCCGTGGCGACGTCGTGTTGCGTGGGAGTGGTGCGGGAAGGAAAGGCAAAGTACATTTGCACAGGAACAACCGTTTTTAAACCAGCTGAATAGCTAACTAACGATCTAACAACGCTTCTCGCAAAAAGGGAAGCAGGGGTGGAGAAAACGCAAAGACTGTACCATCCTGCTCACGTTAGCCACAGGTTAGCCTTTAGCTCTTTCTTTTTTTGCTAACTTTAGATTAGATAGGTAACTTTCTGAAGCAATTAGAGATGAGGAATATTGCCTTAAGCAGAGGTAGGATAACGATTTTAACAAAGAATTATTTGAGTTAGCTTAAGGATCAAACATATATTAGCAAAATGTTGTTAATCATACTTGGTGCCAAATATTACTCAAAATGTCTCCTGTATATCATGGCCTCCAGGTTAGCTTTAGATCATAGGTTCACTGCTCCTTTTTGCATAGGATTTCCTGCAGTATACTGACTCAGCAGTAGTAGCGATGTAGCTCAGCACATTAGAGGCCCACTCGGATCCTGCGGGTCCGCCGGGGGGTCAGAGTTCAGATCCGCATCCATGAGCCATGTCAGCATTGACCTTTCCAACCATGCATGCCATATCCATCCGCTTCCAGTGCTTACATTTGCTGCATCTCTAATCGAGTCTCAAATGGCACCCTAATCTCTATACTCCGTAGGGACACTGGACTGCTACATTTAAGACGCCTTACAAGGGTGTGGGGGGGCCCCGAGCCTGTGCTGTGTTTAATGATGTTTACTCCAATAGAGCACAGGGTGCTTTTTGAGACTAGACCTCTGTCTATCTCTTCTTACCGCCATACAGCTTTGATACTCTGATATCAACAACAAATAATTGTATTATTAGTAAAAAATTATTCTACTCTAAAGGTGCCACTGTGCAGAGGATGACAAACTCTGTCACATATTATAGTTAATAATCTATTAATGGGGGGTTTGATCGAAGGGAGCAGAGTTGGGAAGCAGGGGTCCGTAGTCTTTGTAATATTATATTATTCTAGTTTCATTTTCTACTTTGATGTGGTTTGTGAGATTGTGTTGTTTCGATCACATCTGAAGCCTCCGGATGGGAGGAGAGGAAGAGACAGAGGAGCGCTCGGACGATCTCTCATGGACATTAAACCTCACCTCGCTGGTGCCAGAGGTCGCTTTGCAGTTTGTCAGCGGGACACTCAACACTGAAAGTGCAATACACACACATGCATTCAGAGTGGTTACTATACTTCTGAGGACTTGTTGACCCGATGCACTACAGGAAAAGGTTCTCTTACCTAGTTAGAGAGGCTGAATACAGACTGTAATGCAATAAAAAAAAATCAGTTAAGGCTGGTGGGGCAAAATAATATGAACAGTTTACAAGGTAGAGCACTATTACACAACTTAACTACAGCCTTAAAACTACCATAGATTTGAACCACAGCCTCTCAACGGCCTGCCCAAAAATGAACAATTAAGACAACAGAAGTCATGTTTTTTTTCAGGACTATAAATGAATGAATTATATTACCAATATGAATTTAGAATTAGCTACTTAAGATATTATTAACTTTATATGAATAATTTCCTCCTAACTATGAACTAAAATTGCCCCTCAAAAAAGCAACAAAAAAACTCCACCTGAGAAATATCCTTACATGATATTTTTGCTAGAACTGTGTCAGATAAGGATCCTCATAAGTATATGACCACAGTAACACAACACACAACAATGCATACACTCATTAAAGGTCACATATACATTTACACTGACATTTATTTATGCACATGAACACACACTCAGCTTCAGCTTTGCCCAGTGCGGTGTGGGGAGAAGTGTGTCCTGTTAAAAGAAAAAAAAAATCACTGTGTCATGTTTGAAAAAAAAAAAATATTATAAGTGTTGTTTCTCTTTGGGAGAAAAACATACAAACTGTTTCTGTCGCTGATGTGTTGCTCCTCAATGGAACTTCAAGTACACTGAGCCAGCCAATCAAACACGGAGGACCAGAAGAACTGTGTCAGAAATGTGAATTTAATGGAATAGACAAACACACACGAAAAGCACTCTACACTTTGCACACACACACACACACACACACACACACACAAAAGGTTACTGTGTGAGGAGGGCTTACGGGTGGAGTTTGTGCCTGCATGTTTGTGTGTGTTAATATTCACATCTGTGTGTGTGTGTGTGTGTGCGTGTGTGTGTGCAGTTAGCCTCTCCTCACCCATGCACCCAGTGCCTGCCTGTCCTGCCTTCAGACAGCTCCCAGATCAGCCATGGGGCTTCCAGTATAACCTCCTCTCTGCATTCCCACGCTCGTTGCACTGGGATCAGTTTTAGAGCTAACTGCCCCGATCATTCCTCAGCAGACGCAGCCATACAAGATACAAGGACTGTTTTGGAGTCAGTGCTTTCTGGCGGGTATTGTGTATCACTGACAAAAATTGAACAAGCAGTTTATGTTACGAGGCTAGGAGGAAGGTCATTTTTTAAAAATTATTTTGAAGGTCTGACTGCACTGTTGGCCTTTTATTTTGACACACCTGCCGTTCAGATCTGACTTGTCGTCTCTGCCCGCGGGGCTGATTCAGGATCGGCAGAGGGGGCTCAGAGGGATAGACAATAATCTATCGAATCCCTAATGACGGCGTGTCTTGAATCAGCACAACCCGCTGTAGCCTGCTGTTCCTCGTGTTCTCAAATGTCCTAAAATCAGCCAAAAAAAAAAAAAGAGAGGAAAGGAAAACCTACTAGCTCGGTCTGAAATAGTTGCTTGCATCATGTCATTGAGGATTTTTACATGACAGGGTTTGTACTGCCAATTAGAATTAAAGGGCCCGTTGTTAATGTGAAACAACTTACAGAGGGACTCTTGACAAGTAAATTGTTGATTTTTAAACACCCCTAAACAGGATCTCTGATTAAAAATACCGCCATCATTTCCCTCTTTTTTGATAAGTTCCTGGGGGGGTTGTGCCAACCTTAAGCCCTTTAGCTGGAGAGATTTCATACCTGTCTTGCATTTTACACACATGATCTTGACAGGAAGAACGGAGCAATTAAAATCTGCTTTTTATACTTTCATGTCAACCCACCGTGTTCAGACAGTGTTGTTTACATGCAGAACATATCCGAGGCCGGCATGGTTGACTGACCAAGGATGAAAGGCCCAAAATGACAGGATATGTTAGCAAACTGTGAGAGTTTCAGGTGTATCTGGGCTCCCTTGTGCATAAATTGCTCCTGAGCAGCAGCAGCAGTGTATGTTAAAGGTTTCTTCTTCCTGGACAAGCGTTTTGGAGTCATGATAATCTGACTCTTGTTGAGATCAGTTTATATTGACTGATGACCTTCCATTGGATTACTACTTTGAATTTTGCATTAGTCTCTCATCTGAGAGAGCCATGCCGCCAAAGAGACTAACTGCCCCTCACTTTCTACTGAGCCATGTTGTAATGGGTAGAGTCAGGCTACCAGGCGTCGAGACCAGCAATGCGGAGCAATCACAGTGCTGGTATGATTACAGAGTGCGCGCTGACTGTAGCGATTTTAGCCATGCTAGGCATTTTGTTCTAGCCTGAAATATCTCGACTGTTGGATGGATTGCCATGAAATGAGGTTCAGACTTTAAGGTCTCCCTCTGGATGAATTGTAATAACACTGGTGATCCCTTAACTTCTCATCTAGCACCATCATCAAGTCAAAAGTTGCATTCGTCCAACACTTCAGCGCATGACCAAATACCTGAAAAACTAATGACATTCCCATCAGCCTCAGCTGTACTTTGTGTTTAGGGCTACTTGGCACAGCTGTCACTGTGACCACGTTAGCATACTGACATTAGCATGCTAACGTGCTCGCAGTGGCAATGCTTGCGAGCACGTTAGCATGCCGGCGTTACCGTTTAGCTCGAGGCTCTGCTGTGCAGCCTCACAGAGCCACTGGCATCACTTGGTAGTGATATTTAAGGTGGTAAACAACCGTAACCTGACTTTGTCCATTTCAAACTGACCTGAGGACTGTTAAAAAATTATAAAAATGCCACAACACAAACTCAGGAGAAGAGATGGAGACGTTGGTGACATTTTAACCTTCTGTGTATTTCTCAGTTGATTTATGCAGTGTACAGAGACTAAGATGGAGCAGAGTCCCTTCAGAGGAATACCACAAAAAACAGTAAAACAACCAGAATATCAGTTAAAAGCAACGTTGAATATTTTATTGTTCATGTGTTTATTATATGTGTAGCGAAGACCTGGTAAAAAGCAAAAAGTTGTTGTTTTTTTTCAGGGAGCGTATCCTGCAGGCATTGTAGCAGTTTGCTTTGAGGTGAAACTACTCACATGGAAATGAGGAGAGTAAACAGCAACCAGCCTGATACTCTGTGATGAAAGTGAAGAAGGAAAGCCTAACGGCAAAAAATGTGCAGCTGGAACCTGAAGTAGCATTAACAAATAAAACCCCCACCCCAAAACAAAGAAAATGTGGGACGTCATTTTAACACACCTAAAAAGCATGGTGATGGGTGACGTGTTTAAAGGTTGGAGATGATCAACTGTTCTGAAATCTGTGTCAATGGGCAGCGTTTTATCCTGCTCCATACCTCTGAGCCCTATCATGAGATACTTAGTCCTCTACACACACACACACACACACACATGCATGCAGAAACATGCTGGCTCACATTTGTCTTTCTATACACAGGCACACTGACTGTATAACTCTCACAGCTCACACACACACATATACAAACACACACACACACACACAAATACACACATAGCTGCCAGTCAGTTTCACTGTATACTTTTTAATGTAAACCTCCAACTAACAGCGGTCTGACACGGACACATGCTGTGAATAAAAGCACACTTTTACTTACATGATATAAATATGATTACCTATATCTAGAGAGAAAGAATATTATATACAGTATAATAATTAGAAAATAAAGAGTCACCTTTTCAAAGTGCCTGTGGTGAGTTCATTTTGTATTTGCGTGTGCGAATGTATGATGTGTGATCTGCTCTTACATCCTGCACACACACACACACACACACACACACAAAGATAACCCCATCGTTTGGTGGTCTTTTCTTTTTTATCGAACACTATCTAAACTTTATCAGAAACATCATCACACACCAACATGAACCTGCACAATACTGATGAGAAAGCATACACACACACAAACACACACATACACCCAGGCATGCTAGATGTGTATCAGCTGTGCTGTGTCAACTGTTCTGAATTAACTGTCCGATAGATAACTCCTCTGCTTATCTCTGCAGCCACCACACAGATGTCAGAATGACAGAGAGAAAGAAGGCGGGAGAAGGATGAGAGTTAAGAGGGGTAATGGGAAGAAGAGAGGAAAAGAGTTAATGAGGAGACTGGACGATGTGCCAGATTTGGGGTATTTGAAGGTGATAAAGAGAGGGAAGCATGTAGAGGACTGTATATGTGTGTGCGCGTGGAGACTGTGCATGTACATAATTCTCGCCTGAGTACAGGTTGATCCATCTGTTTACTTGTCATTTATTCTGATGAGATTGTGATTGGGAATGATGCATCTGATAGTATCACCGCATCCCTGTGAGAGCACTGCATCACTCGTGTACAGTGTTTATCTGTGTGTCACATCAGGTGGTCCCCATCTGCTCACAGGGAGATGTCGCCTGAGCCGCTGATCGAATGATTCGGAGTATTCACTGGTGGTTGGTGCAACTCGCAGCTGGCTTACAGAAACCTTCAGTGGGCTTCATCTACAGCAGATCAAGCTGACAGGGCTTGAGCTAACGTCTCTGAGCATTGGCTGACAAATGCGTTCAACAAATTTAGTAACGCTGAAATGAACAGCCTGATGAGCACTCCCACTTCATGCAGGATTCGACAGTGTCTAAACTTCTTTCTCTAGCTCCCCTTTTTCATTCCTCACACAATTACTTCTGTCACATTTCTGCCTTTACCCAGCCTTAAAATTTAGAGGTGGTCAGACAATGTCTTAAACTCTCGCCCCCCCTCAACCCGTTTTCGATATCAGAAGTTGGAATGGCTGCATCCCAAAATTTTCTTTCTGAAACCAACAACCTGATTAGTGCAGCCACTTATGCGGACGCGAGAGACTCGTCAGCTTGGAATTCTCTCACAAACAATTTTTATTTTAGCGATTTTAATGATTCTCGCGCCTCTTCCCTCTCTATGATGGCTCACCTCTCACCCTGCCTTCCAGTGTGGCCATTTAAAACAGTAACATGTATGTGGCTTTCACTTTGTAGTGTCTGAACTAGTCTGTTTTCAAGAATTTTCAGGAACACCCCAACCTACTAACTAATACGTGATTTTATCCTTGAGGGTAATCACACTTCCTGAAATGCTGTATACACATTTGTTTCAAATTTGTGGTTATACATCATCAGAATACAATGCAACAGCAGAACTGTATGAGTGTGTAATGTGAGGCGGAAGGATTCAGTGGAGAGCTCAGATTCACCTGATGAATATTCATAACTGTGACATCACCGATGGAGCTCCGCGTCGTCGTCATAGAGATTAGAGTGGATGACGGGATTATAGGAGACTCTCTGCCACACTGGGATTGGCTGCCACTCTGCTTTTGTTCCTCTTAACTGCCCTTATATGTGCCGTTTTGTCACTTAGTCTTTCCTGCCGCTCATCTCCTCTGTTGCACAGAAATATTATGACCATCGCCCACGTTTCATTTTCCCATTTTCCTTTTTCCCCTTGTCATTCTTCTGCTTCTGCCGTTTTTCCCCCTCTTCTCCGTGATCCTCTTAGCCTTTCTCTGCCACATTTTTCTGTTTTGAAACCCTGCCCTCCCATCGAGCAGTATGGTACTGTAGTAATTGCTTTCTTCAGCTCCATTGGCCCAATAAGAGAAAATGGCCCCTTATGCTAATAGCCCATATAAAACACTGAGCATTTCCCAGCAGGAATCCCACATCAGATGATTTTATAGTGCTGTACCAGACAGCAACAGTCTTACCTCCGCGTGCTCTAAAAATAAATCAGGAGTGTGCAGGAGACGATTTGTTCTGAATACTGAAGGTCATCATTGCAGTGAGTTCATAGTTTTTGAGGCAAAACATGAAAAACATTAGGAATTTATGCAGTCTAAACTTCAACTTTAACACACACACAAACATTTATATCTGGTAATGTAATATGCAGTTTCGATATCATACCAGGCAAGATACTAATGTTACACACTAATACAAGTCTGTGTTTGTGTGTGTTTGTGTCCCAGATGCTGGATGCTGTGAACAGCTGTTTGTGACTGAATGAGGCTCAGAGGGAAGTGGCTTCCAGCTTTGATGTCCTAATTATCTATCTATCTATCTATCTATCTATCTATCTATCTATCTATCTATCTATCTATCTATCTATCTATCTATCTATCTATCTATCTATCTATCTATCTATCTATCTATCTATCTATCTATCTATCTATCTATCTATCTATCTATCTTCTGCTCTGCAAAGTCAGTTGGCATTGTCTTCTTTTGCCCTGTTGGTAGTGGACAATTCACCAATGACTCTGTGTGTGTGTGTGTGTGTGTGTGCATTCACCAGAGACATGCAGCGAACACCTTGATGTCTCTGTGCATGTGTTTCTTTTGTTGTACAGGTTTTGGCTGAACACTGATGAGAGCATGTGTGCGTGTGCATTACCTTGTCTGTGTACATGCGTGTGTTTTATAACATCTGACGTGTGTGTGTGTGTGTGTGTGTGTGTGTGGTGTACCTGAACATGAAACACCGTGTACAGTTCATTATCTGCACAAACTGTGATATGACATCAAATTTACCATTTCGTTCAGCAGACACATTTGAACGCATTTTACTAAATGTTATATAGACGCTTCCACACTTGCACTTTACTCCTTAAATGATCTAGAAATTTAACATTTTGGCAGCTAGTTTAAAAAAAGACCAAAGTCGTTAAAGTTGTTCAGGAAATCTGCCTTCAAAAGTGTCTGTTAACCTCTCCATAACTATTCCTGCATGGCTCAAAGTACGCATATTATATTGCATTATTATACTGTCAGTGTGCATCTTGGGGAGAGTAATTTACTTTGAACTCCCACTGAAAATCACATTTATCATCTACCAGCCAGCTGCTTGTAGGATAACGAGTCTACAGCTATGTTAGTGTCTCTGTGAGGCTGTATTGAGGACCACTGGCGCCTTGAGCTAAATGTAGTATTTAGCACAAACACCTGCATGCTAACGTGCTCACAATGATCATGGCAACATGCTGATGTTTGGCAGGTATAAAGTTTAGCTATATTTGCTAGTTAGCCTAAAAGACAAAGTACAGAGGAGGCCTAGGAAATGGCATTAGTTTTGCAGGCATTTGGTTATAAATCAAAGTATTAGACAAATTAAAACATGCAAATTATTCATTCTGAGGGGAGCTTGAATGACCAAAGTTTATAGTAATCTATCCAGTAGATGTTGAGACATTTTATTCATAACCACAAATGTGAGTGTCATGGTGGTGCTAGAGGAAAATTCAGGGGATCACCAAAGGTTCATTATCTGAATGTCTGTACCAAATTTTGTCATTTTGCCAATCCATCCAGTAAATGTTGAGATAATTTAGTCTGTTCAGCAAAGTGGTGGATCAATGGATCAACTCACGCCTCAGAGCCATGCTTGACTAAAAATCCACTAAAACACGTTTCCTTCATCACATGATGTTAGTCTGTTGTTGATGTGTGCCAATCTGAACTTGAAGACACAAAGCATCAGATCAGGCTGGACTGGGCTGACAAATCATCTGTGAGTTGAGCTTTTGAGGACGAGAGACACTTCTGGTCTCTTAGAAGGGCAAACTGAGTAAGGAGCACTCGGAACCATTGTCACTGACAAAGAGAGCAATGGTGTGTGTGTGTATGTGCGTGCGTGTGTGTGCCTTGAGTGGAGTAACACTATGGCCATCTGCAGTGTGAAAAAAAAAGCCTTGGAGCTGTGAACGCTGCTCAAGCACAAAGACAAGAAGGGGAGAGTGTAAGGTGGATGGGAAGGAAGAGAGAAATGAAATGAAATATTTTAAAAATACCATAAAGCACCACGAAGTCGTGTCCTGACAGAAGAGATTCAAACATTTGGTTTGGCATTTCAGTACGAACTAAACCTTGAAAAACAAATCAGTACAACAGCGGACAGTCAATCAGCAGAAGGTATTTTTATACCCACTAACTCATTCAGCCAGAGAGACCATCACAGGAATATGTGTGAGGTTATTATAGATTATATGCATTATTACACGTGTTATGAGTCGGTACACAGTATTGAAGGACCATTTCTCTTAGGAAACGGCTGAAAAATTAGGAAAGCTAAAAAATATGTATTATTGCTAAAGTCAGAATTGTTACTTAAATCCAACTTAAGGTTTATTATGTCTTAATGCTGACCTCCTACCGCAAAATTTAGATTTTTGTAATTCAAAATATGTTGTATTACTTTCTTTTTTAGATGAACCTCCACAGACAAACACACCAACACTATACTATATTTCCATTTATTTACACACGCACACACACGTGCACATTACACACACACACACTTAAAGCTGAGGATATAATTGTTTCCAAGCAGCTCTTTGATGGCTGAGTCACTGAACATGTCCTGTATCATATCACGATAAGAAGAACATCAGTTTAAAGGCAGCAGCTGTTTCCCTTTCATCCTCTCTCCCTCTCTCTCCTTCTGCATCTCTCCATCCTCCCACTGCTTTCACAATGGTGTGCTAAGCCAGGGAAGATAGGGCAAATCCCTCCTCTGAGCAGAGCGGGCAGGAGAGAGAGAGAGAGGGAGGGATGGAGCAAGAGACTGAGGAGCTGGGGAGAGAGAGGAATGAGTGCAAAACACTTCCTCAGACACTCCTCTCTTATCTCTCCTCGCTCTCCCTCCATTTATCGGAATCCAACCAATCGGCTTGCAGCCCCGAGTAAACCACTGTTTTCTAGCTGCACTGTGAAATCCATGCTTCCCTGTGTGTGTGTGCGTGTGCGTCATCGTCACCAACCTGTGGTGATGATGTCAAGGAAGATGTTCCTCGTTCTCTGTCCCTTAGCGCTGAAACAGAGGTCTGTGGCTATTTTGGCTCTTTGATCGACAAATAAAAGACTTTTAATTTATTTAATATGTTCAAAATATGTTCTTGGCAGAGATAGAGATGAAAAATTAATACCACTCTCACGCCTGCACAGTAAATACAAAGCTATGACTGTCACCCACTTAGCTTAGCTTAGCACAAGAACTGGAAACAGGGGGAAACAGCTAGCCTGCTTCTGTCCCAAAGTAACAGCACCTCTAAAGCTCATTAATGAACACATCACTGTTATTGCTACATAACAGATGCTAAATAGTTTATTAAATAGTGAGCAGTAAGCTCCATTTGGTTTACACACTTACAATCCAGACACTCAAACAAAATGGCGGACAGTGAGTATGGTGCCATTGTGGACATTGTAGAGCTGTCCTGAGCATTGTCTGTTGTTGTTATAGTATGGTGTAGTAAATAGCATGCAGCTCATGTACCATTGGTTTCATACTGAGGTTTCTGACATACTAAAAAGTCCTACATACTGTTTTAGCATAATAAGTAGCATGCTATGTCATTTCATATGCAGCTGTTGTCTCTTGGTTGGGAGCAGTAACTTCCTGGAGCCTCCAGTGGTTGCCTGGCAACTGCTTCCGTCAAGAAACAGCCTTAAACATTAAAGCCCGTGAAATGTTAAAATATCATTTTGACGTCTTTTGTACAGATTAAACAACTGGCATGAAACACGTGGATTAGTGAGCTTTAGAGGTGTTGGTAACTGGGGACTTTGTAACCTTCAGACAGAGCCAGGCTAGCCGTTTCCCCCTGTTTCCAGTCTTTGTGCTAAGCTAAGCTAACTGGTAGCTGTAGCTTCATATTCCCCATACTGACGTCAGAGCGGTGTCAGTCTTCTTATCTAACTGAGAAAGAGAGTATTTATGAAAGTGTGTTGCTTTTTTAAGAATCAAAAACGTATTTATCAACAACTGAAAATGTACATGCTTGCTATAATTTTCTTATTTATTATTTCTAATGCTAAAATTTAAACTATAATAATTTCAGGCAGCATAAATAAAATTAAAACCAGCTACAATGGAATTGTTGTAATGGATTTCACACACACTGACTGTAACATAAAATCACACTGCACACTGCAGTACGACACACACACACACACACCAGCATTATAAATGGTGCTTTGTCTCTCTCTAGTGGATCATTTAGGCTACACACGCAACACAACTTCAGTCAATTTAGTTGATTTAGTTGTTTTGTTTTGTTTGTTTTTTAAATGTAGTTAAATCTAATGTATGTTTCGTCTGTGGTCCTGGATCTATGTGAGCTTTGCAGCTTTAGAGTGTGACTCTCGGTAGGACTGTTAAGACATTTTTTAGAAGAGAAAAAAAACCCCGTGCCTATCAGATGTACAGCAGAAGAAATACAATAGTGAAAGAAAGTATTTCAGGTTTGTCGGGTGTAAATCTGGTTTAGTTTGAGCCTCGCAGCCACTTGTCCCCTGAGCCCCGGACAGGTGCGCCGCTGTGAGCAGGGAGGCAACATGCTGCCTTCACGGGTAAGAGGAGAGTCTGTAAATCTGACAGACAGAAAGAAAGAAGATAGATGGAAGTTAGCAAGCTTAATTTACATTGCACTTTTCCAAAGTTACCAAAATGCATAATAGTACACAGCATAAAACAGCAAGTAAAAATACATTTCAAACGAAACAATAAGAGCAGCATAACAAAAAGCTCTTGAAAATGTAAAAAAAAAAAATCCATATCAATAATAATCTATACATCAGATACCATAACTCGTGCGATTATGGCTTATTTCTTTCTCATGTGCACTCCTTTATCCTCACTTGTTACTTATACTTTAGACACTTTGTATTTGTATTTTCCTATTTTTACTTTTTAGACAATTCTTTATTCCTTATTATTTATTGTTACTGCAGTTTCCTTCGGGATTAATAAAGCTGTTCGTATTCGTGACACAGCTTCTGCAAAAACACAAAACAAAAACAAACAAAAAACTAATAAATAAATAAAATAAAAACGATATTAAACACCTTATCAATCATAAATATCTACCTGGTGCACAAATAAAAACAGAAACAATAATCATCGTAAAAAGTGCAGGCTGTCAGAATCCCCCGCGGTGCTCTGAAGTTGGACCGTGCGGCGGGTCCCGTGAACGCCTCGCCGGCCGGTGCGTGCAGTGCTGACGAGCCGTTGCTTGTGGAAACAGCTGGTGGTTTCTGTCAGAGCACAACGCGGCTCCGCGGCGGCGTCATTTACCGGCGAGAAAAGTTCAAACCAGCCTCCACCGGGAGCGCTCCCACACGAGCCCCCGTCGCCGTCCCGACAGACGCCGGGGAGTGTCACCCCGTGAACGCCACTGCTCTCACCGGGCTGTGGTCAATTAAGGACGTAGCTTGTTAGCGGCGGACAGCTGAACGGCTAGCAGGCTAACTTTGCACTCCCATAGCAACTACAGCGACACGGAGGAGCTGTCTGACAGTGCACGACGAGTTTTTTTTCTTTCTTTTTCTTTTTGTTTAATTTCAGCATGACTCATGTTCATTATAAATTCTCCTCCAAACTCAGCTATGACACGGTGGTGTTTGACGGCCCCCACATCACGCTGAGGGACCTGAAGAGGCAGATCATGGGCAGGGAGAAGCTGAGAGCCGGGGACTGCGACCTGCAGATCACAAACGCTCAGACTAAAGAAGGTAATCATGATGGTTAAAGAGGAAAAAAACGTGATACAGAGTGTGTTTTCATCCTGTGCTGTTTGAACTTTGGGACGAAAAACACGTGGTGCAGTTTTGACAGCTGGCCAGAGAGAGAGAGAGAGACAGAGAGAGAGTTGCGTCACCTCTTTTTAGCTTTATTTAAAGAGGGGGGTGTCCAGGAAAGTCCAGCAGCGACAAAAGGGTGATGAATGGGCCGCATTCCTGCTGCATTTACGCCCCATGCTCTTAATTGAAGCGCCTGGTGGTGGCGGATCAGCCCTGTGAGTGCCGTGGGGGGGAGAGACAGACGTGGGATAAAAATAGCAGAGGTAAGGTAGGAGCACAGCCTGGACATGACCATAACATTAAAGTCCAGCCACACACTCAGACCAGACCAGACACACACACACACGTGAAATAAAAAACATTAATATAGTCTATGTCTATGTCAGCTGTCAACTCAAATTTAAAAGAAAGAGAAAAAGAGCAACACACACACGCACAGATCAGAGATGGTAATCACGCATGAATTTATAATTACTTTCAGAGTGTGTCAATATCCTGCAGGTAAGCTCTAGAAAACCCATTGCATGCTGAGTAACATGTTTCCACTGGAAGCACAATCTACCCTTTGTGTGAGGGGGAAGAAAGAGGGAAAAAAACATGTGATGGGCAACCCCTGCTGTGTAAGAGTTTATAGAAATAAAAAAGAGCATCATGAGTTACAGGAAGAATTGAAGGTGTCCCACTTTTCAGGTTTCTTTCACAGGTGTCAGTCTGACAACAGCACTGTGATCTTCTTAAGACCACACTGCAGGATACAGAGGGCGTCGGCGTTTTCCTTTTACTTTGGTTTGAGAAACAATTCAGTACTTAAGGATTTAGAGTCATTTAAGAGCATTGACAGTTTACCAGTCAGCACAAGTCTGAAGCACCATTATTCAGATCACACACTTCCTGAAAACAGTTGAATTTCAAGACAAGCGAGACATGACTTGTCATAAAATCTTTGGGTTTTTTCTCTTTTATGACTTGTTACAGACTAAATGATTAATCAGTGAATCAAGAAAAAGTATAAATTAATAATATATTAAATTATTAATTAATTAATTAAATTAATAGCATCTGTACATTTATCAATCCAAGTATTTAAAATAAAAAAATTCTTGTTACAGTCCCAGACAATTGTTTAAGACTATACCAAGAAGTGGTGCTGAGATTAACTGAGTGTCAGTGAATTGTGCACGATTTCTCAATAACCATGAAGATTAGAGATTTTCTCTTGATGGTAAATGTTTAACTGAGTCTACCCAATAAATCTCATGTGAGCTGACCCTGAACTGTCACTTCCTCCACCTCTCCCTCTCAGAGTACACAGACGATGATGGCTTGATCCCCAAAGGCTCCTCCGTCATCATCAGGAGGATCCCCATCATCGGAGTCAAATCCAGCTCGAGCAGCAAGACGCGCAACATGTAAGTGCCTTCCACCACCTGGCACCTAAAAGTCTACCTTTAGTGTTGTAATGTCACTCAGAGGACTCCACCAAGAAACAATACTTTCAGGTATTGGGTAGTACAATTTTTCATATTAAGCCTCACAGTGGTATTTAGTTTTTGCTAGATATTTTAACATAAAAATTAGGCTAATGTTAAATTTGAATTATGTCAGTGTCACCCAGCATTTACACAGCTTGTTCTCTTAAATGAAAAGCTGAGCTAGAAATGAATCCCTGTCAGCAACCTCTATAATATGAACATTTATAAATAAGACAGTGCTAATTTAAATAGATTTTTTTAACAATATTTCCACAATAAAAGATACTCAAAGGAAAAGAGGAAAGAAGAGAACTAGCTAACTCCACAGTGACGTTCACAGGGATTACCCAGATATTAGTCAGGCTTAGGCAGGAGAGCCAGCAGTGGTGTGGGTTTTATGCATGGAAAGCAGGAAAAGACCTCACTGGAACAGACTGGCGGTCATGTGATTAGCCCCGTCAGCACCATGCAGACGGGTGGAGAGAAATGAGTGGTGTAACGCTGCCCACAAGATTAAATGCACCAAATCAATCCTCCACCTGCATAGGCAGGCTGATAGTCAGTCAGCTTCAAAGTGCTTCAGATTAAGCCTTACGTTAGAGTCATTTAAAGGCTTTTACATCCAAACTTTGACATTAAACTTAAAATCTCATTTTAAACTTCACTAAATGAAAGACTGTCTGTCTGTAAATATATTTTGTTAACACAGTTAAAAATTGTTGTGGGTGGTTATAACAGGCATTTATGTGTCTTTTTTTTATTGTTCAGTGTGTCATATTGTATAGTTAACTAGGCCAGAAATAGAGTGATGCAGGAAACATCAGGTTTTAGTCAGTCTCTCAGAATTAAAGAGTGACAGGTTTTTCCTAAAGTCACAACACTGAGCGAACAGTGTAAGAAAAAGTAAAGCAAACATCATGCGACATAGAAAAACAGACAGTTTTAAGTTTCTTCAGCCAAAGTAAAATCTAACATATAAACTACAGGTCAGACAACAAAATAAAACAAATCTTTTAATACTTTGAGAAATCACACCTTTATCTTTGTGTTGTGCTTTTGCCTGTTAAAAGCTAAACTAAATGAAACAACTTCAAATGTTCAGTAGGGGCTTTCTGGGGGATGTAGGAAATCACCACTTGAACGGGAAATAGACAAAGACCTTCCTACTGACAGTTTTTAATAACTTTATTTTCAGTTTTTAAGCTTTATTTTTACTCAGTTTTCAGTAAATGTGTGAGTGTTTCTTTTATGAGTGTCTTGACATTCATGTTTTAGACCTCTCTTCACCCAGGGCTGTTGATTCAGCCCTAATGTTTGTTTCCAGAGTTTTAAATAGTCTCTTTATGTGTTTCAGTGAGCGATCAGATGTCCATCTTCACCACGCCTCTGGAGCCATCAAAGCAGTACGTAAACAAACCAAAACTCCACTGCACCTCTTCTCCTGCAGCTCCACTAGACACACACTTTTCCTAATATCTCTGTGAACATTGCTTGAATGTGTGCTTTAGTGTGAACAAAGGACGCCACAATCTAAATAATCGAAAGCAGCCATTTCCTCTTTGAAGCTCGAGTTTCTGTCGCAAAGAGGATGTGGGACTTAATACTCAATTAATGTTGAGGGCTGCTCTGAGATAAAAAAATAAATAAATAAAAAAAAATAAAAAAAAAAAAAAAAAACAAAAAAAAAACAAAAAAAAAAAAACAAAAAAAAAACAATAACAAAAACAAAAACTTATGAAAAAGTAGCATTTGAAAGAGAAGAGAAGAGAAGAGAAGTTTATAATTTAATCAGCGCTATATGCGTAACCATGAGGGTAAGAAAATGTGTATAAATTCTCTAATAAAGGCTCCCAGCTGCTAATTTAACAAGCTGCTGTGTCACCAGTCAGTGTTTAGTGGGTGGTGAGAGCTGTTCGGGCGCGTCAGACGTTATCATGCAGGCCAGCTATCCACAGCTGATAAACTCAACTGTTGCTTTATGATGCTGCCTCTGCCTCTTCTCCATGGGCTGCTTACTCTCAGACATCTCATAGCATTTGGAGATTTCCATAGTCTTCGCCTCCTTTAATAGCTGTGCAGCTTCTGCTGGTGTAAGTCTTAAGGTTACATTAAAAGCAGCTTTTAATTTAATATATTGGATTTCATTCAGTCCCCAGACCATTGGAACCATTATCTACAGAGGAATTTAGTGTGTCAAAATGAATACTTTAGCATCAGGACTATTTAAATCTACAGAGTACCATGGTGAAGTGAACTGATGCTGGGAAAATGTATCATTAACACCAACCAAATTCTTCAAATCCAGTCAAGAAATAGAAATTTCGAAGGATTATAATGTCAGCAGACCCTCCTTTAGTACAGTGAAAGAACCATTATTCAATGAGTGTTATTAAGGTTGGATTTGCAGTATTGTAGCCTTGATAAGAAAAAAACAACACCTCTTTTAAACCCACTCCTCACAAATCAAGTGGTGTACCATTGTTATTTAATGAGTTCTTGCAGTGCAGGTTTGTCTATGATCCTGTGAACTAACTCAAACACGTCTCAAACACTTTTACTTGCTGCAGTCTGAATTAGTGTGAACTGACCTGACCTGATTCTCTCTCTGGTTTCTCAGTAGGAGAAGTGTCTGCCACGCTTATTAGTACTTTGAGTCTGTTGGACTACACATACTTTTTCTTTTTCTTTTGTGTTTTTCTACCAATAAAGTCGTTTGTATGAAGCCGTCTTATGTATTGATTATGTGTTTGACTTCACTGGAGACAAGATGCACAACCACAGTCGATATGTCACCTCGGATGACGCGTTTCGGAGACGCCTGTATCGATCATCATTGGGCATTTCTGATCGTTGGTTAAGATTTTGTGTCCACATTCTTCCTTTTGCAAGAAAGACGAACCTAACTGAGAAGTATTGGTATACATACTGGAATCATAAATCATCTTAAAGGGGAGCTTCAGCAATTTATGAGTGCATTAGGAGTGGATGGGGATACTCTAAGTTTAAAAAAAAAAAAGAGAAGCAAATATCAAATTAGCAGAAGTTGAGATATCCTGACTTAGTCCTCATTATAGGTCAAGCTACAAAACCATTAGATCCTACATTTCCCATAATACAGCTTGATAGCTTATTTCATTAGATTTGGCTTTAGTGGGACGATCTGTTATACTACTATAAACAATATATTATAGTGCTGTGAGAAAAAATAGTTTTTTTGGTTTGCCTCTGCACTCCAGCATACTGGATTTAAGTGAAACGACGACTTTGAGGTTTGAAGTGACGGCGTTAAACTTTCAAGCACACTGTTGATATACTTAAGGAATATTTGTTAAAAATGCATTCATTGAGTGAATATAAAGGTCAGTCATAACAATACTTGACCCTGACTGACTCACAACACCAACCATAAAATATAAATGTAAAATATCGCTTTCTGAGTAAAAACTGTAAATGTAGCAAAGTTGATAGATTGGAAGGAAGTCATCAGAGGGAAAAAAAAAGGATGTTTGGGAATACGACAACTTTGGTGTGAATTCATTGTATCATGTACTGTACTGTATACGCTGTTATCTGTGAGTAACATTTATTGTCAAAGAAAAAAGATTGAGAGTCCACAGTCACTGGGCTGGTCCCAGGCTAAATGCTAATGTCAGCATGCTAACATGCTGATGTTTATCATGTTCACCATGTTAGTGAGGCCTGGTAGCATGTTGATATTTTGCAGTTAGCACAAAACACAGCTGAGGCTGGTGGGAGTGTCGCTGGTTTTCATGTATTTGGTCATGAACCAAATTAAACTTCATGTATGTAATTAGTATATGTTAGTATATAATTAAACTTTTAATGGTGGTGCTAGATGAAAAGTTAGGAGAACATTAAAATGTGAATGTGAATGTTTATACTATCGCAGTCTGTCCAACAGTTGTTGAGATATTTCCCTTTTGATCAAACTCGTGGGCCAACCATCTGACAGACAGAGTATTTCCACCCACAGCGTCCTCATCCTTTTTCAGTGATTTTGTCTATTCAGACACAGTAGAGAAACAAAGTACAGGTGCTCAGAAACAAGAGAGGACAGAGTTGATTTTTTTTTTATCTAACAGCTTGTTTTCCCGACAGGTGAAAATTCACAGGGAGCATTACACTGTTGGCTTCTTCAGTTTCAGTGTAGCATGTTGAGAGGGATGAAATGTGAGTTGGCAGGAGGCGCTGAGGCAGTCCTAATCCTGGGATAATAACAGACTCTTATTATCCACTCTGTGTGAAAAACCACTGCTGGATGCTGGTGTACGTTTGATCTCAAAAGGTTATGAAGGGGAAATCTGACATGCAGCAGTTAACTCCCAAGACATGTATCCTGGAGGCTCCTGTCGCTTCATCGATGAACCTGATTTTGTGTTTAATTCTGACAGATGGATGACCAGAGTTTCTCCACAGCCTTACCCTTTTTCTCCAAGGTATCTCCCTCTCTTTTTCTATTTTCTTGACACTATTCAACTTGTACATTGATACATACATTAATCCTGGATCCTGTTTGACCTGCTGTCTTTGGTGTTTGTTGCTCACGTGTTTGTGTGTGTATATGCAGATGGCTAACCTGGCTGATGCGGATGTGTCGGAGGAGGATAAGATCAAAGTCATGATAAATCAGTCCAGCTACGACTCCATGAAGTGAGTCTCTTCTTCAGTGCTTTCCCATCTCTCCCTTCATCCCTGTTTCTGTCTCTTTTCCACTTCTCTCCGCCAGCTGCTTCCCTTTTCCTAAATTCTGTATATTCTTTTTCTCTCGTGGATTTGTTACTTCATTTCTGTTCCATATTCCACCCTCATTTTCTGTCCCCTTCCTCATCCATTATTTCGTACTCTTCATTTTTTTGTTCACTCCCCCTCCATTCACCTTCCTCTTTTTTTTCTCTGTAGTTACAGCAAGAAGTTTGGTGCTGTTCTTCCAGCGAACTACACCTGTTATCGCTGTGGAAATACTGGACTGGACCACATCAGGAACTGTCCCACCAGTGGGGTAAGAGTAGAGTTTCTGAAATGAGACAGAAATCTTACTCTGTTTTCATGTTGTGTGTGTGTGTGTGTAAGTATGCTGAGCACTGTTTGATGAGTGCCAACATGTACTTGAATATTGACTATAACCCTAGCATTAAATGTTAATGTGTGCATGTTTGACAGCAGGATAAAAATTTCGAGACCCCTCTGAGAATCAAGAAAAGCACAGGCATCCCTCGTTCCTTCATGGTGGAGGTGGACGATCCCAACATAAAGGGAGCCATGCTGACCAACTGCGGACGTTACGCAATTCCTGCAATAGACGCGTGAGACAAAAGAGTCAATGCTTTTGTGTTTTTTCTTTTGAAGAAATGGTTTTGAAATTTTGGAAGTTCTCTTATTGGCTCTCTTGCTGAGTGTTTGATGTGAAGAATGATACCACTCTTATCTGTCTGGAAGGACTGGAAGTAGGATGAAACAGCTAGCACCTCCTAAAATTCACAAATGAAAATGTAATTACCAGTCTTTATGCTAAGCTAAACTAACCAGCTGCTGACAGTTGCCAGTATATTTAACATACATACAAGCCATTAGACTGGTATCAATCTTCTCATCTAACTGTAAGCAGGAGAGCAAATAAGCATATTTCTCAAAATGTCTAACTATCCTTTTAAAGATTTCATCCAGGGAAAATGTGCAAACAATTTTAATACTTGTTCCAGCTTGTTCAAGAGTGTTAGTGTCTCATGATCTTTTCTCAGTTATTACCTCCCACCTGAATGCACTTAAATCACCTAAATATATCGCCTGCCTTGTTAACTGTTTTGCCCAAAAAACACCCACTTTTCTTTAAACCTACACTTTTAAAGTCACCCTGGTTAGAGACACCTCTAATCACAGGAAAAGTGAGTGTGTTCTACTGTCTGTCCATAGTCAGGCGTACGCCATTGGCAAGAAGGAGAAGCCTCCATTCTTTGCACAGGAGCAGCCCAAGTCAGAGGGCGAGGAGGATCCCATACCTGATGAACTGCTCTGTCTGATCTGTCACGACCTGCTGAGTGACGCTGTGGTCATACCCTGCTGTGGAAACAGCTACTGTGACGACTGTGAGTGTATGCTTCTCACACACACACACACACACAGATACTCGTACAAACTTCTTGTACTTTAAATGTAAACTCATTTTGATGTCAGTGTACAGGATCTGTATTAGCAGTGCAGGAGGCAGTGTGTCATGGTACTTGGTAACTCTCTAAATGAATCTAAATTAACCTTTAAATATGTAAATATTTGTCCAACTGTCTTTATCTCTTGCTCAGGTATTCGCACTGCCTTACTGGATTCAGAGGAACATGTCTGCCCCACTTGTAGCCAATCAGATGTCTCCCCTGATACCCTGATAGCCAATAAATTTCTGCGACAGGTAAATATGGAAAATATGTATTGATATTAGAGTTGGAGGGGGATTGATAACATATTACCTCTTTATTTGTTTTCTATATTTCCTTCACATGTGTGACCAGCGTTTCTGTCTGTCTCCCAATATAGGCTGTGAACAATTTTAGGAAAGAGCAAGGCTTCACCAAAGGTCTGAGAGGAAGGTGCAGCACCTCTCAATCCCAAAATCCAACTCCGACACTGAGCCCTACCCCCACCTCACCCCCTCTCATCATGCGGAGCCAACCTCAGTCACCCCTCCAGTCGACCCACAGTCAGCAGGTGAGCCTCATAATGATGTGTTTCATCAGAGGCAGGCAGAAAAAAAGATGGCACTGTACCTGAGTCAGGAGTAAACAGAATAATTACTGTTTTCTCTCCACAGTCAGATGTTTGTCAGGTCCAAGAGGAATAGTTCTCTTGTGTAAAAAAAAACACAATATACTGCAATTTTTAAATGTTTAAATTTGAACTTATTAAAGCTTAAACTTATTTATCATGCAATATGCATGTACATTTTTTAAATGATATTGTCTTATGTATATGTTCTGTGTGTTTGCTGAAAGTTTTCTCTAAAACGGACTGTTTTCCCTTCCTATTATTTCATTGCCTCACTTCTGTAGGATCCCCTCCTGCACCAATCACAAGCTGCAGAAACGCCACCATTGACCCAGGTGACTCCAACAGTGACTGGTCCTGCCTC
This sequence comes from Scortum barcoo, assembly GCA_023238725.1. Taxonomy (NCBI): domain Eukaryota; kingdom Metazoa; phylum Chordata; class Actinopteri; order Centrarchiformes; family Terapontidae; genus Scortum; species Scortum barcoo. Next base: position 17,764,323 of record CM041547.1, read on the forward strand.
TGCTCCCAACGTGCCGAGCACGTCGAGCACGTTGCTCCAGCTCGTGCAAAGCCACCCAGAGATGCCTGAGAGGTAAAATCATTTAAAGCTGTGGTGTGTGTGTGTACAGTGCCGCACCTAGTTGGAAAGGTAACTTGTGACTCATCGGATTTCTCGTTGTGGTACCTTTAAGTTACAATTTTTAAAGTCGTAACCCTCTTCTGTTGACTTCTGTAAAGTAGATGCTCAGAGAGAGTTTTCTTCTGTGGGCACAAGATTCAAATACCCACAGAAGTTAAACATTTGGTGCAATCTCTGATTAAACATGAGCTGAAAGGCAATCACACTGATGTGGCGCTGTAATGTATCTGCTGTTTATTCAGAGAGGCTGAAGAAAAGACGTGTGCTGACTCAGCGGCTGCTGCCCCGTCTGTACTGGTTTCACACAAAGACCCAACAGCTGCTCCAACACAGCTGATACCACTGGTGAGGACGCACAGAGTGACACACTCACTCTTTGCAGCAAAGTTTCCCTGTATGAAATCTGTGTTGTCTGTGCCCGCTCAGGTCAACCACACTCCAGCAGTAGAGAAGCCCCAGACGGTCAGTGTGAATATGCAGCAGTCAGGTGAGTTACTAAAATATGGTGTCTCCTTCTGGCTATTCAGTATCCATACAAGAAAGGATACTTAAAATGATTTTTCTAATGAATCCATAGGTCCCTCTCAAAGACCCTCTGGCCCACCATCATGCTGGGATGGGTTAGTAAAGTGTGTGTGTGTGTGTGTGTGTTTGTTTAGGTACTACTCTGTATTTGACTCAAGCCACTGTCTGAAGACTGATACCATTTCCTCTCTTCCCCACAGCTCCTCTTCCTCATCAGGTTGTCCCATAGGAGGCTGGAAAGAATGCAATACTCAGCAGCTTCCTCCCACCTCCTCTTCTTCTTCCTGTTTATATCCAACAACTCCTCCTCCTCTCTTTCCCTCCCCCCATTTCCACACGTTTCTCACCTCTCAGCAGCCTCTCAACAGTTACCCCCCTGGATACCCGCCGACCGCACCCATCTGGACGCTTCCAACCCTCCAGGGTTCCCCCATCCCTTCCCTCTGCCCCTCTACCTCCACCTCTTCCATCCCAGCACTCATCCCCAAGGAGTGGTACATGCATGAGAGAAAGAAGACGGAAAGGTAAATAAAATATTCAACTGGTCTGCATTTTCCCAGCAGTTATACACATCACATCTTAAATTACATTATCTTTCTTATTTAATTGCAGGGAGAATTGATTTGCTGGCTGTTTTATCCTTTTTTAAAATGGTCTTTACATAATTTCCAGGACACAAAATGGCTTATTGCAACTCGTAGGTGTCGGTTTAGGGAGATTACTTTGGGAATTGTTTGTGGGAAACTAATTTGGGACTTTGTTAATTTTCTGTTCAGTTTTTGTTCACTCAGTATCAGTATTGGCATCATATCATTTCATATATCATATCATCCTAGTATGAAGCCATTAGGGGGCTAGTAATATGAAATATGTCTACCTCCTCTCAGTTGCTAAGCCCTGTCTTTGTCTCTCAGGTCACCTCACAGACGATCTACCTACAGACGCTCCTCTCCTCGTTCCAAATCAAAGTCTTCAAAGTCCAGGTCTTTTCGTTCCTACTCTCGCTCTTCAAGCAGGTCAAGATCTCGGTCCAGGTCCAAAGGCAGATCAAGGTATCTTGTTACAATATCTTACATTCATTGTGTTGTGGAAAATGAACCTCTGGTACCATCTGTAATGTACATAGTCTAGCCCAACCAGATTTTTCAGGCCAGTACTGATATCTATATCTGATATCTGATACAACAGACGATAGTTATTTGAACACATAACGTCAACCTCTCTGATGGATAAACTTTGTAATGGTAACATTATTTCTAGACAACTTCAATCCTAGACGACTCAAACAATAACAAGACATAGGTGCCTTAAAATATGTGTGACGTGCAACATGACTGAATTTCCTCTTCTTTCTTCCAGACCCCACTCCCCTTACTCCCACCGCCACACTCACTCTCATTCCACCCACTCCTATAGCTATGGTTACAAACGTTCGCGCTCCCCTACACCGTCCTCGTCATCTTCACCTCAAGTGGGTTACGATTCCAGGTCCAAGTCACCGTCACATCAGCGCAAAAACAGCCATCACAGTCGGCATCACAATAAGAAGTCATCTTCAGGCGGCTACAGCTCCAGGAGGCGAGGAGAAGGGTCCCGGGACAAAGCGGGTGTAGCCAGTTATATGTATGCTCAGCATGCAAATCAAACCAGCAGCCTAGAGGTGGACAGAGAGCGTTATATGCAGTGGAAAAGGGAGTATAAAGAGTGGTGTGAGAAATATTTCAACAGTTATGTCGGCCACTTCCACCAGCTGTCTCAGCCCCTCCACAGTCTTGTTCCTTCTCCCCTCCTTCCATGGGGAGAGAGAGAAGGAGGCAGAAATCCCCCCTGTGCCAACTCAGAAACTCACACTCGACTCCCAGGTAGACGCACCACACGGATGGAAGACCGCTCCCCTCCGTCGCAGTCATCCAGTGACAGCCGCTCCCCTCCATCTCAGTCTTCAAGTGACAGCCGCTCCCCTCCATCTCAGTCTTCAAGCAACAGCCGCTCCATGCCATCTCAGTCCTCTAGTGACAGTCACTCCTCTCCATCTCATTCGTCCAATGACAGCCGCTCCCCTCCCTCGCAGTCGTCCAGTGATAGTCTCTCCACCCCATCTGAAGAAAGAGCTCAGCACAGGTCATATCAGCAGAGGTGTGACGAAAAGTACAGCTGCACGCCAGGCACACTTAAAGAAGCGGAAGTAGGAAATAAAGAACTGGAACTGGAAGAAAGAAGTAAAGCTGAAAAGGAGCAGAATGTAGAGAACCCCAGCACTTTAAAACATAACCAAAAGAGCATGAAGAAACATGAGGAAGAGAGAGGAGAGGAGTCCTCATCTCCTGGTGCTGCAGACTCAACAGATAACTGCAGAAAGGACAAGAGGAGTGACAACACTGAACCAAATGCCTCCAAGGATGGCACCCCGGCACAGGACGAAACAACTGGCAGTGAGGCCTTACAATCAGTCCAACTACCCATGAAACCAGATAAACGTTTGGATGAAGACTACGAAAGAAAAAGCAGAAAAGACAGGAATTTGGAAGACGAGAAAGGATGGCAAAGAGGCAAATATTCATACTCCAGGGAGGGTTCAGAGAGACAGCACAAAGAAAAGCCCAGCAAAGGGGTAGATACAGACAGATACAGAAACCGTGGAAGCAGCAAAGATTCTGACTCAAGATCAGAGAAAAATAGAAAAAGAAAAGGAGAGGACACAGAAAGGCACTCTGTTCAAAGCAGCAAATGCCCGAAAACAAAATTTGCAGAGGAACCTAAAACCTGCAAGACTGATTCCCCGAATTCACTTGATAGCAAGAGGCAAAAAGCAGAGAAAGTGGACAGGACAAAAAAAGACAGGAAAACATGGCCTCTGACAGAGAAAGACATCTGGGAGGGAGGGATAAAGGTAAAACCACAAAAAAAGATAAGCATCAACATCAACCTGGATGGAAAAAAGAAGGAAGATAAAACCGAAAAACAGGACTTTGGACCTGGAAGAACAAAGGAGGAAACTGAGAGGAGTGGTAATAAAGAGGATGAGAAGTTAAACAAAGGAGAGACAGGAGTAAATGAAAAGAAGGAATATAGTCGAGACCAGGAAGGTGTTTCTGAAGAAAAAATTCAACCCGATGTAGGAGCGATAAGACAGACATGGGAGAAAGTTACCTTCAGAGATGATAAGCGGGAGATGTGGAAGACAATAGCAGGAGAGGAAAAAGACGCAGGAGAGAAGAAAAAGGACAGAGAAGAAGAGGACGTTGACTTGTGGCATTGTGCCTTCAGAGGAATGGAGGAGGAGAAGAAGAAGGAGGGTAAGAAACAGTTGGAGGAAGGAGACATGACTGAAGCCAGCACAAGAGAAGTGACAAATGACGAGAGGAGGAGCATGAGGGGAGACAGGAGGGTGAGGAATGACAGCACAGGACGAGAGATGGGTGAGTTAGTCCCAGGCATCTGGAAAGACAGGACAGCTGGAGAAACCACATGCGAGGAGCTGATGGAGGGAGTGAAGTGGAGGATGAGGACAGAGAGGACAGAAGACACGATGATGTCCAAGTTACAGAAGAACAGAGACGAGATCCACCGCGGAGAAACAAACACCACGGTGGACAAGGGCAGGTCAGAATTTTCTAATGTAGCACTGAATGGTGGACTCTATATTATCAGTATTAGTGGAATATATAAAGATACATATTGCTGAAGAGGACAGACTATAAATTGAATGATTCTAAATATATTTATATTTAAAGCTGTAAATCATTACTTGGCTTGCTGCATTTTTGTTAATGCATTACGCCAAAAATCCCAAATAGCACATAAAATATATAGGCCTACATGTGAGCAAATGGGCTATTGCTGTAATTTATTTGATGTGAATGTTGCACATTTTGGAGCATTTTTGTGTCAGTAAAACATAGATTCTGGTCCTTTTTGTCTGTATTATTTTTTTAAGCACCTAAAGAGCCAGTCATCACTGAGGTGTCATGTAATTGATCATTAAAAAACCCAAATGAAATGTTTGAGGCTGAATGTAAAGTTGATTTATCTAAAAAGTTAATTATTCAATTACACATTCATTGAGTAATAAACACAAAAAATTCCACCTTAAAAGGTTGCTGCGGTAGAAAATATTTTTTTTTATTTCTCCAGTCTACAGCAACCTAATATTAACTGTAAAAGATGAAAAGGAAGCAAAACATACTTTCATTTTCTGACACAGCTAAAAAGATAAAAGTTTTCAAGATGTAGTTAAATTATGTAAAACCACTGACTTGCACACATGTTAATCAACAGTCACTGTATGTATTTAATGTTGTAAGTTATGCATTTCCTAAACGTAAGTACTGATTGAAAGTGTTTTTCTGTGTTAACAGCGTCAGCTTTGAGGATCATCAGGAGAGGAAGACAGTGTTGAAAACTCTGGAGGAGTTCACCCAGGACAGAGCCGCAGACAAAGACGATGAGCTTATTTTCATACAGGTGTGTTTGTGAGAGCAGAGTCACATCGTGACTTATGGGAGTGGAAATAATACATTTGCATAATGCTAATTAACAATTAGGTTTTTCATAATTTCTCTGACCTTTGGGGGGATGCTTTGTTTTAGACAACAACTGCAGCACACATTCATATGTGAACAAACAGGGATTGTCCTCACTCTTTGCTTCAGGTCCCTCGCTCCAAATGGGAGAAGGAAGAGTCTGAGGAAGAAGAGCAGGTAAAAGTGTTTCTGCCTCCACCCTCCATGTCTGCAACAGCAGAGATACTAACCAGCGGGGAAAGAGAGAAGGAAGATGAACAGAAGAGACAGAAGTTGATGGAAAGAGAGGGAGGAAGGGATGTGAGGAGAGAGAAAAACTCCACTTTGTCCACTTCACACAGAAGTGTGGCTCCCTCTAGTGGCAACAACAGAAGTGACAGCACCTCCTGGACAGACAGAGACAGGGGGAGGCGGATGGAGACGGAGAGACCGAGGGACAGAGAGAGAGGGAGGGAGAGCGAGAGGCCGAAAGATAGGCAGAAAGACAGCAAAAGGTCAAAAGGGAGAACAAGAGAGGAGGAGAAAGGGACACACAGGGAGAGAGAGAGGGGACACGGCAGCAGCGCCTCGCTCGAAAAGAGGAATCACCCTTCCTCCTCTCACTCGTATTCAACATCACATGATGCAGAGAGGAGAGACAGGCAGCGCGGGGGTGACCAGGACAGCAACAAGAGTTCCTCCTGTCCCGACGGGAAAGCCTCCAGAAGCTGTGAAAGCAGTGAGACAAGCAGAGCTACTGAAGTGCCTGATGAGAATAAGACGTATCGAGACATATCATTGGACTCGAAATTTAAAGACAAAGACCATTCCCACTACTATGACAGACAGCAAAACAGACCAGCAGGGACCCACCACTCCACATCTATACTCCCCCTCAGCCTGGGTAAAGAGAGAGACCCGGTCCCTGCCGAATCCTCTGCAGGGTCAGAGCACAAGGTAGAAAAGGGGGAGTGGAAAAGAAACAAGGTGGATAAAGTCATTAAAGAGGGCAAAGGGGAGAGAGAAAATCAAGAGAAGTTGGCCTGGAGAAGAGGAGGCGGTCGATGGGAGGATGAGGCTAATAAATTGGGCGGCCAGAACAGGTCGGGGGGGGGGGAGAGATCTGGAGGAAGGGGAGAGGCCCAGCAGCCGCAGCAACAGCCTCAGCTCATCAGCCAGCCAGGAGAGCGGCAGCAGCAGCAGTGACGACGACTGGATAAAGGAGAGGAGACGGAAACAAAAGAAGAACAAACAGAGGAAGAGACGACCTGCACCGGAGCTGCTGGAGGAAGAGGAGCTGAAGAAACGCAAACACAAGAAGTCCGAGAAAAGCAGAGATGAAGTGGAGGAGGAGAGTCGGGGAGAGGTGGATGACAGGTAGAAAGAGGAGGAGGAGCACGTCGAGCTTTCCTCAGTTATGTTGCATTAACTGTCGTGGCCAAAAAAAGTTACATTTGCTTGAATGATGTTTTTCCTTTCTCTGTCTAAAAAGTGCCTGGATTTATTTTATGTCTTTTTTTTCCCCCCACACATTAAGATTATTTTAAATAGTCATTAACTAAAATGAAAGTGAGCAAATGTGAAGGAAAAGCACTTTATTCTATATATAAAAAAATGAATGTGAATGAAAGAAAATGTGAAACGTTTTGACCTTTTGAATTATTTAAAGTTGAAATAATTTGCACACGCTCACCACTTGCTCAGGACTGCCAACAACTCTGGTTTATGTATCGAACCTGCAACATCACGGCTGGCATGAGGTAACTCTCAGACAGCAGGTAATCTGATTACACTCAGGAGCACAAGAGTGCATATAGAGGATTAATTTAAAGAGTATGTGATTCATTTAAAAACATATACTGTGAATATTTATGATTTGAACCTCTGTGTTGTATTTTATTTTCCTTTTTAACTTTGTCAATGTTTGATTTAAAGACAACCGCTGGATGGATGAATAATATACCAGAGGACAGTTTAGTTTTTCCTGTTTAGAAGGAAATAAAAAGGAACATCCATAAAATGTTGTGTTTTTGTCTTCCTGAACGCTTTCTGCTGCTACTACACGTTAGCATGTAGCATCTTTGACTAAAATGTGAAGTGACTCGATCATATAAAGAAACAATTTGTTCAGATCTCCATCTTATTGAGTTACGAAAATGGATTCTCAACCGAGTAGTCACCTGTTTTTCTTCATTTTGATTCAAATGATGATGAACATTTTTTACCACCAGCTTCATTAAAGGACCAGTGTGAAGGATTTAAGGGAATCTATGGGCAGAAATAGAATATACACATAATTATTCCAATATATTCATAATTATTGGTGTATAATCACCTGAAACTAAGAATTGTGTTTTTGTTAGCTTACAGTAAACACACAACAGGATCTAATGGTTATTTACCATCTGAGCTGTTTTTTACTTAAGATATAGCACACATACAGATAATCCATAATATAGACTGTAGAGACTGTAGAAAAAATATATTTAGTCTGTACTGGAAATAAAGAGAATTGATCCAACCAGAGTGTCTTTTATATTTTAATTTATTCTTCCAAGAAGGTGAGCTGTCAGACAACTGAGTGTGTGCTCAGCTGGATGAGGACTCACAAGTGATAACAGAAAAAGCACAGATATTTATAATGGGGTACAAACAAAGGAAAGGTGGGGAAGGGAGGGAGTGTGAGGTCTTGTCAACCCTTCTTAGTAGATAGTTTCAGGGTTACATCGTCTTTGTGTGTAAAAGGAGTCTGGCAGACAGATAGTTGATCAGAACATTGTAGTTAAGATTTAAAACCAGTCAGAGCCACCCTGCGACTGACCGCTATCAGTCAGAGGTCTCTCTTTTACAGCAGGTCAGAAGGTGTACTGTCAAGTCAGAGGTTTGTCTTTTAAAGGAATTTAGGTCTTGGTTAGTCTAACATAATATAAGGGCAATTTATAAAGAAAACATAATAGTGATAGTGGAATTTCCATTACAAGACCCCCTAATTCAAGCAAAACTTTGAAAACGAAAAATAAGAATACCTCTATATTTTATGTTGTTAATCCCAACCTCTGGCTATAGCTTTGACTTTAGCTAATGTCTCGTTGTCATTTTTACTAAACTGTTTACTTACTGTTAACATCTGGTCTTGGACATTTCAAACACAATATACCATCGACCTGCTATCTTTAACTGTGCAGCCTTTATTTTGAATTGTTTTACTGACTTGCTATTTCAGTCTGATTGATTTGGAGAGTATCAGGGTTTGGAGGTTGTTTGAGGTCTGATCCTGAAGTCTCACCTTCAAGTTGTCAAACTGCTGCTCCGTCACCTGTCGGAGGCTCTCCTGCTGCTCAGGCCTTCAGCGGGAGACTTCATCTCCGTCTCCAGTTGTTGCTGATGCTCTCTTCCTGCAGCTGGACGGCGATCCCTTTTTGGAGCTCGCTTATTAAATACTCCACCTGTCTCTGTCTGCGGCCTGGTGGAGAGCTTCTTGAAAGGCGACGTGTTGCTTTCAGCGTTTCCGCTGGGGCCACTTAGAGCCTTTTTGCTACCTGACAGTCTCTCAGCTTCGATCTCACTCGTCGAAGTCCGAGGCTGATGGGTTCTTTCTTTAAGTCGTGTAATTGTGGCGGCCTGTGAGTGATGAACAATCGTGTCTTTGTGTAACCTGTTGAAGGTCTAAAATTAAGTGATTCTGCCTGAAGAGACACTTGAGTATGTAAATACCTGCTGATCATTATCAGGGTGAACAAGGCCTCTTTCCAAAACCAATGTAATCTGCCTGCCTCTAATGCTCGCTGACAGTTTCACATCTCGTTTGCTTAATCCACACAAACACTAAAGCCTGAAAACCACAAGTTGCAGTTTTACGGGAGGTTATGAGTCAGACTATTTCCTGCGACTTTTCGGCTGCAAACCTTTCATCTTGTTGTTTTTTTCCATCATAGGAACCTTCAGCAACAATCCAACCATGACTGCCCTTCATGCTGCCTGTAGTGCTAAAGTAATGTTAGAATCGTACAGCATACATGCCACTTTACTTTTTCACTGGTTTCAAACGTGTAAAAATCTCAAACATGCCCACATACGTACAGGATCTCAGGAGCTGTAACAAACTCCGCTTTTCCTCAAGGCTTTTAATATATTTACTTATATATTTACTTATTTTATTCTCATTCTTTATATTTTGTATTTTAAGTATTTACTGTTTATTTTTCATCTGTGTGCTTCTTCTATCTGTATGCTGCTGGAAACGTTAAATTTCCCTGAGGGAGTCATCCCAAAGGGATCAATAAAGTCAAGTCTAAGTCTAAGTCTAAGTCTAAAGCTGACCATACCGAGTTTCACATTTGATCTGGTCTTTTGAATGAACCAGCTGTCAGAGACAACCAAATCTCTCAGCTGGAGTTCAAACATAACAATCAGCTGTCACGAGGTCTGCGTAAACAACAGGGACGTGTTTCTCTGCGGGTTTAGAGAACTCTGCTCCCTAAGCTGAGAATCGTTTCCAAAAACCACCTTTAGATACGTAACACGTCACTGTAGCTGAAGACAAAATTTAAAAGAATGGGTCCACTCTTTTAAAATAAAACAATGAAAACTATGATTGATTTTTGAGTTTTTTAAGTTTTTTTTAGGCTTTTGGTTGTGTCTAAGTAGCATTTACAAAAAAAAAAAGGGAGAAAAGGTGAGTGAAGATTTCTTTTTGGAACTTAAAGTACATCCATTTTGATGTTTTTCACCTTGATTGTTGGGGATCAAGAAATATAAATCGACAAAATATATTGTCAGACTCTTGAAGTCATGATTGTGGTGTGTATTTTTAAAGCGCAGAATAAACGATTCTTGAGGCGACCCGCTCTTTACCAAAATCTCTGTGCTCTTCCTCCTCTTTGTTCCCCTGCTCGTTGTCCTCCCTCCACTCCAATCTCCGTTTCCCCTCTTCTCTCCTCTGTGCCCACCCGGCTGTTAGCTGCCCACACGAGAATCGCAGACAGTTTGCCAGAGACTGAACGCAACAACTCATCTGTCTGCTCGCCTACGTGCCAGGTAAGGATGCCCACACTCGATAGAACAAATTTTGTTGTTGTGGCCTTTCTTGATGTCCTCTTTGCTTAACCTCGAAAATAAAAAAATGAATCAAGACATCAAACAAACACGACTGAATGGTGAACAGAGACGTCCAGTTTTCTGACAGGTCGGGGGCCGTTTGCCTTGTTGGGGTTTCTGTTTGTGCAGGAGGTGGGAAGATACTGAGATAAATCCGACAGACGTGTTCAATATGTCTGCTGTCTGTGCTGGCTTGGGTTATTGTGCCCACTGTGTGTGTGTGTGTGTGTGTGTGTGAAAGTTGTTGATGTTTGAAGTGTATCCAAGCTTTTCTTGCTTCATTAACTCACTACAAGGAAGACAGGGCAGAGATCCAGCCCCTCCGCCTCTCTTTCTGTCTCCTCTCTGCTTTGCCGTTGCGACTGCAGTCACTCGCCACCGTGCCAAGGCATGCTGGGATTGAACAGAGGGAATCTGGTGGGTGTGGGATGCCCGTCTTGGCCTGGGTCCAAACCTTGGGCGGACAGAGGGGGTGCCCCCGGATGGTCGGGCATCTCCTCTGCTGCGCGTCCTCCAAGATGGCCGCGGAACTTCATGTGGGCTCCCCACATCCCACCTCGCCCCTGCTTCCTGCGGCGTCTGCGCTTCCTCTGCACATGTTGGCTCTGAGGCGTCTGACTGTTTTTGTGCTGTTTGGCTGTCTGTCCATCTGTGCTTCAGTGCGTGTGTGTCTGGTGACAGACAGACAGTAACAGACTCTATCTGTGTCTGGCAGGCTGGCCGATAGATGACAAAAGATGCAGAAAATGTGAGAGACAAAACATCACATCAAAAGCAGACAGATGCACAGAGACACGTCCAGACCGACAGACCTAATACAGACAGGGAGACAGACAGATAGACGGACAGACAGATGGAACAATAAGTCAACTGCAGGTTAAGATGTATAAAATGACAACAACAGAGGACACTGACCCCGCATAACACAACACAAAGGTGCATTAGAGAGCATGAGACACCAGACAGATACAGATGGCAGACAGATGCACAGACAAAGATCAGGCAGGAAGAAGGACAGACAGACAGACAGACAGACAGTCAGGTGGACCCTGTAGCAATCAAGAGCAACATCCCTCCTGCTCTCTCTGTGTGGTGAGGATCAGAAACAAGGTACGCTTTGTCAGATTTATCGTTCAGCCCTCTTTCTTTCTCTGTCGTCCCGCCGTCTGCACCGCTTTGTTTCTTCCTCTGTGCTTATTTTAGCCTCATTTCTTTCTTTCTTCCTTTTTTTTGTTTTGTCTTTCTTTTTTTTCTTTTTTTTTTTTGTCTGAGCTCCCTCTCTCCTTTGTGCCCGTGATGTGTGCCGACGTCTCAGGGCGCTGTGCCAACGCTGCCTGATGAAGACTAAGCTGCGTGTTCTCTTGTTTGTGTGTGTGTGTTGGTGTATGCAGATCAGCTTGTTTGGGGCCGGTGGCAGCTGCAAACACTTGTTTGTGGCATTATGTCCACGTGGTGACTGAGAGAAGGACCCGCTGCCAGTCTGCCCTTTGAGATAACCGAGACTTTAGAATTTCATCTTATAAAGAAAAATACATGCACAGTGTCGCATGTGAGAGAAAACAACAACTGCAGCACGCATTAGGCTGCAAAAAAGGGAAAACATGCATTGTCCAATCAGCAAAAGGAATAGCAGAGCATAAGTAAGTAAGCATGAATAATATAAACAGTATGTGATCCATCACTGTGCACAATTCTGCAAATGCAAGCAAGGACTGTTTTTAAAACTATCCATGTCAGTGCATTCAAGGTCACTCTAACCAAACATTATGCTTTGCACAATTTGCATGCCTGCTTTTTGTTTCCCTTGTTGATCTGATTTGGTGATGTATTTTTGTGCAGTGTTCCTCCTGAGCAGCTTGGACGTGGCAGCATCTTCAAATGACCCTGGCAGAGATATTTTAGAAAGAAGCCCGTGCTCTCTGGCGAATTATCTCCAGGACTAAATCAGTATAAACACATTATATGTTTTAGCAGTGAAAAGTATGATATATGTAATTTGTAGTCAAAATGATTATTATCCCTTGATTGTGCCAGTGGTGAAAGACATTTAAATATATAAGAGATATTCCAAGAAATGTATTAGTTGTGCAAATCAGTATTATCAGCTAATTCTACTTGAAGTATCAAAAGTAAAAGTAAAAGTAAGAAGTAGGAGGAATTGGCCCTGTTGAGTGTTACACTATTATTGGATTAGTATTGCTGATGCATTAGTGTATAAGCAGGATTTTATTGTTATAGTTGATCTGTTGAAGTGGAGCTTACTTAAAATATTTTATATATATATAATATTTGTTTGGAAGTTCAGCCTATAACAATACATATCATATGGCATCATATTTTATAAACTAATATAATGTTTTATACATAAAAGTCTGTAAAGTAGCTGGTTAGTGCAGCTGTTATATCAATGAAGTGAACTAAACAGTATAATATTTACCTCTGAAATGTAGTGTTGTATTTAGTAGTAGTATGCATTTATAGGAAAACGTCGCGCAGTATTTGATGTTGCAGGAAGTTACAGGCCGGTTGAAGCTATGGCACATGTTCACGTACAAAATGCATGAAATATGAGCAAGAAAAGCTTCTTTGTGTTAAAACCCGACCAGGTGACAGATTTCACGGAGCTCGGCCGACTTTTCTGGTCATGTGTGTGTGAGGGAGAAAGAAATAAGCAGCTCACAGTGACTAACGCCTGCGTGAAGGTCAGAGGTCAGCTGCAACTAAACACTCCTGAGAGATCATGTGCCTTGCTCAAGGACTCCATCACATTAACGCACACACAGAGTGGATGCTGTGCGCCCACTTTACAGTTCACAGAGCATTAGGAGCCTCACTGGACCCATTGAGGTTTTGGAGGCGACAGCACAGTGAGTTTTCCTGAGCTGCTGCATGACTTTCCCCTCAGAACCAGCGAGGAAAAGGTCATGATTTATTTCTGTCAGCCACAAGTACCAAGCCCTGGGTTTAGCGCCCTCTAGTGGAGAGTAAATTGAGCTGCAGTTGGTTCGAGGGTTAGATTAAAACCAAAGTCAGAATCAAAACCCTTTAAGTTCAAAGTCACAATCAGATGATGTTCTCCAATAAGGGGGGGTTTATTGTACAGACTCGAACTAAACTACACAACAAAAAAAGCACTCATGGACGAGTGAGTTGTAAGGTTAAATTGTCGCTACACACACTTTGTATTAGAAATGTGTCTCTACTTTGTATTTTTGCCGTCTGCTGTCTCTGCCCTCGCGCTCACTTGTTTCATGAAGTGCCAGGAGGAAAGCTTGCTTTGAAAGAAAGAGTCTATTGGTGGCAGATGTTACTCTGGCAGTGACGGAATGTGTGTGCGTGTGTGTGTGTAGTGTAGTGGTATGTGCAATTGTGTGTATGCAAATTAGTGAAGCTTTTGTATTTCTTAATCTTGTGTGGTATTTAGCATTTGTAATGTGTCATGACAACATGTGCCTCGATGTGTGTGTGTGTGAGTGTGTGTGTTTGTTTGTGTCTGTGTGCGTGCAAGTGTGTGTGTGTGTGTCTGCACTCCTGCGTGGCCCTGTCTGTGACCACAAATGTGTGCAGAATAACAATGAGCATCTCAGGCTACCCAGACTGTGTGTGTGTGTGTGTGTGTGTCTTTGCCAAGGGCTAATGTTGGCCTATTGAGTTTAAGAAGAGATTTAAATCCCACCTCTCCTCTCTTCTCCTCTCCTCTCCAGCATGCAGGTAGTTTTGCAAGTTTTACCCCATTAACAGCACTTCACTGCACTTCAAAGACCATGTGTTTGTTTTTATTGCCTCCCTTTGAGAAGCTTCATTTGATTTCAGTGCACCATGAAAATCAGAGACTTATAGGGACCTGAGCTTTAAAGTAAGCTTTATTTCTTCATGGTAATATATTTGCAAGATTACTTCTGTTGGGTTCATGCATGCTGCAGGAAAGCTCTGCATTCGTGGCTGATGATGTCAGAAAATGAATCCTGGACACAAACATGAACGTGGATGTCATTGCAGAGATTTTGTGAATTTGCGGCTGATTGTGTCCACATCTGCATGCATCTGTCAACAAAAAGGATCATTCACAGCAACCCCTGCTTACAAGTGCTCTAATGAAAACCATGATAGATTAGTTTTCTCACATCATATTTATATAGATGAATATCATTATACTAAAATGGACTAAAGGCTGCACAGTACAAAATGAAATCTACAACCTCTGAATGAATTCTTAGATATAAAAATATATTTAAAATATATAATATAGATCAAAATAGATTCTTGACTGTGGAAAAAAATGTTAGCAACACAGTCTCACCCCATTCATTAGCTGCTCTGGAGTTTTCACTCAGTCAGCAGGGACTTCATCAGTAAATGGAGTTTTTCTTGAAATTGCAGCTGTTGAAATTTCCATATTTTCTGTGCACTTTAAGCATCTATTTTCCAAAATTGGGTGTCGGAGAGTTGACGTCAAACGGCGAGCATCAGGCTGCATTTACGAGAAACACAGGTGTAGCCCATAAAATTTCTACATTTTAAAAGTTCATCTTGGGTTTGAAATGAGGAAACGGACGTAGAGAGGAGGCTGAAAGCAGAAAGAGAAAGTGAGACGTTTGTTTACTGAAGAAAAGAGATGAAATCAGTGGAAGATCAACAGAAAGACTACGGTGGAAAAGCTGCCGGATTAAAAGGCTTCATGTTGTGGTGTGTGTGTGTGTGTGTGTGTCTGTGTGTACAAGTCTTTGCTTCTCCTTCTGCAGACTGTGCGTGACTGTTTGTTTACATACCTCCATTACTCTGCGTGTGTGTGTGCATGTAGACGGCTGCGCGGGCCGCCAAGGCGTTCAGATGAATCAGACTTTCCTCGAGGAGGACACGGATCATGCATATTTATTAAAACCTCAGCCTCTCTCTCTCTCTCGCCCCCTCTCCCTCTCTCGCTCTCTCTTTGTCACTCTGTTGATTTGTATGTTCAACACACACCAGAGGGCAGGCAGACGGCTGGGCTGTCTAGACACCTTATTTATTGGTTGTGTGTGTGCTAAAGAAAGTGACCACCCTCAGAAACAGCACACACATACACACAACCTACAGTCAGGTTAGGTAGTGTGTGTGTGTGTGTGTGTGTGTGATGTCTGCATTCCTCTGTACTCCTGATTGGATGAGTGTGCAGCATTTTGTTTAATTAGCGTGTCCAAGGCGACGGCTCATCAACATGCTGAGGGGAGGAGAAAAGAGGGGCGGCGGTGGGAATTATGCAGATTGCCGTGCTCTCTTGTCATCGAAATGAAGCCAGATCAACATTCTCACACACACACACACAGATATACACACACATTAAATGTAAACTGAGTGTGTGTTGTTTCTTTTTGTCCGAGAAGCCATTATTCATGTTTTCATGACCACTTTCTTTATTTACATTCCTTTATTTGTCTCAGTTAGCTCTGATGCTGTTGCTTAATCCACAATAATCCTGATAAGATGTTTTTACCGTCAGCTAAACAGTGCAACACTTCTCTGCAGAATGACACATCTCTACAACACTTTCAGAGGCCTGACAAAGCCCCATAAGAGTAATCAGATTTCAATTAAAATATCCAAGTACCAGGAAGTTGTGACTGTAGACATTTTTGGGATCTAATTAACCAGCATATTGCAATATTCTCCCTGTTAGTGAGAGCACTGGGCTCTATCACAGGGTTTGTTGTGTGAGAATAAGACTAAATACATTTAGAGTTACATGTTGACTTATTTTGATCTCCTCTGTTTCTTAATTTCTCTAAATCCTCACTTTCTTTTCCAATAAAATTTAAAATTTTCAAATGAACTACATTGTGGACAGTTGTAACAAAGCTGCTACAATTTAATCCTTTTTAAGCAAAAAAAAAAAAAAGCATGTGTTTTAAAACTGAATATTTATACAGTAACATCCCTCACTTGTCACCATATTGGATTCCCTCGTGTTGTTTACTGTTTGATGATAAACTGCTATGGATGACAGCATTGGCCAAATGGCCACAACACGGAAATGTGTTTGGTGATATACATATACACATACATATAAATTACCACATGTGAGTGAGACGCACAAAAAGAAAGAGTCGTGCTGAGGAAGTAGGAGACAGAAAATGGTGTGTGTGTGTGTAAAGTGTGCGTGTGTGTGTCTGCCAGGCTGGTGGTGTGAACCAGCTAGTTGATTGTCCCTCAACCATTGATATGGAGATGGAGAGGGAAGAAAAGAGCTGTGTGTGAGTGTGAGTGTGTGTGTGTGCGTGTGTGTCCTGCTGTAACTGAATCATAAAATTTTACAGCGTTGTAAAAATCAAAGACACTAGTTAATTTTATCCAGAACTAAATTAAATTATCACAGCAACAACAAATTTGGGATGCAATAAACAAAGCAATCAAAGTGCATAAATGAATAAAATATAGAAGTCTGTCTCCAGTATATCAGCATCCATTGTTTTCACATTTCAGCTCATGTCTCATGAAATTGTATTAAATAACAGAAATAACAGTGTTTCCCCTAGGTTTACAGGTTTGTGGGGGGGGAGGGGGGAATACTCGTAGTCTGGGGGGACTCACTTGTGCAACCCCCTAATATAATGGTAGGGGAAACACTGTATAATGATCAGAGTACAGAAACATCACAGCATAAGAGGCTCATGGAAAGAAAAACGTGACCAGTAAGGACACTGACACAATATGATGATAAAATATCTCTGACATTCTGAAAACTAAAAGCCTGAAAAAGCCTCATTAATATGTTTAGACCATCACAGGATGCTAAAAACACTCCATTAAGACTCCAGTTTACGATATAACCAAGAGAGGGAATCACCGTCTGGAGCACGTAACATTTGACACATTGGACTGCAGCATCAACACAAGCTGCAGAAAAGCCGTTGTGTAGCAGCAGAAACATTAAAAGAAAGAAAAAGAATAATAAAACACATGAAAACAGTTGCTATGAGCAGAGAAAAGCTCAACCATCACTGTTTTACTCCAACATCTTTAAGTTAGTATAAAGCCTGCATCACTGATGGGGTCCTCTTATGTTGTAGTTACGATGGGTCACATGTACAGGAGAAGATCTTTTTCATGAGATACTTCCACATCCCTTTTTAAAATACGATCATAAAAAGCAAAATTGGACAATCATTTATGGATTAAAGAATGTGTTGTAGATGATATATTTCAATGTTATTGAAAAAGGCTTCGCACAAACCTTAAATATAGTCTTGAAGGGTTGAATCGCTCTTTTAGCACAAGAATAAACATTTCAAAATGTAAATGAATGACTCCCTCGTCTTGCCATTTAGTAGCTTCATTGTGAACTTAACAAACTTAATAAAAAGAAAACCCTCTCACCTCCATCTCACCCCCCCCCCCATGTCTTTATTTCTCTCACTTACACTCTCCATTTTTAATCTCCAGTCATTTCTCACTCTGCCTTCCCTGCTCACTGAGATGTGAAAACTGCAGAGTCTCCCCCCTCCCTGTTATTCCCTCTTTCTCTTCCACTTTTCAGACCTCTCTCTCTCTCTCTCTCTCTCTCTCTGTGTGTGTTTCTTTCTTTTCCACTGTCACACTCTGACTGTCACTGCTGGTCTTTTGTTTCTGGTAGAATGAAAACCAATTGCCGTTTGGCATTGAGCCAGAATCCAGTAGAGACTGGGACACACACACACACACACACAGATTCTCATTAATTTTCAAAGTAAGCCATTAATGATCCAGAAAAGTCAAGAAGTTGCAGACTTTATGTTGATATTCATCACTTCAAATCACAGTGTATTAAGTCTGGGATAACTACATTTCCCGTGGTGGTATCTGCTGTTGATTACACATTTATGTGTCCTGCTGAGGCTACTGATCCTAGATAATGTGATTATTAACACCCCACTTAAAGCAAATCTCATTCCTTGTAATGTTCAAAAGGCTGTCACAGCTCTCAGTCCAGATCCAGAGAGGTATTTACAGTGACAATAACGAGGGAAAAGATTCAGCATTATAAATAAACTCAGGTCTCTGATAGATCTGTAGCTTCCGTGTCACAACACTTTTTTTTTTTTTTTTGCTAACTCTGCCCCTCCTGAGTCCTCCATGTTGAGTCTGACAGGGTGACACCTCCTTGTCACCAGCCTTGTGGCTAACATGATCTCCTTGAGCTTTCTGATGAGGTTCTCGTCTCTATGGCGAAATATGCATTAAAAGAAGAAATGCACAAATAAGTCAGAGTGTGCAGACGCGTGACTCCTTCCTGTGATATCTTGCTTTTGATCTTCATCTGCATCACCGTTATTACGCAGTGTCAGGCTGCGGCTTCCTCTCTCGCTCTGTGCTCAGGCTGAGGCAGCGTCAGAAATCCGTATGTCACCCGTTAGCAGCCCGTACATGTGAGGCCTCTTTGTTGTTTAACGCACATAAAAGGATGCGAGCTGAGGTGGAGTTCACCGCTCGCTCTACTGTTTCTAAGCAACTACAGAGAAAACGTCTGAAGCGAGCCACGTACTTGCAGAGATTGTTTTCAGACCAAAATGAATCAGAGACAAAAAAAAAGTGCTTAATATTCTCCAGGCAACAGTGTGATCACATTTAAAAACACTGTAAGCTGGCACTGATGATTTGCATTGATGAGTATGAACCTTTTCCAACTTTATTTTTTAGAGCTACAGAGGAATTTAGAAGATTCACAACTGAGGTTGTGTGAGCTCCTATATCAAAAAATGAACATAGACAAACTCCAAATGGCTTGCAAAAGCCTTTTCTCAGCCTTCTTGTTTTGGTTCTAACGACGTAAGACTGGAAACAGATGAGTGGGATCATCAGTCTCATTCTGAAAATGTTGGATGATGCAGCAAGGCTGTTAAACCCATGGAAAATAATACAGTTACTTCAGGTTATTAACTATTTGCATATTGCATCTAATGTTTTAAAAGAGTGCTGCACCGATTAAGCATTTCACTCCTGTAATGTTGTCAGACTCACAATGGACAGTTAAAGATTAAGTTAAAGAAAATGATTCCCTGCACTCCTCAGCCTTGTCAGATCCAGTTTCATCAGAGATGCAGGTGTGCTGTGCTGCAGGAGCGGCCAACGTGGCCTCGGGCTGATAGCCTCAGGCAGAGATGAGAAGCAAGCTACAAAAGTCTGGTAAACTCATTTTATTTAATTCTTTTTTTATTCTTAAACTTGCAGTCTTCAGCCCAGTCAAGGCTGACTCCAAATATGACAGTGACCACTAAATTAGATGGGTATACTTAAAAGATTACATGAGTCTGGGGAGTTTGATAAGTTTGATCTTTGCAGGTTTTGCGAGAGGTTTCGTACCAAAGACAGTTGAAAGAATAACACAAATGTCTGCACCCATGTCATAATACTGCATAATACTAAGGCCTTTAAAGGCTCAGTCACCGTTATACACAGTGATTTAACAGACGTTTATTTACATGAAAATCTTCAAGTTTATATCTTTAAAGACACTCACATGTAAGTCATCTCAGCTGACTAACCTGCAATGATTATATGAATCCAGCTACCAGATAAAGGCTGACGTAGGACACTTATTGAAGAGACAAATGTTGAGAAAATATTTAGACATTTCACTCACAAAAGATTTTCCAATAATGTCTCTGTGTGTGGTTTAGAAAATGTTTTCTTAGGCTAGTCTGGGGGAAGCTGCTGTGGAAATGTTAGTTTGTGTTTGGGCCGACTGTAACTCTACGCTGTTATGAATAAGTCATGCAGACAGAAACTCTACACACACACACTGGACAAACACTGGAGGATTCCTATGGATACACACAATGATAAATACTTTAATCCACACAGGGTCTTCTTCACTGTCAGGGCTTAATCATGTGAGTAACCATTCAGTAAGGTTTTATTAAAGCTGCTGTGAGTCATTGTGGAGGACAAGATAGGTGGGAAGGGAGAAGTGAGGGACAATGACGTAAGGATGGAGGAAGGAAGAAGAAGAGTTGGTGTAAAATAGAGAGAAAGATCATGGAAAATGATGTGTGTTGTTTCTATAGTGGGAATGAAATGGGGAAGTGAGAGAACAGAGAGTTGAATGAAGCGAGATGGACACAGAGGGAAAAAAATGTGTTTTCAGTGTTTTACCGACATAGGTTAAAACAACAAAACACTATAAAGATGCTGTATATCCAAATATCTATCCAAAAAGGTTAACTAACACGAAAACAAAAACTTTAAATCATTAATAACTTCCATTGAGCCAAACCTCTAAATCTGATCACCATACGCAATGCAGGAGGTCAACTTTAGATGCTTCTCATCGCTGAATTATCCTCCAGAGCTGTTACATACACAGTTTTGCACCTTCATGTTTTTTTTTAAATAAATTGAATCTATTGCAAGTAGAGTCACTCATTGTTTGTACTGATGAATCATGTTTGAAGGAAGCCCAACAGACCCACACAACTCACTCCATAAAGTTCACATGATGAAAAATAATCCCCTGCGCGGAGATAAATTCAAGAAATCATTTAATATTTGTTGACATATACTCAGTTGTTTGCTACTGCTGGCGCCAGCTTCATATGTAACAGACCAACATTAGAATGGTATCAATCATCTCATGTAACTCTCGACAAGAGAGCAAGTAAGTGCATATCCCAAATTATCGAAATATGTCTTTAATAGAAAGGTAGGATGAGAACAAAGTACTGCACTTGAGAGGGTTTTGAAAGTGGGTGCTTAACTGCATGTTCGTGTGTGTGTCCAGGATGATTGCTGGATCCAGACAGCCAATCATCCATCTCAGAACGGAGGAGAATAAAAGGAAGAATGAATATTTAAATGAGAGTTGGTCCATCATGATAAAACTAATCTGCATGGCTAACCAAAGGTCTACTGCCCATTTAATGTGTGTGTGTGTGTGTGTGCGTACGTGCATGTGTGCTTGTGCACCTTCCTGTAGAAATATGATGCATTGCATCTGGAACCTGCTCTGGCGTTGCCTAGGCGACGCCCGTCACGCTGGCAGGCCCCCGTTGCGCACTCAAACACACACACACACACACACACACACAGTGGTAATGAGAGACTGAGAGACTGGCAGCATGCCAGGACAATCTACACACACCCCTTCCCCCCATGCACTAGAACATTCTGAACACACGCACAGAAGACACATTCACACACGTACTTCATTTTGTGCTGCTCGGACTGGCATGGGGGTTGGGTCAGTGTGTGTGTGAGTGTGTGTGTGTGTGTGTGTGTTGTGTGTTGGAGGAGGGTAGAGAGAAAGGGACTAGAGGAAAGAAGTTAAATTCCCCTGACTGAAAAAGAAGGAAACTGTAATTCCATCGTCTCTTTTTCAGCCTGTTAACTAGATTGAGAATTAACTTCAATGTAATTACACTTAATTGACCTTTCTGCATCACAGATAGGCAGCAGGAGAGTGGAGTTAGAATAAAGGATAGAAGGTTGATTGCACTTCTATGATGGCAACATGTTGGATTTAAATGTGCGTGTGGAGAATTTAATGTGACGAGTCACTTCACTGTCGAGTTGAGCTCTCAGTCATTTCTGTCAGCTTCTCTTCCCCCTCTCACCTCCTGTGTCTGCCACTTTTTGCTCCCTCTCATCACATCACTCTCCTCTTTGTCATTCACACTTTGAACTGCAGTCTCACACACACACACACACACACACACACACACACACACACACACACTCACACACACACACACACACACACACACACTCCACACACCACTCATCCGCAAGAGGTCTGCTGGCTTGTCCTGCACTCACAAAGGCAGCGAGCAGTGGCTCTGTCCATGGCAGTGGCTCTCAGGTCAGCCTGCGTGCCACACATTGCATCATGGCATCACAGCACAGAAGCTAAACTGTGCTTACAAACTCTACCAGAAAACATTAATGTTTACTGGTTGGCACACTGCCTAACACTGCCACTCCTAACATTTAAAAGATCAAGTCTCCATCAAATTCTTCTTAATCTCAAAATGCCCCTCTCTTTCTCTTCTTTTGTAAAATTTGAAGTTGTTCCATTTTCAAAATCACAGAAGGAGTTAGGAGTTATAATTGCACTTGGCTTGATGACCTTTTCCATTTCCTGAACGATAAACTAAAGGTTAAACAGAACGCCTGCAGCATTTCAAACTTCAAAATATTAAAACACTCCGTTCGGAGTGAAATCACTTCCTCTGTTCTTCTTTTGCACGTTTACTTTGCGAGGCAGCAGTTTGGTCTCTCAGCTCTTGGAGTGATTTTGCCGTGTTTAAAAAAAACGTTCCCTCTATTCTGAGATAAACTTGGCAGGCTGGGGACACACCTCAGTGTCTTCCAAAAAAAAAAAAAGAGTGAATGTGACTACTTGAGTCACATTTCACAGCTAGCTATGGAAAAAAAAAAGCAGCCAACAGACTTGTAAAGGGAATAGCGTGATGAAGAAAATGAATGAGTGCCAGGTGATTCTGTTCATTCAGGAGGCAGCAATGATATGCAGTCCCTGACACAGATGTCACAGTAACACTCTGAAGGGAGAGAAGCAACTCCGTCATAAGACATTTTAAATATTAGCCTCCAACCACCTCTAAAGCTCACTGATTAGCAGGTTTATTTAATTAGCAGAAAACCTTAAGCATAGTAACTTGCTCCCGGCCAAGAAACTGTCCCGTACAAAATCCCAGACAGAGCCAGGCTAGCTGTTTGCCCTCGTTTCCAGTCTTTGTGTTAAGCTAAGCTGACCAGCAGCTGATCATATAGGGTATTTTCCAAATAGTTGACACATTTATATTAAGTTTTCTCTGTGATAGTCTTTTCCAGCCGTCTCTTTGGCACAGGTGGACCATCAGAGAGTCAATCTGTAGGACGAGCAAATTTGATCTCTCTCTCTTTGCCTTTGAATGTGGACGACTGAGCCAAAAGGACGTTCCCCCCCGCTCCCACGACAGTTAAATGCACTCCACCGAATGAAAAACACGAGGGTGCCAGGGCCGTCTTTGCCACGCTCATGAGCTCGTTGTCGAGATGCAGAGTTTCAGCATGTGACTCTTCTGTGCGTGTGATTGAATGTGGTCCCGCGTGTCCCAGCCCAGTGTCACCTTCCTCTGAGCTGTAAAAAAAAAAAATCTGCACGCCGGAGATGAATGACAATAAGGCCACCCAATCGCTGCGCCCTGTGTCCGCCGATCTGCACGAGCTCCTGTGTTAATAGAGGAGCAAGGCCGGCATTGGATGAGTGATATGAATATAAATGAGAGTGAATCTGAATAAAGGGGCACATTTGAATATGTTATGCGTTCACCAAGCACACTTATTGAGACTATCTGCATATTCAGAGCCCGGTGATGGATTATAGGGACAGAAATGGGAAGATCTCCTGGAAATCACAGACAAGTACCTGTCCGTATCGCAGAATAAGTTGCATTTGTGTGTGTGTGTGTGTGTGTGTGTGAGTCTGCACGCATGCACAATAAAGTCTGCAAGGGTGAATGAAAGTCGTCCTTGTCTAAAACAAAATCACAAGCAAAACAGATGATGGAGTAGGTGGGTATTCAGCGTGACGTGTGTGTGTGTGCACATGTGCTGAGAAGAGAGGAGGGGTGACCGTTCGAGTAATTGGTTGAAGACCAGGTGTAATTTTAGCCACAACAAATCCATTTCAAAGCTCGTAACCTGTCAGAGAGAGAGAGGCGGAGGGGTGAAGAGAGAGAGAGAGCCCTATGTAGAATCAAGAAAAATGGTACATTTTCTTCTTACAAGTCTGCGCAGTCAACTGGAGCAGCAAAAACAGCATTAAACAAAGTGCAGAGAGACAGGGGAATAGCACGAAACAAAGGTCCTGATGGGTTCCAATATTGTGATGGCTTTGATATTACCTCTAAAAAATGATGGTGGCTTCATCCATTTCTCATTTTAGATAGCATAAAATGAAAAATTCTGTCCACTAAAATATCTCTGAAATGTCAAGGTTGTCCACAGTCCCCGTTTATATTGTAACTCAATTGAACTTGTGGTGTCCTTGGAAGTGTAAAATACTATTAAAAAAACATAGAATATCACCAAGCAGGTTTTCCTTTTTTATAGCGTAAGCCATGTTATTATATGACATTAGCTAACCTACACAAATTTATTTTCTGGAGGCATATTTGACAAAATATTTGCAGGCTTTTAAATGGCGAGATCCAGTGTGGCGAGCGGGTCCCATCAAATATACTGGTGTGTTTAATTTGTGTGTTTTAAATTCACAAAGATAATGCAGTGCTTTGAGCAAATGCGCTTTACATCGTATGTTTTGAAGAAGATTTAAACGAGCAAAGGACGGATTTTGCTTGATAAGCTCAAAGGAAACGCAGTGATGAAAAGGAACATGAGAGGGAAATAAACAGAGAAGAAGAACGCGAGACAGACAGCACATGAGTCAGTGTGTGTGTGTGTTTGTGCTGATAGAAAGTGAGGGAGGAGGGCGGAGGCAGGAAGAAGATAATGAGGTTTGAGAGGGAGAACGTGAAAAATGAAGGGGTTGTGGCAGTTTGAAAGAGTGATGAATGATTTGGATCAGACTCAAAGGAACAGTGAAGAAGACACTGACACACACTTAATCATAGACATTTATGTATATATGACATATTTTTACATATATTTACATTTAAAGCTGGAAGTCACCAATCTTAATTTTGTCAATGTGAAAACATGATGACAATAAAGATTCTTGATTCTTGATTACACAGTACATATATTTGTATATACTATGTTGTTTTAAAGTGTTTGATGGGTGCAGATGCAGCTAGTTTAGGGAGGCGAAACAAAGCACACGCAGCGTGCACACAAACACACACACATGCTGCAGGCACTGTGCGTGTCTGTGCACAGGACAAGCCTATTACTACTTGACATGCAAATCTCTTTTCTGATCTTCTGTCTGTAAGTCTGTCCGTCTCCCGCTCACACTCTCATCCCCTTCCACATAATCTCTCTCTCCACGCTAACTTTCAGTTCCCTGCTCCTGCCTGCTCACTTTTTCCTTCTCCTCCCATGCATTCACATTTCAGCCCAATTTTCTATGCCCCTTTCCCTCTCTCTCCAGTACAATGGTCATCCCATTTCTACGTACTTCCAAACTCTTGCAGCTGCAAGTGTGACCTTTGTGTGTATGTGTGTGAGTGTGCATACGCATTTATGAAACACAGACTGTGGTTGAGCCAAACCCACAAAAGAATCCTAATCAAGGACAAACAAACCATTACACCCCAAAAAGTGAAAAGAGCAAAAACTTGCGTGTGTGTGCATGTTAGGTTATGAGGTGGTTGTGAGGGTGTGTACACGTTTGCAATTGCACAACTTTATCACAGCCGGCACTGTGTAAGTTAATGTGAGCATATGTGTATCTGTGACTGTTTGCATTGGTCTGCCCAAGTAACCAGGGTCTGTTTCCTACATTTGAACTGTGTGTATGTGAATGATTAAACCTTGCTCTGTATACACTGCTCAGCCTGTCGAGGCGACTGTCTTGTTACATGCTATTACCAAACTCTTTGACTTCACTGCCCCGCTCTTCTCCCAGTAAACCTATTCATGCACACATGCACACACTAAGCTGGGTTTCGAAACTGTAGATTTATCATTCATTGTGACATGCAGCCAACAAGTAGCTTTCTGCCCTTTCAAACACACACGTCCCAGTTACTAGTGGGTATTGGTTTCTGGGCCACTTTAAAATAAAAAGCAGTAGCTTAAAATATAGTTTTTGTACTTTTTATGTTCCCACAGATGTAAAAACCCACCGTTTTCCTCGTGGTGGTGACCTGACTCAGTAGCAAAGCGGGTTTGCTCTATTCTGCACTGTTCTATTCTTCTCTGTCTTGCTTTGTTCAGGTTTTTTATGCTGGCTGTCTCTGGACTTTTCTGTTTTGTTACAGCCTACCAGCTTAATCTAATGCTAGTCTGCCTCAGTATATTGTGATGCATGAGCAGACATTCACTGAGCGAGCCAGACAAACTCCCGGTCCTTTTATATACTCTGGTTGACCTAACTTCTAACCTAACCAGATTTTGAGTTGGGGCTCAACATGACCTGTTGGCAGTATGCATGAAGAGGAAAGGCGATCCTGGAGGTGAAAAAGTGCTGCAACACCTGTACAGTAATCCCTCGCTATGTCATGCTTCGACTTTCGTGGCTTCACTCTATCGCGGATTTTATAATGCAAGCATATCTAAATATATATTGCAGATTTTTAGCTGGTTCGCGGATTTCTGCGGACAATTGGGTCTTTTTATTTCTGGTACATGCTTCCTCAGTTGGTTTGCCCAGTTGATTTCATACACGGGACACTATTGGCGGATGGCTGAGAAGCTACCCTGTTTATAAGAATGTGGGAGGGTTTATAAGGGCTTAAAATATATAAAAATAACCATATAAACATATGGTTTCTACTTCGCGGATTTTCACCTTTCGCGGGGGGTTCTGGAACGCAATCGCCGCGATCGAGGAGGGATCACTGTAATATACAGAACAACTTTCTTAAAACGGACATTGTGTTTAAATGTAGTTTAACTTGTTATAAATATTATAATTATGTATCCTCTATTAAAACATGTTATTACTAATTGACAGACATGTGAGCATCAGGATTTGTTTGCATGGAGGTGTCAAAGTGCCGCAAAGTATCTGCTTTTATGTCTTTATATCTGCTTTTATATCTTTTTACCTGCTTGAGTTTGTTACAAAATGATAATACTTCCAAAATTTAATTTAGCAAGAAATCGAACCAACAACAACAAATCCTCGCTTTGTAATTACAGTATTACTTGACATCTGCGAAGGAACTTCAAACAACTGCATGAAGGCAGGAAGAATCCAAAATGCCGAATATACAAAGTGGAGGGATAAGGGACAAGAAATACTTTCCCATTTAGAGGCCAATTACATGTGAATTTCCAGTTGTCACTTACATTTAAGGCTGCAATTAACAAAAAATTCATTCATACATCAATTAATCTGCCCATCAGTTTCTCAATTAATTGGTTAGATTTTTGTTTTTTTTAATAAAAAGTCAGAAAATGTTGATCATTATTTCCAAATATGATGTCCTCAAATGTCTTTTTGTCCAAAACTCAAATATATTGTCATAGATGACTAAATAAACCTGAAAATATTCACATGTGAGAAGCAGAAATCAGAAAATTTGGAAACTTTTTCTTAAAAAATGAATCAGAACAATCTATGGATTATCAAAATAGCTTTTGATTCATTTAACAGTACTAGAAATCTACTGGGAAAACTAGATTTTTACATTATTTGGCAGTTATCCCCCGGTGCTGAGGTTACCCACTTGTTTGTATACTGTAAAATCTAATCTCCCCGTCTTTGATACTTGGGCAAATAAAATCCTTACTTGGCAGCTAATGAACCCTACACCTCTTTCCCTCTCCCTCACAGTCAAATACACACAGATAAGGGAGGTAATTTGTGCATAAGGATGGGGGTTGTTTTTGCCGTCGGCGGGTCAATGGTCACTGCTCTGCACACACGTATTGCCGGTCTCTCCTGTAAGCAGCAACAAGCTTTTGTCTCGTTGGTGAAACGTTGCAGTTTGCAGATTCCATGCTGTGTTTGTTTCTCTGCTGTTTAGCCATCTCTCTCAACTCTTTACTCTGTCTCTTTAAAAAAAAAAAAAGAAAGAGAAAAAAAAACTCTTTTCAGGGTTGCTTTCTTACATAACAGCCAAAGCCACGCATGGGTGGCTAAGACAAGCTTATGAAAGCGGTAGAGAGATGCTGGAAATCTCCATGTCTTTCTCAGTCTGTGTGTGTGAGACATGTATTTTCACTTTCCCACTCTGCATGCATTCAGAAGTTCACTCGACACAAAAAGGCACTTGCATTTTCTCTTGTACACACCGGAAAAAACAACAACAAACCAAAACTGGGTGCTTCCACGTCGCTGTTCCTCAGTGTTCGACAGTTGCAGGATGTAGTGACAATGGCGCTTTGATGAGGACCTTTGTTCACACACAGCCGCACAACTGACTGAGCAATTTATTCAAAAAACATAAGTTATGTTGAAAAAAGGGTAACAGAGAGGACACCTTTGTCAACATTTTACATATAAAC
Source organism: Scortum barcoo (assembly GCA_023238725.1). Taxonomy (NCBI): domain Eukaryota; kingdom Metazoa; phylum Chordata; class Actinopteri; order Centrarchiformes; family Terapontidae; genus Scortum; species Scortum barcoo. The sequence continues at coordinate 17,792,657 of CM041547.1, forward strand.
TTTGTATAAAGTGTAGAAATTATGGAAATTAAAGGTGTTTTAAAGGACTTAGTTGAGGAGATTTTAAAGGATAAAGCATGGAGGTTACATTAATGCACAATGTCGCTCAGTCTGTTTGCTATGATTTCCCATTGTTGTGTATATGTAAATGAATCACAGTTTTTTGGCAGTTTTCACAGCATGAAAAAAAATTCATAGCACACCATTCCTACTTAGATTGCACAGAAAATGAAAATAATAAGTATGGCAAATAACAATTAGCAAGGAGGTCTGACACACCCACAGAGAGAAAGTAGTGATTCATTGTTCTGCTAAAGGACGCTTCAGCAGGGTTTGGCTCTCACAACTCTCTGTCTCTACTCCTGGTGCGTAAGTCATTAATGCTATTATCTGAAATCTGTAGATCTGTTTGAATGTCAATTTGCCAACTCAGGATCCTAATGTTGCCTTACAATAGTTTATGTTTGTTGTGTATCTGTCTTTCCTTACATTCATAGAGAAATACTTAAATGTTCTTGTTATAAGCCAATGAGGTCTGGCAGGAGGAGCAAGATAAATAATAACGAACAAACAAAATTACTTGACAGGGTTAAAATAATTGTATTTAGTAATCCTTTTATTCTGATACTCATCAGGATATTAAAATGAAATAAGAGTAAAACTGTAGAAACCTATAGAACAATGTCTGAAACTGCCAATTGAAGATTACAGTTTAGTTTGACTACTCCAGATTGTTCGGAGTCAAGTGTTGAATGTCTACTAGACCAAGGCGTTAGCTTTACAATTACATAAGGTGGGTATTTTACAAGCTCATTGTTACACTCAATATGTTTAAATCTGACTACCTATGCCAACAAAATGATACATTGGTTTAAGTCTCTCCAGAAGTGTATTCCCAACAATATGGAGAAGGCTTTGAAACAGAATTTAAAAAGGAAGAAGAAGACATACTTTATTGATGCCACTGGAAAAAATACAATTTTTTATATTTGAAATACACACATGCACAAACAGGGCCTAAACAAATGCATTAATGAACAAAGAGAGAGTACTTTATATTTATTCATTTTAGAAAATTCACTCAGCAGAGATGCATCTATCACAAAAATGTCGTCGGTATTATGGATAGTCTGCCAACCAACGTTTATCTAACACACTTTAATTGTGCTGCAGCAATAATGTCATTAATGACGCAGAGAAAATGAGCCATGTAGTATCTGGAAGTCTGTTTTTTCATTCTGCCCATTAGTTCACAATATTGACCCGCTTGAAAGTGAGTAGGGACGAGTGAATGATTTTGCTAAACCTTAGTTTCTCTTCATAATGTTATGAGGGTGGTGAGCGGTGTGTCGGGACATCTCAGTATTTCAAAAACTCAGGCTCACCTGAAATATGACTGTTTATCACTAACAGTTTATTTATTTATTTTTTTATTCCATGTGTTACTGTGATGATTATTGTTGCTTTTGGGGTCATTTGGGGAACAAACAGAACAAACAGGAAACATGCAACACTATAAGCCACCTTGTTTTTTACTTCTCCTTCTGTTATTCTGTTCTATAAATATATATATATATATATATATATATATATATATATATATATATATATATATATATAAAAATCTGTAAGGTGTTTTATGGTTTGAAAATATGATTTAGCTTTGTAGGTGTTTTATTATGCTGGTTTTAAGGGTTTTGGTGATAAAGCCAGTTGATAGCACCTGGATGATATGATTGTACTTGGGCAGGTGAATATGGCAACAATGAGAGATACTTTAGGGATTTATTTCTATGGTGGTATTTCTGTCACACACAGTGATATTTTAATTGTATTCTCTACTGTGGGATGCTTAAACCTTAAATTAATAAAATGATTTTTTTAATCTTTTAGGTCTGGTGAATATGTGGAAACACTTGTGATGAATTCATTAACGTGAAGCTCCAGGGCTGCTCACCTTAAACAGAGCTCACTTTACTGTTTCTCGATGCCATTTCTCTACCTTTCGGCTGCGTCTGGTTTTCTCAGTCAGAGGAAGTGGTGAAGTGTGTTTCCTGCCTTCCAAACACACTCACACACACACACACACACACGGAGAGAGAGAGAGAGAGAGAGAGACACAACCGAGGTGACTGCGGAGAGAGAGGAGGGGAAAGCAGAGCTCAAGCGAAACAAGGTTAGCCAGCAGCGAGTTAAGAAAATGGCGATCATGCAGGACGGATGCCTTCCCTCGTAGATGCTGCAGACGCGTTGAAATCCTTTTAGCCTTACAGCCGGCTTTCCTTTCCACTCTGTTGCACTTTATACTTCAATGAGGTGAGGTTGTTGTTGCTTTCTGGGTGGGTGACTGTTTGTTTATTATTTTGTCGAGCTAGCCGTCCCCGGAGAGGGGAGCCGAGAGGGAGCAGGCAGACCTGGACGAGGTGTCGATGAGCTGATCTCTTGTTTAGTTAGCCGCGAAGCTAAGCTAAGCTAAGTTTGGCTCGGTTGCACTGCAGCTTGCAAACGTGAAAATCAAAAACACGTCGATTGATAAAAGCATGCATGAGTTCGTGTTTGCATGTAGGTTAATTTACATTTCAAGGCGTGTGGTTTTTTTTTGACAAGCAGACATTTTGCATTTGTTGGCAGGTTAACCTTGTGCTAACGCTAACTAGTCGGTTAACCTTAACTCGCTAGCTGTGCGCACATATCTGTCAAAATAGACTATTCCGCCTTAAAGGAGACATTACTGTGTGATTGGACTTGTTAATCACTGAGAGACGATTATTTGTTTGATTCTCTGTCCTTCTTTGATGATTAAATAGCGCAGTCGCTTGATTTTAAATAAGACCGGGTGAGTTAACTAGCCGCGTTAGCTTTCAGCTAGCGTTAGCCAGCATGCTAATTCGACGACGTAGGTTGCTCGGCGACGGCTCCGAGTGCCCGTCCGGCTTTATTGGTGACCTGTAGAGGACACACGGTGCTTCGTGTGAAATAAAACATTTAGAAAATGTTGATGAAACGTTGCAGACGTGTGCATTTTGTGCCGAAATGGTGAAGATGCAGAGTTGAGCTCCTACGTGCGTTTTAACACCCTCTGTCGGCCGAACACGGAGCGGCTGCTTAGCTTTACACCAGACCTCCTCCTCCTCCTTTTGCACTCGTATTCCCTCTAACTTTTTCATTTACACCGCGCTGCAGAATAGGGCACTGTAATATAATTGCATCGGCTGTAGATTGAGATGCTCTTGTTTGCACCGTTGTTTAGTTTTGGCTCCGCGCTGGAGGAAAACACACACACACACCAGGCGAGAGAAGCCATGTTGGTTAAGCTGTAAGTCAGGCAACAGCTGAGATAATGGCCGATCAGGACACGAGCTGTAACTCTGACCTACACACTCTCACTTTATCTGTGACTCCCTGACAAACACAGCCTCTGTTCATCTTGCAGGGCCTCAGTTTTACGGGGCCCATGCTCGTTCATTGCCCTGTTATGCAGCTCAACCTGCATTTCCACATTGACTAATTGAAATGCCTTTCATACTGCATTTCATTGCAGTCTGAGTCTCAGGGTTTGTGTTTATTATTTCTCTTTGTTTGGATGTTGTGGGCGAGGTGTGTGCATTTTAACCTGCGCGTCTTGGAATAATTAAAAGGAGCTGTGTTTACTATTTCTGGTTTTGCACCAGTTTGCACAACCCCTCTCACGTGTCGCTTTCACAAGGTGTTGTTTAATCACGGCAGACCAATAAAACAGTATAACACCCGTATGCAGGGTATCTTTTATTTGCAACCAGGGTTTGTTTAGGTAGATGTGGCCTTTTGGTATCATCTTATCTCTTCTCTCTCTTTCAGAGATTTGGAATTGGAAGCTGTTGCCACCAAAGAAGCTGAAGCATCTTAACAGGTGAGCGTGCCAACATAAATAAACATACACAAATTTATATCGCCTCTCTTTAGATGAAAGCACGACCTGTGTGTGTGTGTGGGTTGGGGGGGACATGGGATGGGCAGCTGCTGCTTATGCAAGCACATGCAGTTCCGTTTGAATTGAATTGGAGGGTCTGGGTTGGTCTAGGCCACATTGTGCTGAGTAAGCTTTGCTGTTTTAAAATCGCAAAATGAGAAGCCAGAGTCCCGATGTTTTGTGTGCGGAGAGGTGTTTGTGCAGCTCATTGTGTCCATACAGTTGGTCTACATGCGGACACACAATAGAGCCGTGGACCGCAACTAGTCGACCAACCCGCTCCAAGGGCCACGCTGTCTGTTTTTTAGATCCTAATTCTGTTCCTACATTTGTTGTTGTTTTGATTATGTGTAATTGTAGAGAGCCAATGCACCAACTCACCTGCGTCTCATCTCCAAAAGTGTCTGCTGTTGTCAGTGTTTGGGGACGTTGTTCAGACAGGAAATATAAAACATTATTAGCCGCCTTGTTTTTCATGCTGGCTTGCTCCTGTTTCTGTTTGCTACATATCTTTTGTAAGGTGTTTCATGGTTTGAAATATTACTCAGCTAATGGCTTTGTAGGTATTTTATTATGCTGGTTTGTTTGGGGTTAGTTGCTAAAGGCAGTTCATGTTTCACATTTTCCAGGAGAGTGTGTGTGGGACTGACTGCTGCTGAATGTGATGTAATGGTAAACTATATTAATACCCTTTTAGATGTATAGCAACATGATTTCTTTTTCACATTAAATGTCACATTAGCAGTTTTATTGGATCTAACTTTACCACACTAATATTCAAAGGATTTGTCTTATGAAGTCATGTTTCATTTAAGGATCATGGTACACATTTAACTCCCAACACATCACAGTTTAATTCTGGATGTGCTTATTTTCAAATGGCAGCAATTTTGTATAAAACAAAAGTCTTTTGTTCCATAAATAACACGCTGGTAATTTCAGTTTCAATTGTTAGCTTTTGGAAAATGGTTTTCTTTTTAATGTTTTATATAAGAGGTCCTGTCGTAAAGCTTACAAATAGCATTTGGTGGATATTCTTATAAAAAGCTAGCCAAAGTATTAGAAATTGAATACATATATAGCATATGTGGCACCAGTGGGGATTACCTCGTTCAGGGCATAAACTAAATAAGTGTTGAGTGCTCTGAAGCCCTTCAGTTATGCATAAGCAAAACTTAACCGTGAGTCAGTTGCTAAACACAGACTCGTCATCTAGCTCGCTCACAGATACTCACAGATCCAGTTTTTTGCTTGTGGACCTGCTGTATTCGTAAATATAACACAATGAAAAAATAATGTGTAATTAGCTGTGACTCATGTTATTTCCTTTGCTTTTGTAGAACAATGTGCTGTCTAGCTTCACTTTCGCTTTTAGTTGTCTGGCTCCATTCCCCAAATTACTGTTCTCTAAACATGTTTTTAGTCTTCTCTCTAAATATCAAGGCGTTAACTCTATGCTGAAAAAGCCATCTTGAGATTGACGTATTTGGAATTTAATACAGCAGTGCTATAAATTCCCAAGATGTTGCTACATTGGCAGGAGATCAGGTAGTTGACCATTGCCCCTCGGAGCAGTAAAGCCACACCTGCAGATGATCATGAGACTTGAACAAGCAAAGAGCAGAAATGGAGCATTTGGCAGTGTTGACCTGTGCAGGCTCCGTCACGATGCAATCCACACAAAGCCAATTTTAGGTGAGCAAGTTGTTTAACTGTGTGGATGGATGATTGTCTCTCTGGCTTTACAATTTTAATCAAATTAGCGCAGCTGAGTTTCTGAATCGTTAGAAACAGACTGTTGTTTTTATAAAACTTCAAACCTCCATTCAGTTTTTATTCTTGGTGGTGAAATGTATTTATTTAAACCTGTGCAAGGGAATGTCTATATTTTTAGTGGTTCTCTAAAGTAAAAATTTCATTTAGCATTTCATTTATACCTACTGCACAAATTTTGAGGAAAATCTTGTAATTTTTGTACTTTACAAAACATAGTTTGGGAATTAACAGTACACTGTTTACAACATGCACAAGTACACACGATTTTGTTTTTTTATATAGTTCAGTTAGAAAAAAACTCATTTGAATCTGCATTTTCAAAACCTGCAAAAAGCCTTGCTGTAGGAGATACTCTGATGCATGACTTAAGCCACCCCCCTCCGCCAGCAGCAAAATTGAATTGCTTTTTTTTTCAGCCAGAAATATCATATTGCCTCTCTTAAGTTACACTGACCTGAAATGAACCGACCCGTTTTTGACTGTGCTGTTGAAACGGCAGGTTTAATGCAGCTAAGCTGGAAATGTCACACCTCGCAGTGTCAGCCTCACAAAGCCTGCGCTGTTGGGCTGTTGGTGATGAGGAGATACTTGTTGTCATTCACTAATTGAGTGATGGCTTTCCTGAATGGAGCCTCCAGTGTTCAGCCTGTGTGAGAACATGCTAATGCAAATTGATGCAAATGACGTGGTGTTGTACATGCAAATTAGCCACGCGACCACCCTCTGGCTTTTGTTCTTCAGGGCCAGACGAACTTGTGAGTGCATGTTTGTCCATGCTGGCATCCATAGGCCTATGTTTGGGTGTATGTCTAGGCTGCTTGTATGAAAACTGCTACTTCTACAAACCTACAACTGTAATCAATAGTCTGTCTCTTATAAATTTGAAAGTCCTCGCTGGCTTCGCTGCATGACTCACTTCTGAGAGTGCAAAACACTCCTACAGGGTCTTAGGATGCAGTTGTCTAAAGCCTCAGATTTCTGATCTCTTCCTCCTCAGAAACCCAAAAATAGTTTGATTATTTTTAAAGTCTTTCAGCTGTATTTAACAGCAGGCAGAAAAGAGTTCACAGAAAAGGCAAGTGGGTGGCATCGAAACCTGTACCTGAGCTGGAGGAGCTTTATATTTACCTGGAGCACACACCCAGAGGCAAATGGAGAACGAAAGAATCCACATGTGCTTATTGGACTCTAATCTGTTGGGCTACATGGTTGTACATAACATCACAAGTGACCTTTTCCAACTATTTTGCTCATCTTTCATCTGTGTGCTGCTCTTTATCCCTGTCAGCCCTCCTACTGTCTCAAGATGGAAAAACCAAAAAGTATGTGCTTAATAGTGGAATCAGCTGTCCAGATTGTTGTGTTGTAAGTGGATGAAATAACAAAGGCCATATTTAGAGATGAGATATTTTTGGAAAGCGATTCCTTTTCATCAGTCTGGTGATCTGTGTGTTACCTTGAAGATAGCAGCCCTTTTACTGTCTGGAATGTGTTGTTGAGTAAAGCAACACAATAAATGTAGTTTTTGTATTTTGTGGATCATAGAAGATTAAATTTCTCATTTCATTTTATTCTCAATGTCCAAGATTATAACAGTGAACAGGAACTGCAGTTTTGTACAGGCATAACTTGCTGAAGATGTTTTTCTTTCGAACCTTTAGACATTCTGGCAAATGACGAAGGGCAATTGTATTACTGGCCTGATTTTATCAAGGTTGTACATTAACAAACTCAATAAAGAACAATAACAGAAAGCACATGGTCAGCACCTCTGCTTATCTCTCCACAATTACTGCATGTTTTGAATCGTGGCCCATATACAGTATGAAATACAGAGTATACCAGAATGTAGCGTTTGAAGTACATTTCTCAGGTAGTGAAAGAAATAATACAATGGTCATTGTTTCTAATTACTTGAAATTAGTTTTTAAGTGAGCTGCTACTGCTGAGCACATCTGTGATATGTCATGTTTTTTTCTGGGTGGGTCCTCCCTCTTGAATGCCGACCCTTGGCCTCACACACAAACACACCTCACCTGCAGCCATGACCTTTAAAGGTGAAAGTTAAGACTGTGAACAGCCATGCATTTAGAAACAAGAGGGGGTTAGTGTGAGGGCTGCTACAGGCATCAGTTAGGAAAAAAATAAAGTCAATTTTAAATAGCACATCTCTGAGTTTGGAGGCTCATTAGGTGCCAAAACTCTTCATGGCTCTTTCAAATGACTTAGATGGGATTTTACTAATTTGGAGAAAGCATGTTTTCTAGCTTGGATATCTTTGCATCGTTAAGAAAAGCTAAGCAACATGGGGGCAAATTCTCATTTTCTTTTTGTGTTTTTATAAACCAAACAACAGATTAAAGATTGCAGTGAAATTTTGGTTAGTTGCAGCATTAAACCTGAAGAACTATGGTAAGTGATACAATTGTTTTTAGTTAATTAGTTCTAAAAAATCATCTAAGACAGTAAAGAAAGAAAAGTGCTTACAGTAGAAAGAGGTAATGCAGTTGAACTCGAACATTTCAACTTTTAATTTTTTAATTGCTGATACACTGTCATTTTTAGCTATTTAAATGCAGGGTAGTCTTTCTTTTTTTTATTTTTATAAAGTTTAGTACCATCTGGCACTAGAAAAAGAAAAACCAAACCATAAAACATATTTGCAATTCCAACTTTGTTGTTCCCGTCTTTACCTCCTCCTGTTGTGACTGGCCTGTTCTTCTTTATCTGTCCTTTTCCTTTTGGTGACTCGCGGTGCCCCCCTCCCTCTGTCAGCTGTAGCTGTCGGGGGATGGGCAATTGTCGGTCCATTCATAAACAGATGCTGTCCATGGTGTGTATGGAAGCACTCCAGGAGGGCCCCACCATGCTCTGCTGCTGTTGTTGTTGAACCCAGAACCATCTGCTGAAGCACTTAATGGTTGGAAAGGAGTGGAGGAAGGAGAGGGGGGCAGTATGGGAACAGAGGGACCAGGGTGGTGACTTAAGGTGGTGGCAATAAGAAAGGGTGAAGCTGCTGTGTAAATTTGCAGTTATTTTATCTGAATCATTCAGAACAGTTTTGTGTAAATCCCCCAGTGTGCAGGAAGTGAACATGAATGACTTTTGATGACGGGATCAAACACCAAAGCATGACACTAATCTGTTTGTCAGACTGCGGTCATCTTCACACTTCAGCTGCTGGAGCTACCTATGTACTAATACTACTACTAAAGATGTTCATGGCCTTTTTCTCTCATAAAGATGACCTAAGATCATGCAAAGGGCAGCTTAGTGTGTTTCTAAGATCTGTATATTACCGGGATATGTGTGAGTAAGAATAAATGTACCACTCATTTTTCATTTTTTTGTGAGATAAAATATAAATGATTAAAAACAAATCTTAGTTACTAGAGTTTAGTTTATGCAATAAATGTCTCCAACATTCTCAAAATTTGATTCAATTTTTTAATCTTGCATCAGTATCTCACGGTAACATGATTTCAATATTTCTATAAGCCGCTGTGCAGTTATCAAACTAAATGTGCCAAATGATTTTAACGCTGCAGCCCCAGTGTCTGTCTGAGTTGTTTCAGCATCTCTGTACGTCTGTCTGTTTATAGCTAAGGTAAGTGCTGCACTGTAATCCCATTATCGGATTAGACTGCAGCCTGCAGCTTTCTCCTGCAGGCTAAATGGCACACCCACCGGGACCAGTGCAGCTAAACTCAAGACTCACTGAGGGAGAAGCCACAGTCTGATTACTAACTAATAGGACACTAATAGGAAGACATGATTTGATTTTGGAGCCAAAAAGAGAAGAAATACTCTAATCAGCCAAGTGTCATGAAATTACAAATGTTAAAAAAAAAACTGTTTTTATATTTTGGGGCCAGATGTTTTAATCATGCCGCCGCCGCTGCCAGTGAATATACACTGGAATTTGCTTGGTTTGTTCAATCCAAATTTTAAATTTACAGTGAAAATAAGATTCTGGCAATTTATCATTTAACTTAATAAATGACTTAAATGATTGATTAGTAGAAATTCTGTCTGAAATTGATTCCATTGACATTTTTTTGTTTCTCGCTATATGAGCACTATAATGTGTAGTAGTTATAGTTTATAGGGGAGTGTTTCTGTGCTCATCTTAAACTTGAATAGGTAAATGATGGGGTTTGTTGGAAAAAATAACTAGAATGGTTCTGTGAATTTGTCCGTACAATATGAGTGATATCTTAATGTTGTTGGAGCTTCTTATCAGTTATGAGGATGTTTTTCCGTTCTGTGTGTCAGTCTGTGTTACTCCTCTCTATTGTTTGGATGGTTACCAGATTATCTCAGTGCGTCCAAGTTCAGCTTATAACAAAAGCGGCAGACTCTCTGAAATTTGGATAGATTTTGTACAAAGAAAGAAATTGCTCAAGGTGTACATCATAAATTTCTTTATGAAGCTGCATAAACAGCACATGCATTCTTGTGGAACATAAAACACAAAATACAATGAAAGTAATGTTATTTCCTCCTGCTGTCCACAGGGAACATACCCATAGAGGGAAGAACAGTGGATGGAAGAGAGAGAGAGACGGAGAGTTTGACCAGGAAGGAGGACAAGAAGAAACAGGTCTGGTCAAAAGGTGAGACAACGCGTCATGGCTTCTGTCTTGTTAGGAGCTGTGGAATGTTTTTTTTTTTTTTTTTTTTTTTTTAAATGGCTCATTTGGATAATTTACAATTCATTCAATTAGTTTGGACAACAGAATTTATAAAATCAGGATATGATAAAATTTAAGGTCGATAAAAGATGCTATTGCTCAGCGCTGGGTCCAGCTGTATTTGTATATACAGTTTGTCCTTGTTTGTAGTTATTCTCTGTAAGATCTCAAAGTATTTGTGATTTATCGGCATCTTCTGCCTCTCAGACTCCAGCTTCCCTTTCCTCACACAGGGTTATTAATCTATACTGAGCAACGTGCCACTAAAACCATAAGGTCCAGTTCTCATAGTGTTCAATAGGCCTGTTTTGCCAAACACCTAGTGCAAGTCCACACTGTAAGAACAGATAAGATTAATATTGCACATCGACAGACTTGTACTAAGGATAGTAAGAGAAATACTGCCGTAAGCCTAAAATAGTTTCACAACCATCAGTGCTGCAGTTTAGTGTCGAGACATGATTCTGGCAACACGTGATACAAATTGGTGCAGTGTGAATTAGCACAGCACGCTCAACTCCCAGAAGACTAAAGAAATCCACAAACTGCTCGGCTCAAAGCAGCAACTCCTATTGTCTAATTTTAAGCCACGTGTCTATTTCAGCTATGAAGCCTTTAAGAGTTTGGAAATATTAAGTGTTTATTTTTCCAACATTTTTTTTTCTCCCTTGCGTGGTCTTGGCTCTATCTCTTGTTGTTTGTCCCAGCAGTGCAGTGTGCTTTGCTCCTCTGACAGCGCTGGTGTACTATGCCATGTGACGTAGTTGCGTTTTCCATTTGAATTGCCGTTACAGTTTCCATTGAGGCCTGTGCGTACGAGCCTGCTACTGTTACAGCTGAAACTATTGTCATGGCTAGTGAAGGCAGGAAGTCTGATAGCGTCTATCTCTGACCTTGAGTGTGTCTTTATGTTTCAGTCGCTCTCGCTGTCTCTTGCTTTTGTTTTCACTCCTCCACCTGTGTCCTGCTGTATCTCTCGTCTCACTGTCTTAGTATATTGTTAGTTTTGGTGATGTGTCCCAGTAGTAGACACAGTTCAGAGTTTACTTCTTCAGTACCAGACTGTGAACTGGCACAGCCATTTATCATCATGAAACCTCTTACCCCAGATAACGGTTATACAATAACAAGACTGTAATCATTGTGCCTCTGAAAGACTCAGTGTCCATACTTAACAGTGTCTTACTATAGCTTGAGTCTATAGGCTGGTTTGCCCTCAGTTTTCAGCAGCTCTTTAGCATGCAGTTCAATTAACCTTGGTCTTGAATCCAGTAGGAATGATAATGTAATTCTGTTTTTCATCAAACATACTAGTCGTTCAGTGATTTGACACAAAGCTAATCTGCGCCAGTTGTAAATGATTAATTTAGAATATTTTTTAAAACTTTTTCAAAAAGTTGTAAAGGTACAGAAAAGTCTCTGGTTCTCGAGTCAAAAGGAAATGTTTCTTAATCTTAGTAACAGTAAACTGAATATCTTTGGCTTCTGAGAACTTCTGATCATTGTTTTTCACTGTGGTCTGACATTATGTAGGTTAATTGATTAATCAAGAAAATAACCACCCTATTGATTCAAATGAACCATGTGCATAACTTGCACTCCGTTGTTTCACTGAAGAGAGAATCTCATGATTTATACTCCCAAGCAGCACTTTCAACTTTTACTCTTAATTGTTAATAGGCAGTGATTTAAAAAAATGGCAGCAGGATTGAAAAAGTTCTGTAAGTTTATAATAGTTTACAACCTTCAGTGCTGCAGTGTAGATAGATGAACTTGGCCATACATGATAGAAATTGGCACAGTGTAGAACATCTCCCAGACTCATGAAAATCTACTCATTGCTGCTCTTAAAGCAAAGCAAAGTTTGTATTAAATTAAGTATTTATTTATTCTATTTCTAGATAAAGGTTCCTGAGCATGCCTGGTGGCAACCACCTGGGTGTGGGTGGACAAGTGACAATAAAATCAAACAAATGCATGAATAATGAACAACCCAGCTAATGAGTCATAAGCCAAACTTGAAGCTTGAGCTTTTGCATACATTTCTCTTGTGTAGCTGCTGCCCCTCCAAGCCCCTCCCAAAGTCGACATGACTGTGGTGGACCGTGTGACAAGTTGGTTTATCTGCTCCTGCACACACACACTCGCACTGCAATCTCATGTACTGCACACTGTTTTGAAAGAGATGCAGCAGACGTGTCCAACGCAGCAACACCTGCACTCCAGCCTGTTCTTAACGCCTCCTCGGGCTCTTCAGTCCTTCGTGTTGACCTGAAGCAGGAGAGGTGCAGACTCTCCCAGGTGTTTCCTCAGCTGCTCTGATGGTTAATAGGGTTTTTTTTGTTTGTTTTGTATATTTGAAAGAGGGAGAGAGAGAGAGGAGAGCAAGAGAGGCTGGAATGTACTTCTTGCGCTGATGTCACCTTGCTCGGGCAAGCCCAGAGGAGTTGGGAGTGTTTAGGAATGTTGCTATGACGACAGGGTCTTCCCTAATAACAGCTCCTTTACTGGTTAGATCAACTTCAGAGAATATATTTCCCCTACAAGGGCAAAATGAATTTAAGATAATCAATTAAACATCATTTTTAAACCCTGTACTGCACTTGAAGTGAAATTAGTTTTACACCAGGACTAACTATAAAGTCAAATCCATATAATTTCTCTTATTTGTACCTGTATGCTTTTTATACCTGTTATACCGCCCACTCTCAGTGCAGCCATTGTGTGTGTTTGTTGCTGGTGTGTTGTACTGGTATGCAAATGATGTTAAAGAATATGTCAGCTTTTGGCAACAAAGCACCATGCTTCAAATAGATGTTGCAGTTGCATAGCAACAGCAGGACATGTGAAAAGGACCTTTTTTTCTTTATTTTTTTAAAGCTAAAAACAGTTGATAGTCACTGCATATAGTGTTTGAGACAGTCAAATCATTTGCTAACATTTTGTAGGGTGAATATATGGTGTCTCCAGTAATTGCTTGGTATCACATGGGACAAATCATCTAAAACAATATAGAGCTACCTCTGAACATATAAAATACTGTGTCTTTCTTTCACTTCGTACACAGTAACACCATTTGTATGTTTACTGCCCTTCGAGTTCACATCATCCCACTCACTTAACAGTATAGCAAAGTCTCAAAGTACTCAGGACTCTCAAATGGCTTCAAACATCAATACAGATGTATTTGTTACAGGTTCTGTCTTTGATAACCACACACAGCTTATTCATGTCTGTTCAGATGCCCCTTGGTTTAGATCCACCTCTGTTCTACTCCTACTCTGCAGGTTTTTTTATGTAACAGGTAAGGCAGAAAAAAAACACTTTACTGGTTAATTCTATTGATCCGTTTCCATTGTTTCAGGTTTCAGCATGTTGGCCTCTTTTACACTCTTTAGTTTCCTTGCTTCTTGCTGGGTCTGTTAAATGCAGTGCACATTGTTCTGGGTTCGTTTGCCACTGACTTCGGGAAGTTGACCCCTTCGCGTTTTAAACATGTTTGGAACTGCAGCTGCATTCCTCTCACATCAGCTTCAATGACAGCCTCTTTTGCCTCATTGTGCCTCCTTTTTCACATTCCACGTCTCTCTCCCCTCCTCCTCATCTTGGTGTGTCATGTTTTTTCTTATTCTGTTCACATTTCTCTTTCTATCTCCCTCTCATCTGCGCGCTGTGTTTGTGTCTTGTCCCTATATTCCCTCTCTCCACCCCCCCCCCCCCCTCCACGCTCTGTCTGTCTGTAAGATGATAGCAGCAGTCGAGCTGCTGCCAACTCCAGGGGCCCTCGTGAAAGCCATTCTCAGATGGAAGCAGGGGGAAAGAGGAACAAACTGTACTCTATGTACCGAGCAGTAGCAGTGAACATGCTTATCCTCACTATAGCTGAGCAGTGTAATTCATAAAAGAATAGTTGTCTTAATTACCAGGTAAATAGGCCTTCTAATTAAAAACCTTGGTAGTTTTGAGAATTACAAACATACGGATATGCAATTTATATGTAGGTATGTAAGCTGCAACTATTTTAATGATTTATTTTAGCAAGTAACTTGTTTTGTCCAAAATAAAACCCAAAACCTTAATGTATTGAGTTTATTAGCACTTAATGGAAAAAAAACCCTAAATCCTCCATTTGAGAAGCTAGACGTGACAAATTTTTACTTGAAACGTCACTTGAACGATTAGTTGGTTATCAAAATAGTTATTATAATTATTATTATTGTTATTGTTATTATTATAATGTTAGTAGTTAGTTAATTAGACCATTTAGATCGCGAAACTAATCAGAGAACTCGTTTATGTCCGCCTCAAGTAAAGTTTTAAACACCTTTCTACATAACTTTGATTTGTACAGCCTTATAAGGATGGCATGTAGCCACTTTGAGTCAGATGCTTTGGGGCTGACAGTGGTCTTTCCATGTGGGAAGGTTGAGTCAAGATCTGTAGAAGTAAACAAGTCTGTTTGCTGGAAGAGGCTTGGCCTTTTTGTGCTGCGGCTGCCGGAGGGAGCAGGTCAAGTCTACCTTTCTGCTCCGTTTCTTGTTTTTATTGTTTTTTGGTCAATGCTTCTTCTTTCTTGGGAGAGTATTTTGCAGCGATGATATCATTGTCTGTTTTTTGATTGGTTCCAGAGGGCGGCTAAGCACCCTCTGGCATGCTTTATGTTTAGATGCTGGCCGGCTGCCCAGGTTTAGCTAGCAAGCTGAGAGTTAACAATTGTGGAGTTTGGCCTCAGTTAAATGCGTCTGGTCACTATGTTGTATGGTTTTTATTGCATTGGTTGCCGGTTTGTGTGTCTGAAGGAAGCCTTTTCCCTGATATGAATGGCAGTAGTTGGATTATTTTGCCTTGTTGTAATAGGGTTATGAATAAACATGACACTCCACATTTAATATTGAACTCAATAAAATGTGTAACACATGGTCCAAACTTGTAACACATGCAGGCTTCATTGCATCTGCACACTTGCTTGTTGTCTACACATGGGTTTGTTTGTTCTCTTATCATATTGGCTAGTGAACAGAGTGGTTGCTATTTGAACTGGAGGTTTATAAATAGACCTGCATATTGCTGCAGCAGGCAGAGAGAGCCTGCTAACATACTTGTTAACCTGCACTGAGAAAAGGTCAGGAGACACACACACACACACACACACACACACCCACACATAGACTTTTCATCTTGCTGTCAAATACACTGGTCTACTTTTACTGAAGGACATCTGTGTCCTTCTCCTCTGCTGATTTGTGCCTTTGTCTTCCTCCTCTTATTGTTTTTACCTCCCTCTCTCACAGTCTCTTGTTGTCTTTGTCCCCTCACTACTTCTCTCTCTCTGCTCCAGGATAAGAGGTTTTGCTTGCCATAGCGTCCTAGGCCAGCACTGCCAGCTTTAAGCCTGTTGTATAACCCTAATCTAGTCTCAACCCATACACATTCACCCCACTGCCCCCCCTTCAAAAAGAGCAGGGTGGTCAGTCTTGCTCTTCCTTCATGTTACAATCATACTGCTTTTCTGACTAACCTAGCAGACTCACATAGCAGGTGAGTAATTGGGCAAGAGGAAGCGAGCATGATGTAGTTGAAGTGGCTGTCACTGGCACCACTGGCAAAAAAGGCAGAGTTTAGCTGCAGTGCCACCGCTTGTATTGGACCTCCACTAAAATGTCACTGAGGGTCGAGGCTGTTGTGGCTGAAGAGGTGCCACGTGGAGATCGTAAGAACAGTGATCAGCTTTTGGCTGTTTATTTAGGGTTGGGCCAGAAGAGTTTGTTCACAGTAAAGACAACATCAAACTATCCAATTTTCTTGTTTTAGTTAACGCTAAACACAGTCCTGCTGTAACCCTTGTGGCGATCTTCACTCCGTCACACTGACTCAGAATTTAACCACAGTCACTTTGGCTATCAGTAGGAACACAACCAAGCCAACTTTCAAGACGTAGACAGGTCAAACCTTTATAAATGACAGAATAGTGGTTTGATCATCAAATTTAATATATATTTCAAGCAGGCTTCATGAAAAGTATACAAGAAGAAAAGAGCATTTTTTTCTGATTAATTTTGTGTGTATTGGATTGATGTGCCTATGTGTTCTGTGAGACATCAAAGTGATGAATGTCTCTATAAATGCTTTAAAACCACTGGTGGTGTGGATTAGAGATGCATGTTTACAAACTGGACATTGTTTTTGAAGTTATCGATAATGTTCATATGGTATGTTGAACTGACAATCTTTCTCTTTCTTTTTCTGTCTTTCTCTGCAGTGCCAGAGCCCACCAAGTCAAGGCAGAGTCCTATATCTAAACCACATCCCCCTTCCCCCTCCCCACACATACACCTACACTCCCATACACACACACACACACACACACACACACACACACACACACACACAAACACATACACGTACACACAAACGCTCACACATACAGTCCTCAGCAATGCCAACGGGGCCTGATCAGCCTGCTGCCCACTCTGACAAGCCCTGCCTCTCCACTTCAGACCCTTGAGGCTGTGCCCTCCGAGCTTTGACCTTTGACCTCCCCTCCGTCGAACTGGGAACCAGAGGTCACCTGTTCTCCACTCAGAGCGGGGACGCCCTCCTGCCCCACCAGGAGCCGCAGCCACAAGCCGCACTCACAGGTAAACTATGAAAAGAGAGAAAAGATGAAGAGCAAGTAGATTAGTCTGTATCCTCCAACACATACTAGGACACTGGCCTACACAAGCATGCTGTCTGCCAATGATGACATTCTTGAATAAGAAAGAAAACAACTGTACAGTTTCATTTAAATAGCAATAAATATTCAAATGTGGGTGTGTTCTTGCTGATGGCTTCTGATGAGCTTCTACTTGCATTTCTGTTCCAAATACTTGAAAATTAACTTAAATGGTCTGAAAAAAGTAAGCTGTTTCCCATTTAATTGAATTTAATTCAACATTGCCTGTAAAAAAAAAGACTGGTTCTGTGTACTTTAGGTTTTTGAAATGCATACAAATTCATTGGTTTGCGCTTTATTTATATCATATCTGATATATTTATCTATTATATCTGTGACGTTCAACAAAATAACTGCACCATGATGATTTGTGCAATCCTACTGATATCAGAATAGAAAATGACTAAGAATTACATACACATGTAACAACTTATTATTTTGCAGAGTTTCTTAAATATAAATATTGGAATAACCCCTTTATATTATAATCTGGATAACCAGTAGTAACTAAATTAGGTTCAACAACTAGCAGGGTCTGTCCACTAACCACTCTTCTACTTACTTGCAAGCCCTTCTTACTTTGACTTAAACTCTCTTGTTTTCTTTTCTAATTGCTTGATTCTCATTGAATGTCCTATCTGTCCAAACTATTTCTAACATCTCCCCACTATGTTTGTTTTCTGGCTCTATCTCTAACTCCCTCTGAGTCTGTTTGACAGTCTTTCCTCTCTCTGTTTCCAGGCATGGCTCCCATTCGGGATTCCGTCAGCCACTCCCCTAATCAAACAGGTGACTACACATTGCCTTCTTCCTTCTCCGTTCTTCCGCGTTTCATGCTTCCTCCCGATGTCTTACTCTGGCTCTCTGCTTTGTGATCAAAACTAGACTAGGTAGACCCTGTCTGACCTGACCTTGACAGGTGATTCATTTTATTCATGGCATATCAGAGAGATGGAGAGATGAATGACTGAGAAAGTGGGTGCGAAAGGGTGCAAGAGGAGACTTGGCAAGCAAACATGATAAGCACCACAGAGAGCTGGCAAGCAGCTTATACGAAAGAAAAGCTTTGAAAGTGTGAGACACTGAGTGGAAATGATCCAGAGATGGGCAAACATTGGTCACAGGACTCATCGTTGGTACTCAGTTTTAGTCTCAGAAGATAGCTTGTGAAGAAACTGGATAAAGAAAAGAAATTCACAGTAGATGCCGGCATGATTGAAAGAATGTGATGACTAAGTATGAATTGTCAAGTAAAAGCTGGTGTTGAAATAATAAATCAGTGTTGAGCTGCTATGAGCTGCCTCAGAGCCAATGATGTGACTCCATCTTTAGGATGTTTGCTCGCACACCAAAAGCTAATTACTAAACTTAAAAGCTCCTGCATAATGTGTTTTTTTTTTGTTTGTTTTGTTTTTTTTGTTTGTTTTTTCCTTTTTTCCCAGTTTCTAAAATTGTATGTTTATAATCCAGAACAAACAACACAGAATGTCAGTCCTTGCTTTTTTGTGACTCTCTTCTTTCACACTTCCTGGCCAAAAACTGCACAAAAAATGAGTGCCTTATTTGAAAAACTAAGTTATCAAGCATTTGTAACAGGAGCATTCCTCATTGTCAGTACGTTGGTTCTTTCACAATGGCCCACTACACTGCCTTTTAATTTTAGTGACTATCAACAGTACCATAATGCATTCACATTAGCTAACTACAGCAGATGAATGAGGACTTTCACTGCAAGAATGCTGGCAGACACTGATAAATAAGGTAAAATTATGCACAGAGGGTTTCTGTAGCCCTGAAAATGCAGACTCTCGCCATTTGCTACTTAATGACTGTCAGCATAATGGCCATGGAAACAAAGTCAGGTCACAAGTGGTCATTACAGTTTAATTGTAGTTGAATGCCAAGTCAACACAGATGAGCTTAGACAGTTTCAATATTTTTGGAAAAAAAACCAAAACAAAACATCAAGCTATAAAACAAACCTATTATTTTCAGTTGCCTCCCACTTCTCCTCTCCACCTCCTCTCCCTACACCCTCCCTCCCTCTTTTCACACTTCATTGCCGTCTCCTCTTTGCCCTCCATCTCTCCTCTCCTGCTGATGGTCGCCCCTCGCCTCCCTGAATCCTAGTTTATAGCTTTGGCATGCTTTTGGGTCCTGCTGTGGTGACAAAATGGTGGCAGCTGTGTCCAAGCTCAGGCCTGGCACTGATCACATCCAGAACAGTTGGACAGCTGAAGGTTGGAGGGAATTGAAGAATGTCAAAGTGACTGTGAATGTGAGGAAATTTACTCAGTTTAATCAAATGCCATGTCTGCCCTCTCTTCATCCAGGTCTGGAGCATCCCGGCTTGGACTCGCAGTATGAGCCTTCCCCCTGGTCCTCTGGCTCTCCCTGCAGCAGTGACAGCAACAGCAACTGGGGCAAAGTCCTAGTGGACGGAAGCACCGACAAACCCAACAACCCCTCTTCAACTAACTCTTCCGTCTGGCCTCCCTCCTCCTCTTCATTCTCTTGCTCCTCGTCTTCTTCTTCTTCTGGCTGTGGATCAGGATCAGACCCTGAGTTGGCATCAGAATGCATGGACGCAGACTCTAGCTCCTCGATCGGCTCAGAGAAAAACCTCGCCGCTGTGACAACAGTGATGATGATGTCAGCAAATGCTTCTTCCTCTGCGTCTTCTACGGCTTCTTCCCCCTCCTCCTCTTTGGTGACTTCTCCCATGATGGTCGGCGTTTCTGTGAACGGGGACAGCAACGGCAACAGTCGTCAGGTAATGAGTGCAGGGATGGGAACCATCAGCGGTGCAAATAATGGGAATAATAACATCACCGGGCCTTCCCACTACTCCATGGCTGGGTCCAGCAGTATTGGCAGCAATAACATGGTTAACCACAACAACAAGTCCGTCAGTAACAGTGGTGTATGGGGCACCCAGTCAGGCAGCAACTTGATCACCACTGGCGGAAGCACCCCCTGCATCAATGGAGGGTTAAACCCAAACACTTTAAACCCAAATGCCAACCACGGTGCCTGGCCGCAGAATCCAACCCCAAGCGCAGTGTCCCAGGGCCAACGGCCTCCACAGGCTCAGGGGATGAGTTCCAAACTGGGTCTAGCTCACCAACAGAGCCCCATGCTGGGCTGGGGTGGCATGGCAGCTCCAAACAACAGCAGTATGATGGAAGACACTGAGGTGAATAATGGTACAGCAAGCAGCAAGGTGTTAGGAAGCAGCAACAGTGGAAATGGTGGCCTACAGCCTACCAACCTTAACACTGAATCCAATGGACCAAATAACACTATTATGATGAATACTACTACTACTACTACTAATGCCACAATGACCTCTAGTCCACCAAACTCTACCGCCTCACCCCAACTCAGTGGGGATTGTTCCTGGGGCTCTATTGGAGGAGGGAGTGGGGGTCCGCTGGCCAATGGAAACCCCTCATCAGCCCCCCAGCACCCCCAAGGAGAGCTGGGGGGTCCTGGGGCCTTCGGTACGCCTTGGGGCGCAACTACCTACCCTGGAGAAAAGGGCCACCCAAATTCAGACACTGTGAACCCCCAAAACCCTGCCTTAATGCAGGCTGGGAACCCCCAAATCTCCTCTACTGCTGCTTACAAGAGTAATAATAACCACAATAACACTGGGGCCCCACGCTGGGACCAGGGGCCCACCAATAACCCAAACCAGCCCCAGAGCAACTTGCCCTGGGGTATTGGCTCAAATCAGATCCCAGGCTCTGCAGGCCAAACAGCAGGAAATGGCAACCAAACTACGATGGGCCCCCCAGCAGGGATACCCCGCCCCTGGGGGAGCAGTGCATCATCTTCTTCCTCGTCCTCATCATCCTCTTCAACATCTAACAGCAAGATGTCAAATGGGGAATGGGGATCAACAACACCTGCAAACAACAATTCGGATCCTGGAAGTCATAAAGGAAGCTCTGCCAACAATGGCTGGAAGAGCCTGGAGGATGACGCCATGGGCATGGGAGGTGGAGTCGGAGGAGTTGGAAGCCATGGCTTGGGGAACGTCACTGGCGGCTGGGGTCGCTCTGGAGGAAGTGAGGGAAGCGGAGAGAGCTCCGGAGGCCGATCCAGCTCAGACAGAGACACCAGCCAGCAAAAAGGAAACCGTAGAAAAGGGGCCCATTCTGCAGTGTCAGCTGTGGTTCGAGCTGATGTAGACCCAAGGGTCCTGTCCAACACCGGATGGGGACAGACGCCCATACGGCAGAACACTGCCTGGGATGTCAATTCTCCTAACAATCAGCACCAGGGTCCCAGAGGAGATGAAAGAAAGCACAGCACTGGAGGCTCCGGCTGGGGCACAGCGACACCGGCAGCGCCCTCCCAGACCTCTGGAGGTAGGGCTACAATCTGTATGAAACATTTGTGTGAATGTTTTTTAGTGATATGAACCAAAAAAAAATTCACCTCCCTTAAATGTACTTGCAGGTTGGGGAGGTGGGCCGGGCAGCTCAGGCCCAGGCACAGGAGGCTCTGGCTGGGGAGATCGACCAACCTCTGGGTGGGACAGCAAAGTCCCAGCAAGTGGCGGAGGTGGGCAAAGTGGCTGGGATGATGGATCCAGCTACAAGGGAAGCAGCAACACCAGTAACACCTGGAGCAATAACAAAGATGACAGGTAATATATGTTTTGGTATTCCAGAAATATTGATTTTACTGATGCAGAAAATTGTTTGCAGTAAATGTGTCTCTGATTTTATTTTTCTGTTGTTTCATATTCATATTTTACTGATCACCTTCAATGTTTTTGTTTAGGTCCAATACATGGACTAATGCACCCAAATCACAGCAGAGCTGGGGTTCCAGCAGTGGCAATGGAAGTGAAAGCTGGGGTAGTGGTGGAGAAGGTGCCAGACCAGGGTCCAACAGCCACTGGGGAGAGCCCCAAAAAGGCGCAGGCTCAGTGGGCTGGGACAGCGACAGTGACCGGTCTGGCTCTGGATGTTGGAGCGAGCCAAGCCGAACCAACACCAGCAGCAGCAACACCTGGGTAGGGACTGGGGGATCAAATACTCCAGACCAGAACACTCCAAACCCAGGTTCCAACTGGGGCGAGTCAGTCCACAAACCCAATCCTCAAAGCAACAGCACGGGTTGGGGTGAGCCAATGAAGAACAACCACGGGGCCCAGAACTGGGGTGAGCCGACTCCCAAGCCCTCCAACGAGTGGGGAAAAGGCCCTGAATCCAACATGTCCAGAGGCAATCAAGGGCCTAACAAGCCCACAGGTAATTGGCAGGATTATCAGAATCCCTATCAGAATCACTGTCAAGTGACTTTTGTCCTCAATTTATGTGCAAGTTATTTTTAGTTGTATGTTTGTGTGATTTAGTGTTTGGTAAGGAAGACTATTTGGGCACTAAAAGAGTTTTGACATTGTAAAGCAAGAAATATAAATGAGAAGAAATACAATTGATGACTTTTGTTCTTATTTCTTCAGGCTGGCTAGGAGGCCCCATGCCCACAGTAGGCCAGAAGGAGGAAGTGTCAACTGGATGGGAAGAGCCCTCTCCAGAGTCCATTCGCCGGAGGATGGAAATCGATGATGGGACAGCAGCTTGGGGAGACCCTGGTAAACCATCAGCCCACTGTAAATTTCTTCAAAAAGGGCTATGCAAAACCTAAACAAAATTTAATGAAATTCCAGACATGTCATTTTCAGCAGATTACTCAGCAGGTCATTAAATCTTCTTTCTAGGCAAATACACTGGCGGACCTGTCAACATGTGGAACAGGACTGGCCAGTCAGACCAGGAGCCCATGGGCCAATCCTCTCAGCACCAGTCCCATCCAGCACACAGCTCGAAGCATCCTCCTCAGCCCACGCAGCCTCTTGCCCAGGACAAGAGCTGCAGTTCTGGTAAGTTGGATAATGTATGTGCGTATGTATGTAAACACATTATTGAGACACGTTTGCGCCTGTATGTGTAAGCCAGATGAAGCCAGAATAATTGGCTGTTTTTAGTAATAATGCTATAAAATGTTTATGCTATACATAACCTAAATAACTAATAAAAAAACAAAACGTCCCAATTTTTAAGAATCTTGCATTCGACAAAATCTTTTCCACAGTTTTGCCTTTAAAAACACATATAGACAGGAGTACAAAACATTGTGCATATGCCCACACACCTCTAAAACGTGCATACATGTGGCAAAAAAGGTGATGATTCTAACACTAGCCAAACATGCTCCCTTTATAGTTTAGACCCAAATAGATGTGCTTGGCCAGGTTACAACAGATCTTGTTTTCTTTAGCCTGCAGGGATGCTTTCATCATCATTTCATCTGTGTCAATTGATTACCTTTAGTTTTGTAGATTTTCATATACATGGCTCTGACTACATGCACTGAATCTCGATTGGATTAGCATGCTGATAAGTTTCTTTTTTTTTTTTAATTGAAGTACATATTAAAAATGCTAGTTTATCTAAAATGGTATGAGCATGTAAGTGCAAGCCTTCTGCTGCAGTCTGTAAAACTGGAGAATGGATACAAAGGTGTGAGTCCCACCCACACTCTTTGAGATACAGAAATAAGGTCTTAAAAGGATTTAGACAGTACAGACACACAAAGTGCATGCGCTCACATTCACAAATGTATTCAAAAGCAAACACAATTTGCACATGGAGCATGGAGAGAAAACAAACACATACAGCCATTCTCTCCCATCTCCCTGCGGTGTTGTCTGTGTCGAGGGCTTTTTGTAAAGCCGGTTGAGTCATCCCTTTGGAATGCTAAGAGCATCGATTTTTCTCTTCTCTCATTCGCCTTTTTTCCCTCCTCCCTTTCTGTCTCACCCGCCAATTCTGCTTGCTGTAAAAACACTGGCTTTTGTTGGGTTTGAGAGAAAGCAAGAGAGAGCGAGTGAAGGGGGACCATGAGTGGTAGAGGTGGAGGAGGAGGTCTGGTGACTTAGTAATAGGAATGGTTCCAATGTAAGATGGGAAACTAAAAAGAGTAAGGCAGCGATTCTGTAGAAGTGGGCTGAGAAGGGGAAAAGAAGGAGGGGCTGTTGGGGTTATTCAAGGTTGCTGTCTAGTGAGCTAACTGGAGCAGCAAAGTGGATGGCAAGCAAGGGTGGGGCAAACCAGCCAGCTACCGTAATGAGAAACATAATCAGGTTGTAGATTTTGATTCTAGTTTTTAGATTTTAGTTTGTTTGTTTCGATTTTTGTACAAAAATCATTAAAAATAGAATCACACTAAATTAATGTATTTAATTAAACACACACATTATTCAAGCTATTTTAAACAGCAGCTTACTGCTCTTACATGTGCATATGAGCAACTGAAATTCACCACTTATGAAACACATTCATACACATGTCGACATACCCGTTTTCATCGTCCTTTTATTCAATCAACTGATGCATCCATGTTGAGAGAAACAGAGCAATAGATGCAGAATAGGTGTGTGTGTTTTCTTCTGCACAGATGCACACTGCACCCCTGTTTGTGTGTGAGTATATAGCAGCTATGTATATCTGCCTCATAACATGCACACGTAGGCCAATTTGTGTTTGCATCTACCTCTGCACGTCTATTTAGACGTGCTTCTTGTGTTCTGTGCATGTACTTTGGTACGAGCATGCCCAGTCACATGAGGGACACTGGAGCCTGAGGCCACCCCATGATCTGTCCTATTTTTATGGGGAGGTATCCCTGGCATCTCCCCAAAGGCCTCTAGTCGAGGGAGAAAGTAGCAGGTCTGAGTGGTCAGCTGTAACAGGAGCCTTTTGAACTCATACTTTCACTGCCTTTAGCACACATACTCTCTTGAAAGCGTATAGGGGCCTGTGCACACATCTTAGCACCCACAGGAGTTCAAGTAAACAACACTTACATAAGCAAGTTGCCGCAAAGTTCTGCAGGGACATGAGCACAGCTTTCTCTGCGAGCTTTGTTCTCTGATTCCAACAGAGAAAAACAATGTAAACAGTGTCACCTCTTCCACCCTCCAACTCTGAGTGTCTGAGCAAGGCTGCTGTGGTTACTCTGAATAGGGAGGACTGTGAGAGTGGGACAGAAAAAAATATCTTGATAAATGCCACTTCACTAGACGCATGCAGTATGATGTGTAACTAATTAATATGTACTTGTAATGTCACACTAAACAAAGTATATATGTGTTCAAGCAGCAGCAATAAGACTTGTTTCATAACCTTGCCCTTAAGAACAAAAGCAGATATTGCAGATATACTGCTGCGGCTGTGTGTCGTACCTGTAACTGTTGATGGTGACATCACATGCCTCTTTATGGGCAAAGATAAAATGCGTAAAAGAAAATGGTTTCTCCTCTCTTCGCTGTGGGTATTTAAAGTTTACGGCTTGTTGTTTGAGTCTTGAGATGATATTGATGATGATAAAGATAAATGATTGCAAATGTTATTGCATCACAGAAGGTGTATCTTAATTGGGGCACCTCCCTCTCTACCTTCAGGTTGGGGTGAGCCTTACCCCAAGCAGAAGGAGTCGTCAACGTGGGGGGAGCCTGCTCCTCCTCCTGTGACAGTGGACAACGGGACATCTGCCTGGGGGAAGCCCATGGACACCAGCTCCAGCTGGGATGAACCCAGCAGGGGTAGCAGAGAGACTGGGTCAGGATGGAACAGCCAGCATAAGCCTGGTAGGTGCACATATTACACATGAATATTATGAATGAATATAAGCCCTGTGTCTTAACAGAAGGGTTAGTAATAATATAATGTAATGTTTCAAAATATCCCGATATAAAGTCCTAGTTAACATTGAACAAGGTTTTCAGTTTCTCCCTCCTACCTCTTCTTGCTTTGTAGCACCAGGTCCCAAACCCATGGAGACGTGGTGTGGTGAGGAGGTGTCCATGAGCAATAGCTGGGATCAGGAAGAGGAGGTGGAGATCGGCATGTGGAGCAACAGCCAACAAGACAACCGGTCCCATGACCAAAACACCTGGAACTACAAGCATAAAGGCTCCAACAAGGTTTGATCACCTCAGCTTTTGCATGTTTGTCCTTCTCAAACATAAAAACATTGATTCTGCTCGTAACAAACAACTGATAGTGAAGTGGAGAACATCCCATGTTAATATTTGGAGCTCTTTTAGCTATCTGTGTTTTTGAGTGATTAGAAACATTTTCAGAAATGAATGGCCCTGCTAATACCCTGCTGTTTGGTGTGCTGTGTTACAGATGAACAAACCAGTCAACAAACAGGACGAACCCTGGATGAAACCCTTTGTCAACCAGTTCAACAGCATGAGCTTCTCTGTAAGTGCCGTTTCCCATAGTTTTTCTGTTGCTTTCCTTCTCTTTAAAATTATCTTTAAATGGTTGTGTGGTAGTCATGTAGTTCCCACCAGAAACTCATCCATTTTAAAGCCATAGTTGCATACAACTTCATGTATATGCTGTGTTTCATTTTTCAAATATGCAATAAATATCCTTTGATAGATAAATACTATATTTATGCTTCTGTCTCTGTAACCCACCTTTCTTGCAGAGAGACTCTCCAGACGACTCCATGAAGACAGGAGCAGGGATGGTGCAGGACAAGCGTATGGACATGGGCAGTATGGGAGACTTCAATGGAGTAATGGGGAAGAACCCTGGGTCTCGACACCAGCTCCACAAGGAGTCTGCCATGGACCGCAGCCCTTATTATGACAAGGTATGCAACATCCTGGTGTGCTTTGGGTGGGAAAAGAAAAAGATCACAGGAACACATCATGGAAATACAGCATCTGTGTCATTACGTTTTACCAAGCTGAGGTACAGACGCTGGTTTGCACTTAAAGAATTGGTTATCAATACGTTCTGCTGTTTAAAAACGCCATTAGCAGTTAGAGGTTTGGTCTGCCATTGTGGTGATCATGAGGTAGGTGTGAAGGGGAAGAGAGCCTCTTGTGTTTTGATGTGCTTCAAATGTCGGGCTGCTTAGCGGTCTCTCAGTCCTGCAGTGCCCCTCAGTGGTCGTTCTAACACACTGCATCCAATGTGTGAACTATGGAAAGGGACGTTTCATTCCATACTTGTAGTTTGCATGATATCATGTCACCCAAGAGCAACAAAAGCAATTAAATATGCACACATAGATGGTAAATTGTAAAAATTGCCATTTTTACAAATGGTTTGTAATTGTGCAGTAATATTTCATTCATTCCCTTACATAGTTCTGTACAAAGCTGCTTTGGGTTTGTTTGGCTCTTCTGCTTTTCTTCTGCACTTAACGCTGCTCGCCTCTTGCCTTTTTATATTTCTGACTTTCTCCTGGTGCCACAATCTCTTTCTACTGCACTTCCTTCCTCTCTGTGGCTTACTTCTTTTACTCACCCCATTTTACTCTTTCACACTATCCACACTGTTAGTCTCTCTCCTGTTGTTACCTCTGTCTACACATTACTTGCTCTTTTCTCCTCCTTCTCCCTGTCTTCTGCAAAATTAACTCTCTTCCTTCTTTTCTCCTTCCCTCTCTGTACCTCTCTGGCTGCTGATGTGCTTCCTGTCCCTCTGTGCTTGCCGTCCATCTGCTGTGCACCTGGCCTTGCTTCCTGCAGCTGTCTGTGTCCCCCTCTGCTTACGATAGCCAAGCTTCTGATGAGCTCTCCTCCAATCAAAGCATGAGCTTTTCCCCTTCCAATTCTACTCAGCCTATCCCCCTTCTCGATTCTGGGCCGTCTCCTGCCCACTCTAGTCTTGGGGGTGCTCGGCAGGTGAGTCTGTACGGATGAAGAGGAAGTTGTCTTTAAGTCTTCCGCTTCAGATCAAAAGAAACAAACAATAAGAACTCTGACTTAATTGGAAAAAATAAATAAACCTTGTATTACAAAAATGGTAACCCAGCAGGTTAAACATCAAAATATTGTTTAAAGTGTAATCTACCACATTTATCCAACATTCATATGACTGTTCTTGCCAGTGAGTTTACTGTCTAGTCACTAACAGAAGGTGTATGGTGGTTTCTGTCCATGTGGAATATTACATTATGAATGGAAGAAAAAAAAAGTTTCTTGCGAGTTATTTGATCATTTATGTGTGTGTGTTTGTCTTTCCTGCTCAGAATGTAAACCCTATGATGGGTGGCAGCAGCGTAGCACAGGGCCGAGGCGGCCCCCAGACCCAGGCCCCCCCCCAACCCAATCTTCGTAACCAAGTGCCTCCACCCATCCTGCCCTCTCAGGTAGCACACACAAACATGTTTTCTTACTTTTATTCTGCCGGCATTACAGAACTGTTATGTTAATGATTTGATGATGGTGTACCTTGTGATTGTGGGCAAAGCTCTGGCTAAAACTAAATCTGTTTAAAAGAAAAGTTATCAGTTCATTATCTAATTATTTGAATAGGTTTTAAAATATTAAACTATTTCCCAGGTAATATTTAGATACCTACCAAAGTGGGTGTAAGTGTTGAGAAGCTGTTTGGCCAAACTTTTTTTTTCTCTCACTCTCGTGCACAGTTCTTTTTTTGTTAAACAGGAAAACTTGAATGATGTCATATAACCTAAAACCAAAATCTTTATGTGCAGGTCCCTCCATCCGTGTTGAAGTACCCAGGAGGTAACGGGGGTCTGAACCCTCTGTTTGGCCCTCAGCAGGTGGCTGTGCTCAACCAACTCTCCCAGCTCAACCAGCTGTCACAGCTCAACCAGATCAACCAGATCAACCAGTTACAGGTAGAGTGATAGAAACGAGGAGAAAAGGACATTTTCCTCATGGTTTCAGATATATGTACAGCACTATGTTGCACCTAATGAACTATCACAAAAGAATAGGTGAATTTACATGCAACATACATAATTTCTTGATCATAAAACTAAATTAGTTGAATACATGAACAGAAAGCATCTTATACTTGTTTTATTTGCACTCAAACACATGTTACTGATGAATTATGTGTAATGTTTCCTTGCAGTGTTGTCAGACTGGCTCATATTGTAACTCCATCAATCTGCTCCAGATGTATTTGTTGTATACAGTGTTATGCAGCAAATGTTTGTAAATCTTCATTTCAGAGATACAGAAGATCAGCAACTGCTTTTATTTACGTATTTCTCCTTGCATGTCTGCAGCGTCTTATCTTCCAGCAGCAGCAGCAGCAACAGCAGCAGCAGCAGAAGGCACAGAGCCAGAGAGGAATGCCTTTAGGACGACAGACTGAACAGGTGCGTATGTCTAAAAATCTCTTGAGTTTTGGTTGGAATGAAACAGGATTAGAGTTTACCAGAGTTTATCAAATGAAACTGTACTGTCTTTATAATGTATCTCCATTGATTAGTTTCTCTAACCTCCTGTGTCATGTCCTTAGACACGCCCTATTGGATCGTCTCCATCAATGATGCAGCCAGCACGGCACCTGGACCCCTCCCTGCTCAAA
Organism: Scortum barcoo; assembly: GCA_023238725.1. Classification (NCBI taxonomy): domain Eukaryota; kingdom Metazoa; phylum Chordata; class Actinopteri; order Centrarchiformes; family Terapontidae; genus Scortum; species Scortum barcoo. The sequence goes on from CM041547.1 coordinate 17,822,186, forward strand.
CAGCACCCACCACTCAAACCGTACCTGGATAACTACTTGTCCCACAATACCCCTGAGATGCAAAAGGATGCTGCTGCTCTCGGATCCTTCAGCAACTTCCCTTTAAGTGCGTTGGCTACTATTGATTGGTCTTTTTTTTTTTAAATGAATATTTCCCCACATTACATTTATATGTATATATCTGCATGTAAAATAGGTAAAGTGATATGTATTCTTTGTATTATTTCATTTACTCATATATTTAAATTCAGAGTGGCTGATTTTCTTTTTCTCTGCTGTTTCTTTCATCCCTTCGATCAGGCTTGAACTCTAGCCTGAATGTACCCCTGGACATGAGTGTTGGTGGTGGTAGTAGTGGTGGTGGAGCTGTGGGCTACGGAGAGTCCAAACTGCACAAACTTTGGGGTGCTGACCCTCTGGAGCAGAACAGCAAACCTGGTAAGGAAGGACTTGTGTTTGTGACTAAAGCACGAAACTGTCCAGAGCTGCAGTGCAGTAGTTGGGCAAATGGTGAAAAAAAGGTGGTTTAGAAGAGAGTTCACTCACTTTTTTTTTTTTTAGTTAATCTTGAGCCTTGCACCAAATATCGCACAGAACAGTTCCTTGCTATTGAATTTGTCTCTTTGTTATGAATCGTTCATTCTAAAGAAATGTTGGCCATTTAAACTTTTTTCCCCTGACATGCTCAGAAGAATATATGTTGGCTTTTAAAGAGAGAAACTGTATAAAGCACCTTATATTCAATAGTGTAACCAGATCAGTGAGTTTTAGTCAGAGTGATTGTATCCTCATGTTTGTGTGTGTTTGTCCCACAGGTGCTATGTCGTCTGGGCTGCGTCTGGAGGAGGCTCCCTCCCTTTATGAATTCCTATCTCCAGGCCCATCTCCCCTGAGTCCTCCCGGCCAATCAATGGGCTCGGTGGGTGATGGCTGGCCACCCCGTGCCAACTCCCCCCCGCCCCATGGAAACACTGTCACCTGGCCCCCAGGTACACATGCTGTCACCTGTCACCACAGACAAACAAAACAACATATATGTACCGAAAACTGCTAATTGAGGTATCTGTGTGTGTCTTTGTGTGTCTGTGTGCAGAGTTCCGGCCCGAGGGGAGCCTTGGAAAGGTTACCCCAACATTGACCCTGAGACTGACCCTTATGTGACCCCCGGCAGTGTCATCAACAACCTCTCCATCAACACCGTCCGTGACACAGACCACCTCAGGGACACAGGAACAACGGTAGGACACACACACACACACACACACACACACACACACACACACAGAGCAGGACATTAACTGACATTTGCTATCCAGTCCCATTTTCAGGGTTTGTACAGATGCTTGAAAATGCTTGAATCTGAAGCAGATTTATCAACCAAAGATGGTGCTCAACCAAAGATGGTTACTTAGAGAAAGAAGCTCCACTCTGTACCATGAACTCTGCATTTCATTTCTCTAGTGTTGACTCTACTGAAATAATAGGCATATTTATCCTTATCAGCTTGTTTTAATAGAGACATGATTTGGTATTTAAGTAGTTTTAAATGAAATTGTAAATCTCAAATAACCAAGCAATTAGGTGTGAAAGTAGGTTTTGTAATGGCTCAGGTTTACATAAATTTAGTCCACAATTTCATCTGTTATGATGTCTTTAAATGTCAAATTATTTTTAATTCATGTTACAAAAATGTTGAAAACTAAACCTGAATAGACTTACCAAGATTTTCAAAAGGATTCGGGTTTGATGAGGAGATTTGATGGTTCATTGAGACTCTTGCACACTCAGCCTTCTCTCTTCTCTCTTGTAGGGCCATCCTCATCACTGAACACCACGATGCCTTCTAACAGTGCCTGGTCATCCATTCGTGCCTCCAGCCACAGCGGTTCCCTCACCAGTACAGCACAAAGCACTTCAGGTATGCATTGCTGTTTTCCATTCAGCCTTTGCCATCTTGTTCTCTTTCCTCCGTCTCATGAGCCAAATAATGTCAAAGAACTTCACACAGACTGCGAAAAAAGTTCGTTACACCATCTCCTGTCAGGCAATGTGATAAATGTTTGAAAGGAGCTTGGAGATATGTGAAAATGAACAGTAGGATGTAAAAAAAGTCTCTCTTCGCCCTCCTCTCTCCATGCAGCCAGACCCAGTGAGTCAAAATGGTCTCCCGGCGGCGGTTCTGTGTCCAACTCCTCCCTGGCCCATGAGCTGTGGAAGGTCCCCCTGCCTCCCAAGGCACTGTCTGTGGCGGCCCCCTCCAGACCTCCACCCGGCCTCACCAGCCAGAAGCCCAGCCCTGCCTCCTCCGGCTGGGATGGCTCTGCCCTGAGGCTGGGGGGGTGGGGCTCCTCTGAGTCCAGATACACACCTGGTGAGTGCACATACACTGGGCTGCCTGTCGTAATGTTCAAATAACTGGGCTTTGTTTCTTTTTTTCTTTTTTTTTTTAAATTTTTTATTATTTCACCATGAGTGTAGGGAAGAAACCATCAGTGGCAGAAAAGGGACATGTGCGTCAACATTTTTGTCACACAGAACTCCCAAAACAAAAGGTCAATGGTTTTGTACATACAGCAGAGGAACTATAAGAAAGGCATGTTGGTCAGTACCACCATACATTCAAACACTTTGTAGGTTCCTTTTATTGAGCTTGAGCATTGAGCACATTTTCACCTCAGCATTTTATCACAGAATATACAACACCAACTTAAAGACCAAATCCATCATGTTAAAGCTTATATGGATCAATCACTGGCCAACATGTTTTAATTTGAAAGTTTATAAAGTACTTGTCACATCCCTTTGCATTTTTAATTTAACCAGTGTCATTTTTGAAAATACTGTAATTAATTATTACATTATCCTTTTTCTAAACTAAGTGTGGCAAATCTGGTGCACATACTTTTGTTGTCAAAGTCTTATTATATTCTGCCTTGAAGAACTTAATAGTTAGATGTCTGGTATGTATATAGAAAGTATGAGACAGGTATTTGTGTTTATGGCTAGAGGACAGCTGTAACTGGTGCTCAGCCGCTTGTCAAACCTTTTTATACCTCCACTCTTTCATTCGACCTAAAATGCTCACTATCTCAGCTGATTGTGATTCCATGCTGTGTGTCTTGGCAGGATCCAGTTGGGGTGAGAGCAGCAGCTCAGGGAGAACCCAATGGCTCGTTCTGAAAAATCTCACACCTCAGGTACACTCACACACACAAGTGTAACATTTACTCTGTGTTTTTTGTTTTTGTCGTGCACTGCTGCTTCTTTTTTATTCTATTCTCTATTCCCGCTTTTCTTTAAACTATCCACATCACAAAAATGCTCCTGTGAGCTATATAACATTTAAATAGAGAAAAATTAAAGACACATTTACTTACTTACAAAATCACTTCCTCCCATGTCACAGCTTTTTTTTTTTCAGTACATATTTGGCTACCACTTATCAGAGACGTGTGTGCTTTGTTCGATTTGTCTCAGATTGACGGCTCTACCCTGAGGACCTTGTGCATGCAGCACGGCCCTCTGATCACATTCCACCTCAACCTGCCGCACGGTAACGCCGTAGTATGCTACAGCTCCAAGGATGAGGCCGCCAAGGCCCAGAAGAGCCTGCACATGTAAGGACATCATGCACACACGCTTTACACACCAGTAGGCTCATTTATTAAGTGTCATGTAAAGAAGTAACCCGGTCACTGTAACCTGAGCATTGGCATAAGCCTGATTTCCACAGCTAGATTTTTCTAATCAGCTTTTTACATGTGAGCATGTTCAAGGCAGCACTTCAGAAAGAGAAAATTTCAATGTGAAGGCATCACAGCGGGACAAGAGGAGAAATTATTATGCGTAGCTTGCAGTAATTCTATCAAAAGTCTGTTTGAAATTAACTCAAAAGCAGCCTATAGAAGTCCTAATAAAGTTTGCATCACTAAGCATTTGAAAATTCCTTTTAATATTCAGACAAACTTGTGCTGTTCCTTCTTCTCTGACACTCGCATACAAAAACAATCAGGAAGCAGCATATTGCACCACTACAACAGGTTGGATGAGTAAATAGTTCTCCCAAAATAAGGTCAGGGACAAATTTAATAATTGACCTGCTTCATGTAAACACAGTTCAGCACTAACCAGGTTACCTCAGTGCATGTAAACATGTTTTCTGGTTCACTGCGTAACCTGACTTCACTTTGTAGTTCCCAGTTTCTTATTTATTTATGATACTTATACTGATTAGGGATGTTTTTGTAGCAGCAGACACACTCACTCTCCTGCTCTGTGCCTCACCTGCTGTCTCCCTACAGGTGTGTTTTGGGGAACACTACTATTCTGGCTGAGTTTGCCAGCGAGGAGGAAATCACCCGTTTCTTTGCACAAGCGCAGTCATTGGCCACTCCCTCCTCTGGCTGGCAGGCCAGAGGATCCTCTCAGAGCAGAATGGATCAGTCTCACCCCTTTCCCAGCCGCGCTCCTGAACCGAACCAGTGGAACAGCAGCGATCTCCACAGCTCCTCCCTCTGGGGCGGGCCCAACTATTCCAGTAGCCTGTGGGGGAGCCCCAGTGGCACCGAGACGGGGAGGATCAGCAGTCCTTCTCCAATCAGCTCCTTCCTCCCGGTGGATCACCTGACAGGGGCTGGGGACTCCATGTGAACCGCCTGCCAATCAAACAGGCCGGAGGAAGGGTCAGTAGAGAATTATCAATAATCAGCAGAAGAAAATGGAAAAAAAAAAAAAAAAGTAGTTATAAACGCAATGGCACTAGTTGGACTCTTTCTCACTTACAAGATATTCAACAAAACGGGGTCTCCCCTGTGGAAAACAAGTTACGTTTCTCTCTCTGCACATATGTCCACTTTGTTTTAGCCCAAAAACATATCAGTCGGAATACTTGAATCATGCAGGCCAATTCTATAATGTGAACGGATGGATATTTGCTTCCAGGTAGTGCTCTTTCTGACCGAAAAAAGCTTCAATCGAGCTCATTATTATTATTATTTTTTTATATATATATATATATATATATATATATATATATATATATATATATAATATATATTTACTTTTTTTTTTTTGGTTTCATTCGTCATGTTTATTTGAATTCCAATTCTTTTCATTTTTAACGCTTTCTTTTGTTGTTTTTTTGTTTTTGTTTTTTTTGCATTTGTTTGCTGACAATGTTGGAGTATGAGCTTTTTTAACTTTGCACTGAATGTGGTTTTTTCTCAGTATATATAATCTGCAATATAGAGGGAGCAGCCAGTTTTTCCAGTGTAGCTGTTTACTCATTGAGGTCCTTACCGTATGTGTGTAAAAGTGCGTGTGCACGCGCACGTGTGTGAAAGTACTTTGTGTGAGTGTGCGACTGCGTGTGTGAATGAGTATGTGTGCGCTCCTCTCTGCCTTGGCACGCCTACCTTACTGCGTTGTCGTGGAGTTCAAGATCAACAGATAGTTAACGAAGAATAAAAGCTGACTTAGGAGGATTATCTGGTGATAGTTAAAGTGACATTAAAAAGTATTGCACCAATTTTGTTTTAAAACTAAAGAACGTTGAGCTCTGCAGTGCAAAGGACTGTAGCCGCAGCTGGGACTAGCAAGCCCCGCCCACCCTAGTGTAGGAGGCGGGGCCTATCTAGCAAGCCCTCCCACTCGCCCCCTAGTGGGCAGAAGGGGGGGAACAGCACTTTCAGAATAGGCTTTCAATGTTTTGGAGGTGCCACACTGCAACCTCTTGTTTACAAGACTTAGGAGGCGGAACGTGTGTTCATTCTTCATTTTAAAGAGAAGATGGAATAAAATAGAAAAAACTTAAAAAAAAAAAAAAATTATTAAAAACTTTAAAAAATGTATAAAACAAATAGAAAAACAACAAAAAATGTAAACTCTTATTGAGGATGAAGACGATGCTTTGTAACTCTGGGAATTCGGATCAGTGTTTTTGGCCATGGCGTTGGTTATTTGAACTATTCCTCTTGTCTGCTAAATAACCAGCAATGGTTCTCAGGAAATCAAGCCAGTTTTCCCCCCCTTGTAGGTGAATTAAAAAAACTACTACTCCTTGTAGGAAAGGAAAATCCAACTTCTAGCACTGAAAACTATGTATAGGTCTGTAAGTTTTTTTTTTTCTCTGCCAAATAACTGCTTTAAGCTGGAGAAGCTCAACACACTGCTTTCAATATGCTGTCTTTTGAGGGAGGGGGGGTCCTAATGTGGGGAGGGTTGTGGAGGACGGGCTGTAGAAACCCCATCGCTCCCTCTCTCCTCCTCTTCCTCCTCTCCTCCAGTCCTCCACTCCACTGATGTAAAAATCAAAAAGTGGGGAGTGTTTAGTGTGTGTGTGTGTGTGTGAGAGAGACTGTTTGTGGAAAATGTTCTGTCTTGTCAGACTTATAAACCAAGAGAAAGGCGAATCTGTATCTATGCATACTGTAGCCTCTCACATGGCCTAGCTACTGAGAGGCGTTTTTCTTTTTTTTTTTTTCTTCCCGTGTCTCAAAATGTTTTAAATGTTTCATTAAGTACAACAAAATGCGAAATATTACTTGCTCTTTTTTTTTTTTTTTAATCACTCTCATTGCCACAAATGGTGTTTTGAAAAAAGGAAAGAAGAAAAACTTAAAAAATCTTGTTTTGGTTGAAGAAACTATTTTAACAGTGCAAAAGTCGTCCACATTTCATTGCCTTGATCCTAATTGTGTCCGAAGATGCAACAACAAGTCAAGTGGCTTCTACCTGTTTACAAATAGAATATGATTGTATTGTTGTACTGTTTTTTTTGTTTTTTTTGTTTTTTTTGTTTTGTTTCCTTTGGGTGGGGAAGGGAGGGGGGGTACTCATCTGAAGTTCCTGACCTGATGACCGTGTGTGTGTGTGTGTGTGTGGATGCTCCGTACCAGCGGATGTGAGTTCTCTACCGCTGAAGGGGAAGATGTTGGGTCGAGTAAGGGCAGGCCAGGTAGGTGTGTGTGTGTGTGTGTGTGTGTGTGTGTTTGAGAACAGCGTGAATGTAAATCCACCAGTGGTGTTTGTCAATGAAAACACACGTGTGAATTATAGATTCACCCATCTACCAGTGATTGTTTAGTTACTATGATGCACAATATCCGGGGAGAAACAAAAGCTTCAGAAAGAGTGAGAGTGTGCGAAAGAGAAGTCAGCATTAGCGAAGCTATGGACCTTAATTTCTTTTCTTCATCGTGTTATTATATTCTGTTGAGTGTGTGTGTGTGTGTGTGTTCCCCCTCCGATATAGGTTTTTATTTCAGAAGTACTCGAAACGTTGGCTTTAGTTGTGTTTTTAAGTTTAGCCGTGAATATTTAACAACTTCAAAGCATACGTAGTGAGACAGAACCTTGAGTATTAGCCAGACTTGACAGTGGTGTGTGCCAGTATTGAACTGCTCTCTACCAAATAATTCAAAAGATTAGTTTACTTAATTCCAGATCTCTTTGCTTAAACTATATATATATATCTATCTATATATATATATATATATATATATATATATATATATATATATATATATATATATCTTGTTTATTTGTATTTGTTTTAGTCTTTGTTTAACGAAATGTTATCAAGTGGAACATCTGAACCGTGTTTGTCATTTTGTTTATTTGAGTTAACTTAATTTGACAAATTGAACTGAGGAGCCTTGGATTTTGCACTTGGGTGGTTTAGAGGAAGGGGCAGAGCGAGTGGAGAGCAGAGCCGTGACGGGCGGTCAGACAGCTCACAGCTGCTGGTGACGGCGGTGGCGTAGTTCGGATGCTCGGCTCTGTCTAAGGGAGAGAGCATGTCTGTCAGAGTATTGTGACAGGGTAGTAAGTGTGTGTGTGTGTGTCTCCGTGTTCTCAACCGAAGTGGAATTTGTGTGTGTGTGTGTGTGCTGTGATTAGAGAAGATGGTGCTTTGTTGGTCCCAGTGAGGGAGTGAGAGAAGAGGGAACGGGGAGGGTGTCGTCCTCCTCTCCAGGTTTACCTCTCCCTATTTACTGGGCCGGTCGGTCGGAGCAACGCCGCCGCCGCGCTGCCTAACCTGAGCCAGAATGTAGCTGAAAACGGTTTTTAAAAAAAAGTATAAGCAACGGCCTGAGCCTCGATCCGCCTCAAACACAGAGCCGCCGTGTGGATGAATCAAGCAAAGCAACCACTGCTCATTGTCTTTGTACCTGAATAAGTATTCAACTACTGTTCTGACCGCGCCTGGTTGTCATGGTGATCTTCGGAGATGCTCGCGCCTGAAATTAGATGCTTGACTGAAATTAGGCTTCCTGTCGGCCCCGCAGTGACTCAGGCAAGGGGATGTGAATCGTTGATCGGCTGGTTCTTCCTGGCTTTTCAGGGATGCGGGGTTTACACTTGGCTTCTCGCCGGCTTATCCAGGATCAGCTCTCCCTCTCAGACTCCCGAAGTTTAACTGCGGGAGAGGAAACGCAAAACTGACAGGAGGTTCGGGGCAAGTGAGCTCTAAATGATCTGTATTCCCTTTCCGCTCTCGCCGAAATGATTTTACACTTCGTTCATTCTGATTTAGTCGATGCTTCTCTCCCAGCGCTGATCTGGGAGCTGTTTTGTCCCCTTTCAGTATCCTTACTTTAACCATTAGTGGGACAGACGCTGACGTCAGATCAGCAGCTCAGGAGGCTGCATCGCTCTGCTGTTAGAGAAGGGACAAGCAACGTCTGTAAAACGCCTCTCTGATGTTGATGTTACTGTTTTAGTTCCCAGCTTAATCTCGCTCTGTTTGTGTCTCGTCCAATCTAATGTTAGTGTGTTTGTCTGTGTGTGTTGTGGGAAGTTGCAAAAACCCAGTCTCTGTGTGTGTGTGTATGTTCGAAACACATTATCATGCCAAATCGAGGAGGAAGGGTCAGAGGGAAGGAAAGGGATTGAGAATTCTTTTTTTTTTTTTTTTGGCTTTTTGGCTTATGTTGTCGTGTACGTGTATTTAAAAAGCTGGACAATGTTAAATGCTTGAAGATTAAAAAAAAAAAAAAAAGTCATTTGCAAAAGGATGATGTGAGGAAAAACTTTTCAGTAAGTGAAAACCACCATGAGCAATGTACAATCCCCAGGGCTGCCAAGCAGCTTCCCGACAGGGCCAGACAAGGGGAGGAAAGAAGGAAAGAAAGATGGTAGGAGACGAGGGAAGCTGGCTGGCGATACTACTTTTTAATGTTTAAGAAAAAAAATAATGTGACTCTTTGTTTTTCTCTTGACTTAACTATCCTGTGAGCAAATGCTATATTATATTATAACACACACCCAACGGCTCCTAATGTCGATCAAAAGCGCTAAGGCTGTTTTTTGACACAAAAAAAAACAACAAAAACTCAGAAAAAACTAACAAAAGAAGAAAAAACCCACAAAAACTGTGAGAATCTGCTGTCTTTTTTGTCATTTTACAATTAGTATGAACACAAACAAACCCTGAAAAGCTTTAGTCTAACCAGCACAAAGATGTGGGTGGGGCGGGATGGGATATCAGGGCGTGAGGGTGGGCTCAGTACAGAGGGACGGGGGTGGGTGTCGCTCAGAGAGACTATGCAGTGGAGTTTTGAACCCAGGCTTCCTTCCATGTCCACCTTGGGTTTTTTGCTTTCTTTAAATAAATAAATAAAAAAAAAATCCCAAAAACTTTTTAAAAATACAGCTGAGATGGGATTCCCAATAATATTCCTCAAAAACATGTTGTGCCATCGTTGAATCGTACTACTACTACTACTAATAATAAAGAACTGAAAAAAACCTTTATTACCTAACCTAGCAACCGTCGGGCCAGTTGTAGCAGGAGAGAGGAGGACAGGTTAAGATTTGCAAAGTCCATTTCTTTATTTTCACAGCTTGTCTCCTCCTCGATAAGCCGAGGGCAGCGAGGCCGGTGAAACTGCAAATTTTACACAACTACAATGTTTTTTATAGAGATTCTATCAATCCACAGTGTTTAGTTGGATCACCTGTAAACCTATTATGCACATTGCTTTGGGAGACTGTTGAAACTATATATATATATATAATATATATATATATATATATATATATATATATGAGAATATAAACGTACAGTGTCTATAATCAACGAGGGGAAGTCTTCCTCTCTTACAAACAAAACAGGAAGTACCTTTTTATTTTCAAACGTCTTCCTCGGGTCATCAAAGGATTTTATCTTAAACTTTTGGGGGGAAACTGCACTTTTTGAAGGACAATCTTTATTTGTATGGGTATAAAAATTGACGAAAAACGAAGTCGCCTGATATTACAAGGTATAGAAAACCAACTCCAGTGTGCTCTAATAATGAATGTCTCCTCTGATGCTGTCTAGTTGTTTGGTTTCATTTAATCTTTTTATTCTCCTTCCTTTGTTGCTTGGTTTGTTCTGTATTTTTTTTCTCCTTATTTTTCTGGATTTTAGTGCTCTTAAGAGAATCTGTACTAAAGTGTAGAGTAGTAGGTAGTAGGTCTTCTGTTGGCTGTACTTGTATACTGATTACTGTTTGTAACCCTCTGGCTCCTGCAGCCGTCATACAAAGCTGTAAAACTTGGGTACAACCCTCAATAAAAGACTAACAATGAGTCGATGGTTTCCTCCTGGACTCTTTATTTGTCCTCGTCTGTTCCTTTGGTAAACTGTCTGTGAAGAAGTGACATCTGTGACCATTTAAATCCATTTAATTTTTAATGGACAATTCAACTGTTTAGATATTTAAAGTGATTCACTGAGCTCATTTCAAGCTCAGTATTTTTTTGCTGTATTAAGACCCATTTTATGGTCGGAACTGCTCAAAGTAAAGGTTCTGTTTATGTTTATATTCCAATTTTAAGTTTAAGTGATTAGTAGGGTAGGGCAAAAAATGTGTTCATTAATTTTGTTTTCATTTTAATTTTTTACTTTGAATCATCTGACCTGTTTGGGACTTAAACGGTTAAGATATTGGGAATATGTCTCTGTGGTTGAGCTCATTAACATCTGAAATGTGACCAGGAGCCACAAAAGGACGCTGCTGTATTTTTTTCCACAAGCCAGACCGGTTGCAACCCACTGATTCAATTTTGAAAGGTCTTTATTTTATAAATGTACTATGTTTATTAATCTGAATCAGAAAAGTCAGTCACTACAGCTCTGATACATTTCATTTTGTAGTATTTCCCTCCAATATGAAGTAGAAGTACCTGAAAATTGTACTCAATTTTTTTTTTTTTTAACTGTTTTGTATCTAGATTAAAGGCTGTACAAATTGATTAACTGTAATCTTATTTGCATATTTCAGACATCTACATAGACAGGAATTACCTATTCTATCAGGAGTATTCATGCTTGGTGATCAATTTCTTTAATGGAAAAAGTTTTTTCTTACCATGTTGTGAATCTGTTTGCCTTTATTTTGAGCCGCACATAAAACATACAGTGTAAAACATAAAACAGTGTATATCAACCAGACTAGTGACTGAATGAAATTTCATTTTTATCTGAATTTGAATATGAAATCAGTTGATCCTCTTCAGTGTTTGACTCATGACAGTCTGTCACGTTCACACTCTTGTGTTCATACATAAATGAATATCACAACAAAGACTATATACAGCATGTGTCTTTATTGATCTATTCATGAGAAATTATACATCGGAACCACAGGGTGGAGCTGGAAGAAAAAAAAAAAAAAAAAACAACTGTGATATTACCTAGTTTTAATGTTTTGTTTATCTCCACGCTCCCAAAGCACATGTTCATTTAAATACAGTCAAATACAAGACACGGCAGCCAACAATGCTGCAACAGACAGAAGAGCTGACAGGGAGGAAGTGGGAAATGGTTTGGCGTCCATCTGCTTCACAATAACTTCCTGTGGGGGGGTGGTCAACCTCTGTGATAGGAAAACGTAGAAATGATGAGCGACTTATAGAAGAACACATGAGGAAAACATGGTATGGCAGAGGGAGAGACTTGCCTCCTTAGTGAACTATAGAACAGATTATTCATAAACGTCCTTCTTGTCTGCGATATACTGTACAATCTCCTCAGGACTCATCAGCTTCTCTGCCTCTGCATCGGGGATCTCAAAGCCTGCAGCAGAAACACACAGAGTGCAAAGATCCTGTAAACACGGCTGGTTTTCTGTTAAAACGTTGTACTTTTACACACCAAACAAACAGACTCCAGTTCCTATAGAGAAAAACTAACTATATGCTTGTTCCTGTCCAATGAAAACCATTCATCTCCAATGTCTTTCATTCTTCAGATGCACTATAAAGATGAAGTGTTCCCTCATGGAGTGAGGAAATTCTCAACTAACAGTTATTGGCATTATCGATAAATCATTTTCTGGATTATCCAAAACAGTTTGTGATGAGAGCACGAGCAGATCATCTCACTGAGGGAGGTGCAAACAGATCGTATGTTTGCTTAAAAAACAGCTTCTAAGATTTAGCAAATCTATAAGTGGATAATTATAACCAAATTATTTTTTTTCTTGATTTCTCATACTGATGATTATCATCAACTGGATCTTTGTATATTTATAACATGAATATAAAGTAATTAAACAAAGCTTCAACAGGTGAATGGGTATCAATCTACTGGACGAGGGCAGCTTCAACCACAGCTGCTTTCCCCGCGCTCATTTGTTTTCTGGCTGCATCGCCAGCAGCCGTGACAACACAAGGGGACCAGGTATGAAAAACTCAGAAATGGCGCAAATGAACTTCCTATCAATCAACTAATCTTTGCAGCTCCATTCTCTCGCTTCTTATCTTAAGTGAAGTGTTCAAACCATTTATTTGGGGAAGAAAAGAAAAGAAAAAAAAAAGCATTGTCACAAAGCTGAACGTGAGCCTGCTTCAATCAACTCCTGATTACTTTGGAGATACATGGTTTTAACAAGACAGCGATTATGCAGCGTTTTACTTGTGGAGGAAAAAAAATGGCACCAGACATAAAGGAAGGCTGTATTAAATCGGTGAGATAAACTCATGACTGTGCTGCTGTTCTGGACATTAATGCTGTCAAACTGCAATTTCTTATTGTAACATCAAAGCTGTTGTAGCATCATTTATTTTAAACTCTTTAATGTGCCTCCATTTCTTGCTTTGGCACAGATGTAAGTGGAGTGACTATCAATTTGTAATACCTTCCACAACCTGACAGACTAGCTGCTACAAACACTGGTTGACATGTTGACAGACACTCACCGAACTCGTCTTCCATGGCCATGATGATCTCCACCTGGTCCAAGCTGTCTAGTCCCAGGTCTTTCATGAAGTGGGAGGTCGTCTGCAGCTGTGGAGCACAAAGTAAACACGAGCATTAGAAATGTCTCTTTCCAAAATTATGATCTGAACATGGATCGTGGATATTCCAAATATGCCAACACTGACAGGCATTCATGAAACTATAACTTTATTTATAAATATACTTCCCTACTGAGGAGGAGAGTGAACATTAACAGGGTCTCTGACAAAACACATGAAGTATTATACAGAATATCAAGTGAGATGAGATGATAGGTCACCTTCTCAGGGTTGATCTTGTCATAGAGCTTGAGGACATACATAACGCGGTCTTTGATGGTCTCTAGGGTGAGGGGGGGCAGGTCCCCATACTGTCGGCAGACCACGCTCACCAAAGGGATCTAAGGAGGAAGAGGAAGAGTGTCAGGAGCAGGCATGATGAGGCGGACAGAGGTCACAGAGGGCAAACAGGCAGTGATTGTCCAGAGAAAGACACCCTGAAGTTATTTATGATCACTTCCCATCTGCGGGTCAACATGTTACAAACACAAACTGTTAACATGCTCTGACAAGTAATCACTGTGGCAACATGTCAATTCACAATAAATTATTATTTCCTCCTTATGTCAGTCCTTACATCACCTCACTAGCCCCTGGAGCAATACAAAACCAAGTTCAAAACTCTGCTTAGATTCTTTTCTGGTTTGGCTCCTGCCCAGAGACTTACAGAGTCTTCATCCCTCAGTCTGAGGATTTTCTAACTGTACCTGAGATCAGTTAACACAGTCCACCTTCAAAAACAAACGTATCTATTCTGTAAAGCTTTGAGTAGAATAAAATAGGTCTTTATTGTCCAACAAGCACAAGAAACAGCAACATAAAACAAAGACATCAACAAGGTCACACTACAGCTCATGTCACCTGAGACGAAGGACTTCAGAAACACACCTGTGTGTAGTTATTGTGTGTGTGTGTCTGTGGGTGACCTGCATAACACAAAATCAATTAAACTTGGCATCATCTTTATTGTGCAAAACCTGCTATTAGAGTCATTTATCATAAACTCCTTTTAACTACACCTTAATATTTCTGCACCTCTACAGGTACAGTTGCTCAACACTATATCTATACTGTCTATATTCTATTTTATATATTTTAGTTTTACTCTCTTTTCTAAAAGATTTTATTTGTATTTCTTGAACTTTTCTCCTTTTTATTTGAGTTTTCTGGGAAAATATTTTTGTGAATGGTCAGGAGGATTTCATTGCCAACGACTGCGTGGTGCAGATGACAAATAAAATCTTGACCACTGAATCATCTAAAGGAGTTTTGACACTTCATACAATGACAAAACATCTAACTACACTAGACTACCAACACCCTGTTGAACTTATTTAATGCTTGCATGCTTATCTGACAAAGCATCAGCTCTTCCATTAGATCAAGTTTAGAATAAGTTAGTTATATAATGAAGTGTGTGGATGTGAGAGATGCAACAACACCAAACCTGTGTGTTTCTGCAGCGAAGCTAACCTCGGAGCTAACCACACATGGAAAACAAACATGTCTGTTGTTTTTCAGAAATAAAACTCTACGAGCTTTCTTTACTTTCGGGCAGATTATCACCGCGACATGTTTCCTCCGGTGGTCAAAAAAGCCCCCCATGGCAGCCCGGTGAGCCTGCCCCGGGCTCAGTTAGCCTCTCGGTTTACAGAAAGGTCACCTGGTTGGACGGTAGGCCGCGGCGCTTCAATGTTACCGGAGACTCACCCGGTTCTGCACGAGCCACCGCGTCCTCCGGCTGTCTGCCGCCGAGGAGAGGGGCCGGTGGACGGCTGCTGCCGGAGCGACGGCGGCCCTGACAGCCGGGTTGGCAGAAGAGAGCCTCAGCGAGGGCCGGGCGAGCGAGCGGACACACTGCTGCAGGACACGGGCCGCCATGACGGAGAGAAGTGACTGAGAGCTCCCAGCAGGCACTGCGAGGAAGAGACGGGCCCGCTGTACGCATGCGCAGAACACGTCAAGCGTCTGTAATGTCCGTAATTTTATTTAATTTTTTAACTTATTTTTACAATATTATTTGCTAAACACACCAGCAAACATAATGAATATAAACTTTAGCTTTAATAAAAACGTAAAAATATTAGGAAGTACCATAATTGGGAAATGAGGAAAGAGTAATCAATCGCAGAGTCATATTGAGGATTCGCGGTTTAAATTTTCTGTCAAAATGAACCAAAAGAAGCATCATAATTTAAGTATCACATAAATATATAACTCTTGTATGATATAACTAAGATATAACAAAAGTTAGTCCGCTATCTCACTCTTTTGCCTTAAAGGACTCGATTGATGATCCTGCACTCAGCTCATTAGGTCTGAAGATCCATTCATCCGTCTGTAGAAGAAGAAACAGCAGCGAGCAGAGACAGTCAGATGTGTTAGTTATTACGGCTGAATTATCCACCCTGACTGACATATCTCACCAGATTCACAGCCATGGAGTTGTCTGAAATACTGTACAACAAAGCGGAGTACATTGAGACGGTAATGTGTGTGATTTGTAGCTCTTTGTCAGACAGCTAGCTGCTCGCTGTTTAGCTAAGTGAAGCTGAGCGGGGCGTTGGGTGTGTGTGTGTGTGTGTGTGTGTAGACAGGACAACAAAGACAGAAACTCACTTTAATATGATTACTAACCACTCGTGTCTTTTCATTTCAGGCTTCTGGCAACAAAGTGAGCAGACAGTCGGTGCTGTGTGGGAGTCAAAACATCGTCCTCAATGGAAAAGTGAGGAAGGAAAAATACACACACACACACACCTGTCAGTCAGGGTTGTTGTCTCTTGTTAGACTTTGTTATATGAAATTGTGTGTGTGTTTTCTGTCTTCCAGACTATTGTCATGAATGACTGCATCATCAGAGGGGACCTGGCTAACGTGAGGGTGGGCAGACACTGTGTGGTGAAGAGCCGCAGTGTCATCAGACCACCTTTTAAGAAGTTCAGCAAAGGGTAAAGCATCCTTCTCTGATGACATGTATTTAGACCAGAGGTGCAAAGCTTTTAATGCTGTCAATAGTTTTTGACTCGATAAGGTATTGATAACTTGCTTTTCATACAGTTTTTGTTTAATGTTCAACAGCCAAAAGTGTTCGCTTCAATGAAAAAGCCATATAAGACCAGGAGAAGACTCCCAAGTTATGTTATTATATCCCAGTAACCACATCTCAATGCTATTACTATGCTATATACTATGCTATTAACACACCACACAATTGTAAGGATGCAACTAACCATTATTTTCATTATTGATTCATCTGCAGATTATTTTTCTCTGTTTGTCATTTTTTCCATAAACTGTGAGAAAATACAGAAGTCTGCTTATCTCAGTGTTCCAGAGACATTTTTTAAATAGTTTCAGCTGGTATACAACAGAGTCCTGTGCAGCAAATATTCTTCCCACCTAGCTGTCTGACAGAATTACGGATGCATCAGCTGCATGCCCAGTAAACTGACACCTGAACTTCTCTCCCTCCAGAGTGGCATTCTTCCCGCTGCACATTGGAGACCACGTCTTCATTGAGGAGGACTGCGTTGTCAACGCAGCGCAGATTGGTTCCTACGTCCACATTGGCAAGAACTGTGTCATAGTGAGTTGGGTGAAAGCGCACACACACACGCACACACAACCAAGCTGATCAACAGAAAGAGGAAACTTTATGACGGAGACGAGGCTCAGTGAGAGAGGACACAAACAGAGGCAGTGTTTCTGTGGCCTGCAGTCAAACAGTCACATGGTCGTCATGTTCAGATGATCTGAGTGCAGCAGCAAACTGCTGCGAGGCTGCTTTGTGCTGACACAGAAGGAATATGAAATGAAACACATTTAATGGCTAAACGGGATTATTTTTAGTATAAGACTATAAATCAATCAGGTTTAATTTTACCGCTTAATTGTTTAGTATTTAAAAGCAGAAAACAATAGGACAGAGCCGTTGAGATGTTACCAGAGCCCAATCACTCAGACCTGCGAGGACAGATCTGTGACTGTGTAAGACTTGAAAATAAACAACCAGTGGAATAACAAGTTAATTAAAGATGTAATCCAGAAGATCTTCACTTAAATAAATGTCTCCATCTAGTGAATGATGCAACACAATGGTGACTGAGCCTATGACCCAAAGCATTTGCAGTATTACAAGCCAGGTGTCGGTGGCGACCTTCCCAGAAAAATCCCAAGCCGTGCAGAGGCTTTTAACACAACAGACTCGCACTTGAGCTCACCTGTGTGTGAAGCAACCTGCTGTTTTTTTTCCAGTCTTTGCTAATGTTTTTAGTAAACAGTTACTATGGCCAAACAAAAAGAAAAGGTCAGAGGTTTTGTCAATACTTTACATTTTTAGAGTAGTAGAAAACATACCATATAAACAGCCTCTGGAGCAAGCAGACGTACACAATTACAAAAAATCAGATGAAAAATCTAAGTTCCTTATGTTTAAAGTATCATGTAACTTTTTGGTATTTTGTACTACATATGCATGTTCCTCACTGTGATTGTAAGTGAAGACATGATTCAGTAGATGCAATGACAATAAATGTATTCACAGTTGTGTATACATATAACAAAACTGTAACCAGATCTCTGGAGAGACACTCTGTGAGGACTCTTATTGTTCTGAACAGCCACCCTGGATTGTGTTATTGTGTGACGGAAACACAGAGTCAGTTAGAGCGTTTGATTCAGCAGCGTGTTTGCGAACTTGTGTGCAGGGTCGTCGCTGTGTGCTGAAGGACTGCTGCAAGATCTTAGACAACACCGTGCTCCCCCCTGAGACTGTGGTGCCGCCTTTTACCGTCTTCTCTGGATGCCCAGGTCAGCTACGGCGCACACACACACACACACACACACACACCTCTGTCTCTTTAACTCCACTTTGTCCATCCTTCATGACCTGAATTCATCCTTCTCTCTCTCTCAGGTCTGTTTTCAGGAGAGCTCCCAGAGTGCACGCAGGACCTGATGATTGATGTCACCAAGAGCTACTACCAGAAGTTCCTGCCTCTGAGCCAGATCTGAGTCCTGCCCCAAAACCCGCAGCAGGATCCACACCCCTTTCCAGCCAGGTCGGGGTCGGGGTCGGGGTCTTTCATCAGACTGAAATGGACTCTGAGTGCTCACCTTCTGTCCTTTTGCTCCCAGAGGCCCTGAGTTTCTCTGCCCAAGAGCAACAAGAGCCCTTGTATAATTCTAGTTTCTGAGTATTAGAACAGCACACAATAAATAAAATCAAATGTAGCTCGTAAAGTCTTTTAAATCCAGCAATCCTTTACATGATTACCATCCTAAAGTCTGAGAAGCCTAGTCTGTGTTTTTTTTTTTTTTTTCCAGTGAACGCTTTGTTCATGTAGTCCTGTGCTGTGGAGAAACTCAAGGGCCTCTAAGCAGCCGCTGATAATCACAATCTTGGCTCTCTGACAGCAGCTGTATCTGAAGATGAGGAGGTGGAGGAGCTATGAGAGGAAGGAGGTGTATGAGGAATGCAGGAACACGGCTGGTTAATATACTGTATGACACCCATGGACCAAAACAATAGTGACAACAGTTTTGTTGGAGGACGTTGGCTGCACACGCGCATTAATTCATGTCCAACATAGCAGCACACAGCAATTTGTGAGAGGAATTCTGTTGTTTTTGTCTCTCATTTTTGAAAAAGGTGTGTTTATTTGCTTTCTTATTTACTGGCTTATGTAATTAGCCGCAAAACTTATTTAATAATGTCTGGAATTTTAATTTAGTTGTATTTGAAATGATCATCTGCAGTGTTCATTTGTATGTGCTGGTGTGTGCAGGGCGGCCCTCTGTGTTTTGCGGTTGTTGTTTTCTGTCCAGATTCAACATCTTAAATAGCACTGCAATGAAATAAATAGAAATGCTTGAAAATCTGCCTTGCGTCAACTCGGCTCTGTTTCATGCTGTACGATACAAAACTGTTCACCACATTCACTTTTTCCTTTAAAATGTTTTAGGTTTTTTGACTCTGATTCCATAGTCGCAGCTCCAGATCATTTATTTTGGACTAAAGTCAAAGTCTGTATTGTGGATATGAAGAATGAGCCGTCCATTTGTTTTGGGGTGTTTTTTTTTTTTTATTTAAAGGAATAGAGTGTAGGCTTTAGAAGCATCCACTGGCAAATATAGAATGTAATATTCAGAATCATGTTCTTATTAGTGTGTGTACTGCACACAGTGTGTGTACACAGGTCTGTACTAAGAGAGTTAAACATACCCAGGCTATCTTTGTTATCTGGCTTCACTAAACCTGACAATGGCAATCCTGCTGAGCGGTCCTATGACAATCGATATCAACTGTAAATTAGTGCAAGGTCTCCCTAATCCAGCCACAATCATGTTCACATGAAGGGAGCAGTGTTTGCAGCATATGACTGATCACAAACATGGACAACTATACTGACTGCAGAGCGGTGTGTTTTACGAATGAAGAGCAAACTATAATATTAGAAACTATAAAGAGGTGAAACACATAATCAAGACTAAAAGCAACATAGCTGCCAAATGGAGCAAAAAAGGAAACATCATGCCCCATCGTTAGGGCACCAGTAGATCTGACTATATTTACATGAGTGTGATCCATTAAATTAACGTGATTACTTAAATGTATTGAAGCGTGTATGACAGTTTTAGCTGTACTCTTTCTGTTGCCACCCTGACGGTGTCAAATGAAACACATAAAAAATAAATCTAAAATCATAATTCAAAAGGGTAAGTAGGCTTACTGTTATATCCTTTAAGTACAAGTACAAAGCTTTAGTGCTTCAGTCTCTGGTGCAGGATGGTATCAGTATACAAAAGCAAATGTCTTTTACCGCTGATGTGATGAGTTTTCTTGTGAACAAACAAGTCATGTTTGCATTAAATGTTACTCATTAAAACACACTGTATGTAGTCTTGAAGCCTAAGCCTGTTGGTCAGTTAATAATGTCAAACTATTGGCTGGACTTTCATGCAGTCATCTGTGTGCATTTTACATGAAACAAACACATCAGGGACCCACTCAGAGAAATACTTCATATCACCGGTCGAGGTCAGACACTTCAGAGGGACTCTTTAGAGACAGACAACACTGGACAGCAGTCCTATAAACACTCCATTTCCTCATCAGACACTTGATGTGAAGAATAAGGGAGTTTTTCATGCTGCCCTCTGCCACCACCTAGTGGCCTAAAGCAGGGTATTATTCCAGCTCCAGAAATTAACCAAAAACCCCAAAATTCACAATATGTCAAATGCATGACTCAGGTATTTGCTTTCATTCATGAGTTAAAGTTAGCAAAGTCACTGATCTGTGCAGTTTAAGTCAATGTGAGGAAAGGAATATTTTTCTTTGAGAACATTTACTACCACACATCAGTATGTTCGGTTTTTCTGAAAATTATCCTTCACCTGCACGTCTGAAGTCCACCCGGATGTAATCAGTTTACAGGGGGAACCTGTGGAGCAAGTTCTTAAGTTCACAAAATAAAATATCTGCTAACAGCAATGATGAAGAGAAAAATGAAGCTTCCTCTCTTTGACTGGAAAAGCTTTCATTTACTGTCAACTGATCACTCGAGCAGACAGGACCAGACCTGCTTCTTTTCCTAAAGTTCAAGAGCTGCAAGTAAAAAGACAAACCATCTGTGTGATATGACAAAGAATGAATGAATAAGATATCAAGCAAACCCAATTATTAAAAAACCTCCAAATAAAACAAATTCTAGTCCTTTTTTTTCTTTTTAATGAAACATAGTCCATCCAATTGCAACTCAATGGTTTTATTTCTTTTACAATGTGAACCACATATATCATACCAACAATTAAATGTTAAGTATATAGATTAGCCATTTATTACTTTTTAAACAAATAAGTATCAAGAAACAGCTGATAATAGTGTTGGCTCCAGAGACACGTGGCATGAATCAGCCTTTTGAAACAATGTGGATGAAGGCCGGTGACTGGCTCAGGGGAAGAAAAGAAAAAACACAAAGTACCCCTCTATTATATCCAGGTTAATCAATGGGGGGTTGAACAGTGGGACTGGAAAGACGACACAATCCTGTTTGTAGCTGACTCTTTAGTTGAGTCTTTGAGGGGGGGGAACAAAAAAAAAACTATCCATTGATAGTCTGAATTTTAGTTTATTCTTCTGTCTGTCAGCAGACATTTCACATCTTCCCTTTAACTGACATATTTTCATACTACAGAAATGCAGGGAGCTTATGATTACTCATTTGTAACTGAATGCTCCATTTTGGTTTCAGTCAAGAATGCTATCAACACCAATGTGGAGTGCTGGACACAAAACAAAGTGAGTAAAGTGTCTGGAGAAAGAAAAACAACTGAAATATTCTAAATGCATTCCTCTGATTTAATGAAGAGCGTGTGGAGCGGCGGTCAGGTCAGACCTGAACACCTGCACAGAGACTGAAACTGTGATGTGACTATCAGGGCAAAGTTCCTATTCAAGATATGGATCCTTCCTATGTTACGTTATTATCAGACCTGTGGTAGCTAAAGCTACACAGACCTTAAACTAAGATGGTTTTTTTGGAAATGTAATTGTTTTTTTAAACAAAGACTGACATGGTCTCAGCATGAATTACTTGCTGGCTCCCCTTCACAGTAATCAGAGGCTCTCTTTAGTGAATCTAATCTCACTTTCCCAATGTGAGCTTTACATTTTCATCAGTCTAATTCAGTGGTTTCGCTTGTATGAAAGACTCATTTCATTTCACGCAATCAGCAAATCTGAGCCTGTTTCTTTTCTTTCACTGACAAGCCAGTAATCATGTATAATGAATATAAAAGCCAACCTATAACGCAAAAAAAAAAAAAAAAAAAAAAAGAAATCTGTGACAAAATGTAACAGAAGTTAAAAACTGGCATGCTTTATACAACAAACGAAAACCCACTTTCCAGGTCATAAAAATGTGAAGGGGAGTGAACAAAAAAAGAGAGAGAAAGAGGAGGAAACATCGACATGTCACGAGTCAGCTGCAGTGGGGATTACAGGTAATGTTGAGGGGGGTTCATGTCCCCACCAGCTCACTGACAACTTACTGTATCACTACCACGGCAGGGCATCACTGGAAATATTTAGAACTGGCTTAATAACTAGACAATATTTTAATCATTTACACTTTGTTAGCTTCCTAAGCTAAATGAGAGCATATTCCAACAATTGAGTTCATTACGTCCACAGAAAAGCTTAGATTTGACTCTAGATATCTCATTAACACCCTAAAATAAGTCAGAAATCTGTACAGTACCAGTTCACATTACTTCACAAACTGATAAATTATACCCACATGTTTGACTCGTGTGATCTCATGTCTCCAACTCCACTCCCTTACAAAAGGATGAAAGGCAATAACCATTTCAAGAATGAAACAAGCCCCCGAGTTGCATCATCCTGTACCAAGTAAAATCAAACCCATTCACGTCTTATTAATGCACACACCCCTTGTACAAAAAGCAGACCGCGTCCCAACACACGATCTGACACTTGAGCCAACTGGCTGGCATCTTTTAGTGGATCTGTTGAGAGACTCTACCTTTGCAAGAGCATTTCTGTGATTTATGCTTTCTCTACAGCACTGATTATCTTCCGATAAGTTAAATCATTTGTCAGACAGGGAAGGACTCGGAGTTTCTGAAAACAAGTAGAACCCGCATGCAGAAACACTCCACAACTTGATCAAATACTTTCCAAGAGTTGTTGTGGAACCAGACGTGTGTGTGAGAGCTCCATCTCTACTCACACCGAGTGTTTTTCTAAGCACCAACCGGTCAGTAATGTGTGGAGCGACCGCGAGCGGGCCTGCTTGGGGCTGGACAAGGCTACAACTGGGATACAATGGAAGAGCCGATTTGTTTGCATGAGTTAGAGGTGAAAACTAAGTGCAAAAATCCTTATTGCAACTCATCAGAATAATCACAAGATCACATAAAAACAGCAGCTCCTTTCATAATAAGACTAGGGTAAAGGGGGAGAGGGCGTCGCAGTCAGCAAACAGGCTGTCTGAGAAGCTGTATAAACACAAAAAAGTTTTCCTTTCCATTATCCTCAACAACAATAACAAAAAAAGAGGAAAAATGTGGTGGAGAAAAATGCAAAATTAACTTGGCTATCACTGCTGCAAACAGTGGCAACAAACCTAGAATTTTAACACTGGTGGTTGAAGAACTAAAAACAAAAAGGGCGACTGGCTGAACTAAATGAAGCCACTGTTGAAGCGGAGTTGTTAGCAGAGAAGAAGGTCTAAATGTCCAAACATCAATGGCCTGCTGTTGTAGCAACACGCTGCCAACGTAGTATCCAGGAAATGTAAGCGGCAGGGTGCAGCCACAGATGTGCTCCTACTAGGAGATTTATCTCCACCACTGACAGGCGACGTCGAGTAAGAGCTGCGATGATGAAGTAACAGAAATGAACAGGCGAGTTATCTGATGCAGAGGTGATGAGAGTCGGGTCCGACATTTGGCGAGCAACTTGATTCACTGAGTGAGACGATTTGATCATGGCCCTCACTTCCTTATTAAGGTGGTGGGTGAGGATGAGTGTGGTTAAGGGAGGGAAGGGCACAAATGTGTCGAGGATCAAGTGGCTTTTACTTGTTGAGCAGCACAGTGCGTTTTTACCCCTTTGAGAACTGTGTGCGTCCCAGACCTGCGTTAGCGGCTTCCTTCATTGTCTCCTTTCCAGGCCGGCGATGGTTGAGGAGTGTGTGACGACGTCCGGACCTCCCATTCGCACACACATTCATCAAGTGTTCTGATTGCAGATCAGCAATTTGTAGTAATTGTGTGGTGAAAGGAGACAATGAATAGAGTTCATTCAACATCTGAATGGATCGAACTGAGACCTTCAGTCACTGTTTTCATTTTCAGCCCGGGTTCTTCAGCACAGACAGCCATCTGAACGTCCGTCTCTCAATCTGCGCATCTGTCCCACATAAGCCCATCCATCCCCCTCTCCTAGCCTTGGCTTTGAAGGCCCCCCCACCCCCTTACACACATAGGCAGGCAGCAGATCAGATCATCCTGTTGCGTTTGTGCGTGGGGGAGTCTGTGATGACATCACTGCACTGGGTGGAGTTTCGTTTCCTGGTTCCTCCCCCTCCAGCAGAGGCAGAGCCTGTAGAGTCCAGATGCAGTGCCATCTCCTCTGAGATGAAAGTGTTCAGGTCGACGTCTTGGAGCCCATTGCGCCTGCTGCGGCACACCGGCCCTGAGCCGGAGGAACCGCCTCCACCAGCGCCGCCCCCGTTACTGCTGCTCCCGCTCACGTGCGTGGGAGACCCGGGAGCACCGGAGCGCACACTGATACTCGCCATGGCACCGCTTAGACCTGTGGAAGAAGCAGACGGAGCAGCAACAAACAACAGGAATTACTGGATGGAGAAATAAGACAGATAAACCAGCTACATCATATGAAGTCTGATAATCAATTTAAATAAATTAATCAAAAACTCGCTGCAATACAACAGAGTATCATTAGCAGCTGCAACTGACTATCTCTTTAATGACTTTGCCATGATTAAAGGTACCTGTTGTGATTTTAAAGAGCATCATATCAAATATTTTTCAGTGGAGGCTCCACGTACATCAGCGGGGTGTTTTGAATGGACCTACAGTGATTTAGGCAAGCACATCAGAGATGCATCAATCTAATATTCCACATCATATTTCTATGACCCAAAACATAAACAGTCTGCTCAAAGTGGCACCAACACAGGGGGGCGGAAAGATGGCAGTTGCATCATTAATTTAAAGAAATATGAACAGTTCAGGCTTATTAAATGAGTGACTAGGTAAGACATCCACCCCTGTGACAGGAAAGGACACAGTGAGTAAACAGCTCTTTGACAGGACTTAATTTGTCAAAGTCACTCACTCGGGCTGCCACTTCAGTGACTGTCACCATTTTGAATTTCAGAAGACAACATGAGTGAGGTTCAAGCTTTCTCAGAATGACTTTGTTGGGATGTTTTCTATGTGACAGAATTTTAAGCAGCAATCTCATAAAGATGTAAATCATTACTCTAAGGCTTAAGAAAATGACTCCCACAGCAAAAACAAAAAGAAAATCCCAAGTCCCTGTGACTTTACAAGGTTGTGAGAGGTGTAACTTCAAAACCAACGAAAACCATTTCTATCCCTAAACTGTAAGAATGAAAATACTGTTTTGGAGTGATGCAGTTTTCTATACAGAAACACATTAAAGTGTGTGTGTTGCCTCACTCAACAGGAATCTGTGAATCTGATCTGACAGTCATGGATGCAGCTGACAGAAATGTACACACAAACATTGGTGGTGAAATGCTAAAAGGTATCTGATAACTGAGAAAGGAGACACACCGAAACCTCATGACACAGACTGAACTTGTGTGTCTGTAACCTAAACCACTGAATGCCAAACATCATCCACCCCAACCTCAGCTACACCCTCAAATGGCCCCTTGAAAACGCAGGGACCTTTAGATAAAGTTCTGAATATTCAATTGCGCTGACAGCACAACAGAAATACAAATATACTGCAATAACTGAATTATAAATAGAAACTATTTAAATCAGCCCATTTAACAACAAGAGTAAGACAACAAGATGTAGTGACATGTTCCCTCACAAACACATGAGGGAGTTACAAAGTGAGGCCCTCTTTCACCATTGGCCAATACTTACACGCCCGTGCACAACATGCCCTTATCTCTGAGCTGCATGTGGCAGACTGAAGGACAAGCGTGCTCTCTCTCTCACACACGCTCACTTTAACAAAATGTAATTCAGTGATTAGACTACAACTTAATTAGTTGCAAACCAAGTGACAACTATATATTAGTAAATGGACCAGCTAATATTTTAACATGTTTTCTTCATATGAAAGATGTTATCTCAAATCCACACTATAGGGTTAGATTTAGGGTTAGCCAAACCTTAAATCTATTAAATTTGTTGAACCCCCACACTCTAGCTCACACATTGTGTGTGAGCTTGCCCATACACACAATCACTGGTCCTCTATGCTGGCCTTGAAGACCAGCAATACCACTGATTTTAAATCCAACAACGTATCTGCCTCTTGGGTTGTAAATCAAGTTTCTGATTAGGTGGCTGGAATAACCACGGGGGTGGAAGCTGTGAGCCAGGTTTGCCATTAAGTATCCTCACCGTGCAGTGCTATGGCCTCCCTGAAGGGCTGGAGGTCCGCCTCCACAGATGAGCCAGTCTCTGCTGGTGAATTGGCCCGGCTGGGGGCCACCATGGCCAGCCGGGGGTTGGCCCTGCTACTCCTGTGTGGTGGTGCTTTGCCACAGAGAAAACTGATGAGATCCTCCCTGCGGATGGTTCTCCGGCGTTTTTTCACCCACGCCAACATGTCCTGCAAACCAATACAAGAGTGATCCACCCATCAGTTAGGTCTGGTTTTAATGCTATTGACCAAAGCTAAAGCTTTGTCTTTCTCTAATGTAGCCTGTAAGCACATGGCTCTTAAAAGTCAAACAAATGTGTCAAGGAGGTGTAATATCACAATGTGCAGATACAAGAGAAAGGAGGACCCTCACAAAAGGTAACAGAGGAACAAGACCCACCTTATTACGCCGTTGGTGGCCTATTTGGATGCCCCGATCAAAGCTTCTCTGGTGGGCCTCCACGCTCTCTATAATGGTGAAGGTCGCCATAAAACAATACTCATTTTTTACCATAAACTCAAAAGCAAAGCAAATGTCTAGATTACATTTAACCTGATCCACATGACTGGGAGCTTTTAAATCAACATCAGATTAATTCCAGAGAGTGCCACCTACTTATCACTTTTTATAACTACTGATTTTATTAGGAGGTAGACTGCAAAATTAGGAGTCATGCCCTAGACAAGCTTGTTCTTATTATAACAAACCAGCTCTTGTTTCACTGGTGAATTCCTGACATTGTTATAAAGATGTTTTAAAATGCAGTCTGTTGTTTTGCCAATAAACAAACGTGTCATTCCCTGACATATGAAAAAAAAACTACAAGCCCTGTGACAGACCGATCAATATGAAGCTGATAAGAGCACTGATGACCAGGTCTGTTTACCACTTGTTGGATGAGCCTTTCAATAAATGTCTACATTTACCGGTGGAATAATGGCCGGCTACAGTTCATATAGCTAGTTGCTGTAACGAAGCACAGAGATACCTGTATGTGTAATAGTTGGTAGATCAATAAATGCTGCTCAATGTGGTTTCGTACCTTTGTAGAGGTTGGTGACAGCTGTGGCAGAGTTTTGAAATGGCACCCACAGTGAAAGGCCCTGCTGATGGCATACTCTGTCTGTGGGAAGGAAAAGGGGGAGATATGTTTGGTTTCTTTACATGACATTTAGCTGTAATTCAATAACCCCTGATTAATCAGACAATAGTGATAACAAAACATGTGAGAGGCACAGCAGCTTGGTGATTACAGGTCTGAAGTGAGGATCGTTTTCATTCGCCATTTTGTCTCGCATCTACAATTGCATGAACAGGGTTTGGCATAAAAATAACTGGCTGTCAGCGCTAGATGGCCAGCTTGGCAGCGGCTTGTTTAGCAAGAAAGCACCGACACACCAACTTAAATGCCCCCTCAGCAGTAAAGTTGCAAAGCCATGTCAAACGTACACGCCAAACATGGAGACACTTCACAAGTCGGACTCCGTCAAATTGGACTGGAGTTTGTTGAATATGGGAACATATGAGCCGTGGCACATTTGTGGACAAACCAATATTTCCACAGCGAACCAATACTATCCTCGCCATTTTGTGATTATAACGCTAGCTACGCGTTTGCTAAACAAACTGCTCACTCAGCAGCAAACCGGGCGTTTCATGGCGAGAGAGCCCACTGACTGCGCTGCCAACTTTACATCTTTACTGCACATTTCTACAACTACCGGTTTAACAGATGGCAACACTGACAGCGTACAAGAAACTGTCATCTGGGAATGTCGCGTAGCTACGATTGTTGTTACCATCGCCATTTTGTAACTAGCCTAGCTAACGTTAGCTGCTGTTTAACTTGGTGTCAACAACCGGACGTATGAACAAAAACACCAATGTTAACTTCAGCTACGGCTACTGCCAGTCAGCCGAGGTGTGGCTATCTAACAAACGACACTGCTGTACGACACTAGACTCGAGTTCATAACTATTTTTTTGTCGCTGGCTAACATACGCTAGCTAAATTTACCCTCGCAAAATCAGCTGTAAGCGTTAAGGCGAGATGGTTAGCATTGGACCCATACTAGCACTAACGTTAGTCCACTGTAACGGTAGGTAGCCCGGTTGCTAACCAACCGGTCACAGCGGCTCTCTGTAAGACGTCCGGTTGCTAACCAACTAGTTAATGGCTCCCTGTAACTCGCCCGGTCGCTAACCAACCAGTCGGCGGCTCAGTGTGAGTGTCGTTGGACGGACGGACGGACGGGCGGAGATGAAGCGCTGGTCCGGACCTTTGTACAGCTGAGCCACGGCGGTGGCGGAGTTCTGGAAAAGATGCCACAGTTTATCCTGGTCGTTGTCGGCCTCCTCCTCGCTCGGCTCCCTCTGCTCCGCCTCGGCCAAGCACTGCCGCTCCCATTTTGAGAACCAGTGCTCGGGTCCGTGTTCCTGTATCTCCGGGTCCCCGTCTTCCTTCTTCTCCTCCATTTAATGCACCGAAACTCGATGTAATCGCTCTTTTAACGTTTTAAAAGATGATATCCAGACACCGAGTGAAAATATATGTTAGCAAATTCATGAATACTGTTGGCGTTTTATGATTTCGCACTACAATGTCTTCATCGCTCCCTGTAACCACCATCTGTGGAGATGAGCTTAGCTAACTGTTTTTCCTAGTAGCCGACGACGGGATATATACAACGCAGACTATCCTGTTATGCCCTTTGTTCCGCCCACTACACCACATGTCAACGACAATTGGCCACATGAGCACTGCAGGGTGGACCTGAGGTCTTTTCTCTGAATCTCATTGGTTCTCCTACACGTCCGTCACAGCATTGACACAAAAGAACTTCAGTGAACATTCCCCATTACTGTAGCTTGTTAGAGAGTAACTGCTCCGTTAGAATAAAAAAATTCCAGATTCCAGGTATAATATAATATAATATAATATAATATAATATAATATAATATAATATAATATAATATAATATAATATAATATAATATAATATAATATTTCAAAAGTGCTTTATAAAGAAAATCATAAGCAAAACCAGCCTCTAATATTTACCGAAACCTATGAACACTCTACAAGTTCATATAAAAGTCGTATGACAAAATGAACCCATTAGAATACTAAATTATTATTTTATTTTGAATACTGAATACTAGCACACATAAAGTGAGATGGGATGAGAGAGAATGAGTCATAAAAAGCCCCACTGCGACGGTGTCTGAGGCCAAGTCCAGGTGCAGTGCTGTGTTTCTTTCACTGGATGGTGCCATTTACTCAAAATGTGGAGGCTTGCTGTCTGTCTCAATCAGGGGCAGTCTGGCTTCAGTACTGCAGATATGGATCAGCTGAGTGATGGTAAGATGATGGACACAGCCTTGATAAAGGGATAAATAATGATTGCACGTATGTTGTCCTACACAGTGGCAACACCTGATGATATGAGAGTTGCTACGTTTCACCAGTGAGTAAAGTGCAATTATTTTAGGCCTTTGTTTGTATGGCTAAACAACGTGGCTATATTGGTTTAGAGTTCTGCATGACAGGTTTTATTATTTTGCTTTTTCATGTATGTAATCAAATTTTTAATGACTAATAAATCTGGGTAAATGAGTAACTCTTTATATGTGTCACTGTACTAAATACTACAGACTCAAATTTGTGAAATTCTCCCCAGTTTAGTGACACTGAATCCAACATGTTATGTACTAGACTAATACTGGCTCTGTCTCTTGGTGCATTAGTGAAAATAATCACTTAGGAGAAAGGTTGCAGGTTATGTTTGGTGAATAGATAATCCAGGAATTTAGAATTTGCCTGACCTAAATGAGTACCTGTATTTTGTTAAGGTCCTATGTTTTAGCGTAACTTCTGTAAATTACTCTACTGTAATGAAACCTTGAGTCATACAGTATTTTGCAGCAAACTAGGCCCTGCAGTGACGCCACCAGGGGAAAAACACCACTTTGTGCAAGCAGGCCTCAGGAAACTTTGGAGTAAACACAGACGAACTTGAAGAGCATCCGGAGAACAGGCTGTATCACACCTATACA
Source organism: Scortum barcoo (assembly GCA_023238725.1). NCBI lineage: Eukaryota > Metazoa > Chordata > Actinopteri > Centrarchiformes > Terapontidae > Scortum > Scortum barcoo. The sequence goes on from CM041547.1 coordinate 17,852,718, forward strand.
TTAAATAAAATAATATAAATCAAACGTGTGAATGAGCAAGTTAAAGTAAATCTGACGCATCAAAGAAATAGATGCCACAAGCAGGTCATAGTTGACAGTGGAGAGTAGGCTATTGAAACGTTGTAAAATGTTAAAAAAAAAAAAAAAAACAACGTTAAAGTAAAATTTCTGTGTTCATGTTTTACTTGAAAAATTATGATAAGTAAGTAAAATACAGTCCATTTTGAAAAAGTGCCCCTGTATAGAAAATAATTTGCAAGCATAATTAAAGCAAGCAGTAAAAATGTATATAAATAATTTTATTAATTATATGATTTTAAATATTTTTTCCCGGTAAACTGCAAAAAAACTATTTAAAATTGCTTATTCCAGTACTTTAGTTTGTTTCCACGTTCACACGAGTTTTCCCCCTTCCAGTCACTGTAAACAAGCGCAACCAGCAGTCCTATAATCTCCATTCATCTAATAATTATTGTCAGCACTTCACCCCCCCCTGCATCAGACTCACACGCCTGATCCGTAACATTTTAACATGGATGTGAACCTGGCCGGGGATGGGCCAGTGTTTGGATCTCCATGCGGATGTGACATTTCAGAGAAGAGCGCGACCGCCATTTTGAGATTTACCTCCACACATCACAGACGGACGGGAGGAGCGGAGGACCGAGAGCCAGCGCACAGCTCTACTGCTAGCGTCGTGTGACCGGGCACTTTCCTCACAAGGAGAGAGAGAGAGAGAGAAAATACAGAGAGCTTAGCCGAGAAATGCGACGAGGTGCCGCGCTTGGTCGTGTGTCGTGTTAGGGGCGGTTCGGCGGGGGAGATTTGGTTTTTATGTCGGGCCGCGGCAACTCTCGTCTCCGTCAACTTCCAAATCAACATTAGCGCTATTCCGTGTTGGAAACTGGTTTGAATGGATAGCTTCTCCCTACGCTCTCCCCCAGACGAGGGACAATCGGAGGAGCACACGGACTGGGGATATCGCAGGCAAAGTTGTTGAATGTGTGTGTACAGCAAATGAGCCTTTGTTTTCATTGTTGGTGTACCTATATCACCATTTGGCTGCCCAGTGTCAGGTAGCTTGCCGCGACATTTAAACAGGGTATTTGTCCCCTCAAGGTGCAGCTCGCGTCGCCCCACATTTCCCGGGGTAAAAGCCGGATTGATTTAGCCGATTTCAGCGAGCCTCCCTCGTCGGAGCCCCCGGTCCATCCATCCCACCGCCTGCCGACCCCCTCCCTCCGCAGCGACTTGCACCCACCAAAGGCGCCGAGATTGGGCGAATAGCGAGCAAATACGTCCGCGTTTCTCTACCCGCCCCCCCGCCGACCTCCCCTCCTCACTTCCCGGCGCTGACAGCGGACAAGGCCGAGGTCGTAGCAGCAGAGCAGGCCCGGCCGCCGAGGCTCGACCTGTCCAGCCCACCTCCGCATCCCGCCGCGCCTCACCAGCAGCCGCGAGCCCGGTTCCCCGCCGAGCCGACCCCGGACAAGGTCGAGGGCAGCCGAGAGAGCAGGGAGCCGCGCATCACCACCAACACCACCACAACAACAGCGGCTGCCAACATGAACCACCACCACCACCACACGCAGCAGCAGCAGCAACAGCAGCAGAAAGCCGGCGAGCAGCAGCTCAGCGAGCCAGAGGACATGGAGATGGAAGGTAAGAAACCACCGGGAGGAGGGTGGACGAGCAACCAGCAGCCTTTATTTCTCTCAGTTTTAGGGCTGTTAGGGAAATGCATGCAGTTTTATTTGTGCAGGCTGAGTCCAACTTTACAGTAAACACGATCAGGCCTGGAGCTAGCAGGGATAGCCGGCTGCATTTTTTTTTGCTGATTGTGCGTCCGTTGCAGCATACTTGTGTGGAGCTGACCTCATTTTGCGTTATAAGCAACCAGAGCTTCTATCTCGTTCTCTCTGTGTGTGCTCGCAATATTATTTGTGCATGGAGATATACCACCATCGACAAAAAGAGCTGTTCACCCATCTCTGTTTAACATTAGCCACACAAATCATTCATTCGGATAGGTGACTGTGTTTCTAAATAAACTGCTCTGTTTCGTGTCAGCGCTTGTTTGCGGTAACAAGTTATCAGATGCCAAAGGTGATCGCCGGCTATAACACACATGTAGTCACGGAGATCGGGCCCCGGTGTTTGTTGATGACTTAAATGTTTGTAAACAATGCGGTTGTTGGTCTCTCATTTAATGGAGAAACGTCGCTAGGTAAATTAATCTCTCTGCTTTCACCTCACTGTGTGCGTTTGGTTGTTGCCTCAGACACGTATCGACAGCCTCGTTAAATGAATCCATTTAACGAAGTAAACAGCCGCTTTTCTGTCTTCTCTGATAACGTTAAATTATGGACCGTTAATAACCGTTTGCGTGTAACGTTACGCCTGCCTCTCTGAAAGACGGTGTGTGTGTGTGTTAGCATCGTGTCTGCTGGCTTCTACGTTAAATGCGGGCCTGCAGAGTAACGAGATCTGCCCACTAGAACAAGGTAAAATCTCTCAAGTCCATAAAAATGTGAAGAAATTCAGCTTGTCGGAATGTGCTTTAAATACCGCGAACAGTGCCGGGTATATGTTTTTTTTTATCACACTCCCATGGTCATTAAGCTGGTGAAACCGTAATGTGCATTCCTAGCGGGGCAGCTAATTGTAGGCTAGCCAATTAGCCTTCGAGGCCCACTTGTGTGCGTTCATTCGCTGGCTAGCATGCTAGTTAGCCGCTCGGCTCACGGAGGGGGTGTGTGGCGTTCCAAAATGGAGGCTTGTATTTTGCAACGTTCGCTCTGCCGCTTGCACGAACGTTAGGCCTTGAACACCTGCCTCACGTAATCTACACTATTTTATCATGTTGCGTTTCCGTGTTAACAGCATTAAGCACCCGCTCTGGCGGACGTTTTCCTCTGACTTTAATTTAGTGTCTTAGCTGGTGCCAGAGATCCCAGCTAATGTTGGCTAATAACGGCCTGCAGATGAATCCGTGGCTAGTGTTTGCTAGATGAGCTAGGCGGCTAACGCTAACGCAGATGCGTCAATCGTGATTTGCTAAATTGACCGGCGGTATAACAAGTTTAGCCACTCCAATAGAGCAGAGGACAATCTGCAACCGAGAATATAATTTCTGCTTGGCTTTAGCTGTTTGTTGGGTGATATGTGCCGGTGTTTTGACAGTATCTTAGTGTGTGGCAGTGCTGGACAGTGACGGTAGTCGCCGCTGCGGTAAGCCAGGCCCGCACGGAGGCAGCGCGGGGATTTGCTGCTTCATTGTATGGAGGAGCAAACGGCATGGAGCTCGCCATTTTTAATGATCTGTGTTTTTGTTGGTCTGCTTTGGAGTCAGAGCCGCCCCTGTCTGCGACTTAGTAAGCGTTTTCACAAGCCAAAACAGCCGGCCCGCCACCGTTTCGATGAAGTTTTAACCAATGTCAACTTTGGCCAGAGTAAAGGCTGGTGGGAGCCCTCAGCATCACTGCGTCATTTAGTCCTGAGGCTTTTATTATCTCTGCACACACTCATTGTTGCTGGTTATTCGGCGCCATACTTACTAGATAAATAGATGGAAAGGCAACGATATACGATCTTATTATATGACAAAAATAAGCAAGTAGAAACAGCCCCATGTGGAATTTAGGCTTTTCAGTCTTTATTCTTAATACATGTCTTACCAGCAGCAGGTGCACTCACCACACTTCCTCACCCCTTAATTGGGCTCTCTCCCAGTGCACTGCAGCCTTACATGGACAGTGAAAACAAGTTGACATAATAAACTCCTTGCCTTTTTTCCTCTCCTGACTGCTTATAGCAACACTTACCACATATCCACATATCCACAAGAATAAGGACTAAGATTTGCATGCCAGTAAACAACCGTCCTAAATTCAAGATTTCTTCATAAACTTGTTTTAGGGGTGTTTTGCACCTTTTGCCTGCCTCAGTCAATGTACAGAAAGTAGAGAAGCACAACTTGGTGTGGTCTGATGCAACAAACAGCATTTCAGCGTCTTAGTGCTCAGTCATTGTAACAGGATCAGCTGAGCTCCTCTAACCTTGTTGCTGCTGTAGGTTAAACACATCTGGAGTTTGTCCAATATTTTTTTCTGGTGTTTTCAGTCCAGAGGTTGTGGGCTTTTAAAAGATTAGGGATTATTAGCATACTTTATTGACTCTTCTCACGTGAATGTTAATAAAAAGCACAAGCACATATTTCCCATTACTGTTGTTGTGTAGCCACAGCAATCAGATTAATTGGATCAATCACTGTGATGCGTCTTGAAAATATATATTCATAAGTAATAATTCAGTCTGTTGAGATGCTTGATATTGCCCCTTCCAGGCCCCATGCAATAAGAAAAGTGACATTAAGTTTCACATAAAGACTTGCCCCCCTTCATGAATTCCTACATCCAGCGTCGGCTCTTGCAGATATCACTGACTGATCCATCGGTACATACTTCTCAGAGGGTACTGGATAAACAACACAGTGGGCGGGACAAGAAGTTGGGGTTGACTGACAGACCACATTAGCAGCCTGTAATCCACTTGGGGAAACGAGGTCAGTCTCCTGGAGGACTCGGTCAGTAACGTTACCTGGAGAGAGAGAGAGACACGTGTGCGACTGACCTCTGCATCAGTCAGCTCAGAGGAAGAGGAGGAACACGTACACATGACGAGCAGTGTAAGAGATGGGATTGGCACTCCAACACATTTGCAGACACGAGCCAGAGCGTCCACATCCGTGTCGCCGTTACTCTGCAGTGTAGCTTCTGTAGCGCTGTTGTCGTCATCACATGATCCGGGTAGATTTCATTCACTCCTTGAAGTCTCGGCGCCCTTCCATTTCTGTCATCAGTGTGTTTTGATAGACGAGACTGTGCATCGAGCAGTCTCATTATTCGGCTGGGATAATTGTTGTCCTCTGTGCGCGTGTGTTTTTGTTTGAGCGATGACTTGCAGCTTAATCCTGCATTGTGTCCATAATTACCCAGCCTACTGTAATGTTGCACGGTCTTTGTTAGGAGCACTCTCTCTCTCTCTCCACTGGCCTCACTCTGACACACAAACTGGGAGAGGAGACTTGTCATGCTGTCTCAGCAGGGTTTTCCCAGTAAAAACGTATCAAAGGGGAAAAGAAAAAAATACTTTGTATGATGATGGAGACAGTAACTACATGATTACTTTTGTATTTTTAAAACAAAAAGGTCTAATCATGGTTGATGCTATTTTTATGCCTTAAATGGCTGTGATAATTATCAGATTATAAAACTGTCCTGCTCTTTAGAGGATGTACATATTCAAAGGAATTAGGAAAAATAAGACTTGATTAATCTCCCCCCAAATCTTCCATCATTTCCATAACATAAGGATGAAACTGCGTAACCGAAGTAAGTAGTTTTGTAAGATTATAAAAGTTTTAAGTTGTTCTGATTTTGTCTATTCATATTTTCTAGAAGAGATTAAGCCTTGTATGTGTGAGACTTTTTTTTTTTTTTGGCCCCTGACGTCATATTTTATTGATCCTGGCAGACTAATTTTTGCCCCCTCATTTCCGACCTACTGAAGTCACACAGTTGGCAACACAGAGGTGTCAGCCAGCTTTCTTTCTGTTGAAGCACCTCCTGGCTCTGCACTGTGTTATCCATACAGTTTGACCGTATTGTTTCTCTGTCTGACCAGCTGGGGACACAGATGACCCTCCAAGAATCCCAGCCAACCCAGTGATCAATGGTAACGTGGCCATGGCAGACGGACACAACAACACAGAGGAGGACATGGAGGATGGTGAGGATGATGTGGACTTACGCAAACAAACACTTGTTTAGAAGGTTTTGCTAAGAAATAAATTGTCCTAAGTAATTATCCAGGCTTGCCATCATCTAGTCAATGATTCAGTTTAACGGTCTGTAGAGTTGCTGGTCTCACATTAGGTTTTGCCTGTACCTGTTCTCCCTTCACCATCTCACCTGCCCCTCTGCCTCCATCTTTCCACAGACACCAGTTGGCGGTCGGAGGCGACTTTCCGCTTTGTGGTCGAGCGCTTTAGCCGCCTGAGCGAGTCGGTGCTCAGCCCGTCCTGCTTTGTCCGGAACCTTCCGTGGAAGATAATGGTGATGCCGCGCTTCTATCCTGACCGGCCGCACCAGAAGAGCGTGGGGTTCTTCCTGCAGTGTAATGCAGAATCAGACTCCACGTAGGTGTCTTTGATGGGATGAGGGAATTTGGGGGACATTGCAGAGACACACACCTGAAATCTTTGATGGCCATGAAATGTTTGGAAATTAGACTCTAGTACTACACTATTAGTTTAGGACATAAACTTGAGTGAACCATTAATATATTGGTGCATATATAAATTGCTGCCTCCCCACACATGCCCAGTTTTATAGTCTTGAGTCTGTAATTAAGCTTTTCTTTCCCTGAGTCCAAATAGCTCTTTCATTCAAGTGTGAAAAAAATACCTACAGATAAGATCATCAAACTGTCCATTCAAATTGTTTCAGTGTTCTGCATGCTTTCTGGCAAACAGTTTTTTTTAACAGTGTCTTTCTTTGCTACAACTAGTGAAGAATCACTGTCACAGTTATTTCAACCACAAGACCACACAGCTCCTTCAAAATTACCATAAGCCTCAGGCGTTCTCCCTCACTAGTATCCTTTACATATGGACTCTTGACAGGCTGGGCTTTTTGAAGGTTCACAGCTGGGATATACTCTTTCCATTTTTAATGACTCTGAGGAATATTCAGTAAACTTGCTTCAACTTTCCACTGGCTGCTTGTCTGGGTTTATTTGATACATCCTTTTGTTTCATCATGTAGTTCAGGACAGTAAACCAGATGCATAAATGGCATACTAACACACAGACGATCATCATTCCATTTATACTGCAATTTTAAAATAATTTGGCACCACTGATGATGTCTTTAAAGTACATCAAAAAGTTTTTAAAAAGCTCACATTGGTTTTATTGTCGACAGAAATCCTGATGACCCTTTAGTCAAGTAAAAGTACTCTGGATACTGCACTTTGGTGGCTTTCGAGTCCTTCGCCACCAGGAAACATGAAAGGAAGTGAAATAGGCTGTTGAGACCCTATCATCTTGTAATCCCTGTTGTATACACTGTTAATTACAGGTCGTTTGTTTTTGTCCTACATTATAGATGCAGTAAATCAGTGTCACAGATCAATAACATGGTCTTTTGTTTCAGTAATGTTATATGTTCATTGTTTAAAAAAAGCCCCTTCTTAATATACATCTGAGTTTCTTTGAGATGGCCACAAATTAATTACATTTCTCATGAACCTCAACAGAATCTAAACTAGATAATCGATAGATAATCACTCAGACAGATTATTCCTCCACCATGCCTACATTTTTCCTTAATATACTGTGATAAATCTGCAAATAGATTTAGATTGGTATTAGAACACACGCCTTAACAGATTTCTGGAATTGTTCTTGGTGTTTCAGGTCATGGTCGTGCCATGCACAGGCCATGCTGAAGATCATTAACTACAAAGATGACGAGAAGTCCTTCAGCCGCAGGATCAGTCACTTGTTCTTCCACAAAGAGAACGATTGGGGCTTCTCCAACTTCATGTCCTGGAGTGTAAGTTCAGTAACTGACACAGAGGTCGATGGCAGATTGATATTAATGCATTGATATTTTTTATGAGGGGACAAGAACCAGCATAGAAACATTAAACAAATTAAGTTGAAGAGCTAGTATTTGTTGATTGGTGTGTGTAAAAGAGCATTGTACCCATTTCTATTAACATGAACTGTTTTGGTTTTTTTTCCCCCAGGATGTGACTGATCCAGAGAGGGGCTTCATTGACGACGACAAAGTCACCTTTGAGGTCTATGTCCAGGCAGATGCCCCACACGGAGTGGCGTATGTAGCTCTTATTTTATAATTTTTGTGTCCTGGTTGTGTTTTCTACAGCATACCATTTTTCATATAGTCTTTTAAGGTTTTATGAAATAAAATCCTAACATCAGCGTTCTTTCTCTCTCTAACCAGCTGGGACTCAAAGAAACACACAGGCTATGTTGGACTGAAGAACCAGGGAGCAACCTGCTACATGAATAGCCTGCTACAGACACTCTTCTTCACCAACCAGCTACGAAGGGTACAGTTTAATCTGTGTGCAATATGTGTGTTTTTCTTTGTGTAAGGTGCAGTGTGTATTTTAGATGTTAGTTTAGTGCATTGGCTTAAGCTGACCAGATGTATTTAATGTGTAAATGTGTGCACTAGAGCTTCAGTTCAGTGTTTGTACCTTTTTATACCATTTTGCTGCTTCTTCCCCCTTTTAAGTATGACTACCTAAAATTCTGGTGCTTATTCATCTTGCAGCACTGCTTTTACTGAAGTCCTTTAATTTAAAATCACTAATCTGTTTCAAAGCTTTTTCCACCAGTCGCTTAAAAAATGTGTGTGCAAAATAACAGTTTAGATATCGTAAATATCTTTAGAAAACAGTGAAAATGAGAAACTTACTTTTTAAAAGTGCTCATTCTGGTGTGAATCCTCCCGACTCTTCTTCCCAGGCGGTGTACATGATGCCCACAGAGGGAGATGACTCGTCCAAGAGCGTTCCCCTGGCACTGCAGAGGGTTTTCTACGAGCTGCAACACAGCGACAAACCCGTCGGCACTAAGAAACTCACCAAATCCTTCGGGTAATGTCGATTACTGTTATTGACAGCTCACCTGTCCGTTGTCTTGAGGTGACATAGACGTAGGTCAAAATGAGAAGCTGACATTTCTCAGTTTGGGATCAGTAGTGGGAAATGTATTTAAAATATAAGGCACACTGACGATTTGATTTGCTGCTTTGATGTCAGCTTCCATTGCTTGGCCCAGATGTTTTTTCATTTTTTTTAGTGTAGAATCTGAAAAGGTTATATCTGTCTAGTCTGTGAGTTTTGTATCTAACTGCCTTGTTTTCCCCCCCTGTGTGAAGATGGGAAACACTAGATAGCTTCATGCAACATGATGTACAGGAGCTGTGCAGAGTGGTGAGTTCTTTCATACTTTCTTGAATAATTTGGGTGTGTATGTGTATGCAAGCTGAATAATTACTGACTTACTCTGTGTGTGTGTGTGTGTGTGTGTGTGTGTTCCAGCTCCTTGACAATGTGGAGAACAAAATGAAAGGCACTTGTGTTGAGGGAACCATCCCTAAGCTCTTCAGAGGAAAGATGGTGGTATGTTTTCTCTCTCTGTCACTACTCAGCTTTTTTACTTAGTTACATTCGTTACAATTGTAGTTGTTATAAAATTCATCAGTCTACCCAGAGTCAAATCATAAAAAGACTACTTTTTAGTGAGATATATGCTGTTTATTTGTTGAAGGTGGACGTTCCCAGACTTAATTAGCAAAGTAATGCCTGCATAGCTGTCATTATGTAAATAATACTGTAGATTTTGTTCAAGTAGTGGCGATGTGAAGTAGGATGTAGCCTGGAACAAGGTCAGTTTAAGAATAGAACAAGGTTAAATCAAGAAGTCGCCCTCTTTGAAATAACGTTTTTAACTTGCTAGTTGTATCATACAATGTGATTGGTGTGTGTCTTTTTTTTTTTACTTTCCAGTCATACATCCAGTGTAAGCATGTGGACTACCGGTCAGAGCGGATAGAGGACTACTATGACATCCAGCTTAGCATAAAAGGAAAGAAGAACAGTGAGTAGTAACATTAACACACTGTTTTTTTCTCAGAAAAGTGTGAAAGTGGTGCTGTACCATCAGTTAATGGTTTTTACTAGGGCTGCACAATATATCGTTTCAACATTGTAAGACCAAAGTGCGATGGTCACATTGCAAGATGTGTAATGGCAAATTCACTCAAACATGTCATGCTACAGCTTTCTTTGCTCCTTGATACAAAGGGATATTTGCAACGTTCTCATTTTATATGACTAATATACAAGAAAAGTCCATCTGATGTGACATAATTTATTTAAAAAAAAACAACCAAAGCAGGACCTCCACTAGTTGCCAACCATAACCTAAAAATGGGAACTGTCTGTTCTGGTGCTCTTCACCTGAGCTCAGAGTGAACTGATCGCTGTGCATGCAGAGTCTGCGTATCAGCTGCCTGTAAACATACACATGACACAGCTACTGTCACAGATAATGTCTCCTGGACGCTCGAGGCAGGCGCTCAGTTACGCGCGGCGGCGTGTGTGTGCAAGAGACGCTTGACACACACAACATACACACAAAACCTGCTGTATCCAGGTCTGTCTGAACTTACATCTTATCTGCAGACGGATACATCTGAACATTGGTTTGTTGTAGCTTAAATTGTGTTTACTGTCCTGTTAATCTTTCACCACACAGAACAACCAGAGATTTGAACATCACTAGAACATCACTAGAACAGTATATTGCTTAGTTTTATATAGTTTATTTAGAACCTTCTCTAAATACCTCCCCACCTGTTCTCTCTCCACTTGTAAGTGTCAAAGCTGCATATATGAAATTGACTGTGGAGGAGTCCAATCTGATTTCCGGATGGGTGGCAGTGGACTGAAACAAATGTAGAAGAAGTTTGAGGGGGGTTGGTTTTGAAGCGGAGAGTGCTCAAATTAATATTATGAGTGTTGATTGTATATCTGTACATAAATATTTCTGCATGCATCTGGGAGATTTCATGTATTTTCTGATTTTGCCATATATGAAAGATTTTTTTTCAAAATTGTGCAGCCCTAGTTTTTACTGATCTTCTCTGAAGTACATCGCATTAATTTAAAGTGACTCAATTTTGCATGTCCTGTTGCAAGAGGAGTCTGTTAACAGCTATTTCCAGTGTACAAGACGCTCTCATGATGCAGACAGCAATCCAGTGTCTGCCCATTAGTTGCTGATTTGTGAAGTTACCAATGTGGATATTTTCTTGACGTCATCCATACCTTCTGCTCATTTCCAGTCTTCGAGTCATTTAAAGATTATGTTGCAACTGAGCAGTTAGATGGGGACAACAAATACGACGCAGGAGAGCACGGCCTGCAGGTGAGGCTTCATAGTGACCGGATCCAAATTATTTATGTATCTTTTTGTTTGCATTTATTTTAGTTTGCGCACATGTTTATTTATTTATTTAGCTGGACCTCAATCTGTATTTAAGCTTATATAAACCCAACAATTTTTCATTAGCTGTTAAAGCAGGACCCTGTTGGCTTTATATAGACAATGAGAGACAATACACTTTACAATGCAGGTTGTATGCAGATTAATTATGAATATACAACGCAGATTTAGAAAGTCACTAAGGTGCATCCACCGCAGTATTGGTGTGAAAAATAAATAGGCTCAGTAATAAAGAGAAATAGCTGGCCAAAGAGATCGCAAGATTGGAAAATGTGTTTAAACAAAGGTTACTTACTGCCGCTAACATTCAGGGCTGCAGAATGAATGTCAATGGGATGTCCTAACCAGATGTCTGACATGTTTGTTTGCTCCACAGGAAGCAGAAAAGGGCGTGAAGTTCCTCACCTTCCCTCCAATCCTTCATCTGCAGCTGATGAGGTTCATGTATGACCCGCAGACAGACCAAAACATCAAGATTAATGACAGGTAGAGCAAACACACCAGACCTCACTCGCACGCACCTGCTATCGCATGTTCTTTTTTTTTTATAATCATTTGTGTATTACTGTACAAGCACACAGTCACTGCCCTGCTTGAATTAGATCCCCCAATCCCCCCGTCGCACTCGCACAATGCGTCAGTGGCTGGTACTTGGACATAAATTTAGAGACAGTCCATGCCATATTAACACAGGTTAAAGGAGCAGTCTATTTCCAGAGACAGCACTTGAGCCTTGGCTCTGTGAACAGCGTGCCCTGACCCTGCCACACTAAGACAGTGAGAAAGGGAGTCATTGAGAGTTTTTTCCCGAAGGCCGTATCGCTCTGTGTCAAGCTTAGTCGGAGCTAATGGTGTTTTAACAATCCAGGATAATGTGACACTTTCAGAACGCACACACATGCACAGCCATCCAGAATAGCTAAGTTTTCCTCTGCGTCTCAACAGGCTCTGAGTCATCCTTGTGATGCTGCCACCGGCACCTGGCCCCCTGAGGGCTTTGTATATACACACACACACACATCCAGAGTCCAGAGTGTGTGTGTATCTTGATCTTGATCTTGTGTCTTTCTTACATGTATACGTTGCTCCTTGTCCTTCTTAATATTTGACCCTTCTTTTTTCTATCCATCCATTCTTCTTATCTTTATTTCTGCTCTCCCCTCCTCTTTTCTGTGCTCCTGCCTCTCACCCATCCTCTCCTGCCTGCCATCTTTTCTTCTTCTCCAATCTCTCTGCCTCCTTGCCTCTCACCCTTGCTTTCCATCCTTCCTTCCTCTGTCTTCTCACACTTATTGCATCCCTGAATTGCTCCTCTCTCCCCATCCCCATCATTCATCTGTCTGTCCTCCCTGCTTCTACTTCCTCCTCCATCCTCAATAGGTTTGAGTTTCCAGATCAGTTACCCCTGGATGAGTTCCTCCAGAAGCCAGACTCCAAGGACCCAGCCAACTACATCCTGCACGCAGTGCTAGTGCACAGCGGGGACAACCATGGCGGTCACTACGTCGTCTATCTTAACCCAAAAGGAGACGGCAAAGTGAGTGTCAAGGAACCAATAGTGAGAACCATTTTTTTTCTACACCTTTCACCCACAAATTCTGTGAGCATGTTTGAGATTTGTGCACTTATGGCTTAGATTTTGAGAAACACTTGTACAAACTGTACTGCCTGTTTTTGTTTTTACTTGGAATAGACTAGCCTACAGGTGCTTAACTGCTTTAGAGATGAGAGCCATTTGGTCATCATAATGAGTACACTTTGTTTGATATGGTGGAGTTTTACACTGGTCTCATATCACACTTACTTCCTTGAAATTAAGCCTGTAGAGCGTCGTTTAAAAGGATGGATGCACAGAAAGGACCAAAAAATGGAACAGCAATGATTAAAAAAAAGTTGCAATTTCGTGACAAGTTATTCCAAAAATATATGAACATGTTAAAAACCAGGTGCTACCCACTCAGATTTGACAGTTAATGGTCAGATAAGCTACTCAATAGAAGGGTTCTTATCATCAATCTGACCAATTATTGTGAAAAACACGGACCATTCAAAACCAGCATTGAGTAGGATAAATATTGCCTGTCAGGAGCCCAGCAGAGTTTGTATTGTCTCTTTTTCCCACATGCCATGTTAAACTTACAAATCTGAAATGGTAGTATATCTAAAACCTACTTACACACCAACAGACCTGATGAATTTCAAATACACAGACATTAAAGCATTGTATTGATGTGTTGTGTGTGAAGGTCAAGTGGTCCAGCACCTGTGTACTAGCTGTTATTTTAAGTTAATGGATATTAAAAAGATAAAATGATAAAATAAAGATGATCAGGCAAAAGAGTGTCAGCTTTTTACGGTATGAATTTGCATGTTGGTACTGGGGTTATAAAGATGATTTGACATAAACAGTAGTCTTAAGTGCTCTCTGGTTTTCTCTCTTTCTCCTGTCCCTTTCTCTGCAATATCTCCCTTTTTCTCTCCTGCCCCCGCCCCCGTCTTCCTTATCCCCCTGTCCTCTCTTTTTTTTTGTCATCCCTCTCTTTTTCAGTGGTGTAAGTTTGATGATGACGTGGTGTCACGGTGCACGAAGGAGGAGGCCATAGAGCACAACTATGGCGGACATGACGACGATGACCTCTCAGTGCGCCACTGCACCAACGCTTACATGTTGGTCTACATCCGCGAGTCCAAGCTGAGTAAGTAACATAAACCCTTTTCTTCTCTTCCTTTACGGCTAATATTTAACAAAAGCTGGTGTTAAGAGTCTGTCCCATAAATCTACCTACTACATAGATATGAAGGACGTGGGAGTTCTGCCTCAGTTTACTGCCTTAGTTACTGTAGTAACTAAGTGTTGATGTATATTACACTGCTCTGCTCTACAATTCTCGATTGCATCTCTGTATTGCAGGCGAGGTGCTACAGCCAATGACTGACGTGGACATCCCCCAGCAGCTGGTGGAGCGCCTGCAGGAGGAAAAAAGGGTAGAGGCACAGAAGAGGAAGGAGCGCCAAGAGGCCCACCTCTACATGCAGGTCCAGGTAGGAAACCGCCATTTAAGCGCTCTTAGATGCTGTGATCCATTGCAGACTCTTAAGTACTTGTACATGCTGAGGCTAAGTGTTAAGAGTATACAAGGGAAAGCTACCTTCCTCATATTTTATGCTATACAGGCAGGTAAAGCAATGTAGTGAGGCCCTTGCAGGCTTTCGTGTCACATACTGTGATTTGAAGGAAGTGCATGAGATCTGCAAGTATGTGTAACTAAAATTTGAAATTGAAATGGGACCCAATCTCTTGTGTACCTGTCTATGACCATACTAAGATCTTTACATGAGGTCTATCTTATAGAAAAGATCCTACATTAGCGATTAATTTGAGAAAGAAAGCTGATTTAATTATTGAAAATGCTCTGATCCAAAAATTAATCAGATATTTTTCATAATAACTTACCTATCCTGCAAAATACAGTAAGAACCATTATGTGTGTACATTAAGGGCCAGTTTTGCTTGATTACTTTTCTCTGAAGTGTCAGGAGGAGGAACAAATAAATGCCAATAAGGAGGATGTGTGATGACTCCAGTGTGCATTTTTTACTGTAGCTCTTTGTTTAAACTGATCTCAGTAGTGGATCTCTGTTTCAGTTTCTCATATAAAATGCACCCTGCAGCATTTGTTGTACATGACAAAATGTGTCACCAAGACAAAATCCAGTGAGACTTATGTGCTCAAGTCAGTGACTGACTCCTTGTTTGACCAAAACATAGTCGGTATCCACATGTGAAAATTGCTCTTGCAAAATGTGTGAAGACGTGCTGCAATGATCAGGCAAGATGAAGAGGTGCAGCCAACAGACACGTCAGTTTGGACAAATGTCTGCCTCTTTGACTTGTCGTTTTTTTGTCCCCAAAGCCTTTTGTTTTCTGCCTTCATGTCTTGGGTCTTTATCCAGTTTTACTGTCAGTCACTAAGCTTGTTTCCTTCCTGTCATCTTTCTCCTCTGGACAGATGGTGACAGAGGACCAGTTCTGTGGTCATCAGGGCAATGACATGTATGATGAGGAGAAGGTGAAGTACACGGTCTTCAAGGTCCTGAAGAGCTCCACGCTGCAAGAGTTTGTCCAGAACCTCTCTCAGACAATGGTGAGAGACTAACTTAAGTTAAAATGCAGTTGCTTTGATTGACATTTCATTTCTAACTTTTGCTTCTTAAAATGATTGAAAAGAGAACCTGAATAGATTTTAGAAGAATCACGCACATTAGATACAGGATTCATGTGGCTACATAAGCTTGACTTGGTCTTTGAAGCAGCTGATGTCTCTCTCCACATATTCCCTCTGTATATAGTCACTGTCCTCAGCACACAAGCCTCTATCTCACAGAGAAGGCTTGTTGATTTTCCTTTTGTCTATAATGTGTAAACTAGGAAGCCATTCACCAGTTTGGAGCAAAACATGCTCTGTGCCATGACACTTCTTGCCAGAATTACCCCTCCTTTTATTTCCTTTTGTCATTATCTGCTTGATTTAGTTTTTCTTCCATCGTTTTGTGACTTTCCACCTTTTTTAGCTGGTCTGTTCTGTTAAAAATGCAAGTTTACTTAAACTCCCCTATTGATTTGCTGCAGGGTTTCCCACAGGACCAGATGAGGTTGTGGCCCATGCAGGCCCGGAGCAATGGAACCAAGCGACCCGCCATGCTCGACTACGAGGCCGACTGCAACAAGTCGGTACGTGTTTGTTTGTGTCCAGAGGACTCGTTTGTGGGTGTTACCTGTAAGTGTTTTTGGTACTTTTTTCATCTACTGTTTCACCTATAGTCAGGTGAGAAACTACTACTGCATCAATACTGTGTATCTGAATCTAAATATTAAAAAATTAAATATAGTAAATATTATATAAATATTAAATAATGTTGAAACTCTGATCAGATAGTGGCAAGATAGTGTTGTCTGAAATGAATCCTCAGCTGGTAGGTGTGCATTTGTGATGCATCAGCTTTCAGGAAAATGGTCCATATGTGATCAGTTAGTGTACAGAATGTGTGTGTTCCACTGTATCATATTTTATTTTATTTTATTTATTTACAAAGTCTGTGCATGCTTCTGTTTCAGATGATAGACTTGAGCGACAATGAGAACCCCTGGACAATATTTCTGGAGACTGTGGATCCAGAGTTGGCGGCCAGCGGGGCCACGTTACCCAAATTTGACAAAGACCGTAAGTCCCACGCATCAGCCCTGATCCAGCTCATTGTCAGTTTCAGCAGTGTTTCCCACATTGTGGTGCAAAAGTCAAACTAATTCTGTTTGCATTGGCACAGACAAACTGCAACTTGAAATACTAGAAATGCTGCATGTTGATTATCAGTGGGCTGTTACTGTTATTACTGAGAAACACTGACTAATGTAATACAATAAGTGTAGTTTTACAGTAAGTTCTGTGTAACCTGAGGAACTTCTTTTTGTGTGTTGAGTATTTTAATTTCATTTTTGGACCATGTTGTTTTTCCTCATTAATCAGTCAGAAGAGCTACTGTGTATTTTATATGACTGTCTCTTCTTCCTGTCTCTTTCTTTGCAGATGATGTCATGTTGTTCTTAAAGATGTATGACCCCAAAACCAGAAGCTTAAATTATTGTGGACATATCTACACACCTATATCCTGCAAAATAAGTAAGCGGCAGCAACGTCCAAGTCTGTTTCACCCACTGTCGTGCTTTAGGTGAAAATGCTTTAAATTCGGAGATTAAATTGTGTTTCTGTTGCTCTTTTCTCCCTGTAACCAGGAGACCTTCTGCCAGTCATGTGTGAGAGGGCAGGGTTTCAGCAGGAAACTAGCCTTATCCTCTATGAGGTGATCTATTTTTGTAGCACTCAATTGCTGGCAAATTCCTGTCTTTTTCTCCTCTTGTTCTCACTCTTCACTCGCTCCATACACACTCGCATTCTCGTGCTCATCTATGTAGCACAGAAGCTCCCTTGTGTAGACTGTCACACTGTCATATGCAGCATCTCTATCTTTTTCTCACACTTTCCCTTCTGTAGTCTTGCTTATTTACATATCCTTAATCAAATACACATATCTTGTGCACTTGCGCAGCTTTGCTTTAACTACATTTCCCATGGTGCCTTGTGTGTTGCAGGAAGTAAAGCCCAATCTAACAGAGCGGATACAGGACTATGATGTCTCTCTGGACAAGGCCCTGGATGAGCTCATGGACGGGGACATCATTGTCTTCCAGAAGTAAGACTGCTTTTTGTGTTTGTGTGTATTAAACTTGGGGTGTGCAGTATGAGCCAATTTATAGTATACAGGATAATTGTGATTTTTAACACCTTAATGGGTCAAAATACAGTGGGTTGGTCTGAAGCTAGCTGTTAAGTTTAGGGAAATCTTCGCACCGTTGTATCTCATGTAGAATGAATGGAGATTTTGAACACTAATAGCATCATCCTTTTTGTTTTGTTTGTATTGTGCATGCAGGACAAACAAATTCATTTCTGCCAATTGATTATTTAGTGGTGGAAAAGTGTCAAATGTAGCAATATACCAACAAAGGCAGTGAAGAAAACGGCAAGCAAGTAAACATGAACCTGAACTATGTTTGATTTTAAATTAAACATTGTTTCATGAGGACGGAAATGCACTGAACACATTTGTTAGACCTCAAGGTTATATACAATGTGTTTTGGTGAATAGTGGCGAATATAAACATTACCTTTGTTTACTTAAAAGAATACTCCTTTAACCTGGACCTTCATGGTTTGATTTTGCACCACAAATAAAACTTAATAAAACACCATAGACAGACCAGACAGAGGAGTATTTCTGATGAAATACAGAGAAACTAGGAAAGATATTGTGTTGAAATGTGTCCTTTTTAAATATTTTGTCCATGCCACATGAACTCTTCCCTCTGTTCCTCTGTCCTTCTATTGCTTCATACTCTCCTCTCAATTTGTCTCCCCATCATGCCTTCTGCTGTCGATCCTTCCACCTGCCGTGTCACATCTGTGTCTACCATCTCCTCGCCCCCTCCCCATTGTCTTTTCTGCCCCCTCCTGTGAACACCACACACTCTGTTCCTCAACTAATCCATTTTCGCTGTCTTCCTCTGATCCCCCCAGGGACGACCCAGAGAACGACAGCAGCGAGCTGCCTACAGCCAAGGACTATTTCCGGGATCTGTACCACCGCGTGGACGTCATATTCTGTGACAAGACCATTCACAACGATCCCGGCTTTGTGGTCACGCTTTCTAACCGCATGAACTATTTTCAGGTATGAAAGAAATGCATCAACTTCCTAAAAAAAACAAACCCAAATGTCTATTTCAAAAATGAATTAATATTTACAAAATAATGCTTTCACGTTCATTTTGTACTTGTTGTGCAAAAAAATTGACCCATGTCTTCATTATGTGTGGGTTATGGGGAGGTTATTTTTATTTTGGGGGGCTTCCAGTGTGCCTTAAAACACAACAAAGGAGTGGATCTTGAAAATATCTTGAATAAGGTTTTATCGCTTGTCGCTTTGAAAGCTTAAAACCTTAAAAACGCGTTCCCCACCCCTTGTGGTCGCCCTGCTTACATTTCAGTTAGAAGACACAGATGAAAGCTGACAGGCCCGGTGAGCCCCGCTTGTAATGTTTGTGTTGTGTGTTTGTCAGGTGGCCAAGACAGTAGCGCAGAGGTTGAACACAGATCCCATGCTGCTGCAGTTCTTCAAGTCACAGGGGTAGGAGGCTTGTCTCATCCACACACATGCAAATAATAGCCTTGCAGTGATTATTTCAGATAATAATGGTGTTGATGGTTATAAAAATTAGTTACAGGATGAGAATCCATTTCACAGAATGTAGTAAGCAACAATGTCACATCTCTTAAATAGTAATTAAAACTTTGTCCTGCTTGTCATATACAAATAAATACGTACATTTATGTAATGTCTCCATATTCTCGCAGCTTGTCGTGTTTGGCTTTGATTTGATTACTTGCAGTTGTCAGTAGAAATGTTGCGTAACCTGTCCCCCCCCACCTTTCTTTGTTGTTTTCCTCTAACTCCTCCCACTCTGCCTCCCCCTCCGGTCCTCTCTCCCACTCCATTCCTCCTCTGCTGTCTCTGCATCTCTGAATTTTCTCATTTTCCCCTCCTATTTACTTCACCCTCTCTCTCCGCCTTTTTTCTGCTTTTCTCATCCCCACCCTCTGTCTCTCTTCTCGTGTCATCCTTCTTTCCTCCCCTTCGTCGTCCTCCCCCCCTGCCTGGTGGTGTGGTGGCCAGGTACAGGGACGGTCCAGGGAATCCTCTCAGACACAACTATGAGGGAACGCTGCGGGACCTGCTGCAATTCTTCAAACCCCGGCAGCCCAAGAAACTGTATTACCAACAGGTAGGAAACGTTTTCAAGCTCTGGGACTTATTTTGTGTTTAGTACATTGTGTGTTCTCTTTTCCTCGTGTAGAGTAAGTAGATTTACTGTCGAGGGTGACTTTAATTTTTCAAGCAATTCCTGAAGTCTCTTTCCTCCTTAAATGAGTCGCATATTTCTGAGCAACCTCCAACATTCCTTTATTTCATTTTTGGATCTTTTCTTTCTTTCCATATTCATCATTCTGGCCTCATCTTTCAACTGGAGCTACAACAGTTGATCAAAAGTCGAAAATTTGAAAGAAATGTGAAATTTGGCATGAACTGTTGGTTGGACAGAGTGAGATCTTTTAACTTGCTCCAGGATATTGTTATAGGCCTTTTTCAGTGATGTTTATCAACCAGAATATTAACTGATAAACTGAGAAAAAACTGGCAGATGAATCAGTTATGGAAATAATTGGTAGTTGCAGCCTCCTATGTTCAGCTGTCATTAATATTTCCACTTGTAGATTTTTGTTTTCCAAAGTAATTTTGATGTCTTAGGTCTGAGTGATAATTTTTCTCATTTATTAAAGATGCATTCTGCTTCAGCACACAAACAGTTTCATTATGTCTAGACCATACTTGAGTGGGAAACACCAGATTTAAGTAAAGTGCTATACCTCCAGATATTCTCATGCCGGCCCAGCTGCACATTATGTTTTGGCTTAGTTTCTAGTAGATTGTTTTAACTGAGCTAACAAAGCTAAAGTTACCACAGCCAGTTAGCCCCTCATCATTTTCCAGGTAAAACAGTCTGTATCTCCGGCCTGTCTGGCACTTTGAGAAACGTATTTGTAGCTGTACAGATAAGTGTGAGGCAGAGATCGTTCCGTAAATAGAAAATGCTTTGTTGTTTGCACACAGTTGCGCCGCACATTTAACTTTGATTGGAATCTGTGGGCTCTGAATTTATGAAAAACACAATTGATGTGACCAGTCACCACAGGGTGCTGGCAGCCACCCATTAACTCATAATGCATGCAGAGTGCAGCACAATGTCTGATTGTTTCTTCCTCTCTCTCTTCATCTATCCACAGTTAAAGATGAAGATCACAGACTTTGAGAACAGGAGGAGTTTTAAATCCATATGGCTCAACAGCCAGTTCAGAGAGGAGGTAACACACCCACACACACAAACGCTTCCCCTGAGGAACATGGAATATGTCACTCTACATAATAAGTTGACTGTTTTCTGTGTGATTTTAGCACATACATGAAGTGTGTGTGTTTTGTTACAGGAGATCACCCTCTACCCTGACAAGCACGGCTGTGTGAGGGACCTTTTGGAAGAATGTAAAAAGGCAGTGGAGCTCTCTGAAAAAGGCTCTGAGAAGCTCAGGTATCCACCTTGCAGGAGTGTGTGTGTTTATGTGTATATCAGTGTTGTGTGTTTCATTGTATTTGGCTGAAAACAGGCAGAGAGGTCCACACAGTAAAACGATGCCACTGATCTCCATCAGAGGAAATTTCTAATCTAAACGGCTGTTTACTCCCCATCACTGCTTACATTCAGTTTTTTCACTGATCAGCCCTTAGAAGGCTTTTATTATGAAATAAACGCTACCCTTTTGTAATTTAGCACATAATGGTGAACACCAAGTCAAAATTTTAAAAAGAACCCCGATAATTCACCCCCATAGAAACACAGTCCTAACACTCTCTCAGCTTCAGTAATAATTCAGTCAGTCTGAAGTGATTTCTAATCACAGCTGTAACATTATCGTACACATGTAAAAGATAAGATTTCAGATTGCTGATTGAGTGAGAAAAGCCATCAATATGGCAGATTGTCATGGTGAAGTCTACCTCCACCCTGACAACAAAGTTCAGCTCACGTTAACCTTTAAGTCGCCAGCCTCTTCATACATGAGACATTTTCCCCCCCAGAGTGTATCATGGGTCAGGATCAGTTCAGAGAATTAAGGCTGGTCAATTTCAGTGAATTTCGTTGAACAGTTTTTGACCTTATCATGCAGAACACGATTCCAGCTCATCAGCAGAGTGACAATTATAGAAAAATTAACTTGACATGATGCCAACATTTTTAGAATATGTATGAGGTGCATGCTTGATTTTTTTTTTTTTTTCATATTATTTAAAGATTGCTCTTATTTAAGCGCTCTTTAAATCATGACCTTTTAGAGGTATTCGCATCTAAGCCTGCATAGATACATCTCATTTTTTAAAAACATGCTTGAGTTGTGTTTTACAACTCTGGGATTTATAAATACCTTCAATTACTATTTTTGTAGGTTTATATAAATATTTTGCCTTGTTTAATGTGATTTCATGCTCTTTTTTTCTTTAATAAGCCTCTTTAAAGTATTAATCCTGTCTCCCTCTCCTCCTCTCTTTCTCCCCCTGCAGGCTGTTAGAGATAGTAAGCTATAAAATCATCGGGGTTCACCAGGAGGACGAGCTGCTAGAATGTTTATCTCCGGCTGCCAGCCGCACCTTCAGAATAGAAGTAAGTGTGTTTGTGAGGCGTTCCCTGCCTGTCTCTTCTCTTTAGTTTATTTTTAGGCATTTTTTCTCTTTTAGTCACTCTCCCACTTAACAGCCCATCAGCGTGTTATATTTTATGAAACAGCCCGCTGAGTTTGTCTACACAAGCAGCCACTTAAACAACCATCATTTTCTAACAAGACTTCTTCAAGATAATCTGTTTAATTGTTAAAGATGAACTCCATCAGCCTCCTCTTCATGACGATATGTCTCATGTCTGCTTCTACTGACCACACCCAGTGTGCGTTTGTGCGTTAGTGCAACACAGTGAAAACCTCAGCCACTGGAGGTCACCACTGATCTCAGTTGTTCTTCTGTCTGCAGGTTGATAAACTGATAAACTATGTCCACACGGTTTTTATAACTGACGTGACTAAATGTCTTCTCTCATTTTTCCTATTTTCTTCCCTCACACAGGAGATTCCTTTGGAC
This sequence comes from Scortum barcoo, assembly GCA_023238725.1. Classification (NCBI taxonomy): domain Eukaryota; kingdom Metazoa; phylum Chordata; class Actinopteri; order Centrarchiformes; family Terapontidae; genus Scortum; species Scortum barcoo. Next base: position 17,875,186 of record CM041547.1, read on the forward strand.
CAGGTGGACTTGGATAAGGACAGTGAAATGCTAATCCCTGTGGCTCACTTCCACAAGGAAGTCTTCGGCACCTTTGGGATCCCCTTCTTGCTCAAGATCAGACAGGTGTGTGTGTGTGTGTTGAACAGACATCTGAAGGAGTTTTATAATAAACCTAACATAACATATCACTCACAACACAACGTCATGCTCTGTGTCCTTTTCTCCTTCCTTGCCCCCCTTACACAGGGCGAGTCATTTCGGGAGGTGATGAGGAGGATCCAGACTATGCTGGATATTCAGGAGAAAGAATTTGAGAAGGTACAACCACAGAAAATTGAGTAAATTTTAAATGTTTTCTGGTGAATATTTAAAATTTTACAAAATAACCTATGCAGATTTCTAACGTAATGGCACTGTAACTTTTCTGAGCAGTGTTTTATGTTTAATATACATCTCTACAGCATTTCACAACTGTAGTATTTATTTATGCTTGGAAACAGTTGTAGGCTGTCGGGTAATGTGCATTTTTTGTTTTACAGTTCAAGTTTGCGATTGTAATGATGGGGCGGCATCAGTACATCACTGAAGACGAGTATGAGGTCAACCTGAAGGACTTTGAACCACAGCCAGGTATTTACTGCGTCTGCTGTTGCTGAGAGTGCAGCTAACTCACCCGCTGCTGCACCTGTAACCGTACTAATGGGTAGTAACCTCTGCAAGTGCAGCAGACTGTAACCAAAGCATCAAATTCATCATTTAAATGAGGCCGCTGTGCTGGCATAGAAAAAGTTACATTTTGGTCAATTAAATTCATGCTAGGGCACATTCCTGGTAGAAGCTTTTTAATCTGAACATTGTAAGAGATTCATTGCTCCCATTGTAAGATTTCCACATTTTAATCATGTCTATGGCGACTTTTTGTATTTTTTAATACAACCTGACACGGTAACGCATTACTTTTTTAGTATCATGGCTGCAGTGATGTTTTATCTGGTCATCACAGTGGTCGCAGAGTAAACAATTTGTTGGTAAACAGTAGAAATAAGGCACATCTGTGACAAAGTTAATCCATCAGGATTGTTTGTGTGCTCGTATTTGATGAGCTGCTGCAGCGCCTTACGTCCTAACGTCCTAACCATACACTGTTTATAAAGATGGACAACTTGGCAACTCTCAAAAAGTGAAGTCAAAACATCTCCATCACCCCCCGTTGCTGGCTCAACTATAAGTCATAAATCCTGCCACTCCATGTTAGGAGATGGGACATAAAGACTAAAAAATCAAAGTGAACGTCAAAAATGTTTCCCAAAAATGTTTTCTGTTATTTTACATAATTCTTATCACACTGATGTTTGTTCAAGTGTGAAGTGAATGTCATGAATGACAGCTGACAATCAAAGTGAAATGGCTGCAGAGGCGCCTGCAGACGTATTTTCAGGATCTCAGTGTACAGTAGGAAAGTCAAGAGGAGTGTAACTTTAATTTTAGGGGGTGATTGTTAGCTATTGATTACTGATAAAGTTGGATGGGTGTGTGGACGGGATCTTGATTTCGTTCCTTCCTCGATCGCTGTTGCACACTCTGGCTCCAAACGATGTCACCAGCACAAGATTCATATTCCAGGATATTTTGGCTTCACTTGTGTACAGCAGGAGGGGACATGTTGTCCATCTTTATATACAGTTAATGGTCCAAAGCCAGAAGCTTATTTTGTGTGAAACTACATAATCATAATTACAATCAGTAAAGGTGTTACTAAAAACACTCGTCACCACATCAGAGAGGCAACTAAAAGGTAATTTTGCACAACAGTAATGTGTTTGTATTAATGTTGTTACTAATTGATGCTAATAGGAGACTCGACTTGTAACGACCTCTATGACGTGTCTCTCTCCAGGTAACATGTCCCACCCACGCCCCTGGCTAGGGTTGGATCATTTCAACAAAGCTCCAAAGAGAGGTCGCTACACCTACCTGGAGAAAGCAATCAAGATCCACAACTAAAGCAGCCTGCCCTTCCTCTTTGTCCTCCTCATCCTCCTCCTCCTGCTCCTGCTCCGCCTTCCTCCCCACCCACTTTAACACACCATAACCACAGACTGTAACCAACCGTGTGTGCGTGTGTGTTTGCGCCTGAGAGACTGTGTGGGTGTGCGTGCTTGTATGTGTGTGCGTGTGCGTTCATCACTAATTTAACACCCCGCCTGGACACCTCTACAGCTCTACACCGGCACCGCACTATGTCTAAAGCGATACGGATCTTGCTGCAGCTGACGGATTATCCTTCAACCACAAAATAAACTGCACCAACCACCTCCTGACTGTTGATTTTGTTGTTTTATTTTCTTTCTTTTTTCTTTTTTTAATCGTCTCCCACTACGTTTGAGGCGTACGCTTTTTTTTTGTTTTTGTTTTTGTTTTTTTTGGCTTCTCTACCTGTTGACCTTTTTAGGGTTTTTTTTTTGGTGGTTGCCCATCTGGAAGTGGGAGAAATTAAATTGGATTTTAATGTTAATATAAGGGGAGAGAAAGTGGGACACAGTATAAATACAAAACAAAAACTCCTAGACTTGGTCTTTTTTTTTCTTTTCCCACCTCACTCATCAGCTCAGCTTTTTTTTTTTTTTTTTTTTTTTGTCCTTCAGATTTTTTGGGGGGTTGGTTTTAAATAAAGAGTTGTTTGCTGCTGTGTGGGGAGTTTAATGGAAGGATGGTTGCGAGGACAAACTGACAGAAAAAGAGGGAGAGGGCCGATTTGCAAAACACGGCTGCGAACTTTCGTCCACCCTGAGGCTCACTAGTTGCCCCGATGTGGTTCTTTATATTTCCTGCTCCCATCCTTTAGTGCAACAAAACAAGTATTTCCAAGTTTACACAGTTCTTTCTCACTTAGTTTGGTTGGAGGAAAAATGAATTAATTTTTTTTTGTCTCTTTCTGCAGATCTTGTATAATAAAATAATCCACAGCATCTGTTTAAAAATAAATGGGGGAAAAAATAAGGAGGAAATTTGTCTGTATTTCATCTTGCACGTTGGCACTTAATGTCAGAGGTTTCTCAGGACTGGCAAATGTACATTTTGGTTGTGGTTGTGAGTTGCTCAGTTTAAAGGAACACACACACACACATGCACGGACAGTAACACCCCCCCCCCTTGACTTTCTCTTCCACTGTTTTGTTTTTCAGGGGGTTTTAAGGTCTTTCCCAGTCATTCCTCCCCTGGATGCGAACGCTAACACACACACACACACACACACACACACACACACACACACACACAAGCACACACAGCTTCATCATCTTCTCTCTTTGATTGAAAACTGTCGCCGCCAGGTGGTTGGGAGCAGTAACTGCGCTGTGCTTGGTAGAGAGCTGCAGACACGTCGAGCGCACAGGTTTGAGGATTGTGTAGAGACAAAACCAGCATTGTAAGAAACACTTTAAGCCCAATGAATTAATTAATTTTTTTTTTTTTTTTTTTTTTCCTTTTAAAGCACAGATGGAATGCTCCCCTAATAGCGCATAGCTGGCTCTGTAAAGACAACATTTAAGAATTGTATATTTAAAAATATGAACGTGTAAAATTTAAGAGAAACGCGCCTTTGTTGTCGGGTACAGAAGGAGCCAGGTGTTCATATTTCTTGTGTGTAGGGTTTTCTCTTTTTCTTTGCGTTCCTGATGTACCATTGACAATTTTTTTTTCTGTTACATTTGGATTTTTTTCTTTTCAAAACTAACTGCATTGGTTTTGTCTTGTTAAAAAGTGCAGTACAAAGATGACCTGCAAAATCACACCTTAATTTGATCTTTTCCAGTTTAAAATCCTCAGTGTAGCAGCAGTGTACGACAACTATTCCTGTATATTGCCTTTTTGCTGGAAAATGTATGTTGAATAAAATTTTCTATAAAAACAAACAAAAAAAACCCAACGCCACTCTGCTGCTTGTGCTCGAAACGCTGTTAAAGGAAGAGTTGACATTTTGGGAAATGCAGTCTTTTAAATTGTTGGTGGATGTTGTATGAAGACGTGAAGCAGTGGGAAACCGCTCGCCTTGCTGTGTCAGACAAAATCCATCTAACAGCAGCTCTAAAGCTCACTAGTTGACATGTTATAACTTGGCTGTCTAAGAATACAAAGTAAAGTGTGAAAACATCTCTTTGTCATCATTTTCAGAACAGTTATAGGCGGGACTATTTCTTGTCTGGGAACAGTAACTTTCTGAAGGCTGTAGCCATGTGTTCAACTGAGCGACATGAGATCGATGTCAAACTTCTCATCAGGCTCAACAAGAAAGAGAGCAAGCTCGTTTCCCAAAGTGTCAGACTGTTCCTCTAAGAGTTAACGTTTCCTTTTGATCTAGCTCTTACAGATATTTCACTACTTGGATGGCAGAGAGTCTTCATAGGCTTACACGCAGTCAGTGTTTTCATGAGCTTCAGAAACTTTCAGAACTTTCAAGACATTTTCAGAAAAAAATAGGGCATTTGCCCAACTGCACACCCGGTACAGTGATGTGTTGCTCAACGACACTTGGTAAAAGGGTCAAAGAGTTGATCACAATACGTGATTCAGTTTGAATTTAAACGGGAGTCTACAGTCCTGCTCAGCTGGTCTGGAGCTTTTGATGGTCATCTTTCCCAGCTGATTTAGTTTGTCCCGTTGTTGGGTAAAAATTTATGTTAAAGATACATTTTTCTGAGAGCTAAAGTTATGATCTCAAAGATTTTGGTGTAGTGGTTAGCACTGTCGCCTCACAGCTAAGCAGGGTCCTGGGTTCAATCCCCTGGTTGAGGCAGGCCCTTCTGTGTGGAGTTTGCATGTTCTCTCTGAATGTGAGTGTGAATGGTTGTCTGTCCTTCAATGTCAGCCCTGCAACTGACTGGCGTCCAGGTCCAGGGTGTATCCCTGGACCTTTTGGGGCCTCTCGCCCCAAAGATAGCTGGGACAGACTCCAGCACCCCCTGTGACCCTGTGTGTGCTCAGGATAAGCAGGTTTAGAAGATGGATGGATGTCTTTAGCAGCACCCATGGTGATAATCAGTAATTGCGGGTGTGTTTGTGGACCTCACTTCACATGTTTCGTCTGTGGTCATTCATCTTGTCTTTATTTCTTTGGCTGTAGTAACCATGTCACTTGCAACACCAGCAGTGCTAGTACGGTACTAACAGTATTAACATTACTCTGCTTGCGTTAAAAGTCTGTGTGTTATTCTTCCGGGTTAAGTCGCCACCATCACTCAGATTGTAACACTGTAATTGCTGCAGGCTTTAATCAGTGGGCTATAGGCTCAGTCACCTTTGGGTTGTATCATGCAATGTGACGGCCATATTGATTTAAGAATCAAGGTTAAAAAAGAAGTAGCTTGTGTGATAAGACTGAAAGCTCCAGAACAACTAATTTAACCAGCAGATCAGCGGGCTGACCTCTGACCTCTACACAGGAGAGCAAGGAAAAAGACTAAAATAAACAGAATCACAGCAGGGGGCCATATCTCATCTATTTAGTCTACTTTTATCAGCGAAATAACATAATAAAATAGTCACAATGTTTTTGCCTTTTAATTCAACAAAAAAGCAAACAGACAACCAAAAAATCTGTTTCTCTGATATCTGCAGATGGTAGCTTAGCAAAGAGAAAAGGATGAGAAATATTCAAACATTCGGGTACATTGTATTTCAATCAGCGGCCCCACAGACACTTATCAGTGTCCTAATAAGCGTACTGTAGGATTGCTTTCATTTTGCATTGTCCTTTGGATTGTAATGACTTGATGACTCACAACAAATCTGTGTTTGGAGGTGGGGATTCAAAACAACAACAACAGCAACAAAAATTGTACTATGTATATAAGCTTTTATTTGAACTTCATGCTCGCTTAGATTGCCCATCATCCCTTCATATAAGTATTATAATAAAGTAGTTTAATAGCTGATAACATATTTATAAATATAACACACATAAGCCACATTGGTCTAATTTCATTCTGGAGTGTTTAATTTCTGAGTGACAAAACAACATCAACACAATGTCATGTGCAACAACTGCAGATGAGCAAATATCCAAATTCTTGCCCTGCTGTGGTTCAATGGATTGTGTTGGCTTGTTTTGCTGTGCGGTTCTTTTCTTTTCTTTTTTTTTTTTTCAATTTCAAATGTTAAATGCGTCAATCCCTTCAAATGGGCACATTAGAGTCCAAATAAACAATCCCTGGAAACATAAAATGTTTGATAAAGTTTATGTACAAGCCTTCATTTTAACAACATAATAACGTATGCGAAAGTTTGTTAGGAGGATAATAGAGAAAGTTTTTTGTTCTGCTGGAACGGGACAAAAATAAAACGGCTCCCAAAAAGTGCATTGGGTGTGCTTGATTTAACTTGCCAGAGCTTTAAAAGTAAGCACATAATATTTGAGCCCTGACAACTCAACCACTCCTCGTCCAATCCGGCTAATACAAATGGCTCGTCCATAGAAATAAACTACATCTGAACTGTGACCTCTGTCAGTCGGTGGCTGGTTATCTACCAAACCAAACACAGACAGAGCTCAACAGGATGTGGTCTCATGTTTCTACGGGTCCCCTTCTGCCCTCATGTTCATCATTTACAGCATTTCTTCTTCTCAATGTGCAGGACTCTGTTGCAGCGGGGGCACGTGTGGTACGCATCCTTGAATTGTTTCATGAAGAAAGGAATCAGGCAGCAGCACAGGACTAACCTGCAAAACACACACACACACACACACCATTAATTTGGTGTTAGCTGTTTTTAGGGTCTGTACAGAAAGTACTGTGGTGTGGAGGGCGGCTGAATCTTGTGTTTAATTTTCTGAAAATAAGCTCCCCAGTGTTATCTATATTTTCTTTGGACCTTCCTCTTAACCCTGGAAAGCCTAAACCATGAAATAATTGCTATTTCTTTTTAAACTGGAGTGTTTATTGAACCTTGTGAAAAAAAAAATCAATTTGCATATATATTTTTTAATTTATGTCTTTTGTGTTACATTTGGCATTTTTATTTATTTTTTTTTGGTTATTTTGTATTTTCCGGCATTTTGACTGTATATACATCAGGTTTTTCAAGGAAAAGAAATATCACACTGATGATGCAGAGGTCTCAAAAACTCATGTATCAAATATGATACACTTGGCGTTATAGGGTTAAACAAACAAACAAAAAAAAAAAACATATGTTGTCATTGCATATGGTCAGTGCACCTGAATGACCTTTATTATTTTGTGCAATAAATGTTATAAAACAAGGGATAAATGAAATAGAATATAAACCTCAGATGAGATCCTCGCAGTGCCCCCTCCACTTCGACAATGATAATTTTCTCACAGTCCCGTAGCAATAAACGCGTTGATTTCAAAGGCAATTTCATTCATGCAGCCAAAAATCTCAACTTTGTCTGAGGGCTCAGGCAACTATTCATCCTCTGCACTAAAATGTTCATTCTGTTTTCACTCTCCGTACTTCTGTTTAGACTTAAAGCTGCAACGAGGTCTAATTTTTCTTACTTTCGTGATGTACCACACTGCAATCCAGATCTGTCCAAGTGTTTGTTTGTTTCGTTAGGTCTGTGGGGGCCAAACTGCTAATTTTGTGCCCCCTCCCAGCAGGGTCATGTGACCGTGCCAAAAGGCTGAACCATGACCAGCACCCTGAACCACACACTCACCCGCAGCAGATGAAGAGCAAGCACATCAGCCAGGCGTACGTCCCTGCTTTGTAGGTGACGTTAGTCATGACCTGCTGCTGGCAGGAAGAGCAGGTCGTCATGCCGGAAGAATTCCCCAGCGCCGAGTCGTAGCTCACAAACCTCCTTTTGCCATCTCCAGACTCGAGACCTGAACCGGGGCCTCCTCCTCCACTGGTGTACACTGACGGAGGGACAGATGGGAGAGGTGGGGGAAGAGGAAAGAAAGAGAAGATGAGAAGAGAGCAAAAGTTAATTAACTACGCAGCAGAATAAATTGCAACAAAAGTTTTCACCCAGGACGCCCAGGAAGTGTAGCGTCATGTGTGAGTTTACCTGGTGTGGCTACAGAGGTGGAGTTACTCTGCGAGGTGGGAGGGGTGAAGGGGGTGTGGAGGTTGTAAACCTTCACTCCATCTCCTTGACCTTGTACTGGACCAGAAGAAGAGGAATTAAAAAGCACATCAGAGGAGAGGAGACAGGAACAGGAAAAGTTATCAATGCGCTCAGATGATGACAGTGATGACAGTGATGATGTGTGTGAGCATGGTGTGTTTCTTCTCTACCTGGTATGATGTAAGGAGGGGGTTCCTTTTTTCCATCCGCACTCATTGTGCTGCGGAGAGAGAGAAACGGTTAGAAAGGGTCCTCCTCAAAGACAACACACACTAACAGCCTGTGAAACAACCTTAAGATACTTTCCCATGTGATGCTGCTTTCTGCCACCAGGTGGAGTCAAAGCCTGACTGATGGAGCTAAAAACATCTGTCAGGCTCTTATGAAAACATCTGTCATCTCTTGCTGACTCATATTTAGCCCTAGGTGATGGATTAGTTGTCAGTAAATATGCATACATTGCATTGTGTGGATGTTTCTTGTCAGTAACCTTAGTGGGAAACGCCCAGGCGGCACTGTCTGGGGTGATGTTTTTTTCTACACCTCTTTGTGTGTTTGTAGTAAAAATCTCACATGATGAGAAGCATTTATTTGTTTTAGCTATAATTTTTAGAGGATTATCTATCAGAAAACTCCTTATACTTCAATATCCAGTTGAATCCAATTGAAAGCTCACCTGCTACTTTAATGTCTGACCCATCCTGATTTTCCTATTTCATCAAAAGACTCTTTTTGTTAATGTGACTGTAACATTACCTGTAAGATTACACCTACAGTTTATTGCCATTACATCTACAAAACAAAATGAGAAAACCCAACAAAACAGTGGAGGTGAAGCAAATTAACACCATCTATGTGTGAAGTAGGAGTCAAAATGATGAAACGATGACACTGCTGATATTGATGTTTTAAAATAAAAAGCGATCACACTGGGTTACATGCTTCTTCATTTCCTATGATTCCCTGTACATGCATATTGACGAACTCCACCACAAACAATGAAACTGCTACTTGTATTTAATTTAAAAATGCCAAATATAAATACTCTCAAAAATTAGGTTTCTGAAGAAACTCACTCACCATAATGCTCCTCACTGTGCTTTAAGTGTGTAATAGACTTCCAATAATAATCCTGCTTGTATGACATATACTTGTGTATAAATATGTGTATTTAAAGTACAGAAATACACGAACGAACAACTAATGAGAAATCCTTTGGTCATCTAGGATCAGTGAGTCATTCTCTGAGGCTGCAGTGGCACACAGAGCATCGATATATGCTACAGTTCTTTGACTAAATCACCTCTGGTTTACTGAGAATGCTTTTCGAGGCTCCACTGACTGAGCTTTAGACTGAAATCAGCTGAGATAAGACGGATAGATCACAAAACACAGCCCAACGCAGAGGATAGTCAGTCAGGGAGAAAAATAAAAAGAAAGTTTGATTAAAGGGTCAGTTTAGGTGTTGAATGTCTGTGATGTCAGTCCGGGAGATGTGCAGTAATTACTGTTATTACACTACAGCTCAGGACAAACCTCTCTGAGTGCGCTGTGGCCTCATTAAAACGTAATTAGTATTCGTGTCACGTGAGACCAATCTGTCCCACATCTTATCAAACACATTCTCGTAATAACTTGATAATTAGTGAGTACGGTCACAATAGAGTGTGAAAGTAATTTCCTGCCCGGTGTGAAGAAAAAATTCCTATTATCAGTGTAATGACTTTATTTTGTACTTCTTAGAGGGAAACATACAGTTATCTAATGATTGTAGCGCTATGTGGATTTGAGTACAATCAAATGTAATGATTTGTAAAAGCTTCATATTTAAACTGCTCACAATCAATAACTTTATAGACAGAGCGTGTTTAGTTCAGTGTTTTTCATGCTCAAACAAACTCTGCTTCACTCCTGCTGTCCTCTGCCTGGTTTGAAGGCCCATGAAAAAAAAAAAAAAGAAACGCCTAGAAGATGCTCTTTTGTCTCGTCATCTTTCTCTTTTCATGCAAACAAACACAAAAACACACTCTAGCATGAGCGAGCATCCATTCCCTCTCTCTCACAGACACACACCAGCTTGACTGCCCTTTAAACACATTATGCCAGTTCCTGTCTCTTTTGATACACACACGCACGCACACACACACACACACACACACACACACACACACACACACACACGTATGCTACCGTGGCGACCTCCAGCCATTCATTACATGCACTGAGGTGTAGCCACAGTTCATCACTTGTCATCAGAGTTTGGTTTTGGGGAGGATGGCAGACTGCTTTGTCACACACACACACACGCCTGTATACACTCATATGTTGGTGCAGGAATGCGACCGAGCTGCATGCTTCTCTCTGTGACTAAAGGTGTGTCACTGCAGTTGAAACTGCTGCCTCGCACAGATTTACAAATCTGAAATCTGTCGATTGAGCGCCTCTGAGGAAAAGCAGAGCTTGACTGCATGTTATGTGAATGAAATTTTTTTGTGATTTCGACACATTATTTCCAAACTGTGCATCCACTGCTTCAAAACTTCACAGTTCAATCACTCTGGCCTGATTCTCGACACTTGTGTTTTGATAAACTGCCACAGAAAAAGCAGATTCAGTGTGGGAACGCTGATCTCGGATAACTGGTTGCTCTTTTTCTTGCTGGCTCTGTTCCACTGAGCTGTGAGCAGCTACTGAAGCATTAATTGAGAGAGTTTGGGCGTGCTGAGTTCAGGTTTGTCAAGGAAACTGTTCTCTAAAGTTTCTGTAAAGTTTCTGTAAAGTTTCCAGCTGCCTCAGTTCTGCTTCCCTGTAACTGTCTGACATGTTTTGTTTCTATTTTTTTTTTTTTATCTGAGTGAGCGGGAAACCTATTGCTTGTTGAAGAGGACTGTAAAGTGGCTGCAGCAGATCCCTTTGTGTTACTATAAAAAAGTCTAATCAGAACAGTTGTTTCTGTCACTGTGATGAAGATTAGATGAAACAAATAGACAGACAGGAAAAAACTGAATAAAAAAAAACATCCAAGCAGTAAGAAATGTAAAACACATGAGAAAAACTTCTAGATAGATACATAGACAGATAAGCAGGTCCACTCTCCACATAGTCACTGTGCCTCTGTCATCATAAGGCTGATAATGGAAGCAGCGACTGGGTGCGGCTTCCGGAAAAAATTCATCTGTCACATTGTGGAGATGCTTTGAAAACCGCGAAAGGGGAAAGTTAGAGGCCACCGATCAAACAATACGCGCTCTGTGAGAGAGGGCCGAGGCACATGACCTCAGCTCAGACGCAGCTCGCTCTCTCTGGAGTTACTGGGGCAGGTGCCTGGGAGGGGATGAATGGAAGAAGAACTGGGTGCGACCGATCGAGAAAAACTGGCCCAGTTAATGAGTCGGTTTTGAACTCTCCATCCACCTTTTTCTCATGAAAAACTACAGGAACATCTAGAAAGTGGATGAGTTGGACATTTCAATCAGACTTTTAATGTGTGTGATTATCTAATGTTAGCGTCACATCAGCTGGCGAGTGGTCAAGAGAGATGATCACCTACACACTGACATGTTGAGGTCAGCGAAACTCGCCTGTTTAGATGCTAAACTGGCTGATTTTTTATTAGGACAAGTCAACACCCTGAGACACATCTGAGTCATAGGTGTGGCCTACTGTATGTGCTGGTCAAACCTGACTATGTGTGTGTGTGTAAGAGAGAGAGAGAAGAGAGAGCGAGACAGACAGAGAGAGGGAGAGGATTGTTTGCTGTCTACCTTCATGATGCATTTTAATAATTAGCTGACAGAAGGGGGGTGTAATTTAAAGGTGGGAATTACCCAATCACGTGGAGTCAATCCAACCGCTGTCACGAGTTAACTGAGCTCATTCAGAGCAAGTTTGGTGTCTGATCCCCCCCAATCATTCCTGGAAATTAATATATTTACTATAACAATACGTTTACTGTCTCTTATTAACACATGTAAATAATGACAACAAAATATTGTATTATGTGAAAACTATAAAGTAAATTTAGTCTTTCCAGTTATCAAATCAATTTAGAAGCTTTTTTCCCCCTTTTTGTTGTTTCCTTTTTTTTGTATTATTACAAAAAGACAAAAGTCAATTGAGTATTATATCTAGTCAGATCTCAGGATGAGTTTGGTCAATGACATGTTAGTTGTTCTAAAGATCCTTAATTGGGTGTACCACCTTGTTTTAAGTCCCTGACACTAAGCATTTCCAGCCTCTTATTTTCCAATGACTTTTACAACTTTTGTATTTATTCTTTTTTTTATTTTAGTTTGAGAATCCCCTCAAGAAATTATTGTGTTACTGCACCACCTTTAGACAATCACATTTCATTGGTTATTTGTACACCATTACTACTGCTCAGAATAACCTCAGACCTTAAAAAAGTGTTTTTCTATAAATCTCATGGCGTTAAATAAACCAGTAAGTAAGACATGGAACTTGTTTTATCCAAAGTGTTTCTCATTGTCACGTCTACTGTTTCTACTACCGAGCTGCTGCTACAAAAACCTCTTCAGCATCTCTCAGTACTACTCGTGAAACCAACAAGACCCAAAACACCTGTCGAGAAAACCAGATAAACTTAAATTACATGACAACAATACCTATAAATCTACAGAATACCATAACATAACAAGTCCATTACAGTTATATCTTAAATCTTTGACATAAAGTGCTGGTGAAATTATTCTACAGGGGAGCCTCTCTCTTTAAAAACACAATGTCGCTGTAGAAATCAGATGCTTACGCTCATACATGCAGTAATTCAGCTGAATGACACTGAACTGAACTGCTGCACGAATCCTCGGCTACACCCATGGCTGTTCGTATTGTTCATAACTTCAAATATCAAACCCACAATTACTGAAAAAAAAAAGAAAAGCTAAAGCTAAAAATGACATCAATGAACATCAAATCCTGACCACCTCCTGTCTGAAATGTTCCTGCAGGCTGAGCTGTAGCCTATAAAACCTGTTGGTAGTGTGAGTGTTCATGTTCCAGCCGTAAAAAGATGTCAGATTTAGGTCACAACAGATTCACTAAACAGTGATTCAAAGCTTGAGATGAATATTCTGTCCCTGAGGAACAAAGTATGTTGCTCTTGGCTAGGAGTCTGTCTTCTTCTGTCTCAGCTTTAAGTAACTTTAAGTATTCAATGTACTGTTGATTGGCTCTGGCATTCTGTGTTTTTCTGTCATCAAGCCTGCAAATAAAGTAAATCATGTATCCTGTCTAATGAACTTTGTACAGTCAAATCACATGTTGATTTCTCTCAGTCTTACCTTGGCGGTGTGTTGCAGTTAGTGTGCAGAGATGTGTGTGAGCTGCTGCTGATGTAGAGTCCAGATACCCTGCAGCTGACACAGCCACCTGTCTCACCTGTAACTCTTTGAGCCTCTCCCCGGACACGCCCACAGCCCCGCCTGCATCGACAAAGACGTGAATACGCAGCGGGATGAGTCACTCAGTTGTTTAGATGGAATTTTTAAAAGCTGTACTGGTCTTTCGCTTAACTTGTTCTTTGTTTCAAAGAGATTATTGAGGGAGTGAGTGAGAGTGTGTGTGTGTGTGTGTGTGTGTGTGTCACTCTTAAGTGAGAATAACCAGTTTCTCTCCTGTTGGTTGAACACATGCTGGAGGTGATCTTTGTGAGTGAAGTTTTTCAGCTGGAAAGTCACTGGATGTTCCAAAAGTCTCTCAAAACTCTTAAAATTGGATCATTTCCTCCAAAAAGGTGAAGAATTCATTATTGCTCACAAGATGGCATTTCAGAATGAAAGAGCTGCTTTAATACTAAATTTCACCACTGAGATCAATAAAACTGAGTTGGATCAACTCATCTATTTGTTAAAAAAGGAAATGCTGGGAGGCATCCCTGTCTTTAAATGAAATATTCATCAACAGCTGAAAATTACATTAACGAAAAAAAAAAAAGAAAATACAATACATTTTTTGTATCTGTAAGGATACGTGACCACACACATCTTTATGCATGTATTATATATGAAAAGCCCAAAAACGCAAAGAACAAATGATGATCTCGGGCAAAGTTTGCCACGATTTCTTATTTTCAGCATCCAGAACACAAACACAATTGAAAAAAATAAACATACATTAAAATGATTTTTCCCAAGAACAACCCAATCTGCAAAAGCTTTTGAGCTGTTCTGCATAATTATGTAAAGAATGTATCTGTCAGTGCTGTATTATAGTAAAAAGTATGTGCCATGCTCTGATCATGCAGCTACATTTCCCTTTTGTTGTTGGTATTATTGAGTATTATCAGTGATCTTTAAGATACCTTAGCCTTGCATAAAGGGGGAAACAGCTAGCCTGATTCTGCCCGAAGGTTTATAAATTTCTCTACCAGTACCTCTAAAACTCACTGGTTAACATTCATATCTTGTCCATCATTGTTTGTTCTGTGGAAACTTTTCACAGGGTTATGTGCCAGGCAAACATCTGACATTGTTTGCTAGTAGTACATGAAGCTACTAGAGGGTGGTTCTTAATGTGGGATTGAGAAGTTTGGCTATTCAAACTGCACACAACACATGCACCGATGACAAACTTGGTGCTTTTATGCCTCCTGGTAGCATTTTTCCCGTGGGGACACGACACAGTTTGTTTTATTTGGAATACACAAACCTGCCTGAGTTTCTTTTTGTAATGTCAACGTCATTGAATTTCAGCTCAAAAGATATCTGGGAAGGTTTGCATTTTCAGCTGGGAGCAGGCCAGTTCAACCACATTTTTCTGCTGTTGGTCACTAGATCACAGAGTACTGCATAAGGTGTACAGGCACATCTTAACACACCTTGTATGTGCACTACCAGTCAAAAGTTCCTTCTCATTCAATGTTTTTTCTTTATTTTCTTTATTATTTTTGTAGATTAATACTGAAGACATCAAAACTATAAAATAACACATATGGAATTATGTAGTAAAGAAAAAAGTGTTAAACAAACCAGAATATGTTTTATATTTTAGATTTTTCAGAGTAGCCACCTTTTGATTTGATGGTCTCAAACACATTAAGAAGGCAAGAAATTCCACAAATAAACCCTTGGAAAGGCACACCTGTTAATTGAAAACCACTCCTGGTGACCACCTCATGAAGCTGACTGAGAGAAAGCCAAGAGTGAGTGTGCAAAGCTGTCATCAAATCAAAAGGTGGCTACCTCTGAAGAATCTAAAATATAAAACATATTCTGGTTTGTTTAACTCTTTTTTCTTTACTTTATAACTCCATATGTGTTCTTTCATAGTTTTGATGTCTTCAGTAGCATTAATCTACAATGTAGAAAATAATAAAAAAATAAAGAAAAAACCATTAAATGAGAAGGTGTGTCCAAACTTTTGACTGGTAGTGTGTGTTAATGGAGGCTGCAAAATAACTCCTAATTTGATTTGAATCATTCCAACCTGGAGCCGACCTCTAAAGGCAGAGCGTGTCAAGGTACAGATGATATCGGACACTTCAGTGTATCTTGGTGGTGAATGTGAGCTGTTACAGTTTAATTTCAAACCATCTCAGTGTTTCAAATAAAAACTTCATGTTCTTTCCCAAATGTTCCTTCACTCCAGGGGTAGATCTACTGTAGTGAAGATGTGTGTGTGAGGGGTGTTGCCTCTGCTCATGATGTCAACTGGGTGAGGTGATGGGAAGTATATGTGTGTGTGTGTGTGTGTGTGTGTGTGTGTGTTTCAACAGGCCTGATGAACAACATTCCCGACAATAGACCAATCCCTTACATTCTGTAAAAAGACTGAGGTGTGTGTGTGTTATGATGTTTTTTATAAATGGAGACATTTTTAAGTCATTATAAGGCAGGGGTTGATCATTTCCCACTTATTAGCCTTGGCACAACATTAATGTTGATCCTAATGAAGAACTATGTATAAACTATTCAAACTATTTTTATTAAAGAGAGGGTACAGACTGAAACAATTTTTTGGTGATTATTGGTTATAATGTTGATTTATATATATGGCACCTTAGAAACCAGGGATACAGGTAAAAATAGCAACAACAGGTCAAATAAGATATATAAAAAAAATACTAATAATAGGATAGGACATAAAATAGTTAACCTAAAAAAAACAAACAAAAAAATTCAGACCTTAATTCATGTGGTGATAACATGGTTATCTGTCAGTATTTTCAGCATTTTGTCTTCAATTTTAGGCTTAAGATAGAAAAAGGATGCCAGAGGACCTAAAGCTGTTCACAGATTGAAAAGCGTTTAAAAAATGTGGAATGTAACTTGGACCACAGGTCTGGGGAGCCTGATGGGTTATCAGTAAGCTTCTTAAAGTCCTAAAGCAATCTGTAGTAAAGTCGTGGCTCGTTTGAAGTGAACGGGGGAGAAAACGTCAAAGTCTAGTGTAATGTAGTTGCTTGGTGTTCATCAAAGTTTTATACACTGCCTCTGTTTACTATTTGTTAGAATACACAGTGACTTATGTAAATAAATGTAAATAAAAACAAGTTAAATAAAATCAAGACCTAATGCCACCGGTTTTGCTCCAGAAAATTCAATGATATAACCTGACTTAATTATTAGGTACAGTTGAATATCATCTGCACAACATTAGCATTAGATTGGTCCTAGGATTGAGCCTTGGTATTTAAGAGGAAGAGAAAAACACCAAAATATATGTTTTTCTTTTAAAAAAGCAGAGTCAGGAAAGAGAAAATAGAAAATACGTCCTTAAAAAAGAGACCTCACAGGGTTGATGCTGAAAGATGTCAGCGGAGTTGTCACCTAATTGACTGTAAATTTAAATTCACCCAAAATATCAACGCAAGCTTATTCTTTTGTGGTTTTTGACTTCTGGAGTGGCCTGATTTTGTTTTTCGCAAGCACAGACATTGAGCATTAACCAAGAATGTTGTCATTATTTGACTGCATTCATGTTCACGAGCATTACACACACAACTCTCAACACTTGTATCTTTGATAAAAACATTTAACAAAACTACCAATAATCCCTGATGAATACAGTCTCAAATAATGGCAGGAAATAAATGCATTAACCTCACTCAATGTGTAAAGTCACTTAGATAAGCTCATTTTAATATTACAATGCTGTGATTAAATCTGGCAAAAAAAACTTTAAATTGAGAGATATGTTTATTAAAACAAAAAAAAAAAACAAAAAAAAAAATGAGAAAAGTTCCCAACTGAAGGCAGCAGGCGGGTGGTGATGGAGGGAGGCGGGGGAGAGGGAGGAAGGCACTGAGGGGGAGGGGGAAGGAGGAAGGTGGGGGTAGATTACTAAATATAAAAATAGCCTCTGACTCAGCAGGTATATATACACTGAAAGAAGGGAAGTTACTGTGTGAGTGTCTCAGTCTACCCTCTGTCTTTGCTGACTGCCTCTCTTTCTGCCCCTTTGCTGGTCTGTCTTGTAATCCATCCGCCGCACCTGTTTAACTGCTTGTCTGTCTGTCCGTCTCTTACCCTTTGATGTGGAGGACAATTTACGTAATTGACTCCTGTTTTGTTTGAATGGATACACGTTTTTTTTTGTCATCTGCAAGAATGAAGTCATTACTGATTTCAGTTTTATGTTTAATCTCGAAGAATGTAAGTATTGTTATTAGACTAGGTACTAGAAGTCTTGCTCAGGTTTACGTCAAGGAGTTTAATTACACGTTAAGTTAAAAGGATTTCTTAGTAAAAGTCCTGTAAGTAAGTTTCTTGATCTTCTATAAAAAGAGTGCAGTTTCAACTGTGTTTCAGAAGGATGACAGATATGATTTACAAGGATATTCTAGAGCCAAAATGGATTATAATGTTTGAGTGACACAAACATCTCAACTGCCCCAACATTACACACATGCCCACGTACAGGCACAGTCACCTTAACAGACACATATCAGCCATAGCAACATGTTTCTCTTAGCAGCATGTTTATGTGTTTATGACTGTCACCTCTAGGTATAAGTATTGGTATTTAAGTATTTATTCCAGGAATGTGTCCTGTTTTATGAGCTGATTAGTGGTTTTCTGACATTAAAGACAAGCCTTTCCTTTAGCTTCGGCTAACACTGGCTGTGTTTAAAGTCACTTATGACTCACTATATAGTGTGTTCGCCACTTTGTGGTGCTGTATAGTGGGAAATATTATACCCTATAAAGTTGACTTAAAGTATCCTACGATGCACTGTGAAAAGAAGTGTACAACTGACGGTCGCTAATTAAGCCCTATATACCATCATTCATTGTGCTGAAAGACAAAAACAAGAAACAGATGAGAGCAGCACATGACAACACAAATGGCCATAGTGGACTTAATGTTTATCAATTTTGGAAAATATGCTCAATGTAAGTGTATTATCACAAATATTTCTTATGGGTGGTCCAGCAGCTGACGTTGATCTGACATGTTTTAATTGCGCAACATCAGTGATCTATTTAATGGCTCAGAGACAATGAGCAAAAGTGTCCAAAAGTGTTTTTTTTTTTCACATATTGCTGATGAGCTCACTTTAAAGCTATGTATAAATATATATATAATACACCATAGGTAGCGTGTGGAGAGGAGTGAATGATTTCAAACACAACCACTGTTTCATACATTTATTTTATTAGCTTGGTCTAATCAAGTAAACATACAGTTCACATGAGTGGACACACAACACAACACAATGTGTGCGAATGTTGTAAATATTATAAACCCACGAGTAATTGCTGGCTATTATATTATATTATATTATATTATATTATATTATATTATATTATATATATATTATATTATATTATATTATATTATATTATATTATATTATTACAGTACTGAGACATTATCTTTTACTAACTCCATCACTGGAATAACAACACCATCTTTGCTAATAATCCGGTGAGGAAAGTTCACTGTAAAAGGGGGTTTTCTGTACTTGTTGTAATGCATTGTACAGGTGACATTTCATTGTATGTCCTATGTCCTACGAACCAAACGTTCCTGCACTAATGCTGCATTAAAGCGCTTCTCTTGCCTGCCGTCAGTGATCACAGTGTTTCAGTAAGGTGTGGCTGAACAGATCAGACACACACCAAAACTTGTGTTGTGCCCTTCCCTTTTTTGATCGAGCTCGTCATGTCAATCAAGCACATCACAAATTTGCATGGAACTGTACGTGCATGATTATCTCAGAATAGTCAGGAACATCCCCTCAGACTCTCTTAACAATAACATGAAGTAGACAAAATAACAGGATCACCCGACAGAGTATTGCAATCTGATCCAATTTTAAGGCTGTACCAGAGAAGTGTAAAATGTTTTAATGTGTATATTTATGTTATCCACCAGTACTTGTAACTATCCATTAATTTATACTTTCTAGTATAATCCACTTTCATTCTTTACTATACTACTCTTGATTAGAAAATAAAGAATTCATTATTTGTTAGATTTTTGTTTTGTTCTATGTTCATAAGTGAACTGTACTATACATTTATTCGAGAGATCCTCACATCACTGGTAATAGATACTCATATGCAGTAATTATTATATTGTATATAGAATTATATATTATATGTATATATAATGTCTGTGATCCATTCATGCAGTAGTGAACTGCTGTGATTTAGCAATATAAGGATGAGCTCCATGCTGTTCCTACTGGGAGGATGGGGAGGCAGTCCTGCGTATTACTGGTTGTGAGTCAGGCTTAAACTTACGACACTCGCAGTACACTGCGGCATGTGACCTGGCCTGTTGAGTCAAGAGTGTGCCGGCAATGTCACTTCCTCCTTCCTAGGCCAAAAGAAGATGATGAACCAGTTTTTTATTTTTGTTTTGTCCAGACAGCTGGTAACCTGTTTGATCACTTGATTAATGAACCTTTTAGGATATTGCATTATTTATTTGCTTTAAATATTATTTGTATATTTTGACTTTAACTTGATCATGAAGATGACATTCTTTTGTTTTTTTTTTTTATTGTGATATATTGGACTGCATAATTGTGTTAATGCTGCTTGTAAGTGATTAAACTGAGCCATTTATTTTGTATAACTATAGTAGGAATACAGTTAGAAAAATATACTTAAAACAGCTCATGTGTTTAAGCAACAGACTGACTATAGGTTGAATATATATTATTATTATTAGTCAGTTAAAGAGAAAGAAAAGAAAGATGTATATTTATACATATATACATATATATATGTTATTATGATAACATTAGTTGACCTGTGTCTTGACCTAATTGTAATTGTTTTTTCAACTCAGCCTCTTTGACATACAGTGATCCACCAAATAGTCCTTTCCTCAGGGGCTTTAAGCTCACCCCGCACCCTTCTTATTGATTGTTTGATTGAGTAGCCCTGTTGTAGAGGTCCATCATGGGGAAATCATTTTTTCAAAGGGGTCTTTAGGTCTTCAGCTGGTCTGCACAGTGGAGTGACTCCGGACAATGGTAAATGAACGTCCTGTCCTGAAATAGTTCTCTATTTCTTCCAGTGAGCGGCCGCGAGTCTCCGGGATGCACACGGCGTTGAACAGCAGACAGAGCACGCACACCACTGTGAAGCACAAGTATGGCACATACAGGCCGTAGCTGTCCACCAGGTGTGTGAAGGCGTGCGTGAGCATGAAGGCCGTCAACCAGCTCACAGTCACGCAGAGGCCTGAAGCCACGCCCCTGGCAACCAGCGGCAACACCTCTGACATCAGCAACCACGTGATTGGGCCCCATCCCATGGCGTATCCTAGGAGACAACCGACAGTGTGATGACACAGCAAACAACTCATATTAAGGCAGATGGTCAGCATAAAATAAAACAACAACAATCCACTGCCATATACCACACAGCTAGTACCCTTTTTACTTTTCTGCCCCTGCTCTTTAAAAATCTACAAACTTCCACAGGGTGAGAGCAACATCCTTTAATGTATAGCACCCCATGACCATGTTTTGTTGATTTTGAGTTTTCCCAATTAAGTGAGGCGTGAGAGCAATTACTATACAGAACTGGAATCTACTTAACAAAACAACCCAAAGCACAATGTTTAACACGTATGATGAGATTAATGTTGACAGCCGTTAATCAGGCTTCCAGAGCCAGGTAGAACAAAGTGACCCGAGGACATTACAGGTCTTAACTTGTTAGAACAAGACAAAACAATATAATAATACAAAACAAATAGCACAGGCGTTGTTAAATACATAGACACACACACCCGGCTGGTGATCAAATCTTTGCCTGACAAACAAGCTTACCGTTTCATGTATCCATATGAGGTTTAATGAAAGTAATGTGTTTTCACCTCACTGAGCCTCCCCTGAAACTGTTTGGAGGCCCTGTGAGGAGACCCACCGCACACTTTGAAAACCTGGTTTTAGGAGCCTTAATTGTCTGAAGTAAAATTCATCCAGTAGTTGTTGAGAGATTTCATTTTGGTCGAAACTGTTGGACTGAATGACTGACCCACACTGCCCTCCATGCAGCTATGCTGCAGAGAGGCTTAAAAACATTAGTGTGGATTTCCAACAAAACAAGTTTGCTTACAACAACACTCACCAAATATAAACACCACAGTGCTGATGAGAGGTATGAGGCCTGCTGTTGTGTCTCCACTGGCATTAAGGGAGATGTAGTCCAAACTCATAGTAATGTTGTGGGGGGTGGGGCCTGGAGGGCAGGCTGTGGTGTGGGAGATCATGGTCAGAGTCAGAGAAGACAGGAACATCAGCATGCTGGACGTGTACAGCAGGGCTTTGCGTCCTGCCTTGTCCATTAAAACTGCTGCCGTGGCAACAGAAAAGAGGCGGACTGCACCCACAATGGCAGCATCATACCTGGCAGACACAGAGAGGGGTAGGTCAGTGTGTGAGAAATGGAAACAAAACCAAGTGACAAAAGTGAAGAATGTATCGATAAATAGTAGATGTAGATAAATGGAGGAAATGTTCAACCTGGGCTCCAGGGAGACTTTGCTTTGGGAAAAGATGGACTCCAGGTAGACCAGGATGGGCGTGATGCCCGTCATCTGCTGCAGGAAACGCATCACCACTGAGATGATAATTGGCCGGTAGTAGATGGGTGTGGCCAGCTCCGACCATGTGACTTTACCCTGAGTATTAATACTGTGCTGTATTGGGAAACACACAGATAAACACATAAAACAGACATATACTGTTTTGTATTTATTTACAAAAAACCCAGTGACAATAAACTTCATTCATCTTATTTCTTTAAATTTAGTGTGTCTGACCCCAGTGGTCCACCTAACTGCCCCTTTAAGCTGTTACACAGTTATGTTATACCTGTATGGCATTGAGCTCGATGTGTATGTCATAGTGTGCCCCCCTCAGCCAGCGGAGGGCCTGCTCAGCCTGCTGCTGTCTGCCCAGAGAGAGGAGCCTCCTGGGGGAGCAGGGCATGAACAATAGCAGCACAACCATCAGTAGAGCTGGCACCTCCCCAGCCACTGCCAGCCACCGCCACGGTACGACTAGACCTGACCATATTGAGATTATGATAGTATGGGTAAGCAAGTAATCTATAGTATCTTACTTAAGAGGACTATCAACAAGAATAAAACAAATTACAAGATTTTTTTTAAAAAGTTCCTCAGAGGTGATGTTGTAGAAGCTGCTGTGTCAGCTAACCTGTAATGAGTATTGAGTATTAATGAATATTTATGTAGCAGTATTGATTTGTTCCTACCCAGGGCGTAGAGTGCCAGGGCCCCAAACACAGCAGTGATCTGAGGGCAGGAGCCTAGAGCTCCTCTTACTGATTTGTGGGAAATCTCTGAGATGTAAACCTGTGACATAAATACACAAAAGACACAAATTCCGTAAAAAAAGCCATGACATTCATTTACATGTGAAAACATTAGAATTAACATCATAAGAGTATACGTAATTGTCAGGATTGTAATGACTTTGTAAAAGGGGTAATTGGGACACAAAATGGGAAAAATTGCATATGGTGACCTACAGGAATGGATGCTGCGGTCATCCCCCCGGCAACGCCTGTGAGGAAACGGCCCAGTTGAAGCATCCACAGATCCACAGCCCCTCCCATCAGCATGTATCTAAAACATACATACATTATACATATGGACAGTATGTGAAGACTTACACACAAACATAATGGCCCATCTATGAAAATATAACAGCATCTATAGATTCCAGTTTATTCAGAAATGACAACGATTATTGAACAAAATGATAACATTAATGAATGTCTCCTTTTGCATAACAGTTTCTGTGTTGGACTTAGACTTCATGATGAACCTAATAATAAAGCATGATAAACAAACAAATAAAATGCAGTCATCACTTTTCCTATAAGACTGTACAACTAAAAACTTCTAAACTATTTCACTGTATTGACATTGTCCACAAACATTTTCAGATAATATGGATAAGGACACATCAATACACTATTTAAAATGTTGAACTGTCAGAGTAATACAACATCCTCCTGATGCGCATGACCTCGGTAATGACCGAAAGGACAAGATCGCGGATACAAGCGGCTGAAATGAGTTTCCTCTGCAGGGTGGCTGGGCGCCCCCTTAGAGATAGGGTGAGAAAGCTCGGTCACTCGGGAGGAGCTCGGAGTAGAGCCGCTGCTCCTTCATATCGAGAGGAGTCAGCTGAGGTGGCTTAGGCATCTGTTTCGGATGCCCCCTGGACGCCTCCCTAGGGAGGTGTTCCAGGCATGTCCCACCGGGAGGAGGCCTCGGGGAAGACCCAGGACACACTGGAGAGACTATGCCTCTCGGCTGGCTTGGGAACGCCTCGGGGTCCCCCCGGAAGAGCTGGAGGAAATGTCTGGGGTGAGGGAAGTCTGGGCATCTCTGCTCAGACTGTGCTGCCTCCGCGACCCGGTCCCGGATCAAGCGGTTGAAGATGGATGGATGGATGGATGGATGTAGTCCACCCATACAGGTGTTTTCACTCATGTGTCCTAATTAGACCTATTTTCATAACTGCATAGTACTGCACATGACTGACACCTCCCTCAATTTGCCGTTGGTTTTGTTGTACTGTAGCCGTCAGGGTGAGACGTCCCGCCCTGTCATCATTCTTACTACTTAATGATAGAGTTTGATGACATGGAACTGCCAAAGGTATAATCAGACAGAGTAATTTAAAACACACCTGTGTGGATGTAGTAACTAGTTACTATTGCTGTCAAATAAAAGGTGGTGGAGTAAAACGTGCCATATTTCCCTCTGATATGTGGTGGAGTAGAAGTACAAAGTAATGTAACATAGAAATACTGCAGCACAAGTACCTCAACACTTTACTCAAGTGCGGTACCTGAGTGAGTGTATTTAGTTAGATTCCTCCACAGTTTGATGGCTGTATGTGGTAACTGAGACCCACCCAATGGTCGACGGCACTGCTGACATCATGATGCTCAGCTTCCGTCCAATCATGTCGTTAAGCAGCATGGCCCCCAGGCCTCCGGCGGCTGCGCCCAGCGAGTAGATTGAGCCGAACCAGGCAGCCTGCTCCGTGTCCATTCTAAGGCGAGGTTCAACATCGGGGCTCTTGAGCTTTGGCAGGACCGGGGATGAGTAGACCAGGGAGTAACCGAAGCTGAAGTTCCCCAGGACGGCCGAGAAGACAGCCAGGAACAGTTTGGAGTTGCTGATCTGGGATGGAAGGATGTGGACAAGTTCAGACTCAGTGTATAAACTGGAATCATAGATACTGAAAAGGACAAAAAATATCGTGTTTTATGGTTCACAGCTAATATAAGATTACGTGTCAGTGTTCAGGTTAAAGGGAAATTGGGGATCTACTAACACTGCTACACACTACTACTAACTTTGCAATATCCTTCCTTTGTAATGAAAGTAAATATTAATGCTAGTTCCATATAAATGAATCGAAAAGATAAACAGGTTCACAAAAAGCTACACTTACTGTCTGATAGAGTAGAACACAGAACTAATGTGTGTGTTTACTTCCTGTTTTTATTCTCCTGCTGACATCATCACTTAGGTTAAAACAATGTGAACATGTTTAGGTCCTATGTGGGGGCACGAGTAACATTTATTATTTACCTGTTGTGTGAGGTGTGGTGGACTGAGATGCCCCTGATTAAATGTGGTTCAGCCTAGACTGATTATTCTGTAGATTGCAGGACCTATTTAAGGGAGTTGTTGTTGAATTAGGAGGGAAGGATGTCCACGTGTGTATGTTGTATGTGTGATCATGACTCATAACTTGGTTGGTCTTGAGTTTAGTTTGTCCTCTGTTAAACTGAAATTTAGGTGTTTTATTTATACTTTTGGAATTACTTATGTATTGTGATTGAACTGTGTAAATAAATCGTCTTTTTATAGTCTCTGATAATATGCTTGTCTGCCTCCTGTCACCAGTCACAAAAAGGTGATGTTCATTATTTGATAATTCAACAAAGAGTGTAACAAAAAATCTCCCACACCTCCAGTAGAATAAAACCACAGTGCAGCGCAGTCTGAGCTCACATGCTGTGGCTTCATAATGTGGCAGAGCTCAGCACTTCTGCTCAGTCGTCAGCCACGATCATTTGCATGAACAAAAATGACTGATGACAACCTCACAGCTGTACACATTCAGTGGCCACTTTATTAGGTACACTTTTATAGTCTTAGTCAAATCAATATAACAGCTCTGCTATAAATTTTATCTTTATGACATTTATAATGCTTAGTTTTTGTTAATGGTGTTGTTGTTCTGGATTGCATTATGCTGAGAGGTGTTTCTAATCTTTTGTCCTCATTATTCACAAACAAAAAACATGAGTAGTCTGAATATAGGAAACACCTCTGAATATGATACAGTCCAACAGATTATCACACTCTCTAAAAACTCTTACTCATCTCAGCACTTTTTCCACAACATTGTTAAAAAAAAATGCAAACAATCTTTTTTGTGTGTTTTGTTGCCACTGGCCAGTTACCATGACAACATGGCTCTCAGATTTTTTTTTTGCCTAGCTATAGGCTGTCTGACTTTTTAGGCTTGAAATATTTTTTGTGAAACTTTTTAACTTGCATTGGACTAATCTAAGAGCAAACTTAACCACAGACTAGACTGAAATGTCATTCTGAAACTAGTCCCTGGTCAGGCTTTCTCACAATAAGTCAGATTCCTAAACAAGTCATGGAGAATTTCTGTTTTTGTTCATATGAAATAAATCCATCAGCCCATCAAATAATGACTATTGGATACTGGCAAGATTTTAAGATGAATTAAAATGTGTGGAAAAAAAGTGAAGAGTTTCATACCCTGGATTCAGATGATGTTGGTCTTTTGTTCATCAGTGGAGTTTCTTCATCCATGTCTGCAGCAGGAGCCTTTATCAAAGGTGTTTCAGGAGCTGTAATGTTTGTTCTCCTCTTGAAGGGATAAAATATTACTGAAATCAAAAAATGCTGCTGGAGGAAAAGATACCAAAGTTTATCATGTTCCAGCAAAACTTCTAGCAAAGGTAAAGAAAAATTAAACAAAGCTAGTAAAAAATAAAAACTGTCGTCACATCTGCCCTGTACAAGAGATGAACTAGATCTACCAGAGAGCAGGGTGACATTCAGGGTTTTCCATGCAGACAAAGACTGCCCTTATGACAGCTACACACCAAGTGATCATAATGAAAGTGAAAATGAAAACCTGTTTACACTGGACACTCACAAGTGAAATAGAATTGGAATTTATGAAGTGAATTATTGAACATTTTGAATAAGCTGCAATCCATAACAATAATGGTATTTTACACAAAAACTGACTTTCCATTCTCAGATTCAAAATCCAGGCTGACTGGAAAAACAAACAAACAAAAAAAAACACATTGGTCAGAAATGAACTTTTAAAGCCTGGTGTAAATGATGCCATGGTGGTGAAACCCAGGTCATGAACACAAAGCAGAAGGGAGGGCTGGACAGCATGATTCCTGAATTGGGCCATTCAAGGGGAAGCAGAAGAAGTTGAGTCAGGGGGAAGAGGAAAGTACAGGCTGCTTCTCCATTCCCCATGCATTACCACATTTATGTACACAAGCACACCAACACACAGAGAAATACAAGGAGCCTTTATTTGATAAAAAAAAAATCATAAAAAGATCCAGGTGATAAGATCTTTAACCAGGCAGGTGAACCCAAATGCAGGAAAGACTCGAGGCAAGAATGGTTTTAAGAGAATTTAATTAAGCAATCTTACAAAGCTTGGAAATTTGCTGGATCTCAAAAGTGCTCTTGACATGACGTAGACATGACACGAGGAAATACACTTGACATTCTGGCAACGGGACAGGGGACTCTCTCGAACCGGTTTCAGTTTGCTGACATGAAACGTTGGGTGTACTCTGAGGGACCTAGGGAGTTTAAGTTGCAGAGACAGGATTAATAACTTTGGAGACTGGGAAAGGACCTACGAACCTGGGGGCGAGTTTCCTGGAGTGCACATGGAGAAGCAGGTCCTTCATGGGCAGCCACACTTTCTGGCCTGGCGCGTAGACCGGTGCTGGACAGGCGTGGCGGTCTGCTGCTGGCCTTCATCCGTTCTTGACCCCGGAGAAGCATCCTTCTAGCAGCAGATCTTTCGGCACCTTCTAGTCATGGCATGAGCCGAGGGAACCGTCACCTCTTCCTCATTGGTGGGGGAAGAGTGGAGGCTGGTAGCCGTGGACGACCTGAAAAGGAGAGAGTCCGGTGGCTGCAGTGGGCAGAGAGTTGTGGGCGTATTCGACCCATGTAAGATGGTCGCTCCACGAGGCTTTGGTTCTGCGCCACCAGACATCTCAAACAGGTCCCTAAAAACTGCTGTACTTTCTTCCTGGTAGTGAGGGGCAGCCAGTTTGTTACTGTTTGTAACCTTTTCTGGGTCCATTTTCCCCCCCATGATTTTCAGATACTATGAAGCCCAGGAAAGAGACTGAGGAGGCGTGGAACTCACATTTCTCCACCTTAACATAGAGCTGATTCTCCAGCAGGTGGAGCAGGACTTGGCGAATGTGACGCTGGTGGGTGTCAGGATCAGGAGAAAAGATTAATATATCATTGAGATAGACGAAAACATAGTCATTCAGATTCTCATGAAGAATTTCATTTATGAAACCTTGAAACACAGCAGGTGCATTAGTGAGACCAAACGGCATCACCAAATACTCATGTCCAGTAGGAGTGTTGAACCCAGTCTTCCATTCGTCTCCCTCCCTGATCCTGACATGATGGTAGGCGTTCCGCAGGTCCAGTTTTGTGAAGATTTTTGCCTGCTGAAGCTGCTCAAAGGCGGAGGAGATGAGAGGATGCCTGTTCTTGACCGTGATGTTGTTCAACGCACTGTAGTCGATGCATGGCCGGAGCGAGCCATCCTTTGCCCACGAAGAAGAAGCCCGCTCCAGCCGGCAGAGACGATGGGCGGATTATGCTGGACCTAAGTGATGCCTCGATGTACTCCTCCATGGCTTTCCTCTCAGGTCCGGAGATGGAGTAAATCCTGGCTTTGGGAATTGGAGCCCCAGGAAGAAGATCGATAGCGCAATCCCATGGGCGATGAGGTGGGAGTGAGGTGGCTTTGGTTTTATTGAAGACTTCTTGTAGGTCATGGTAGCAAGGTGGAACTCTAGTTAAATCTGGATATTTGCGTGGATCACCCTCAGGAAGACCAGGAGACACAGCAGTTCTGAAATCAGAAGAGGGAGAAACTCCACAAGATTCTGCACATGTCCCCCAACTTCTAATCTTCCCTGTGTTCCAAATGATATGAGGGTTATGATTTTTCAACCAAGGGAACCCTAAAATAAGGGGGTGATGAACACAGTCAAAAAGGTGGAATGATATTTTCTCTCTATGACCAGGATCTATGTACATTTCAGTGGGTTCAGTACCATGAGTTACTTTGCTCAACAGTTTACCATCTAATGACTGTGCAAAAACAGGTTGTTCGAGTGGTTGAACTGACAGTTTAAGTCTATGGGCCAAGTCCTTGTCCATGAGGCTCTCGTCTGAACCAGAGTCTGAGCGCCTTGAGTGGTGTGGTATTACCTATTGACAATGGTCAAGTCAACGGTTGTTGAAGTCATGGATCTGGCTCACCAGCGCCCTCCTCACGCCCGATGAGCCTGGTCCTTTTGACGGGCAGGATCTCGCCCGGTGCCCCGGCTGACCGCAATAAAAGCATGCCCCTTCCTTCCAGTGGCGCTGACGCTCTTCCGGGGTCAATCTTGTGCGGCCCAACTGCACGGGTTCATCCGGATGGGTAGGTGACGCTCCATCCGTCTCTGCCCTGGAAAAGTTGCTGGATTGGCAGAACTCCCTGAATCCACTGAGTGCCCCTGGTGGTGTGAAGGACCTACGGCCGGACCTGCAACCTAGCCAGGTCCACCAGATCCTCGAACTCCTCCGGTGATTCATGGGGCACTAGCTGGTCTTTGATGCAATCGTTGAGTCCACTCACAAACGAGTCCTTGATCGCTGCTGAATTCCAGCCGCTGTTAGCCGCCAGTGTCCGGAATTCCACGGCGTAATTCACCACCCGTCTGTTCTCTTGTTTAAGTCCTAACAGAGCTCAGGAAGCCTCCCTTGCTGGAGATGAGTGATCAAACATGCGTGAAAGTGTATGAGTAAATACCTTTGCGTCTTTACATGTGTCCGCTCCTCTTGCCCACTCAGCAGTTGCCCGAGCTGCCGCCCTTCCCGACAAGTGAGACAGTATGAAAGCCACTTTCGCCTACTCAGGATGAAAAGGCAACTAGATCATTCTTAAAGTGGAGACCACATTGAACAAGGAAGGAGCAGCACTCACCGGAATCCCCGGAGAGTTTTTCGGGTGGAGCAAGTCAAACGGGACAAGATGATACGGACTGCTGAGCGGCTGGCGTGGTCAACTGTGCTGCGGCCAGTGAGACCGCGGGCCCAGTCTGGGACGCGGTGAACTCCCCCAGCTCATTGATAATTTGCTGCAGCTGCACAGCCAGGTGACGAACCTGTGTGTCCACTCCCATTTTCAGCTCTGCTTGGCTGTCCGTCAGCTCCTTATGCTTATGCCGCTGCTGATGTTAGTGAGCTGAATCTCGTGGTGCTGGATCTTTTGGTCCTGGGCAGACAGTGCCGTTTTAATCGAATCTAATCCCGCTGGATCTATGTCTTGGCCAGATCGTACTGAGAAGATCTTTAACCAGGCAGGTGAACCCAAATGCAGGAAAGACTCGAGGCAAGAATGGTTTTAAGAGAATTTAATTAAGCAATCTTACAAAGCTTGGAAATTGGCTGGATCTCAAAAGTGCTCTTGACATGGCATAGACATGACACAAAGAAATACACTTGACAATCTGGCAACGACACAGGGAAGACGCGGACTATATATACACATGAGGAAAGGGGCAACAGGTGGAAACAATCAGGGCGGGGCAGACAATCACACCGGCAGGAAACACACAATGGGAGGAAGTCAAGGGACCTGAAACGAGAGGAGAGTTAGGGATTTCAAAATAAAACATGACAAGCCAGAACAGGAAACAGAAACATGACAGACAAAACTTAACAGATTTGACGAGATATAACACTGGATAAAAAACCTAAAAAAAATAAATAAAATAGAGCAATCAGTGCAGAACAACATAACTCTCAGCAAACATGAATTAAACTGGCTGCTTCCATTAACACTGGGATCACGCCGATAGATTGTTTTAAGCAGTTTAAGTTTATTTCTCTCCTTTGTGTTCATGTGGATAGCAAGAGGGAGAGGCAGAGAAAAGCTTCGAGTACCTGTTAAATCCATCTGCATTTCCTCTGAGGTCCCCAGTGATGTTGTGGAAAATGGAAAATGTGTTCACATCCCAGCTTGTGGGTGTGCTTGTGTGTATTGTGTGCGCACATATGTGGTTATTGAGTGTATACAGTGTGTGTCAAGACCAGCCCATCTCAGCTGGCCATGAAATTCTCTCCACTATTTGTTCCTTCGCCTCCGGACATCCAAACAGGGACTCAGGCTCCAAGCTGCATCTGTTCTGTTGCACCATGGGCAGCCTCCTGCCCGGGCACTGGCCCCTGATCCTGGTCCATATGCTTCTGCTGCAAATCCAGAACATTCAGGTGCAGGGAGTTGATTCTGTGTCCCAGAAACTACGACGACTCAGTGAACAGGTCAGTCTTTATCTGTGTGTACATTAGCAGTAACTAACTTTAATTACTTGTGTAAGTTAGGTTTGGGGTATTCATGTGATTCAGTGTGTTTAAGAAATCAGTCAATGATAATGATAATATTTTAGTCTCAAAGGCTTAAAGTTAAGGTTTTACAACTCATGCATCTGTTAAACAGTTTAGCTAAGAACAGTAACTTTCTCCTGTTTCTGTAGCCTACTAGTCTTCACCTATGTGGTACAGATATGTAATATGTAATAGTAATTGTTTAAAACTACTGCAGACAGTTGAACTGGTGGAAAGACTCTTGTAACAATGATGACTTTTAAAGAGTAAAAGTCATCACTGCTATTTGTGTTTTTCTTTTTTCTTCTTTTGAAAATGTTCTTGGCCTTTCAATAACCAAACAGCTGCAGAAAGGCTTTTGAAAACACATTTCTTCTTTTTTAGTTCCTGCAGTTCCAGACGCTGACCCAGGCCCGTTTGGACATGTTGGTCCAGAACCAGAACATAAACTCCTCAGGGGGGGTGGAGATCCGCATTCAGGCCCTGAGTGACAACTGGCACCATATGTCACAAGACCTCGAACAGCTCAAGCAGAGCACAATGCAGGAGATAGAGGGTCTCAGGTTAGAGCTTTATTAGACAAATCCCTACTGGTTGTGTTTGGTGAGTGAAGGCATCATGAAAAGTAGAAAGCAGATTGGAGAGGCATAGGTGTAATTTGAGGTAACAGGTAAGTCCAGTTTAGTCTAGTTCAGAAAATGGCCTGTATCTTAAAAAAAACATCATGTATGAAAAAAAGAGCAGAAAATAAATTCATTCATTTTAAATGCTGAGTGGGTGGTTGTTCCTTTTAGCATCTGTTCTTTTTGAGGGGTTTGGAAAGTAATGATGACAAGAACAGCTCTTGGACATCACTCTCTGACTGGATGAAGTTCTTTTCAAAATGATATATTCCACATTTGAGGATCCAGCCTGTCGACACACATTCAGAACTACATTTGCAAAGTATTGTTGAATATATAAAATATTACATATACAATACATTTCAGAAGTATAATATTATAACAACCATCATATGTTTCATATAATTATCATATATACCAAGATATAGAAAATAGGTTTACTCTTGTTTTGTGTGGAATGAAAATATATTGGCATGTACCCAGCCAAACAAATGTGAAGTCTTTCCAGATGTTTAAATATTGTTCAGTTATGACACAAGTGAGACTAAATGATAAAGTTTCCATTTTGAGTAGCAAATGAATAAGGGTTTCTCATGTTGATTATTATCCTAGAGAGTGGAGTAGGAGGCTTGAGAAGAAGAGTAAGCGAATGGAGGGTCGACTGGCTTTGATGGAGAGGAACTTGAGAGAGAGCCGTCGACATGCCCAAAAACAGAAGCCTGATCCTGGTCAGGACTTCTCCAACCTCACCCTGGAGCTCCAGAGCCAAGAGGAAAGGCTTGCCGCCCTTCAGGTCCAGCGTGATGAGCTGCTCATTGGGCTGCAAGGGATGCAGGAATCCTTGAAAAACCAGGCACTGCGCGTGACCCGGCTGGAGGGCCGCCTTGCTGAGGTCCTGCAGTTGAATGGAGGAGGAAACGCCAGAGGGCTGTGGAGGGCAGGAGAGCCCCTAAACCCCAACATCCCATCTCAGGAGTACTATGAACCACGCAGAAGAAGCCAGGCACATAGAGGAGGGAGGCCTGGTAGGGTTCTAGATGGACATACCCTACCTTATCAATACCAGGCAACACCAAACCAGCCTAAACATTCAAAGACCCAGAAGCCAAGACCTCAGCCAGAATCCCAAACACAGATACAAGTCCATCATCCGAATCCTACAGATTATCTCCCCCAACCCGACCTTTATCGTCCTCAGTCACAGATCCAGGTGCAGGCCCAGACAAGGCCTTACCCTATCCAGCAGGAGCAGCTCCAGTCCCGCCAGACTGCTCTCTATCCTCAAGCCCAGATCCAGCCCCAGGTCCAACAGCAATCCCAGTCTCAGCTATATCATCAGAGACACTCCCACTTACACAAACCCAGTCACCCCTCTTGGCCCCAGCCCCGGTCTCAGGCTCCAACCCATCCCGAACCCACCACAGAGAAACAGAGCAGGACCAAACTGGAGGCTCCACAGCTCCAGGTTTCAGATGTTCTCCCTCAGCTCCAGTCTGGGTCTTATCAGCCCAAGGTGAGCAGGTGGGATGAAAGAGAGGAGGCAGAAAGTGACACAAAGGTAGAGTCTTCAGTGATCCACAACCTCCTCCAGCTCCCTGCGAGACAAAAGATCCCAGCACGACCAGTTCCCAAAAAAGATGCAACCAGTAAGTAAAAGTTAATCCAATGGGTTGCAATGCTTAGGTGAGTTTGATGTTTCATTCATTGGGAATTAAAAACCTTTTTTAATATTTTTTCCAAGGGTGAGATACTGTCTGTTTTACACATAAGCACCAGGGTTTTCATTAGACTGAATATGTCCCCTCTCTCCCTCTGTCTGCAGTCTGTAACGTGGACTCCATGTTGTTCTTCCCCACGACCTCAGCGGAGAACTATGTGACCTTCTCCCTGACTCTCCCTGACCTCCCTGAACTCTCTGTATGTTTGTGGCTCCGTGTGGAGGCCTCACATGTCGGCACACTGCTCTCCTATGCCACAGAAGACAATGACAACCAGTTGGTTCTTTATGGACGAAACTTCTCTGCCTCACTTGCATCCTCCTCTGTTTTGTCCTTATCCTCCTTCTCTCCATTCTCACCTTCTTCCCACGCCTCTCCTTCTTCCCCCTCTCTGGACTTTGTCATCGGAGACCCTGTCTATCGCCGTCTCCCTGTGTCATCACTGCTGGACTCTCGTTGGCACCACCTCTGCGTCCTCTGGTCCTCCATTGAGGGTCGTTTCTGGCACTACAGTGACCGGCGCCTGACCTCCTCAGGCTCCAACTTCAGGAAGGGGTCTGAGATTCCCGGAGGGGGATCAGTGGTACTGGGGCAGGAGCAGGACACTGTTGGTGGAGGGTTTGACCCTGCAGAGGGTTTTGCTGGGCAAATGGCAGGTTTCAGGGTGTGGAACCGGGTGCTGAGTCCTTCAGAGGTAGAAGGGGTGGCAGGAGGAAGAGGTGTGCCCAGAGGGGTGGTGCTTGGCATGGAGGACATAAAGAAGGTACACGGGGAGGTGCAGCAGGTGGCATGTGAATGTTTAGAGCACTGTGTGTGATAAAGAGGATTACAGAGAATCCAAGTGAAGAGTTTAATCCCAAAACATAATTTCTGCTATTTCTATTAATTGTCTCTTGCCTGCCATTTAAAGGGACAGATAAAAGTTTAATTATTATTATTTTATACACATCAGTATATTGTTATTGGATGTGGATAGGAGCGGTGGAGGAAGTATTCAGATCTTTTACTTAGAGGCACTGTGAAGTTTTTAAGTGGTTATGGAACAGCCTAATTTAATACTGATGTCTCTGTATAATCTACATAGGCAAATGAGACCAGCAGCAAAATGATTATTTTTCTTAGTTTTAAATTTTCACAAAATTAGACAAACACTACTGGTGTTTGCTCTGGCTGATGTTCAAGTTGCTTAAACATTCATTTCTTTCATGCCAAAATAACTTTGTGGGGTATCACACTAGTTAAAAAAAGGTGGATAGATCATTTTGAATTAATCTTTAAATGGCGAATGTAATGTTTTTTTCTCCTCCTGTGTATAGTCCTTGAAAGACTGTTATCTTAGACCCAGAGCTAGTAACCAAACAGCCTATAACTACTGATGTTTTTTG
Organism: Scortum barcoo; assembly: GCA_023238725.1. Classification (NCBI taxonomy): domain Eukaryota; kingdom Metazoa; phylum Chordata; class Actinopteri; order Centrarchiformes; family Terapontidae; genus Scortum; species Scortum barcoo. Next base: position 17,910,181 of record CM041547.1, read on the forward strand.
TGACTATTTTTTAAACATTATACTGGTACAGGATGAAGGTTAAAGGAAGAATAAAATACCTTGTTTATCAATCATGGCACCCACTTTTTTTTTAAAAAAATGATAGCGACTGTATGACTTTTTGGATTATCAATAGAAACTTACAATGCTTATTTTATATGACATTATTTAGCGAAATTCATCATGCTTTTGTTTTGTGGTACTTGTACTTTTACCTGTCCTGTTTGTCCTGTACATTTCTAATTGTCTATAATATGGATGTTTCAGCACATCATAAGTGCTTTACTTCTTGCTGTCTGTGCATCGTTCTGTATATGTTTCGTCTTGTTACAAATATGATTTTTGTCTTTAATGATAATAATAATAATAAAAATATGAAAAACAATGCCAAAAAAGTATTTAAAAGAAATATTTTTAGTGTTTCAGCATCTACTTGTACACCTTTCTTCAATAGGCAGAAATGTAACTATTAAAAGTCATAATTGTTGTATGCCTTTAGGCAAGTTGTTTCACTTCTATGTCTTACACAGTTAATGAAATAGATTCATTGTGTTAATGCTATTGTTACTAGGACTGCAACTAACTGTTATTTTCTTCAGTTAATCTCTCAATCATTTCTTGTAATCATTCCTGTAATAATAATAATATTGTTTGGTCCATGAAATATCAGAAAATTGTAAATAATGTTGATCATTGTTTCCCAAAGCCCAGGGTGGTGTCCTTAAAGGAAGATATGCAATATTCATATTTGAGAAGCCAAAATCTTAGCATTAAGACACTTTTTCTTAAAAAAATACTCAAAATGATTAATCAATTATCAGAATAGTTGGCTTCTAATTTACTACTTAACAATGAAATGATTAATAAAATAATCATTGCAGCTCTAAGTATTACACCTGTGCTCTTCATACGATAAGTCAAAACACTGTATGTGTTAAGGTTGCTGACAGGATTATACAGTCAAGCCCGAAATTATTCATCCCCTGGCTGACAAATTTTGACTAACTTAGTTACTTTTATTCAACCAGCAAGTTTTTTTTTACCGGAAATGACACAGGCTTCTCCCAAAAGATAATAAGACTATGTACAAGAGGCATCATTGTGGAAAAATGATTTCTCAGCTTTTATTTACATTTGAACAAAAAGTATGGCATGTCCAAAATTATATATATATATATATATATATATATATATATATATATAGTATATGATATATATAGTATATATATATATATATATATATATATATATATATATATATATATATATATATATATATATATATATATATATATATATATATATATATATATATATATATAGTTTGATTGCAGTTTTACTATTTTTACTTAAATAAATCCGAATAACTTCTTCACTGCTGAACTATAGACGTCAGTTCAAACCTAGTAAAACTCCATGTCCCATCATGCACCGCGTCTAAAGGATAATTTTGGCCCTTGACGCGAGCCTTACACAACGTCACGAGTTACGGGAGTGATCATGGGCAGGAAGAATAACAGAGGTTAGCGAGCCGCGGCTGCTACTTAATAAATTAAACCAGCCACCGGGTTCAAGGCGGCGAGCTACCGGAGGCCGAGCATGGCCAACATCACCAAGAAAGTGTCGTGGTCGAGCCGGGCCGACGAGTCCGGGGCGGCCGGGGAGGGCACCCCGCTGCTAAACGGCTCCGAGCAGCCCCGACCCTCCAGACAGGTACGGCTAAGTTAGCAGTCGGTCCCGCAGCAGTCACAGGATGCTGTGTCATGATTTATCCACCGCTGTCAGGTCGAGTTAAACGCTGCATGGGGTCGTCAGTGCCTGTAATGGTGTTAAACGCACTGCGTTCAGTCTGGGGCGTGTTTCCATGTGTGTGTGTTTGGTTTGATTACCTGCAACAACAAGCTTTGTGTGGGGCGGAATGAAACTGCATGAAAGTCATGAGCTTGAATGAAATGACTTACACGATGCACGTAATTAGGCTGCAACAATGATGAGAGTACAGAGGGTTTTTGTTTCTCTGGTTATCCACCAGCTTATTTGAAAAGCGGAAAAGGACACGAAGGACACATTTATCAGAATTAGAGCTGCAAAGATTAGTCAAGTAATCGATTAGTTGTCAACTTTTAAAATAATCGCCAACTATTCTGATAATCGATTAGTCGTTTTGAGTCATTTTGTAAGAAAGTGTCCAAAATTCTCTGATTTCTGCCTCTAAAGGTGAATATATTCAGGTTTCTTTCATCCTCTGACAGTTAACTGAATATCTTTGGGTGGTGAACAAAACAAGCCATTTGACGAAAGACTGTGGGAAAAGGTGATTAACATTTTTCACCTATTTCTGGCACAACCACCCAATGGATTAATTGACAAATTGCTCAACAAATAAATTGATAATGAAAAACAACAGTTTGTTGAGGCCCTCATCATTATCAATAACTTCACTCTATGTTTGTCGTAACTTTAGAAAGGGTGATGGTGATATTACAACTTCATGTGTCAGTGTGACAAGATGGAGTAAACTCAATGAATCAAGTCAGGTTACACATAATCTGTCTGGTATAGATTTTCCTTCAGTTCAGTTCAAGGTTTCTTTTAGTGTGTTAGAGGGAAGAATAGTGTGAACAGTCAGCATCAAACTGTGATACTGTCATGAGTGAGGAGACCTGCTGCCTTTGGACTAAAAGAAGTTGGCTGTCCATTTAATATAGAAACACTGGAAAATCTAACTTCCCCTTTCCTCTAAAGCAGGACTAGTCAGTTACTTCCTGCACCATCAGGACCAAAGGTGGAGACAAAAGAAATGTATTTATTTAAACTTTTACTGCAGCAAAGTGGGTCTGTGAACATTTAGTTTCTCCTGAGTCTGAGGCCCCTGTAATGCTGCACGTTGCTCAGGAGAGTGTTGTATCACACGTGCATGTTAGTTTCTTGTGCACCTCGGATCCCGTCCCTCTAAGCTGAGATACCAACATCTGTGTGGTGTCAAAAACATCAAGCCTTGAGGATGCTCCACATGGCCAAATATCTATATTTCTGTTGCTGTCTGTGGTGTCTGTAGCTGTCTGGAGGAGGCAGTATATTTCAGATAGGCAGACTCAGCACGGTGGATTTGGAAGAGGAGATAACGTCAGATGAGGTAAAGTCCGAGCTCAAACAACGTTGTTACACTCTTTTCTCTCTGTGTGTGTCGCTCCTGTTGATCATCACTCCATCCAGACCCTCCAGGGGCGTGTCGCCTGTAATAAAAAAGCCCCACTGATCTACAACCAAATCAATAAGAAGCTACATGTATTTAGATGTGTTTAATTTAATCTCAGAAGTTCCCTGCTTTAAGCCTAATGTGGGAAATCTTACACAGAAATAACCTGCTGATAGGCTGAATCAGCACAATGGCGGCTGACTCATCCAGTGTGCATAACAGACAGGTGTTTGGAAACTGTCTGATGCTTTCCACCGTGATGCTTTGCAAATTATGAATTACTGCTAGTAAGACCATGTGTGTCTGACCACTCAACCATTCATTTTGTTGTTTTCAGAAACTGACTGATCCCACACTGACAGTGTACAGAGTAACAGCTAGTTTAACCAAAATCTCATCAAAAGCTGCTGTAAATGTGAAGCCAACAATGCATAAATATGTCTCAGTCAACTTATATCAGAGGCAGATTTGATCAAGTTTATTATACAGCTCCTAGCACACTTACAATAACTTTAATCAGACGATAAGAAGCCCCCCAAAATCCCAATAAGTTGTTTAAATTCAGCATTTGAAATTCAGTATCACTCTAGAAAAGAGTCTAAAGCTATAGGCCACAGTCCTTTGTGACATCCCTGTACAGGACCATGTGACTGAGGACAAGATGTCCGTTCTCTTCCGTGACAGAAACCATCAGATCCTGTTTTCACTGGCTGATGGAAATGTGATGCCGTGCATGTGATCTTGCTTTAATTGTTGTATGCTGTAAACACACAGGAGTGTTTTGGTCTGTTTAATGTTCATGTCAGCCATCTTGCGTGTAGTCGCTTCACTTTCTGCTGATTGTGTGGCCGTACACGGCTGTGTGACAGAGGCCTACCTAACACTGCATGTAAATGTGAAATGTTAGTGCGTCTTGAATTGCCTGCCACTGGCTTGTATGCACGTCAGAAGTCACTCTTTTGCACCACTGTTTCCTTCAACCAGACGGTCCACATTAACATAACAAATCATAGCTGCAGAAATTGTCTCTTTCTTAGCATTAGTCATGATTCGCTTGAGATTTTTATTCTAAATGTTGTGGAGGAAACACTGGTGTGTTCATCTCACAGTCACTGCATCTACCATTTTCCATTGTTAATGCTCCAGTAACTTAAGTTAGACGAACCTGTCCTCTCTTTAAAGTGACCTTTGAGATTATTAAAACTGCCTCCACGTGTTATTTTAAATGCTTGTGAACTGCTGCTGTCCTCAAGATGTTTGACTCCTCTGTTGTCAGTGTCTTAGTTCTCAGCTTCTTGCAGTCCCTCACATGATCCAGTAGGTCAGACTTCCTCTGTGACCTCTGTGATTTTTCTGTGTTTTCCCCTGCAGGACTGTCTTAGAGGGCGGCCTAAAGAGATTCCTCATAATGAAAAGCTGCTGTCACTTAAATTTGAGGTAAAACAGCCAACTCACTAAATTTGAAACTTCCCCATCTTGGTGACACAATGTATGAGTTTTTAAAAAAAGGCTGATGTTTCTAAATCAAGGGAATGTTAAAAAAAAAAAGTAAAATGAGTCAGCAACACTGATGTAGAAAAGTTACTTTAGCTCATGAGACCAAAATGTTGGGGCAACAAAGAGGGCAATAATCTCCTCAAGCAGGCTGAAAACTGGCAGCCGTTGATAAAATCAGCTTTGTATTAAGATATTTGTGGTTTCCAATGAAGTTGCTGACACTGATCCAGATGGATATATGCGCACAGTCAGTTTTGACACATTTTCAGGATCTGTGTCCATCATGAAGCACTGAAAAAGCAGCATCCCCTTTTATTTTGTTGATTAATTTGTGTGTGTGTTATCCCAGAGTCTGGACTATGATAACATTGAAAATCAGCTGTTTCTGGAGGAGGAGAGGAGGATGAGTCATATGGTGAGCAGAATATGAATCACCTGATTACACGTTATACTTTTAAATATTTTACAGTGTATAAGTTAATGTATTTCCCTTCATTTGGTCTGATCTCTCATTTCTCATCAGCTTTGTCCTCTTCATGTTGTCTTTTTAGGGTTTCCGCTGCCTGGAGATCAGTCGCTGGGTTGTCTGCGGTCTGATCGGCTTTCTGACCGGCCTCATTGCCTGTTTCATTGACATTGTGGTGGAGCAGCTGGCTGGGATCAAATACCAAGTGGTTAAAGAGAGTATCCTGAGGATTTGCACAACATACATAAAGTCAAGATAAACCTGCTAGCACCATGGGGCTTTACTAAATAAGGACTGTGTTGACATTGTTTGTTCTGTTTGATCATTCACTTGGTGGAAGAATGTAGTTCACCTCTAAATAAATTTTCTTTAACTAGTTCTATGAGAAACAGTTTGATCCACTAGATAGTTACCAATACATTTTTTCTGTAGCCATGTTGGTATAAATGTCATTATAAGAGCAGTCTCTGTAATAATGTGCCAAAGTGGACGATGTTTATTCCTGCATACAGTTGTAACTGTTATGTAAATGGCGTTCATGTCCTCTCTCTCCGTCTAATAAGTCATCAGAAATGCCCGCTAATCAGGGTGTCCATGTTTGGCTAATTCTAGCCATGTGCTCCAAAAACCCCCAGGTCTTTCCTTGACCTCTGACCCCTCACAGACATAGAGAAGTTTACAGAGGTGGGCGGCCTATCCATCTCTCTCATCCTCTGGGCTGTCATCAACTCGGCCTTTGTCATGGTGGGCGCCATCATAGTCGCATGTTTTGAGGTAAGACTAAAATAGAAATTAAGTGTGTAATAGTGAAATTTGCGCTTGCTTCTGTTTTTCCGACACCCTTGTTAACCACATTTTGTCAGCTGTTGATCAGGGTAACTTCTTTCTCACGCTTCATCTTGCCCCTCTTTAACCCCCCCCACCTCTTCCTGTCATGCAGCCTATAGCAGCAGGAAGTGGTATCCCTCAGATAAAATGTTATCTGAATGGAGTCAAGATTCCCAGGGTGGTGCGACTCAAGGTACAGACAAATAAAACACACACACACACTAATGATGAACAGGTATGACTCTCACATCCTTAACATGTCATGACTGTCCTCAGACGTTGGTGGTGAAAGTGTGCGGTGTCATCTGCTCAGTGGTTGGTGGGCTTGCTGTCGGAAAGGTAAACGTTAACTCTCGGTGGCTCGTTTTAACTGTCACGTTCTGCCTGAGTCTGCCTCTCATACCGGTCCTCTTGTTTACCCATAATCCCGCAGGAAGGGCCCATGATTCACTCTGGTGCTGTTGTGGCTGCAGGAGTGTCCCAGGGCAGGAGCACCTCATTAAAGAGAGACTTCAAGGTGAGTGTGTAGTGAGTTTCTGAGTGAGTGAGCGAGTGCTTTATATTTCAGTCAAGTGTTTGAAATTCTAATTGCATTCCTATAATATATTACAGTTTGACTGAATAGCTTGCTCTATAGAAAAATAAATAATACAAGTCATAATTAAAAACTGAATTGATCTGGATATAATTTACCACAGATGTAAGGTGCTGGAAAAGCTTGAAAATGCACCTTGAAAATGCCTGAACAGTTTACACAGTTTCAAGAATTTTAGATTTCCTTAATTCTAAACATTAATCAGTCAAGCTTTGCTCTGGACTTGATATGATATGTTTTAATGTCTGTAGTAAGAAGGAATGATTGATAACTGGTGATAAACGTGTGCGTTTGTAGATCTTCGAATACTTCCGGAGAGACACAGAAAAAAGAGACTTTGTGTCTGCTGGAGCTGCTGCCGGAGTTTCCGCTGCTTTTGGAGCACCAGTCGGTAAAAACACAGCCACCTCACCAGAGCACAGTATAAACATGTGCTTTGTTATTAATCTGCCTCAGTTGTGTGGGCAGTTTAGCTGCAATAAAGCCATCAGTCCAAAGGAATGGCTGCATGCCCAAACTAAAGACAAAGCCTGTGAGGAAACTCCCTCTAAACTCTCGCTTGTTCTCTAAAGAATAGGAATAGCGGGCTACTGTCACTCAGCAGTGTTATTCTGATGTTTGATGATACGAGATTGATCGAACTATGTGTGAACTAAAGATCGAAGTTGGTTTTCTTACCTATGTATATCGAGGCAGATATGTTATCTATAAGATATTTTGGATCCAGTTGTTGGCTGTCAGGAGATATTACACATCTGTAAACCTTACCAGTGTTGTACATACAGAGAAATGTTCACCAGTAGGCCACCACTTGTGCTCATGTGAACCCAGTAAATACTCGGCTCCCACTCACTCATCAGCCAACACACTGTGTGAAGAATGGCAGTGAACTTGACATCAGCTTAAAAACTGGACACCGCTTGTCATCAGACATGCCAAGTGGGTCAAAGCACTGCTCTGGCTCTTGACTGTGATTTTGTCTGTTTGGTCAACAGGTGGTGTTTTGTTCTCTCTTGAGGAGGGGGCGTCTTTCTGGAACCAGATGCTGACGTGGAGGATAGTAAGTCACAGGGTCCTATGTGTACACCTTCTGTAGACTCAGTATCCAGAATACCCAGAATATCCAGAGTAGAGGAAGATTGAGGAGCAAGGTTGATGGATCTCTCATCACCCACCCTGTTTCTTTCTCATCTGCAGTTCTTTGCCTCCATGATCTCCACCTTCACCCTGAACTTCTTCCTCAGTATCTATCACAAGAAACCAGGAGAACTTTCCAACCCCGGTCTCATCAACTTTGGACGCTTTGAGAGTGATGTGAGAAGCCTGTATATTTTTTTTCCAGCTTTATGTTGCTTGTTAGTCAGTGTAAAAGATGTCATGATGTAACTTTGTTCTTTTTCAGAGTGTGACCTATAACCTCTATGAGATTCCTTTGTTCATCGCGATGGGAGCTATTGGTAAAAATTTACATCTGATATGGTGTTGCCATGAAATTCCAGTATATTTACTGTATATTTATCTCTGTTACTGCACAGTCACGGCGAAATGAGTTTTTCAAGTTTGAAAATCTCAGTATGTTTTTCATATTTCTCCTGTGCAGGTGGATTGCTGGGAGCTTTGTTCAACGTTCTCAACTACTGGCTGACCATCTTCAGGATCAGGTAGGGTTTTTCGGAGGAATCAAATGCTTACACTCAAACAAAGAGTCAAGTGACATATAAAGAATTTGTTTTGTGTGTGCCAATGAAAACAACTCATGGTATCATGACGGATGTTTCCCGTGAGAGACAGGGTAGGGTGCAAGATGGGGAAGTTTTCAGATGAGCTCTTAAAACAGATTGTCAGCATCACGTGGTTAAAATGTTTTAAAAATAATCACGGAGTGAGAACAGGTACGATCACTGGAAGACTGATGAATCTGGGAGGAGACTTCTGTTAAGATACCCGTGGTTTCTGCTTCCTGGTCTAAAATAGTCAGATTGATTTTACTGATATATATTATCATTATTATATTTACAAAGTGTGTTTTTTACTAAACAGTAACTGATAGTAAAATAGAAATAGTTCATATTTTTACTTGAGAAGGTATGACATTTTCTGGGTGTTAGTCTGGTTTAAAGCTGCAGTTGGTTGGTAAGATTTAGAAGAGTGGACGTATCTTAGAAATGAGTGCAACTTCCTGATTACTCCAAAAACTCCCTGCAGAGCTGATTGTCTAATTCTTTCTTTTTGTTTTGTTTTTCTCCATTGCTATTCTTCTGTGTAGTATGTTGATGGATAGACGGAAAGTTTTCTCACTGCTTGATTGTATGGTGGTTGTTTGTCCACTATGGTGTTGGCTCACTGAAAATATGAAGCTTGAAACACTTGAACTGGAGAGGGGAGCTGCGGGCAGTGTGTGCAGCAGCAGTGATCGACACTCCATCAGATACTCCTCCTGAGTCTGTTAATAGAATTAATATGGCTTAATTCAGTAGTTGTAGCCACAGTTTGCCAACATTAGAATAAATGTTTACATCATTATGTGTCAAGGATCTGTACGTAATGTTTGATAAGTGAGAACCTGTACATAAATATGTAAATGTTGGGAAGGGTGTCAGTTCTTGGAGGGAGTAGGTTTATGTAAATAAAAATGAAATCTGATGTTTCTTAAAAAGTATTTGCTCAGTATATTATATTTAGTACCTCTCTGGACTGTTCTAAAAATACTTGTCTGTCATCTGACACAGTGAGTGAATACAAGGACAAAGTCTGTATGTGTGTCACATTTTATAACTATAATTGGATTCCACTTGACATTAATATGGCCCATAGCCTTGTGGCACAAAATGGCAACTTTGTTCTTCCTCTCAGCTGCTTTTATTGCACCAAGAGTTTCCTTGTCACTTGGGAAAGTCCATACTGAGGCCGATTGCACATCAACATTTACAAGGTTCTGGTTCATTAAAGCCATTATGTAAAAGATTTCGTGTGTGTGTGTGTGTTTGTTTGTTTGTTGCAGGTACGTTCATCGCCCCTGTTTGCAAAGTGATGGAGGCCATGTTGGTTGCCGCCGTGACCGCAACCGTGTCATTCACTATGATCTACTTCTCAAATGACTGTCAACCTCTGGGGCCAGATCACACTGAGGAGTACCCACTGCAGGTACCCACACACACACACAAACAGACACATACTGCAGATCCAGATGAGAGAAGTTCTCACGGTAAAGCTTGGTACTACTTCCTAATTTTCCTTTAGTTTCAGTTCAATAAGCATTACCACCTAAAAAGTGCAGCTGTTCTGCGGCTGACCTGTCTTCTTAGTGTTGTTAAAATAAGGCGATCTGAGATTTAGATAATTAAATACTACATCTTAAGCTAGATAGTCACTTGTTTTGTATTGACACCTTTTTATTAGACCGATTATAGAGACAGGAAAGGTTGGGAGAGTTGGGAACAACGTGATGAAGTAAAGATTACATTTTATTTGCTTTGGACCACCACAATCCTTCACTGATGCTTATCTGTCTAAATACCTTTTAATTCATTTTAGAGTTGTATGTCAGCTGGTAGATGGCATGTAAAAGCTTCGACAAGGAGACAAAAATAGGAAGAAAGGCTCTTTGTGTCTCCTCTTTGTTCACTTGTTGTGTCACTCTTATCGTTTTCTGTCTCTCTCTCAGTTGTTCTGTGCAGATGGGGAGTATAACTCCATGGCAACGGCCTTCTTCAACACTCCCGAGAGAAGTGTTCGTAGTCTCTTCCACAACCAGCCAGGTACCTAAAATAATTAAGCAGCAGCTTTTTATTCTGCCAAAGTGAAGGCAAACAGGATTGTAATGAATAAATCTATAAATATTATATACTCACTCATCATTTTCTCACATCAGCCCTTGTTTCTCTCTCATCGTTAAAGGAACATACAATCCTTTGACCCTGGGTTTGTTCACTCTGACTTATTTCTTCCTGGCCTGTTGGACCTACGGCCTGGCGGTGTCTGCTGGAGTCTTCATCCCTTCACTGCTAATAGGAGCGGCCTGGGGCAGATTGTGTGGAATACTGCTGGCCTCCATCAGCTCCAACGACTCGGTTAGGGTGTTTGTGTCTGTCTGTATATATATATTGTGCTCAGCTCTGTAGGATGAGGGCAAGACGACAGCCCCTATATTAACCGTTATGGGTGAATTAAAGTCTTTGCTTTATTGAACTCACTTAGACCACATTTAAAACAGTTTGTAGTCTCATGACAGTGTAGCTTCTCAAACTGAAGACCACATTCCCCGTAAATCCTGATGCAAGTATTGGTATTTTGGTATTTTCCAGGTTTTCTGAAGAAGGGAAACATGTATTTAATATCTTAACTATGACCTCTTCCTATTTTACGTTGTGAAACAATTCAGCTGATTGCCTTTTAGATAGAGATGGTTATCACGGCCTCTCAAAAAGAGTGATGTGTAATGGTTTATTGGTGTTAAAGTTCGACATACTTGCTGACAATATTTAATGTTGGCCCCTCCTCCTTTCTTATAGTCTGCTAACTGGTTGCTATGGTTTTATCAAGTCCCTCACCACATCCTGTTTCTCATTGACTGAGGGCTGCACTGCCCAAAGGTTGATGCCCAAAAACGACCCTTCAATACAATGTGGACTCCATTTCCACTGCCACTGCTCGAACATATATATGTAAAATGATTAAATCAGAGCTGCACTACAACATAAAAAAAAACGTATCCACGGTATCTCTGTGTTCACAACGCAAAAGTGAAAGGATAAACATATTTGCTGTGGATTTTTGATATTTTCTTTATTTTTGTTTGTGTTGGTGAGGTCTTCCTCTTGAACAGAACTAGTACTCGAGGTGATGTGACTTCACTGTTTGACTTTGTTGTGTGTGTTTTGTCAGACCTGGGCTAACCCTGGTAAATATGCCCTGATTGGAGCTGCAGCTCAGTTAGGTAAGTAACGTTAATCCTCATCTTGTTAGTGTTTTGTCTTTTATCTTACCAAGCATTTAGCAAAATAGATATATAACTATTGATTATTTAAAAAAGAGTTAAGCAAAGATGACAGGTTGTGCATGTGTCACTAAGATTGGTCAGAATAATATGGCCCATTTTTAATTTCCTGTTAAGCAATTAAGACTTAAAAAGTAAACTACCAGAAATAATGCGCTGCTCCACAGGTGGCATTGTGAGGATGACTCTCAGTTTGACTGTCATCATGGTGGAGGCTACAGGAAACGTAACATACGGTCTTCCCATTATGCTCGTCCTCATGACTGCCAAGATAGTAGGAGACTACTTTGTAGAGGTGAGTAAAGCGGTGCAGTGGCCGATGTTGTAGTTTCCCCCACCACACAGGAGCATGACAGGACAGAGACACAAAGTGTAGCTGTTACCTAAACACAGCAGGTTTTGAGTGTGTAATGCATTCACACTAGAAAAATGATACATTTACTCACCAGATGTCAGTATGCATACTGAAACATTTTTTTAGAGTACTGTTGAAGTGCAAAGTATAATCCACTTACAGCTACAAAAACAATTAAATAAGTTGCTGGTGAAATGGCTCCTGAGATCTTAAGAAACAAAATGAAAATTAAAGCTTTTGAAATACATTTTGTTTTTATTTTTGTGAAGTTTAATTGGCAGTACCAATATAAAGTCTCTGTATATTGTTTATTTTGTATGATAGTGTAGACATGCTGACTGTACACAGTTAGCATGTTGTTTGGGTTGTGTACATGTGTGTAACATGTGTCTTCCTGCTTCAGGGTCTGTATGATATCCACATCAAGCTGCAGAGTGTTCCCTTCCTGCACTGGGAGGCTCCCGCCACCTCCCATTGGCTGACCGCCAGGTAACGTCCTTCCTGTTTTGTTGATGGCTGAGAGCCCTTCTGATTGGATGATTGTTACGTTACGTTCAGAACATTCAAGATGCTGAGAGAGTTGGTGTAACGTTCATGTGTTCAGTGTTTTTTTTTTTTTTAAACATGTATTCTGTCTTGTAAAGAGCTGAGCTGAACTGATTTTAGATATAATAGCTTTTCTCTGGCAGTTGTAGTTTATCTCGGTCATTTATTTTCTTACTCTTTGTTTCACCACTGTCACATCCACATCCAGAGAGGTGATGAGCTCCCCGGTCACCTGTCTGAACAGGATTGAGAAAGTGGGAACCATCGTGGACATCCTTAGCAACACATCCACCAATCACAATGGCTTCCCAGTTGTTGTGCAGGTCACCGGTACTGACGAGGTACATTATGATTTTTTTTTTTTTTTTGTAGAGTAAAATAAAGAAAATTACCATATTTTAATACCCGTTTGGTTAAAATGGTTAAAGTATATCTTCCAGATGGATTAAAGAATAAAATGTAAAACACAGAACAGTGGTTTTTCTTATTCCTGATAATGGGTGAGGTCATGTTGAGGTGTTTCTAGTGAAAGTGCCCTCACCTACAAGACTAAATTAGACTCAGGACGACTCCAGGCACTGAAAATTATGAACTAATAATACTGTGCTGGAAAGGAGTTTGATAGTGAGGTTAAGCTTTATCGTGAATAGAAACATTTTTCCTTTCTTTAATTAAACTTTCTTCTCTTTCTCTCCCCTGTCGTTCAGCCAGCGAAGCTCTGTGGCCTCATCCTCCGCTCTCAGCTCATTGTGCTCCTCAAGCACAAGGTAACAGCAGCGAAAGACACTGACAGTCTTTTCACAGTATGTCACTGGTGTGATGGTTTAAATGGAATCCGTCACTGTTTGTTCCCGCTCTGTCCCGGCAGGTGTTTGTGGAGTTGGCTCGGTCCCGGCTGACTCAGAGGAAGCTCCAGCTGAAGGACTTCAGGGACGCCTACCCTCGCTTCCCCCCGATCCAGAGTATCCATGTCTCCCAGGATGAGAGGGAGTGTATGATGGACCTCACAGAGTTCATGAACGCAACGCCTTACACTGTCCCACAGGTAACACTCACACACACACACATATTGCTCCACTACTGTAACTGTTGTATTTATGTATTCCTCAGTGAAGTCTCTTAGTCAGCTTTTTTGTTATTGTGGGATTAATTAAGTCTAGTTAGAGTTCCTGTCTCTGTCCTTTTTTTATTTTTCTAGTTAAAAGCCTTTGAAAGGGTTTTTTTAAACATTTTGGTTTGTATAAGTCAGTGAAGTTAAATGAGATGGTTTGTTTTTAGGAAACATCTCTGCCTCGAGTGTTTAAGCTGTTCAGAGCGCTGGGACTCCGACACCTGGTGGTAGTGGATGATGAGAACAGGGTAAGAGTGTGTGTGTGTTTGTGTGTGTCTGTCCTTGTATGTCTTTTTTTAATTTCTTTGTGTGTGTGTGTGTGTGTGTGTCTGAGTGCTTTTTTTTTTTTAATAATATAATGATGATGATGATGATTGTTCTGACGTCACATCTTTTGTTTGTGACTCTGTGCAGGTGGTTGGACTGGTGACCAGGAAAGACTTAGCCAGATATCACCTGGGCAAACACGGACTGGAGGAACTTCAGCTGGCCCAGACATAATACACACACACCAATATAAATCCATGAACTATGACCACCTGATGCCTCGTAAGCTGTCGACCACCAGCTATGCAGCCTAAAAGGACACAGCCAAGGGCCGAGAGGTTTCTGTTATTCTATGATGCCGAAATGGTCAGCATGACAACACAGCGTCTACAGGCTTGGGTTATTAAGAAAAAGACGCTTTTAGAAACATCAAGAAATAACTGCCCCAAATGGACAAATTTGCTCTGTTAAATGTGTTTGCAATGATTTACTTTGAGAGGATGCTTTGCTGAGATGTCAGATGATATTTTAGCACACGACTTTGGTACTTTTTTTTTTTAATTTGCCTTATGGGAGAGTATTTCCTGTGCTCATACGCGTTCACACACGTCACCTGAGACTTTTAATGTCAAGTGAAGTCAGAATAACGAGACCTCTTCAAAATAAAACAGCCATTTTTTCATCTGGAAGCCAGGTGAGAAGAATCGGTTTGATGTGTGTTAGCTTATACGTTGCTTTGTACTCAAATATTCTGTCATCTGTCCGTCTGTTCTAAGTATTATTCTTCCTCGTCAGCATCATGTACACAGTTAAATATGACCTCCCTTATAACATAATGTTATGATAATGCAGCAAAACATTATTAACAGTTGATTTATTACATTGTTTTAATAAGTCACATGGATGTTTTTCATGTCTTGCTGTTGAACTGAACGAGACATTTGGTTTGCTTTGAAGTTGAAGTGTGCGTTCATGTTCAGGAGTTTATCACATCAGCAAGTTCACTACTTAAGGTCTTCTTTTGCGATGTTAGAAACATTAGTATTTTCCAATATTGTGTAGTTTTGCACTGAGAAAATGCTGTTATTTATTGTTGTCGTTGAACACTTTTTAATTTTAATTGTGTGGTTTAGGAGCATGCTAAGTTTGGGTTTCATACATCCCACATTGAAGGAACGAGAAAGGAGGTAATGGCCGTCTTATTATGATGAAGACAGATCTGTTATATTATGGAGGCAGATCCTTCCTTCTCCATTTCTGTCAGCTTTACTGGTCATATATATCTTTGTACTACTGTCAGTAATTAATGGACTGATATTCATGGGTACGAACATAAATATTCCACACTTCCAAACATTTGCACTTTGACCTACTACTGAAAAAGTCTGCTTTTGTTGAGAAACACCCACAAGTGTCCCTCTTGACGCTCAATATGAATGTAAACCATTGTTAACCAGAAATTGTCTGTTTAAACCTTTCAATTTATTTCTGCGTTACACCTGTTAGGACAGCGCACAAGACACAGTCTGATTTATCATTATTTAATAATCTGTTTATAAATCTAACATTTCTTTACGCATTAGTGTTAATTTCTTTCTTTGTGCACTTCATTGGTTTTACTCTTTGATTGTGTTCCCTTTCAAGGTCTTGTTTTGTTGTACAGTACTAGATGTTAAAATATCGACTATGGTCTATTTTACAACCACTCGATAAACCTTTTGTGAATTAATAAAGTTTATCTATTGTTATTTGATTTGTTTGTCTCTTTGATAAGAGGACATTTAGCTATTTCCCCCTCTCTGCAGTATGGATTTAATGTGGTATAGATAAACATTCCTATTAGACAGTAATAGGTAGTAATTCAAAATGAAAAGAAAAAAAAGTATTCCTAGTCCTGGGAGCTTTCACAGGTTTGATCCTGGTAAAACATTTACCATCAACAGGTGTTTCCTCAATAGAGTCGATGGTGTTCTGGGAGCCGGTAAGTTGTGCACCAGACACAGTGAGCAGAGGAAACTACTTAAAGTAATCTGAGAAGCAGCCCATGAGGGAAATGATGCATCATATGTTTTACTGATAATACAGATCTTTGGAGAATTATACATCAAACTTTAATATAGCTTAAGCACAAATAGGGTACATGTACAGTATAAACCCAAAATAATCTCTAACACACACACAAAATGTAAGAGCACACATACACTATAACTGCAGAGACTTGCAGCTGGACATTTTATCTCTTCTCTCAGTTAGATAGATAGATAGATAGATAGATAGATAGATAGATAGATAGATAGATAGATAGATAGATAGATAGATAGATAGATAGATAGATAGATAGATAGATAGATAGATAGATAGATAGATAGATAGATAGATAGATACTTTATTGATCTTCAAGAGAAATTCACAGTTGCCACTAGATGTCAGAAAAAGACCAGATAAAAATGCTAATTAGACCACAGATGTCAAATTACTTTATTGCCATAAATCAGCTGTTCCATATTTAAATATGATGTGCCAAAATTGTGGCTAATATTGATTGTAATTACATGCAGATTTAAAAAAAAAAAAAGAAAGAAAAGAAGAAAGATAAGCCACCGCCGATACATTAAGCAATGGACACAAGTACTCAGGTTTTAAACCAGCACAGGACAGTTTGTGGCAAAGACAAATGACTCAGTGGACGGGATGCTGGTGAGGTAGCTTTATTATGAGGTTATAATGCTGCAGAAGATGTGGAGTGCTGTGATGAAGGCCAAAAGGCAAAATGTCCTTTTTATGAATCAGCATTTTAGCACATTGCCCTCTTCAGAATAAAAGTCTGCTTGTTAAAATACTCTATTGCAACTTGAGGTTTTGCATTGGCAAAATGTACTAAAAAATGTACTTAAAGCATCAAAAGTATACATTGTCATAATTCAGAAAAATGTCCCTGTCAGTGTTAAACTAGGCATCATATTATTGGATTATTGGGTTAAAGTTAGTCTTTGTTTACACTGCTGTCATAACCAGCTGTGTGTTAAACAGATGAGTGACGGACTGGATCAGTTGGGGGCTGAGCTGCTGACTTCACGTCCACTAAGCGTTTTATCAGGTTTTTCCTGTTGAAGTGAAAACATGTGGGTCTGCATGTCTGAACCCTGGGGGGCTCTTTACGCTGAGACACTCTTCATGACACCGTCCACGACTGCCTTGTTCGAGCTCACATTTTATAGGTGCCACTCATTCCAGCGGGGAGTGCTGCTGCTGATTTATATTTCCATAAAGCAATATGAATATAATGGGTTTATAGCACTGCTTGCTTTAGGACAGACAGGAGAAAGAGCCACTGCTGACACTGACAGGGCTCTTTGTGGAGCAAGGCAACGATATTAAATCAGTTTTTACTGTCGTTAAGCATTTTAAAATGATGGATTTGGACAATGAGGCTGGAGATTTTAGAAAACCTCAGAAATATGTGATTTTATTCACAGGACCAGATGACTGTAAAATATGCTTTTATAGTCTATAGACTCTGTAAGTCATCATTTCATTGTGCCTGAGAGAACAAAAAAGTCGAAAAGTCATTTTTATTAATGTGTCTGGGAGGTTGTTAGAGACACTTATAAAACAGTTGTGTTTATATATCTATATAAAACAACAAACATATCAGGCACACACACAGGAAGTCTGCAAATTAAATGCTCTCAATTGTATATTTTCATGGCCCCCAAGACATGTTTAGATTTTTGCCTGCATTAGTTGCTTTGCTTGTGTAGCAGCATGAACAACATGAGGCATGCTGTCTCTGTGTTTTTGCATTAAAGCAGACAAACTGGATGGGTCCAGAGAGGGGTGGTGGGCCTGCTGTCGACTCTCTGGGTATGAAAGCCTTCAGCTAGTGAGACAAATCAGCTGTGAGACGAGACCTCTGCTGCCAGCACAGCTTCTGTGAGGAATTTCTCCACGTCATCTGAAAAGGTAAAATTGATTTCAAATCTGGACAGATTTAGAAATGATAAAACCAAAGAAGAAAAAATATACAGTGATCATTTTCAGAATCATGACTAGTTTTCCGGTGTAGAAGACGAGGATATGATTTTGTTTGGTGCTTACATGGTACTAATATTATTACTGTTAGTGTTATTTAAGTATTACTTTGAAAAATCCCTTGAGTGTCGGCTTCATCAAAATCAAGAAATCCTGTGTGCTCCTGTATCTTACCCTCCTTCTTAAAGCTGTTATTGCTGAAATCTATAATGCAGGGGTTGTTTCTGGAAATAAATGTAGACTTTTATCAGCCTGTTCTAATAATTAGAAACACATCACACGACTTCATCAGACCAATGACTTCCTCTGTCTGATCAGATCATGCGTGGTACTATATGTGTGTAATAGTACTGCAGCAAGCATATCTAGACTAATGCTGAATTAATTAATCAAGGGATTGATAAAATTTAAATAGTTCGGTTGATCCATAAGTCATTTATTAAGTAGAAATGCCAACATTTACTAATCCCAGATTCTCAAATGTAAATATTTGATGCTTTTTTCAGATTCACATCATTAAACATTTAAAATATGTGAGTTTGGGACTGTTTTTTGACAGAACATGCAGTTTTGGACTCTTGAGCTGTCGTGATGAGCATTTTCTGACATTATGTAGCTTAAATGGTTTATTAATTAATCAAAGAAAAACATATTTATTTATTATTATTTATTTACTATACTAAAAAAATAATGGTTTGCAGCCCTAATCCAGACATCTTTCTGACTATGTTGTCTGACTGAATGCACCGTATACTTCTGTGTGTGTATATCTGTGTGCCTACACGCCAACACTGTGGGTGGAAACTAAATGTTAGTGATAAAAAACACAAGTGTCAACACTCAGGCGCTCAGGGACAGTGGTGCTCGGAGCTAAATGCACTAAACGCAGAGTGCAGCTGAGGCTGATGGGAATTAGTTCTGAAGACATTTGGTCAACAACCTGATAAACTGACTGGGCTTTGCCCCGATGGTGGGCCGAGATGAAAGGTTAAGGGATCACCAAAGTCAGCGGGATTCATCCTCTGGGAACCATGAATATTTAATAATCATTGGCAATGGATTCAGTGGGTGTGATATAATATACTATAATATATTATTGTATAAAATAATACACATGATACAGGCTGATAGGCAGATGTTGGTATCCACAGAGCCACACCTCATCATGGGTAAAAACACATCAACACCAACAAGACAATGTTGCATTTGTATTGAGTGTGACTCTGTGTGACTCTGTGTGTGTGTGTGTGTGTGTGTGTGTATGTGTGTGTAGTCATGTGCTTAGTCTATCATGATCTAGTGTACAGCCTGTGCTTTGTGTCACATCGCTGCTGATAGCACCCTCCGAAGCTCCTCCCCTGCCTTTCATGAATCGAGTCAAACTCATGCACATAATAGTCACTCATCACCTGACAAAGAAAGCCTTCTTACCCGCTCCCTCATCCCCCGACAAACTTGATTACCGCCCCTGATTCCCTCCATACTTATTCAATCATCGCTTGACAAACACCTTTGTATTTATCCATTCATCGTTGTCCAGCGACTACCTATACTACATGAAAATATTATTCATTCCCTCAGAGGGTTAGCGTCTGGCTTATTCAGTCACCCTCAGTCTGACTAAATCAGGCGGTTATGGTTGAATGGGCTCCAAATGAGTCGGGTTATTCTTTCCACACTAAGCACAGATAAATGCTCCCCACCCAATATGCTGTTGGAATACCATTTAGAGATACTGCTTATACACACACACACACCACCATAAGTGTATGGCTTACATACTACTGTACCAGTGTGTGTGTGTGAGAGAGAGAGAGAGAGAAAGCAATTACCAGAGCTCATGTACCCACAGCTTAATGGAATAACTTGCCAAATCAATGCAGATTACACCAGCAAATCCATGTGATATCAGTCCGTGGATTCAATTTACTGTAGCATAATTGTTTTTCCTCGGTTGTCAGCAGCGCTTGTGCACCTCATAAAAGTACTGGTCAAAATAACTTCTGACTGTGATTTTGTAAATACCAAGAGGGATAACCAACTCTGTTTGCTCTCCCACTATCCGGGGCACTCTCCCGCGGTTCGATAACAGGAGCTTTAAATGAGCTTTAAACAACAAGCAGCAACAAGCAAGGTGACGACAAGACCTCAAAACCCTGGTTGTGTTGGTTTTACATTATTTTATGTATGAATTAAGTAAACAAGGTATATTTTAGAGCTGCAGGTAGGTGATAATTTCATTGTCTGTAATCATCTCTCTTTTCTTTGTTCAACCATAGTGACTGTCTACTCACAACACTAGCAGAGACGTGAAAATACAGTTTGCCACTTTATACAAAGATGAGTTTAGGAGCAAGTCTGCTGGGTTAAAAGCCTGACTGTGCACTGCGTTTTTACAGGAATGTCGCCTCCAGCTCCCAGGCTGTAATACTGCAAAAGCCGCAGGTTTTAATCAGTAGGTCATAGGCTCAATTGCTTTAGTGTTGCATTATGCGGCGATAGATATTGACTTCACTATTTATTGCCACTTTTAAGTGAAATGAAAATGAAAATGAAATTTTATCATTAAGACCCATCTTTATGCTAAGCTAAGCTAACTGACTATGACCTGCATATATTTCTATTTAATTCTCTTAAACGTGGCTAGCGTGAGTAGCTCAGTCTGTGGGGGCTTGGCTTGGGAACCAGAGGGTCACCAGTGCTGCTGCTGCTGATTTATATTTCCATAAAGCAATATGAATATAATGGGTTTATAGCACTGCTTGCTTTAGGACAGACAGGAGAAAGAGCCACTGCTGACACTGACAGGGCTCTTTGTGGAGCATGGCAACGATATTAAATCAGTTTTTACTGTCGTTAAGCATTTTAAAATGATGGATTTGGACAATGAGGCTGAAGATTTTAGAAAACCTCAGAAATATGTGATTTTATTCACAGGACCAGATGACGATTGCCTTTCTATTCTATTCTATTTTTATTTATTTATTTATTTATTTTAATCCTCCACTAGTCATCATTGTCTTGTATTGTGGCTGAGAGCACAGTGATCTCACTGTCTGGGGCTGTGCTTCACATTAATGACGGAGCCTGGAGTGGTCATTTCAGGTCAGCCTAAAGCGGACTATTCTTAGGTTTATATTTTAGAAACATGCGCGGGCTCTGCTTGCAATGATGACAAAAGTTTATTATGACAAAATAAACCTAGATTATTATCGTATTAAGGAATGCCCCATTTCGTTCAAAATGTTGTAAGATGTTAGTTTTCCCATGCACAGACACCGGAAGTGAGCAAATTAAACACTCTAAATTGTGTGCTTTCATTTCCCCTCGTAAAATACAACCGCTGGAGGCCTGACATGACTCCTCCAGAGTCAGTGAAGATGGCATGATTATTACAAGTTGTTCCAACAAAGGAAATGAAATACTAAGCCAAGCTATTTATTACAGATATTACATGCCTATATTCATAATACTTTCTTCCATTTTTATGATAAACATGACATGCTTTCGGTGGCTTTACATGTTAATTATTTGACTTTTTTTTCAAGAAATCTATAGACCCCAAAACATTTGTATGATCAGCAGTGAACCACAGCTCATATCTATTATTTAATGAAAGACCAATATTGACCCAAATGTACTGTCTCCAGCTCCAACTCAGTCCCATGAACACCTTCTCTCTGTTCCAATATGAGCTCACTGCTTTTTCGCTGGCAGGAAAGCAAAGATAAACTATGGCCAAATTGAGTTTGTATCAAGACACAGCCTCAGCCTCGGTGTTTTTTATTTATTTATTTATTTTTATTTTTTTTATCTCTGCTCGCTTCTCACTTCCTCGCTCACTAATTTTCATTCTCTTTCCAACCACACGAGCCGACATCCCTCGTTTATCAAACTGGCCCATTTCTCCAATGAAAAACCTGCACTTCGTCTCTCGGTCTTCTTGAGTTTAAACATCAGTTTGCAGCAGCTCCCTGTCAGCTTATGTGCAGATGTGTGTCATTTAGCAGGAATTCACCGGAGGACTCCCACTTTATGTCACTTTATGCTTTTGGCTAAATGATGAGGCGACCACCAACCAAACCGCGTCCTCGTTTCTGCACGTCTGCACAGTCAATGTGCATGTGTGGGTGTGAAATAACATCACGCCGAGGTCTGAGCGTGATGTGAAGAGAAGCAGACTCACATAACACGCCGCAACACAGCCGATTAACAAGGTGTGTGTGCAGACGTGTGTGTGTGTGTGTGAGAGAGAGAGGGGGGATAGTTTCTGATTGTCAAGTGGGAAGAAGCAAGCTTCCTTTTTGTATTCCACAGAACTACAGCCTCTCTCGTGGGATGTGAGATGAGAGGAGGGAGGAGAAAGCTGAGGGGAGAGACAGAGGAAAGGAAGGGGAGAGAAAAGACAACATGATGATGGGAGGGGGGAAAAAAAAGACAAGAGAGTAAGAGTCATGACTGAAGCATGCTGCTGACAGGGTGTGGTCACTGAAAGACAGAGGGAGAAATGAAGAAGAAGATGAACCGGGGGGTAAGATAAATAGAGACGGGGGGAAGAGATGGCGTGACACAGTGATGAATAGGTGGAGGGAGAGAGTGGACGCCGCATGAGAATTCATAAAAGTGATGAAAAATGAACAGGAAAATAAAAGCATGAAAGAGAGTTGAGGAGGGGTGCGTGAGAAGGAATGAGGTGTGGGAGAAGAGAGAGGAGGGGAGGGAGGGAGGGAGGGAGGGGGGGTAAAAGGATGAGCTCATTGCAGTCTCTCTGGGCTGATGACACGAGGAGGAGGAGGAGGGACGCAGGGGGGGAGGAGGAGGAGGAGGGGAGGGGTTCGCTGCTCGTCTGCGAATCGATAGCCAGCGTCTGAGTAGCAAACACACACACACACACACGCACACAAGCTTAAACCAGCGTCTGCCTGCCACCGTTAGCTCCCAGCATCCTCTCACTGCTGCATGCAAAAAAAAGAAAGAAAGAAAGAAAAGAAACAGCTGACAGTAAGCATTTCAGCCTCCAGGTTTCTTTCTTTACTTGCTTCACGAAAGAGAAGAAGAAGTGCAGGAGGAAGCCGGCTGCTTCTTGCTGCCTCTCCCTCAGCCTCCCTCCCTCCCTCCCTCCCTGCATCCTCTCTCTCTCTCACTCTCTCTCTCTCTCTCTCTCACACACACATCCCCATCACATCCACACCCACACCCAAGGATACCCTCCCTGCCTCTCTGCCTCTGTCTCTCTCACGTCAGCCCTTTCCTCTCCTCTCCCCTTCAACCCCTGCACCTACATTTTTTGGTCTAAAATTTGCCTCCAGGGAGGAGATGCTCGTCTGACCCCATCCCCCCTCCCCCCCGCACCTTTTCTTTCCAATCTCAAGACTTCTGTGGTGGATGCTCTCTTCTTTAATCCGTCCCTGCTCTGATACTTTGTTGCTACCTGTGGAGGCCCCCCTCCCCACCCCACCCCGCCACCCCCGGGTCTCTGGTTCTTCTCCTGCCAGCCGTGGCACAGAGCGCAGCCCCGCAGAGAGGCACCATGCTGGGACTGGACGTGTGTGAGTTTGGGGGTCAGGTGCTGGAGCTGCTGTGGCTGACTATGTGCTACAGAGGTGAGGCGATGAAGGAGTGTGTGTGTGTGTGTTCTAATGAATTAGTGTAACTTCTCTGATCCAAGTTATGACACTGAGCATGACTTATCTGTTTTATGGTGTCTGTTTTAATGCATTCATAATATAGAGGTGAAATTAAAATCGAGGGTGTGTGTGTTTGTTTCAAAGCATTTTCATCCTCTGTGTGCTTGAATGTGTGTGTGTGTGTGTGCCATATGTCTCTATCCTGCCGGGTGTGGACATTTTTATGTCTAACATGAAGCGCTGCCAAGACAAGCTAAAGGTGGCAGATCAATAGCTATTGATCACATCCTACACTATCTCCTGTGCATGTGTGTGTGCTTGTGTGTGTGTGTGTGTCTGCGTGTGTATGTGTTTGTCTGTGTGTGTATGCTGCTGGCTTTTGTAATTATGTTTCTGCTCACATAGACACACACACACGGTGTGAGGAATGTTGGCAGAGGAGGGAGCAGCGGTGTGTGTTAGTGTGAATGTGTGTGTGTGTGTGTGCGTGTGTGCGTGTGTGTGCATATGTGTGTGTGATGACACGCAAGAGTCAAATGCTGTCACTGTTTGCTGTTACTTCTAACAGTATTTTTTGCTTTTGTATTTGCAAGGCAAGGCAGCTGTGTGAGTGTGTGGGTGTGTGTGTGAGTGAGTGTGGGTGTGTGTGTGTGTGTGTTCATCACACTGCAGCAGTTACAGATGGTGGAACAGTCCTGGGGTTTCCCCTCACACAGGTGTGTGTCTGAGAGTGTGTGTTTTGTGAGATAAAGGAAAAAAGGCAAAGAGAGAGAGGGAGGAGGATGAAGAGAAAGTGAGGTCATTTAGAAAGAGACGTTAACACAGAGAGAGAGAGAGAGAGAGAGAGAGAGAGGAGGCAGAAAAACCACGGCGACAATTAAAAGAGATGAAACAGAAGAAAATGAGAGATCATCTCCAAGTGAAGGTCTTGAAAGTGAAATGTGATTTAAGATCCAAGGCGGCCATGAATAATCTATTCCATTAACTCTCTGAATTTCAAACAGCGATTTGAATTGATCGCTCGGCTCCAGTCAGGATCCGAGGAGTCACTGACTGTAGATCTTCAGCTTTCAGTCTGCTTCTGCTGCAGATTTACTACTTACTACCTCCATCAAGTTCAACCATTTTTCATTTCTTTAACATCTCAGAGAGCTCTCAGAGAGATTCATTCATGCCCTGATCACTCCAGATATGTCATTACAAAGTGTTTTTATTGCTGTCTTATATCATATGTCTGCATATTTTCTTTATTGTCAGAAACAAACAACAGCAGCAAACAAAAACAGCTTCAGGCAAGGACGGACTGTACACGGGAATATTTTGCAGAGTCTGTGCAGGTTTTTGTGGATATGACACATCGAATCTTGTCAAAAACACTTGGCAGAGATTGAATTTTGAAAAATGAGGAGGAGGAGATTTTGATGGGAACGTGGGAGGCGACTGAGTGGAAGATAAATGGCAGGAGCAGGGAGCTAAACGATGAAGCGAGGAGGAAGGAGGGCGAGAAACATGGAGGTGAAGGGGTTGGGAGAAGGCGGCGAGGAAAGAAAAAAAAGAAGGGAGGATAAGTGGTGAGGGGGCCGAAGTTATGGGGAGAAGGGGCGCAAGATTGAAATGAGGAGAAGCGTAAGCGGTTAAGTGGACGAAGAAGAAAGGGAGTAGGAGGAAGATGAGGAAGAGAGGAGGCAGGAGGAGAGAAGGAGAGGGCGGGAGGAGGGGGGGACAAAGGGAAATGTTGGCAGTTTGAGATCGACATGTTCTGTCAGCAGCTGTTTCCGGGAAAGACGGGAGAGCAGCTCAGGGTGTTTTTACAAAGTGTGTGCATGTGTGTGTGTGTGTGTGTGCGGTAGAGAGAGAGAGTGGGTGAGGCCCATGTGGCAGAGCGCTCTTCATGAGCCGTCAATCAGCAAACACCAGCGTCCAAACAGGATAATTGAAATCCTTTTCTCTCCTCCTTTTTTTTTACCCCCTGTCTCGCTATCTTCATTTTCTCCGCATTTTTGGACTCACCCGCCCGCCCTTCCTTTCCAGCCTCCCCCTCTCAAGTCTTTCGAGGCTGAACAGGTGTAGGCCTCTGTCTCGTCCTCCCTCGCTCCCACTTTTTACCTCCCTCTTTCTGTCTCCCTTCGTCTTCCCTCTGTCCCCTCTCATTCCCTGTCTCCCCCTGTCAGATGAAATGAATCAACCTCCACGCTTCACTCTCTAACCCCTCGCTTTCCCTCCTTTTGTTCCCTTATTCCCTCTCTCCTCTCTTTACATGCCACACACAGACACACACACGCAAACACGCTGTCAGTTTGTCAGATGTGTTTAAGAAGCTATACTGTATCTGCTTCTCACATTGCCCCCCCCCCCCCCACCCCTATATTTTTCACCCCTCCCGTCCCAGTAGTGATAAATGAGCTTGTACGGGAGAGCAGACACATACGAGACCAATCAAGTCAGTCAATTAGACAACCTGCTGTCTCAACAAGGCTGACGGAGCAGCTGAGGACATATTACTGTGTGTGTGTGGGAGAAGAAACACTGACATGATGAGAGGTGGATTAAGGAGGGGGGCATTAATTTAATTTTGCTCGCTGTCTATAAAGACCTGAAGTCATGACATCACGTCCTGCGAGCTTCCGTAACTCGGTGGAATCTCTCTTTGTTTCATTGGATTTTTGGAGTGTGGTCCTGGAGTTTACTGTCCATATTCTGAGACAAAATTAGACACAGATTAGACTTGGAGATCTTTGTGATTTGAATAAAGTTAAGGGCATAATGAGTAGGATTTTCCCAAAAAACAATGTATAGATGCATACAAAAATATCACAAGAAGTGTGTGGTCGGGTCTGTGTCTGCAGAGATCCTGCTCTCTGCTTAGATAGCCCCCAGCCAATAACAGCTTGCAGGGTGTAAGGTATGTAAAAACAGAGGCCAGTTACCTGATCATAAGCACTGGAACCTCTAGAGTCGCGTGTGCTTTGAGCTGGGGAGAAGGGGCCAGCTTTGAATGTATTCTTTGCACCTTTACCAAACTCAACAATTTAGCACAGACATGTCTGACCTGACTGTGACCCCTCATCTCACTCAGGGGCTCGCCTCATATGTCGAGCTGTAATGACAAAAGAGTATCGTCATCACAGTAGAATCATCTAGCCTTATCTCTTCCTTCTGTCCTTATCTAGAAATCTGGACTGCACCATGTGACGTAATGTTATATTAGTATGGGTGGCTGGATTTTTCATTATCTGTGTTGTAACAAACATCGGTGAGATTTTTGAAAGACATTTTCCAGTTTCCAGAACTGGCATGAAAATTAAGACATTAAACAATATCAAATCTGGGGACAGCATACGGATAATGCAGTTTTGAAACTCCAAAAAGGTATTTAAATCTTGATGGAAACAGCTGCATCATACCCTGATCGCTACTGACAACCGTAACATTACAAGCGTCAGTAATTCAGTATGCTACAGAACCTGCGGTGTCCGTCACATGAGACGCCGTCAGCAGCTGCTATCATTTGTTTGTCATCGCAGCCTTTCATCAACAAGGAAACACGGGAAATGAGATTCCAACGATTCGCTGGTTAGCATGATGAAGTGTTATGAGCGTCGGCAGCGTGGACAGGGTGTCTGCTGCCTTCCGCCGAAGTCTTGCGGGAAGGAGATCGATTCTTGCCCTGAGGTGGCGGAAAGGGCCGCGCACTCGCGGCGGCCTCTGAGATAGAGGCAAGCCCTGCTCTCATGGCCCGCTGTAATGCTGTGATTTTGATCATTCCTCCTTCACTGCCTTTTCCTTCACAGTAAAAGCTCTTATTGGCTTTGCAGAGGCCTGAAAGATTCCTTTATATATTCTGCTGTGTGTGTGTTTTCTTGTGTATGTGTGTGTTTCAGTGTCCCTGAGGTCTCGTTATAGTATTAGAACAGAGCAGTGACAGGGGGCCTCAAAGGACTATAAAAAACAGCGAATCAAGGCTTATGGCACACACACACACACAAACACACACGGTGAGAAAGAAGTGTTTTCCCGACACAGTGAACAGTTATCTGGGTTAAGGAAAGAGGCAGACAGGAGGTGATTATTAAAACAGAGGAAGGCTGCCGAGGCAAAAAGAGAGCAGTTCAGCTTTGATTACTTAAAGCCACGATGAAATGAAACATTTCCTTTTCTGTTTGTGAGATAGTCCACCTTTCATGATACAATATTTCCAATAAATGTCAGAACAAGTCTCCACTCTGTAGATGAATGGCAAACACTTAAACAGTCCTCTTGTTAAAAGGAGAGTTCACATTTTGGTAATTACGCTCGTTTGCTTTAGAGCATTAGATGAGAGGATCTCTACCACCTTAGTATCTGTTAAATATGAGGCTACAGCTGGTTGGCTGATCTCAACACAAAGACTGGGAACCAGTAACCAGCAACAAGTTGTTAATCCACCCGGTGTAACCCCCCCCCCAAAAAAAAAATAAATATGTATGAGTTAAACAAACGATGTGTTATTTAGCAAGCTTTTATCATCTTTGGATAGATCTGAGCTGGCTGTTTCGCTGTTTGCAGTCTTTATGCTAAGCTAAGCTAACCGGCTGCTGGTGGTACCCAAACTGCACCTTCTAAAATGTCTTTTGTCTATGTGTGTTCAAGCTTTGAGATATTCATCTGAACTTTCTGCCATCCACACATAACAAGTTTCTTTAATAGAATCCAGCAGCACTGAAAGATTGCATTTACAATGATCAACAGTGTCGCCTTTTTTTTTTTTTCCAGCAGCATTGTTTTCATTGGCAGCCTAGTGACAGTGACGTGTGCGGATTATCCAAAAGAATGGGGACACTGTTAAACAGTTTACTGCTTATGCCAAAAACAATAGATTTAATCACATGCCGAAAACAGACGTTTGCAAAAGGCTCATGTCAACAAGGAACCAACAGAAGAACATGTTCAGTGTGTGTGTGTGTGTGTGTGTGTGTGTTTTGAGGTCTCATGTGAGCAGTCCTCTTCAAATCCTTCCTCCCCTGAAGCCACCTGTCCCCTGCCAAACAGATTGCTGTGTTGATTTTCACTAAACATGTTGGCTTTATTCTGTAATTATCAACAGATGAACACTGGGTATGTCATGCGGTTGTACATGCTCTTTCTGACTATAAAACCTATTTTAAAAAAATTCTGCCAGTGCGCTTTGATTTGGTGATATGTTAGGTTATTCTGTGTAAAATATTAAGTGTTCTTATGAAGACACGAGAAGATAAATCATTTTGCATTTACTGAGGTGAAAACAGTGAAGATAAATGAATCCCAAGTTATTTGACTTTTAGGTTTTGGCACTCAATCGACGCCCAGAGGGGCCTACAAATCCACAGACATAATAAATACTCACTCAGTGGTGCAGTAATTGTCTTTTTAGAGGTGACGAGTGTCTTTTTTTTGTCTGTTTCTTTCCCAGTAGCATCCCCCTCTCTCTCATCTTTTGTGTCAAAAAACGTGAGAAGAAATTCCTCCACATATTTAAGATTTTCTGTGACAAGTCAGAGTGCTGATTTAGACTTGTAGTGCACTTTTTTCCAGCAGAGGTGTGTGTGTGTGTGTGTGTGTGTGTGTGATGGTGCAGAAGCTGCCGGGGTAATGAGGCGGTTTTACAGGCATCAAAGAAAATCCACCCGTTAATATCAGATCACAGATGGGGGCTGAAACAGTTGGACGACTTCACACACACACACACACGGACACATGTCCATGCATGTACAAGAACAGACACACACACACATGCTAGAGTAAGCTTGTTTCTAACACCAGATTCACACAATATTGAGGCTTAATTCAGCTGCTTGTTCACATTTGGGTGATGAAAAGAAATTTTTTTGCTCAGCTTTTTTTTGTTCCTCAGATTTTAGAAAAGAGGTCACTTAATAAGACAAAATGAGCAAAATATTACAGAAATCAATTTCAGGTTTTTATATGTAGAAACTTTGGAAATATATTGTATTGTTTCCATTTTTTATTCAATAAGAGCATAAAATCAGTCAGTCTTCAGCCTTCAGTTAGATTCATTGTACTGACTCAGTGCAAACTGGTTAAAACAAAGAGAAAGGTTTCTACATAACACAGCTTTAAAAGAAATCCATATTAAAACACTGTAAGCGACTGTATCTCTGTGGAGCAAAGCCTGCCTTTTGAAATAAATGTTAATTGATACGGCTGCCGTGACAGGTTGGGCATCTGCAGATCAAAGAGGGTCTCTCAGATGTCAGAGAGGAAACTGGTTTTAATAGCAGCAGAGAAACACGTTTACGCTGCAGTATGCGTACGTGTGTGCACATACACGCTCATGTGGGGGCGAGCTGCAGAGTTTGATATGTAAATACAGTGGGGTGAATCATTTATGAAGTCATGTTCCACCCATATCTGACATACTATAGAGTGTAGTGTGTGTGTTTGTGTGTGCGGATGGGAGAGGAAAGGAGAAGTCAGCACTAGATCTACATGTCAATATTTAAAACCAGCAACACCTGAGATCTTAAAACAACTTTTGTCTTTAATATATAAAATATGTAGCTTAAAAAACTTGGTTTTTCACGATGTATGAATGTTTCCTATCTGAGGCAAGAATACACATTGAAGGACAGCAGGAATATCTCATCTTAAAACTATCCCCTTAATTGATTATGGACAGGAAAAATGCATCTTTATGTAAAGTAAAAATATCTATCAACTGTATACGTGTCCATATATAGTTGACGGCTGATGGAGAAAAAATGTAATGAAAAAAAAAAGATAATGAAAAATACCTGTGTATGTATGGGGACATAAACTTGTAAATCATCCGACAATTTAAGCAGACTTAAAAGGGAGAAAATCATCAAACATCTTTACTTATCAGCTTTTAAGTGACGACAACATATTGCAGATGCTAAAATCATCCATGTGTCGACCCCAGGAGACCATGAGTCATAGCGCTCCATGCTAACAATGTACCATACACTGTGTTAAGTGACGGTAGACCAGCCTTACCTCAAAAATGAGAAAACTTTTATTTCATGAAAACAACATGAAATGCACTTTGGCTAAATATTCACGTAAGAAAAATTACACCCTTGGGTATATAACCATCCAAAAAAAATATCCTGTTAAATATGCATTAATGGAAATGTACTTTTGTGTGTGTGTGTGTGTGTCTGTATATGTGTGTATGCGTGCACACAGGGTTTATTAAAACTGATATACCATGGATCTCTCTTGCTGCGAGTGAAAGTAAAAGCTCCACTGTGAATATTCAGTCATCTAAAACAGATCCACAGCAAAGGTGATGTCACTGCAAGGGGAGTTGAAAGGGTTGCCATGGTGATGGGCGAAGGCAGCCGTGTTTGGCCCTGACTGGGTGGGGTGCTGCTACAAACAGAGAAGAGTGCACGGGCAGAAGTATGCATCTGTGTGTGTGTGTGTGTGTGTGACACTTGTTTTGTGTCTTTATGTCCCTGTTTAACACATTTGATTTCCACTAATGTGACACTGTGACTGCGCATTTATGTGTGTTTGGTCGATATGTTTGTGACTAAAGTGTGTGTGTGTGTGAGTGTGTGTGTGCATTTGTGTACTCTGTGTCATCCAATTACCTCCACACACAGCTCTGAGCTGATGTACACTGAACCGTCTCATTACGAACAGTAAAAACAGAACCAGAGGCTATTACGCAAAGCAGCTACAGCACAGTAAATAGACGTCCGCGCCACAGTTTGTGTCTGTGCCCTGTTCTCCAGATAATTGGAGTCTTGAGGTATGCTTTGCGCATATGTGCTGGCAACCATGCAATGTTTTATTGTAGGAAATGATCTGTCTCTGTCTGTGCGTGTGTGTTGTCCTTGTATGCTGATGAGAGAAGAACATATACATATGCCAATTTACTCAACCATACAATGGAAAAATATGTCATGTACTGTTTGTTAAATTAATTAATCAAGGACTGCTGAAAAACTTGTGTGTGAGCGCTTTATTATCGCAGCCCTTGAATTGAGTTTTCAAGCACAGAGACACAAAGACACAAAGACATGCAGGAAACATGAATGTAAAGACTTGAAAATGTATCAAAATTTCAAAGTATTGTGGTCAAAGTTAATGCTAATGTGACACTGTGACACGATGTGACACTGTGACAAAATGATGGATTGCATAGTTTAACGCCAGATGAAAAGGTATAAAGGGTCAAAATGGTAACTGTTCTGTTATCATACTCACAGTTTTGGAGTTTTTATCAACCAGTTTACATGAAGCTTCTGTGTTTTTTTCTGTCAGCCGCAGCTTTATCCGGTCACATTCCTCCAGTTATTGTAACTATTCCAGTCTGCAAGTTTTCACTCTCTGGAGGTGTGGCTGAGGTGGAGATGTGAAAATGAAATTTCGGCTTGCAGAACACATTATCGAATGTCTGTAAAATTCAATATTGAATCAAAATCCCTGATGAAATCAGGCCCCGGATGGCTGGAGCTGCCCCACATAGAGAAATATGCATCTTATCCCAGACACTGAAGAAATGAGCTGGTTGAGTTTTCAAATATAGTGTAAGAGAAATGTTTACTGCAGATGAGCTCTGCTGCAAATATTATTATCCTCTTCCTTCTTTCCATTTTCCAGCCAGAGTGAAGTCAGCCTGTGTTATTTTAGTTTTAGTGTTTTCACAGAGGTATAGGCACTTATTAATGTCTCTAAATATTTTGTCAGGAGAAAGACACTGGGATAACTTGTGATTAAACATTTACGCTATTGAAATATAGAGCTCTTTTTCAAACATAAATTACAGCTACAGGTACAATGACGCCTTCCCTAATTCCTGTAACAGCTTCATCCCAGTTAGTAGTACCCCAAAAATACATTGATTCATCCAACTGCCTGTACTTCTCTCACTGCGTCTGTATCTGCACAAAATACTCCAGTTCAGTGTTTGTAGGTGTGTTTGAACCTTAAAGGGGTGATTCTATCACAGAGTGCCTGGGAACATTGTGGAGTATCTCAACTAATACAAAATATTAGACATTATGAGAGTGATGATGATGCATGCTGAACATTGAAACAGTCCTGCATAAATCCCACCTTCAGAAAGGTTATGACATTAGCTAATGATAATTTTTTGTCAAAACTGTGTCAGAGAGTTGTTGTTTTGAAGATGTAGCTTGTGGTGCTGTTGAACTGTGTTGCATTATACATGCAGAAGGATATTTATTCATTTTAGCCTACCCTTATTGAAACAGTTAGCTAATAGTGATGGATAAACTATTAGAAGTTAGCTTTTATAATTAATGGATAGACACTTGAATTGGTTCATTAAAACAGTGAGGCAAAGCTAGTGAGGTAGTAGTGAAAATAGTTTTCTAGCTTCAGTGATGGCTAAAGTTTGAACAGTTAACTAGTGTAGAGTATTGTTTGAAACATCCAGCTTCTGCAACCCCAGGTGGTAATTGTACAAATGCAGAGATGATCAAACCGACCTAAAATAAGCGACTGTTCAATTGTGTGAAACAAGTATTGTAAAAAAAAAAAGAAAGATGAACTCAGATGCACACATTTGAACATGAGTGGTGGGAGTGTAGTATCTAAAGTTACACAGGTTGATTGAGCTCCATGTTATGTTTAGTTAGGGGGCCCACGTTTGGTGCCTCTCTGTTTAAGGACCTATAACCCCATAACCTATATATTTCTAAGCATGAACCATATGTTTTGTCACAGGTTCATGAAAACAGCTAACCTACATAAGCAGATAGTTAGAGCTGATATGCAGAGATTCATATTGGCTTCGATCCCTCTCACAGGCAATCATGATGCTTGTTTTGATGCTGTACTTCTTTGTAATAAACCTTTTTATATACAAGCAAGACGGTGTCAGCAGAGTCTCCGTTCATCACCTTCACATCATCGCTATTTAATAAACAACAGGAGTTTGACCAAATCTCGTCTGGAAAATCACCTTCAAATACATGTATCCCATTTGATGGTCTTCTCCCTTTTTTCTGCAAGGTCTGATGGCTGACAAGAAGGATTTGCCCATCGAGGAGGAGGAGGATGAGAGAAACCTAAATTACAAACCTCCGGTCCAGAAGTCTTTGGAGGAGATTCAGGAACTGGACAAAGACGATGAGAGTCTGGTCAAGTACAAGCAGACCCTGCTGGGGCCGGGACCGATGACGACAGGTGTGTGTGTTTACTGTGGGGTGGTAGAAGAGCTGGTGATTCACCCTGGTATCCAATGTTACTGCAGCTTTAATAACACCATTTACTCAGTATAACGACTTGGTGCATAGTCATCAACTTCTGATCAAACACACACACACACACACACACTGGGACAGACATGCTTGCCTCAGCATCTCTGATCCAGCAGCCGGGCCATGACAGCTGATATCAGTAAAACAGCTCTGACTCCCCCACTGCTGTAATTCAACACCACCTCATCTATAGTAACATTGAATACAGCGGGAGAGGCTGTAATGTGAGAAAGGAAAAGCAGAGGAGACTTTATTGTTAATCTGGCCATGCTGAATCCAGCCCACAGTACAAGTGCTGGACAGCCACTTTCTCCTGCAATTTCTGAAATGTTACTGACCCTGATATTTTAAAATGCGCATGATAAAAATTATCATAGACTTTTAACGTTTTTTTAGCCAGTTTAGCTGCGCGACACTCGGACTGGATTACTTTGAGATTGAAATAACTCAAGAACAAGATGAATTGCTGTGAAATTTTGAACACATGTTCCAGGTTCCCAGAGGATGAATCCTAATGAATCTGGTGATCCCCTGATGTTTCCTGTATCACCACCATGCAATTGACGTTTGTGGTTTTCAGTGAAGTGTGTCATTATCCACTCGATGGATTGCCATTTAACTTTGGTGATCCTCTGAGTTCCGATTTGCATTCAGTGATTAGCAAATGTTGGCATGCTAACACAGGAGTTAGTGTTTGCTCAAAGCACTACCACCAGTACAAAACATCTAGCATGTCTCTAACGCCGTCTTTTTACAGGACCAAGAAAGCAAATTAAAGGAATTTTCCAAACTGTTAAACTACATGCCTTTGAACTGTTTGCCTTTAAGGATGCGATGCAACATAATGAACAAACAAAAAATCTGAATGAGTGTATGAATAATTGAGTGAATACTGTAATAATCCACTGTTTTTTTCAGACACTTCTGCGGCTGTTGTCCAGGTGACCACTCTCACCCTGCTGTGTGACGAGGCTCCTGAGCCAATCGTCATGGACCTGACAAGTACGCAGCACTTCTCCTTCTTCTCTCATCACTCTTTTGTTTATTCTTCTCTACCCTGTGCTTTTTTTCTCCCTTAACCCTGGCTAGCTGAGGGTGTGACATGGTGCTGCTGTACCATCGCCTCCAGTACCTTGACACAAATCACTGATTTGCCCTGGAGCAAGGCACTTCTCTCCACCATGCTGCATTTTATGTGCAGAAAGACTGCAGTGGGTGTGTCCACGCTTTAGAAAGGAGAGACAGCTGAATGTTTGCTTAGTGGGCAGTATTGACATCTTCCCCTGGGTGCAGGAGAAAGCGACATGCAGGGGGTTGAGGTGGCTGTAAGTTTATGCGTGTGTGAGAGTGTGTGTCTGCAGAGCACGGTAATCAGATGGCTGCAAAGAGATTATGTCACTCCCTACAGGGGACAAAGTTGAGGAAAGGATCGATTTGTGTGTGTGTGCGTCCACCTGTCGTTGACTTGTGTGTCAGGGCGTGTCTGATAAACGGGACAACGGTATGCTGTGACTGTTCGTCTGTGTGTGTTTCTTGATTTCACTGCATGCAGGACTTTTTCCTCTTTTTTTGAGATTTCCCCTGCCTGGTTCACATACATTATTATGCATACTTTCACATTCACACACAAAAAGGTACAATCACAGACTGCTAATGGGAAAGGTCATCTAGTTGTTAGGCGATACTGACTTTGCACTTTGCAGTATGCTCTGATTCAAACGCAGAGAAAAAGAAAGTATCTAGCAGCCTTTAATGTGCATGTTTCAGTGAGTAATGGGAGATCTGCTGAACTGCACAAAAAGGGAAGAGCGCACTGTTCTCCCACACCAGAGAGATCTAATGCTCTCAGATCTGGTCTCAATCACAGATGATGGAGGAAGAGAAAGGCAGATGGAAAATCAATTGAGTAATCTCAGACTGGACTTGGACTTGAAGTTTAAAAGGGGCACTCCACCGATCATACACACAATGATGAAGGCCTGAGATTTAAAAACAGCATTACAAACTGCAGGTGTGGAGTTTAAAAGATGTAGATATCCAGGTGCATCATGGGAAATGAAGGATTTTTTTTTTTTTTTTTAACTGTATCTCAAAAGTTCCTCACCATTATGGAAGTGCAACACTGAATCACTGTCTCTTTAAAAGAGGCAGGGAGGTTATCTATTGCAGGGATTCACTAAATAATCAGTAATCATCCTCTGGTTATTGTGCATGAATATACGACTATTCAGACTACTAATTTGTTTTAAGAAATACATTAAGCGATGTGTTACTGTCTTAAACCACCAAGAAGTCTGTAGAGGTGAAGTTGAAGTTGGTTATGGTTTCCTAACCAACTGCTCAGAGATCTGTGATGAAAGATTGTGCATTAGCCGCCTGGAGCAAATGCATTCAGAAAAACATAATTGTTGGAAGCAATCTAAATGTTTCTGCCTTACATTACAAACATATTTTCTATTGTACAGTAGAAGTCAGTGAGGGTAATTTTTGAGAGAAAGCTAGGAATATCAATGCCAATATATTCATGGCATATAAACATTCATGGAGATCTTGTCAGTGTTTCTCTGAACCAAGAGAGATCGCGAGAGACACCACCGTCTTTAGGACTACAGTGGCTAACGTGATTCACGGCTTCGCCAATGGGCAGAAATCATTTAACTGAATTGAATTACATCTCCACTTGTTTATGGTGATTACGCAGGGCTACTGTAACACAGTTAATTTGGGATCTGTCTCACTGAATTTGCAACATGAGTTCATTTCCTGGCGCATTAATTCTGACATGTTTCATTAATCAAAACAAACATTTGCAAGGGCGCTGCAGGAGTGACAAATGTGTCGAGCAACAACCACGTGTGTCCCTTCTACATGTGATGGTCTGTCATTTTTGACTTCCTACATCGCAGCGCCTGCCCTTTCTCCCAACAGACAGACAAAAAAACTTCTGTCCAGCACAAGAAATGCTCTTTGACATTCAGAGGCTCTTTAAGAAAGAGCTGATTTTACTGTAAAGTAGTGGATATGCAGCGCTCTTCTTGCATACCTGGACGATCTTGTGTCCGTTCAAATGAAGATTGGGTTTTAATATGGATGAATGTGTGTTGCAGCGCTAAAGAGAAAAGGAGAGATGGCTGAATGCTTGTGTGAGAGAGCAGCCTCTTTAATCATGAACCTACAGAGTAAGCAGCAGCGTAATAATCGCTCCTGCTGGTGTATCATGTTGCAGTCAGATAGCCGAGCCGGCACCAGACTGGATGCGAAATGGACTTTCCATCGGTGGCTGAATGCATTAGAGACCTCATTATACACTATAGGCTGTTACCAATGCAGCACGGTGCTCTAAGTGAGGACAGACATTTACTACTCTGCATGTGTGTGTGTGTGTGTTTGTGTGTGTGTGTGTTAGTGTGATAGAGAGAGAGAAGAAGGGATGGCAAAACACGGGGTCAGCTACATTGCACCATAGCAGGGATGATTGCTCCAACTTATTACTGTGCGCATGACTGGATGTCCCATCAGAGACCTTTCACTTCTGGTTGTTTGGGTGTGTGTCTCAACCTTAACTCCTCAGTTCACAGCTGCTCCGTCGTGGCCCCAGAAGGTGTGAACTGCCTGAGTACATCCAACCGCTGACTCTCTGTCAACACAGGCAGCAACAGGACAGGTGGTGCTCAGAGCGTTTGCCTTGCGGTACACTACAGCACATAGTAGCATATTATTTTTGCAATCTCCATGTAATCATTAACACCTATTTTTACACACTTATGTGATTGAGTGATGGTGCAATTTATTTCATATGAACTACACTAAAATCTAAACTGTAATAGTCATTTTTTTGCAGTTTGGTTCATCATTGCTGAGATCTGAGAACACAGCGACATTGATGAAGTGATGATGATGATTAAGCAGGTAAATAATTCCTCAGATTAGCCACACTTACTTCAATATATGTAAAATTATCACTCAGAATATTTGTTGTAAATCAGTCACAGGCTAACTTAGTTCAACACTGACCTACAGCACCACTGTAATGCCCCCGCAGTTGATCTGTATGCCTCGCTTATCATCATTTTAAATTCATCACTTAATGTTTAGATATCATCTGGTATTTTGCTACCTTTTTCATCAGCACCGCTCCCAGACAGTAACTTCACTTTGAGGTTTGTTCTCACGCTTGATAAATTACAGTTTCTTAGTCATTAGTCATCAGTTGTGCTGAGATCGATGGCCTGAATGTTGATGCGTTGAAACATGAAAAACCTCTTTCAGGCAGAGCTAGCAGCACAGAAAACAACTTTTAATGTGTTTCTGTGTCTCAGTGGACACAACAGAATGACTGCCACAGATGAAGATTCATTGGGGCTGTTCATGCAAAAAACCCATACCCTAAGCACAATACTGTGACTTTATTTGGCTTTAAGTGTACATTAAATGCAAAAATGTACAACATTTTACTGCCAAAGGTGCCATAAACTATTATTATAAACTATTATATGTGTGTAATTTTACTGCACTACTTTTTTGATAAAGTATCCAAACTTGGTCTTATTCTTGAGCCACATTATATTTTTTTAATTCAGTGTCTCAGTTGATAACACACTGCACAATGCTGGGAGGTTTAACACAACATTCTGGTCTGTAATATATGGCGTGTCACTATACTGTACTGTGTGGCCTGCTGCCAGACCGCACTGAATGAAGTAATATCCCTGGCCACAATGTTTCAGCGCTCTGGTGCCCTAAATGTAAGCACTGAGCTTTGTTAAACTTTCATGTTCTCGGAGTCCAGGGATGTTTTGCTGAGCACGCACGCTGCA
The DNA here is from genome assembly GCA_023238725.1 of Scortum barcoo. Lineage (NCBI taxonomy): Eukaryota > Metazoa > Chordata > Actinopteri > Centrarchiformes > Terapontidae > Scortum > Scortum barcoo. The sequence continues at coordinate 17,948,752 of CM041547.1, forward strand.
ACACATTTACTGAGCCACACACACCAAGCAGACGGTCTCTCCATGTCAGCCACTGATCTTTACCCCTGATTTATCATGTGCTGGTGGCCTGATGTAATGTCAGTAATATGTGACCATTTTAAGGGTATTTTGTTTGTGAAATCCATATAATGACAGAAGACATGTGGATTCATTTAAAAGTTCTGGACGCTGGCCTGAATTTCCTCCGTCATCTCTGATGTTGGAGCAGCAGACGATAAAAACCTCCATGTGCGTACAGCAGAGGAGGAAGAGGAGGATGACTGCTCTTTGTCATATCTGAATTTAAGGAGTCAAATCACTCCACTGACAATGACATAAAAACAGATTCATTATCTTGCTGCTGTCATGAGAACGGGTGGAGGAAGTGCTGTATTTAGATAATTTGTTTAAAGGCATATTAAGTAGAAGTGTGGTGGTGTCTTTGTTTGCAGAGACTCTGTCCCCTAAACCTGGATATTCTTATTTTGCTGTGCTTGAGATGTTTCTGGTCGTTAGCCTTTGTCCAGTGCTGTGTAATATTAACTACTTTATATACTGTTGTGTGGTGTAATCTAAAGAATTACATTGTATTCTATAAACTGATCACATATGTTCAGTTTAGAGTAAGCTGCAGTAACTTAAGTGTGAGATAAATTTACTGGAATAAAAAGAAAGTAAACCCAATAAATTAAATAAAATAAATGTCTATTATTCCCATTATGTTACGCTACTTTATTTTTTATGTAACAAGAAAGATAAAACATCTGTTTTTTGGCATGTATTATTAAATGAGTCACAAAGTAAACTAAAATGGTGTAAAAGGCATTTATCAGTTCATTTTATTCCCTAAAATTTTGGGCTTCTCTGGCGGCAGCACAAAATTTGAGCTTCAGTTGTGTGTTGAGTGTGTGGACTTTCCTGCGCATGTGCATCCTTGCGTGCATACTTGGATGATACCATACTGTGTGTGTGTGTGTGTGTGTGTGTGTGTATGTGTGAGAGAACAGGTAGACAGTTCTCCACACTGACCTATTTTCTCAGTCAGACGCTCCCAGGGGAGGCCAGCATCTTTTCTCTTTCCTCTCGACGTCTCCTGAGACGAGAGGAAGCAGAGGAGGAGACGAATCCAAAGGAGGAGAGGAGAGTTATGTACGGCGGTTCATAGAGGGAGATAGGCTGAATGAAATAACGCTGAGGCAGAGACATGCCTCAGATATGTCAGCCACGGATTTATTAGCTCTATGGCATTTTTGATTCAATCTAACAGGCAGTTCAAAGCGTTTCATGTGGTGGTGTAATGCTCCCAAACCACAGGGGGACATGTAGATTCTCAGTAAAAGTGAACTTCAACTTAAGCAGAGCTGGAGCGATATGCCGTTTCTTCAAGGCTTTTACTTAACATGCCTAAATGTGCCACAACTGCATATATTTTTAATCTGGGTGACACCAGTGGGAATCAAAACCCTGCACAGGCACTTCTGAGGGAGCAATGTACTCTACGCTGTGCTTTGTGTGGGTGTTATCTGTAGGTCACTTCCTTCCTTTGCCCAACTGTCTCCTGCCTTAACATATCACTGCTGTCTGTTCTTTATTCACCCCATTCCTCTATCTCTCCTTCATCTCCTCCCCTCTCCTCCTTCCTCCGTTTCTCTCCGTCCATTAGGAAGCACTCAGGACTGATGGTCGGGTTTAAATTGAGATATAAAGTGATTAGGCAGTGGATGCATTTCTGATTGTGATGTGCTTTTACAATGGCCCAGGATGCTCCCCCCTCCCCAACCCCCTCCTTCAGTATGAACCCATTCAACCCCACAGCACAACAAAGACTATTTCACTGTGCAAAGAAGCAGCTCTGATTTTACCATTAACACTAAATAACCAGTATGTCCGAGTTGTACTGGTGTATGAATGCCACCTCTAAGTATGATGTTAACTCCTCTTATTTAGCTGAAAACACAAGTGCACTAAATCCCCTGGGTTAGAAATACATATCTTTAGCATATTGTACACCGCTAAACAAAAAAAACACATGAATACTTTTAGCTGCTGGTGTATTAAACTTAATTAAGAATTACTAACGACTTCCAGGACTGGGGACATGTGTTGGAAAATCTGGAGAGCTGGTCAACCTGAGAGTGAATTTTCAGCAGACCTGGATGTAAACAAAAGCATTTATTGAACTTGGAAGGAGAATAGAGATTAGGAAATACAAGTTTACACAGTGTAGTGCCACCTTAGTTCTGAAAAATGTGTCCTGAGAGAGTCTTTTTATATGGTTGTTTGGGAATATGAGGACAGCTTTGTGCTCAAAATAAGGTTATCATCTTGACACATAAGCACAAACTATGCCTACCCAACCTGAGTAATGTCACTTTGTAGGTCTTTTTAAACCTCAATTTCTATTGTAGAGTCTGAGGCAATGTCCAGCACGCCCTGTACACACGTGGCATCTCCAGGGAGACGGAAACATCCTTATAAGAAAGGATGACCTCACACACGAGCCAAGTCTTAAGAGACAGAGTTGAGTTATTTCTCCAAAAACTTAAGCCTCCATTAACCATAGGGCAGCAACTGAACATAACAGGCCCTTGCAAACCACTGTGTCAAATTACCATTCTCTTTCTCTATCTGTTCTGTCTATTTAAAATGTGAATTCAATAAATATAATTAGAAATTTTTATACATTTTGGGGGTTGAAGATGAGCATTTGTTTTTTAAAGTTTTGTTAAATCTCTTGTCTTTTGCTGGACATATTAACATATATATAACATATTACATCATATCACATACTGAGCTACAAATCTCTCATGTGATATGACTTGTGTGTTAGCCAGCAGCATTGTGATCATACAGTGAGTCATTTTAAAATGCTGTAGCAGATGATGTCATACATGTCATGTTGACAATGAGTGATGCGCTGTATTATTGTTGTTTTGCAGGGGACCTGCACGCTCTGAGGGAGAAGAGCTTCACTTTAAAGGAAGGAGTGACATACAGACTAAAGATAGACTTCAAGGTAAGATGGATGGACGAACCCACAGGGGTATATTAAGGATGGAGAGATTTACTGTGTATTACACTATGGATGGAAGGAACAAACAGATGATCAGGTATTTATTGTAAGTGATAAAGGGATATAAGGGGAAAGAGGGTGTGCTGAGTAAGCCGCCGTCTACTATACAATCAAACCACACCATCAAACAAGGCCATTATCATATTTAATGAGTCTTTTCAGTGCCGTTTCATTTTATAGTGCCAGTAAGGATTCATGCTGGAGAAGCAACTTGTCTTTTAATGTCAGTGAGTTCATTTCTCAAGCTAGACAACTGATGGTTTTTTAGATTTGTTTTAAAATTTGAAAGTCAGTACTTTTAAATGTCTCGATTTGAGCTCTTTTAGTCTGATCAGCTATTGGATGGATTGCCATGAAGTTTCTTACAGACAGGAGGAACAAGGATCACTTTGAGGACCCCCTATCTGTTCTTTTAGTACCACCAGGTCAAATTTTTCATCGGTGCAATACTTTGGTTTAGTATAGGTCCTCATCTGTAGTTTGTTTTAAGCACTGATTAGAAAATGTTTGCATACTAACATGCAAGATATCTTAGCATTTAGCTCAGGTACAGTCTCATAGAGCTGCTGGCATGGTCGTAGACTCTGAGTCTCTACGAAAGATAGAAAAGGGTAAAATTCAGCAGAGTAGTTTGCACAGCAGTAACGAGGGAAGGCTTGGTACCACCCTTACTCCTAGTACTTCATTTTTGCCCAAACCCAAAGTGGTCAACGAGGTGTCAACAGACTGTAAAAGTTACATTCCTCCAACAATGGCCCCAGTATATAAGCACAACTGCTATTTTCTGGTGTGATAGTGAAGAGAAAAGCTCACTACCTTCCCTCTCCATCCACCTCTCTCTCACTCTCTCCATCAATGTCTGTTTTTTTGCTCTTCTGCCTCTCATCAACCAGTTTTTGTCTGTTTCTTGCTTCACCTCTCTGCTCACTTCCTCCCCACTCTCACACCTCCGTCCTCTCTTCCCTCTCCGTTCCTGCTCTGTTACAAACACACCACTCATGTAAACACACAGCAGCTTTTCCCCAAGCTGCACCCTCATGGGGACGATGAAATATTTCTGAAAGGAAATGCAGAACAGATATCCATGAGAGAAGGAGTGGATCCAGAGGCTAGAGAGGATGTTTATGGGAGCTATGATGACATTAAGAATTATTAAATATTTCTTTTTTCTTTGCCCAGTTAGCCACAGCAATAAGAAAAATGCTGCAAAAAATAACAATATTGACCCGAAAATGTAAGCTACATCACAGCCAGCTGTTTTGTAATGGTCAAGGGGTGAGCTGTCCTTGGTTATTGGATTTAGTAGTTGTTTTCAGGAATACCAGATCTGAATACCAGATCATCCGCTGCCTCCTCTAATGGTCCGAGAGTGATTGTGGGAAATGTTCCTGTTCTTGTTCGGACACACAGATCTGGGTGGATGCCCCTCAAACAAAAGAGGATTTGAAAAGAAAGAAAAGAGAGAAGATGAGAATTTTATTTGGCATAATAGAATTGTAAATGTAGGGGCCCTTTGCTCAGATAATACACAGATTTTTGTTGAAATGAAGAGATTGTATGACTATAGAAAGAAACCAGGTCAGTGTAAGTGTGTGTGTGTGTGTGTGTGTGTGTGTGTGTGGGGGGTGGGGGGGGGTAGATAGAGGCAGTACTCCAGGGACTTGGCCCTGAAGGGAGGGAGATGTGCAGAGAATGACCAAACAGCTTAGATAGTGACTCTGCTCTGCTGTGAGGACACCTCCTGGACAAACAGCCTAACAGCAGTCTTTTAATGAAGCTTCACCCAGAACGAAAAAGCTCATTAATCTGTGTGAGTGTTTTGCCTGACATGTTCTTAAAAGACTGGAAATTGCCTGAAAATTAGAAGGTTATTTTGGACTGAATAGATTTTTACCCACAACTGAAAAGCATATTCACATAAAATGTATTTGCATTTATTAAAGGCAAGGCAAGGGAAATTTATTTACATCGCACATTTCAGCAACAAGGCAATTCAGAGTGCTAAAACAGAATAAAATAGAAACCAAAATACAACAGGACAGGTATAAAGTATAAGAATAAAAGTAACAGTGCAGTGTAAGAAATGAATAACTTGATTAAATAAAGTGCAGCAAACAGAAAAATCAGCTGAGAGTTGCAGCAGACCTGCTGTTTGTTCCAGATATATGATGCAAAAAAACTGAACGCTGCTTCTCCATGTTTAGTTTTGACTCTGGGGACAGAAAGCAGACCTGGGAGCTCTGCAGAAGATCAGAAATGTATTTTGGCCCTAAACTGCGCTTTATAAACCAAGAGTAGTATTTTGAAATCGATTCTTTAACAGACATGAAACCAGGGTAAAGATCTCAGAACTGGATCGATGTGATCCACTTTTTTGGTCTTAGTGGGGAATTGAGCATTGATTTTTTTAGGGAGACCTCTGAGGACACTGTTACAGTTGTTGAGTGAGACCTTTAATGCTTGATATATTCTCAAGTTGACAGTAGGCAGACTTTGTAATTGTCTTAATACGACTGTTGAATTCAGATCTGAGTCCAGGTCTTAGCTTTTAATTGTTCCTCCTTGGCTCCAAAAACAACTACCTCAGTTCGGTCTTTGTTTAACAGAAGAAGGTTCTGGCACATCCCGCTGTTGACTTGTGAAATGAATTTACTCAGTGCTTGTATTCGACCATAGTCTCTTGGTGATATAGTTATGTACATATGTGTGTCGTCTGCAAAATGATTAATGACTAATTTTGTTGTTTTTGATCATCTGAGCCAGAGAAAGTATGTAGCTCAAGATTAAAAAGAAGAGGTGCCAGAATGGAGCCCTGGGGAACTCTTTATGTCATTTTAGTCGTCTCAGATGTGTAATTACTTATGGAAACAAAGTAGTCCCTGTCCTTTGAGTAGAATTCAAATCAGTTTAGTAGTGTGCCAGAAAGTCCCACTCAGTTTTCTAGTCGGTCTAATAATATTGTGGTGGTGGGCTGTGTAAGTAAGTGGATGTCTGTAACTGTGTGTTCCTGCAGGTGAACAGAGAAATCGTTGCTGGCTTGAGGTATCACCACGTGACCTACAGAAAAGGAATAAAAGGTAAGTTCAATTCAGCCACTTTACTAACATAAATGAATGTAATTGAATGTAATTTATAGCCTGCGATTTGAGCAAACACAGATGATTAGATATGCAGCTAAGCGTCCATCATGTGTGCTGCTGCAACAGTTACCACACCCAGTTTACATGCAAGTGAGTAGAGAGTTAGCATCTGCATCCTATAGTAGAAAGATTACATTTGACAAGTGAACGTGAATTAAAGTACATATCTACACATACGTACTGTAAAATTAGCTTATAAAATCTGGGCCTGTTATTATCACTGATCAAAATTGATTAAATTCAGTCTGCAAAAACACACAGTTTATTTTATCTGTGTTAAATCCTTTATATCCCTAACATGACTTTCAGCGATATGTTTGCTAAGTGTCCATTGTGCATCTTCCTGCAGTGGACAAGGTGTCGTACATGGTGGGAAGTTACGGTCCAAAGGCAGAGCAGTATGAGTTCCTATGCCCGGCTGATGAGGTACCCAAAGGTCTGATATCACGCGGCCAATACCAGGTCAAGTCCTACTTCATCGACGACGACAAGAATGTGTGCTTGCAATGGGAGTGGAACTTCGACATCAAGAAGGACTGGGATGAATAGAGGGAGAGAGAGGGGATGACGTTACTACTCCCACTGTGGCTCTACTTCTCCTTCTTCTCCTCTTCCTCCTCATTCTTCTCTTCCACCTTTTTCTTCCTTGTCTGTTTAATGCAGGTCTCCTGAAACCCATGAGCGACAGGGACTTTTAGAAAAGAGAATCCCCTCTCTCTGCCTTCTGTTCCTGCATTTATATTCTTTTTTTCCAGATTCTTCTGCATCTATATCCGATCCATTCAGAGTTGCACACATGATGAAGCTTTTGGGATGACAAGTCTCCCTTTCTGCTTCCTTTCAGTTTCCTTTTTCCCCACATTTCCTTCTCATCCTGTCACGTATCCCTGCCTACATAAAACAGCAGTGGAGGGTCTGCAAAACGGGCGATTAAAAGCAGTCAGTTTGAGGCACAAAGGGAAATACAACACACACAACACATAATTACATTCAATATCTGTAAAACAGACTTTTCCAAAGAGAAGAGATGAAATGTGTAAATACAGAGTGCATTTGGATGCCCAGCAGGAATCATGGATTCACACATCAGAACATTTGTTAAAGGGTTTACCAGTAAACCAGAGTTAAGGGGAGGAGACGCAGAGCGGAGGCAAAGATACTGTGTGAGATGAAAGGGAGAGGTGCATGCTTGTGTTTTTAAAAAAACACAAAGGGAAGTAAGTTATTGTATTTTGGCCCGCTGATTTGCCCGCTCACCAGCCATCAGTTGGAGCTGCAGCACAGGCTGTGACACACAGCTCATGGAGGCAATTAAGGTACTTTGAAACCTTTAGTGCCTGATTTCCGCAATTTGCGCCAAAATGCATACTCCTTCTCTTAGTCATAACTCAAATCTGAACGCACTTACATGGTACACATAGTTTTAGATTTAGTGTGACTTATATTTCCTGAGGTGTCATTGTTGTCAATGTCCATCGCGAATAAATGTCCATAACGCCGCTTAGGAAGCGCTGCTTATGAATTTCAGTACGTCCATGAGAATCAACATATGTTTAGGTTTTCTTTAGTCTCAAGCTGATCTCGTGTCAGTTCTCTGTACAGCCATGGGTACACTGCAAACAGGAACTGCCAATAGCTTCTATGGGATATCTGTAATGCTGCCAACTTGCCAAAATGTATAGACAAAAATAGTTGTGGTGGGCTCAAGTTGTAGGCCACTGTACAGCTCTGTTGTACTGTTAATATCACCCAAGGCATTATGGGTACTGTAGTTCCAAAACGTAGAGCACCTAACTAGAAATATGACAAAGAATAATAATAACAGTGACAAAATTGTTTGAGCCCACAGTGTCAGACTCCTGGTTTAGCAGATATAAGGAAAATAAAGGAAAGTGCAATTGGAGTTGATACATTAAGGAGTCAGAAATGTAACTGTACATGTTGGGTATGTCATGTATTTTCTTTATGTATTTCTTAGTTAGAGTTCATAGGGCACTGATTGATTGGTCTGTTGATTGATTAAGTAAAGTATTTCAACAATATTATTTGAAAGGAGACATTTATTTCATATTTTCCTTTCATTATATGAATCATTCCTCATTATGATTTTGTATTTTTAGTAAACAAAAACCTTTGGATATTACATACATGCAGATAAAACTGAGCAAAGGTATACATCATCAATTCTTCTTCAGGAAGTAAAATAATTTTTTTGAATGCGTTGTCAAAATATTGTCTTATCAGACTTGATATCAGACATGGTGTGTTTTAACATTGCAGGTTACTTTCAAAGCACCAACTTTTGAGTCTTTGTGGAGCTTTTTGAAAGAGTTGACTAATTAAAGACTGTAACTGAACTGTGCATATTGTAGAAAGACATGCATGTATGTCCTTTAGGATTTGATACTATTCACTCTGTAAAAAATTAGCCATTTCTAAACCTCTCTCATTCACCAAGGACACAAGACGTGAATAAAAATCTGCTTTGAACATTAATGAAACATTTCAAAAAGGTAGCTGAAAGATGGAGTGCAGTCTGAGAAGTATGTCAAGGGATGAATTATTCCCCTTAGAAAAAAATGAGAAATATCATTATTGTGTTAAGTCTTTGAATATGATATTGTCATTGTTGCTGAACATATTGAACATTGAAATACCATTTGAAATTGTTGTGATCTAAAACTGTAAATGTTGGCTTGTTGGTTGTTGCATGGTTTAGCAAGATTCTCTCTTCCTTTTTTACGACTTTATTGTAAAGTTTAATGTGATTTTAAAAAGAAGATACCGACGCAATATCCAGATGTCAACGGTTGCCATATACTGCAGATACAGTATTTACAGGGATATTTTAAGAGGCACAGATAGCTGGAAACATTTGTCTGTGTCTAATGCCCCAGCCTGCAACAATCAAGTGCTGCATCCTCAAATATTGGTGTCAAATCTAGTATCCTGTATCTTTTAATAAAGGCAATTCAAACAACCAGTAAGATGTCTCTTTTTAAATAACTTGCCCTTCATGTACGCAAAGCAATTTGGAAATATGCTTATTCACTCTCTTGTTGCCATTTAGATGAGAAGACTGATACCACTCTTATGTTTATAGAGTAGAGATGTAGCTACAACTGGGAGAAAGTGTGTTTAAAAAAGAAAAATAGTTTTAATAATAATTTGCATCTTTATTTCACTCGCTTCCAAAACAAATGCACATGCTAGCCGGATCAAGATATTTACGGCTTGAGTTGGTGTTGAAGCTACTGTTTTTGTACTGTTTTGTACTGTCAAATCAAGCTGGACTTAAATACAAAATGGGCCACATGGCTGTGAATTCGCTGTTTGAAGTAACAGAATATAAATTACAGTTCAGCCTTTGTCCACTGATGATACAAAACAAAGTCTAACATGCAATATTTTTTTTTATGAACAGATGTTTTATTATATCAGTTTAAAATATGAACACATAATGATATATTGAACTACACTGTACAAGTATAATTAAGATGTTATACACAGAAATGGTGAGTATTTCAACATGCCTCCTGACATTTTTTATGAGCTGGCAATCAAGAAATTTACATGTAACTCAGTGGGGTGGTTGTGTGAATCCTTCACCAACAGATAAAGGAAACGATGAAATTTCCTTCTACAGAAATAAAAGTTCCATAACACTCTTTTGTCATTGTCTAAAATACTGTGATGGTGCATCTGTGACCAGCAAAATTACTCCTTATTCTTCAGTCTGAAACAGCACAAAAGGTATGATCATCATTTCATCAGAGTTACATAACACACATATTCTGAGTCTGTTTTCAAGGTAAGGGAGTTTGTTAAAACTGGAATATTTCTAGGTGCTACAAAGGTTAAGATTAAGCAAAATTGTTTAAAAAAAAGACAAAATATCTGTCACTATACTTCAAAATAACAAGAAAAAACAACGAAAGCAAATGTCTGTTTTGGAGGGACAATTTTTAGGGAGCTGTCAGAAGCTGACATAAAGCTGAATTCAAACCCAGTCTTCCCATTAAGCACATCAATATGTGTCTATTGGCTCCTCTTGAAAGTGGTATCAAGTCACTTTTTAATCTCCCAACCTATAGTGGCAATCCAGAACAGTTAATACCACTGATAAAACTTTTCTTTGTCATTTTAAGATTGTCCTTTGATGACGTTCAGTCACTTGTAGCTCATGAAGAGTAGCTGAAAACGCAATAACATTTGAGGATAACATTTGGGGGTGCAGGTAACCCAAAGTGCCCACTGAATCAGTGGAAAATCACTGAGATTATGAATCTCAAGGGCAGCAGCTGTGACCGCTCTGCTGTCACATGTCTGCTTGTCCTCTGATAAAGCTCATCTGTTTGTCAGTGTTTCCATCTGTCCTATTCCTCTGTGAACCAGTCCTCGTTGCTGGGCGTGGTCAATGCGGTGGTTGTGTTGTTGCTGCTGAGCGCCTGCTCCAGCAGGGCTCGCTGGGCTGTAGCCGGCAGGTAGAGGAAGGCGTAGAGCAGGGCCAGCAGCAGCAGAGCCAGCAGCAGAGGGACGCCCCAGTCTGACGTCATTATTGGCTCCTCACAGCGAGCCTGCAGAAAGGACTTGTTCTGCATGGTGTCCAGACAGATCACAAAAGTAAGAAAATACAGAAATACATGCAAAGTTCAGAAGAGCTTTTCTTTTTGGAATGATATGTCCACAGTTTCTAATGTGACACTTTCAATGATCGATCTCTCCTAAAATGGGAGAAAAACTGTGTCCAGACAGCCTGTATACTCGCACCTGTGGAGAAAACAGACCACACCAGTTGGAGCAGAGACCTAAGTTGAAGCTGGTGTTGTTAGGCAAGTTTTATCCAACTGGTTCTAGTCCTGAACCAAGATTTTAAACTCCTCAAAAGATCCAAAGAGTACAAAGATTAAAATCCAAGATGGAGAGAGCCACCTAGGACAACCTGAAGTCAGTTAAATCCAGATGAATACAACGTCCTGGTGGGTTACAACCACTGAGCCCAAAACAAAAGATAAAAAGTCCTTTCCCCAGATCTCACAAGCAGGTCATCTTACATCTGAAAAAAATCGCTTTTCATGGTTGATATTCAATAATTAAGAGAGCAAATAAATATCTAGTTTTAGATCAAGGAAAGATAATAGATCCTCGTTATCGAATGGGATCATCATGAATGTCTGTCAGCTAAGCCTCTCTCCTGTTTGTTTCCTCTGTCATCTGACTGAAGCATTTGTGATGCCACGTGCATCTGTTTGTGTGTGTGTGTGAGAGAAAAACACTTTCTTGTCACAGTGCACGCCCAGGTAAACATGCAAATCTGCCATTCAGTGAAATGTTATGCAACGATAACCCAACAATAGAAACATCTGAATCCCATTCTGTAGTAACACCTGTCTCATTTATACACACGGACACACGGTGGGAAGCAGATTGGGTTATGAAATGCCAATTATATAATGATTCTTGATCTTCTTAACTGAAAACACATTCATACCTGGCTGTGTTCAGGGATTACACACTGGAAGAGCCTGCACTTTATTCAACCAATGCGTTTCAGCACAGTATGTTCCAAATAATCAGCACTTTGCTCATAGCTTTAAAGGAGTGATGGAAATAGAGGAGAAATTGTAACATGCTGAAAATATGGATTCACAGCCCAGAAGATTAGTTTCATTGTGGTTTGAGAAGATTATTTTTTTGCCCTGACTCTGAACCAATTGATTCTGATCAGCTAATCACTATCAGTGCAAAGTTAAAAATAAGATGCATACTATTAATGATTCTATTGTTCATTCAGAGTAAGAAATAAATAAATAACTTTACAAATTCTTCTATAAAATAATATATCAATAAATAAGCCATGAGCAATAAGAAAACGTGGTTTTAAACCTAGGTCTTACAAAAATTAAGCTTTGGTTTTTGTTTTGTTTATAAAGGTGTGTAGGACTCAACTGACAGCTGCAGAAATAAAAAACTATGTGAGTGAATTGGTTAGCTTAAACATGTAGAAACCAAACAGAGATTGAGGAATGTTTTTTGTAATTAAGGAAGTATGTGTGTTTGTTTGCACAGTCATGTTTACAGATGTTGTGGGGACATATACTTCCATTGTGACACGGTGGGGACTTGTCCCATTTGAGATATCACTGTATTTTACCCTGACTTGGTTTAACGTTAGGGTATGGTTAGTTAAAGCAGAAGTGGGTAACTTATTTAAAAATGACTTTTAGCCATATTTATATTCATATTTACTAAAACTTACTAATCTGTGATAAAAATCACAGATCTGTGATAAAAATCACAGATTAGGCTCCTCTGGCTCCACCTGCTAAGGCCGTCTGACAAGAATCCACTGCACTTGGGTCAAAACCAACCAATCAGAACAGAGGATCTGACGGAGCTTCAGATGCTGCTTCAGATGCTGCTCCTGCACAAGCTTCGCTCCACTGTGCATGTGCTCCAGAGCGGACCAACGGTGGATAGACAAAAACAACAGAATAAACAAGCAACAAGAAAACAACAATTTACACAAAAAAAAGAAAACCAAGAAGAAACGCGTATTAAAAAGAGAGAATTAAATCAACTAATGCAACAGGGAGGGGCTTTGGAGGTGAGCTGGTGTGTACCATGCTATATTTATGCATTCATTTATACTCACAAGCCAAGTACCTACAGCTCTCTGACTCTGGCTGTGGGAGCATCACAGGTGGGAACTTGGCGATCTAAATTTAGATCTTTGCTCATTGTCTCAGTCCCCCAAATGTCCCTGCTCCGGGGTCACCACGGCACCACTCCGATGGTCCAGGAGCTGTTGGAGCAGGACTTCATCATAATTTACTGGTTGAACATGAGCCTCCAGCCTGCCACATCCTGTGTATAACAATAATTTACACAGTAAGAAAGCACTGCTTGCCTGCAGTACCAATATAAAAACAAAAAAACACAACAGCATTTCATTATCTCAAATACCATGTGCTCACAATACTGGATGGAGCGAGTCTTCAGAGCCAGTGACCCCTGACAGATAAAAGTGTCGAGGTGAGGTGGAGGTGAGGGATTATGCAATTATACCGACAGAGCAGAAACAGATGAAACAAATGCAATAGACATAATCCCCTGTGTCAAGATGATAGACTCCTACATTTCAGGTCCCAGGTTCCATTCATAATGTGGCCGTTAAAAATTGATTTTAGCAAACTGTTCAGGGGAGGAGATGAAATTACAGTAATCTGCTTTATTGAATATGATATTGAGCTAAAATAAACACATTCACAGATACAGTCAGTGGGTCTTTCTCACAGCGCACACTGTGGCTTGTCAGAGCAGGAAAGCTGCTGGTGAAACTGATAACAGTGAGTCAGCATGATATCAGAGCCCTGCAACTGCATGGGATATCTAAAAAAACACCTGTGCCTTCACTACAATAACATGTCAAAAACATCTGCTGTGATGGAAGGTCCGTTTAGTCTCCACTTCACCAAACCTGCGTATCTTTGGGCTATGGGAGAAAACCATCTATAGCAACACCTACCCTGAGAGTCCCTGATGGGTCATGAGTTAGTCACAAAGAGGAGAATATATATTAAAGTTACAAATCTTTATCACATATTCTTGTTTTTGTGAATTATTGAGTACATTTACCAGTTCTGACCTCTGAATATTATCTCAGTGGAACAATCTAAGAATGAAAAATCACTCAAAACACATGGAAACCAAATTTTCCCCTGGGATAAATAAAGTATTTTGATTTGGAGTCTGATTCTGGACAAATGCGACATGTTAACATGTGGTGAAAAAGTGATAACTTCCAGAGGAAACTCGCTGGAAACTCGATGACAGAGCTAAGCATATATTTAGTTTAGCTCTGCTATCTGTTACCAAGAAGCAGGTTTCAAGGTTCAAAGTTCAGCTTTATTGTTGTTATGTAATACAGGATTGCACAATGAAGCAGCACATGAGCAACACACACACACACACACACACACAGAAAATATATAAACAAATATTCAGATGTTTAAATGGCAATAGAATAGAACAACAAATAAACAACTAAATTATATTTTTCAGGTAGTTACAGTTTCATAGATACACACACAGACGCACAGAAACGTATGTACTATATAAAAATAACACATACGTTCATTCATTCAAAATATATAACCATGTCTGATGTTAATAAAGTGCTGTTGTTGGTTTTATTCACTAAAGTTAATATAACTCAGTATCTCAGTATCCTGTTTCTTTAAACCAACCTCAGGTAGCATTCAAAGCCCTGATGTTACACGGAGTATTACAGTAGGTGGCACTGTGCACCTCTCACATTGATTCATCATATGCTATAACAAACAAAGGAGAAAAAACAGAACATGGGTGTGTTATAAGAACTGCATACTTATATTTAGAGCAACTGTAATATTTAGTCATTATGATAAATGGTTTAATCATGTATTATCTAAATGAGTCAGTAGTTTAATAAAGAAGGACTACAGTTCAACTGCTCAGAGTGTCTCATCTGGTTTATACATTATTATCAACAAATGTTATACACTCTCAGCCCATATCAGTGTTTCCTCCTGACCCAGTTCAGTCTTGATAAGGCAGAGCTTGATTTTTTTTTAACAGAGGTATGAACTCCAGACTTAAAGGCTTTACTTCAGTTTAACTTGCTTTCTGTCACATTTTATTTGCGTAATTTTATTAGTAATTTTGACGGTTTGGCCCTTACAACAAAACTAATTTCTAACAAATAAAGTATTTCTTGCAAAAGTAAAAGAATGACATAGATGAGAATTTCTCCTCCTGTTACATCCAGAAACTTGTCGCCATTTATTTTGGTCCTTTAATTTTACACAAGTTGTGGAAAGATGTTGATAATTTCATAGTTGACAACATTTTGCCATGGATCATAGAATTGTCATATTTGGTTGCTGTAATTACAGCAAAAAAGATGCTCTACATCCACAAATATAATTTACAAACATAGAACCTCAGTTCTTTGTATTTATGAAGGAAATGGAACAAAACATGTCAATGGTTTCTTCCTCACAAAAAAAAGTTCTCAAAGCAATGCTTGTATGCAGTATCTTTTCACATGAACTTATTGTCATACTCTTCCCCTTTATTATTTCTCCATAATTATTTTTTCATAATTTTTTTTGACATTAGATATCATTTTGTTTTGTGGGAACTATTCAATTCAGTTTTTTTTAAACAAAAAGATACAGTTTTCATACAAAATCTGTAAAATAATAAGGAGCAACGTACAAGCCACTCTCTGTGAGTCCTTTTACAATTCAAATAAAATGTACTTCCTTTAAAATACTGAAAGTCTTTGTAGCTTTTTTGTTCTTCGCATATTCAATTGAGGTGCTATACTGTTAGAGTTCAAACAGCAAAATGATGAAAGCAGTGTTTGCAGCCAGACCACTTTGATCTGTGGATGTGGAATTCAAATAGATGATGAGAAGCTGAATTATGTATCATCAAATACATGAATCTGCTTGTTACTACCCTCTTTGTATTTATAAAGTTTTGCACATCCTTTACCTGATTTGCTAAAAAACACAATTATAGCTGAAATATTTGCATAACTTCTTTCACAATTTAATGTAAAATCATGATAAATATACTTCTTTCACTTTATCATTATTATAATATTAATTTGGAATACAACAAGCTTTTTTTCTCCCACTGTTTTTTAACTTAATCACCCAGTGACGGAGGACCAAGGAGGTGTAACACAGTCCAAAACATTTCTAATGTTTTTACTGTTTATTCAGAATATCTCCAATAAAAATGTGTTTAGGGCGAATAATGTGCCTTTATGTTGCATTAAAAAAATTTAAAGTACCAGTGAGAACCGCACTAAGAATAATAGTGTACTATTTATGTGTGATTGGTATCTTTAATGCCTTTTTAATAATAATGACTGTGCTAAACCAGTCTTCTTGTTCCACATCCGGCTCACCTCCGTCTCCATGGAAACACCGGTGACGAGCACTACAGCCGGACTCCTCTCCATGACAACACTTGTGGGTTTGTTTACTTCTGAGTTTGCTCGTGGACACACGCTAATTATCGCGCGTGTGTCTAAACAAAATGTGTATCACACGTTAGTTTTGGTAGTTAAACAGACAGTCGCAGTATTATGATGTCATGGCTGGGCGTCTCTTGGTGTTAGCATACAGTAGCTAGCTAGTATGCTAACCAGTGAATGTGCTTGTTATAAACTCAAAATTTGTCTTCTCGACTTGTTAGCGATACCACTGCAGGGCATGTGTGCCTTAATTTAAAATGGCTGAACTGACTTATGTATTGGAGAAAGTCAAACTAGCTCATGCGGAGAGGCTGCTACAGCTACACGTAGCTCTCATGTGAGAGCAGTGCTAAACATGATCATGTCTTCATTCACTTGTTTTCATGCTGCTGAGGCTGCTTTAGAACTTGATGAACAGCATGATCCAAGTGGGGGAGACTAATTTACTCAAGTGCAAATTTAGATACTTGGACTTTATTTTAATTTTTATGTTTTATGTTTTTCCATACTTTCACTCCACAGTTCAGGGGGAAAAGTGGTAGTTTTTACTCCAGTAACAGCTACGTTTGCTTGCCTTGTTACTATGCATTTGACTAGCAAAACATATGATTAGTGTTTTAAAATATGACACATTGCAGCAGATTGAAGTATATAAAGTATAAAGTGCAAATAAGACAGCCACAAAATAAGGTGCATCAGTAAAAGTAAAGCAGTAATATAACATGAAAAAGGATATTTGCCAAAACCAATACTTTCACTCTTGTTACTGGATGTACATTTTACTATAATAATACTTTTGATGCTATTTTTGTGCTTTCATATCATGGTATTTATAATACCACTACTACTACTACTACTACTATAGCTGTTTCAGGTGTGAACGATGACCACAGAGCCTGCAAGCCTGGAGAGCCTGCGTGTGCTGTACCAGAGCAATGACTTTATCGTGGTGGACAAGCACTGGGACATCCGCATTGACAGCAAAATGTGGTACGAGAAACACACCGTGCAGGCACAGCTTCGGCACCACTTCCCTCAGCTGGCAGACCCGAGCACCTACTATGGATTCAGGTCAGAATTACACTACTAACTACATCCGCTTCTATACAACATGCCCATGAAGAATCTCACCATCTTTCTCTCTCCCACAACAGGTTCTGTCATCAGTTGGATTTCTCCACCAGTGGGGCTCTTTGTGTCGCCCTCAATAAGGCTGCTGCCGGCCGGGCATACCGCTGCTTCAAAGACCGCACAGTCACCAAGGCCTACCTGGCTCTGGTATGGAACACAGACACAGTGACACACATGCACATAACAGTTATTACCATACACCTGTCTGTATGTGGCACTGCGTGATGAATATTTCTTTTACTTTTGTGTGTATTTAAAAAGATTTGTAAGGAAATAAAAATGCCGCTTCTCAGGTTCGAGGCTGGGTGGAGAAAGAGAGACAAACGTTGGACTTCTCCATCGGCAAGAATTCTTCAGAGGGAAAGACACACATGATGTGTATCGAAGGAACAGAGGGTGCATGAACATGGCTGTGCAACAGAAAGATAACACTATTATTTATATTTATATAAAAATACTATTTATATTTTTATTTTTTTGCTGATCCTCCCCATCCTTTTCTCATCAGGTTGTGAGAACCCCAAGCTCTGTCAAACCGAGCTGACGGTGTTGGAGTACGGGTTGTATGATGGAGATTCTGTCACCAAGGTGCTGTTGCAGCCACTCACCGGTAACAACACTTAATTGCTGTTTTTTCATATAATATTTAATATTTGTATAGTGTATTTTATATCTATATAGTCTTTAGTCTATCTATATAGTCTTTTAATCTTGCCTGGCCTTTTGATTATGATTGTCAGTGTTGGATAAAGCGCAGGTCAGTTTAAGCTGCTTCATCACACATTTCATGCCAAATAAACCAAAATGAAAGTAGATTGAGATGAATGTGAAAGATGAATAATCAATCATTGATCAATTAACCATATTATTATCTTTCTAATGCAAAGAACTTGTAAATAGTTACACCAATGTAGCATCTTTGTCTCATACTAACTAGAATATTATAAAGATGTATTAATTTTGACCGAGAAGTGTTTCATATATTTCATGAAAATGCTGCACAGCCCTGATGAGATTCTCTCCCTGCCCCTCCTCCAGGTCGAACCCACCAGTTGAGGGTCCACTGCAGTGCCATAGGCCACCCCATTGTTGGCGACATCACCTACAGCTCGGGAGCAGATGATGCCCCCTACCGCATGATGCTGCACGCCCACCTCCTCCACATTCCCCTGGAACCTCAGCCCCTGCTCGTATCTGCTGAAGACCCCTTTCTACCCACAACAGATCCCAAGTGGCTCCCACAGCGCTCACTGCGGACACTGACGGCCACCATAGAGGCGCTGCTGGAGAAAAGGTTGGAGGAGGACAGAAGGCTCAAAGAGGAGGCAAGTGAGAGAGCCAGGAAGAAGGAGGAGAGGAGGAAAGGAAGGGAGCAGAGGACTGAGGAGGAGAGCGAGGAGCAGAGGAGGCAGTGTCAGGAGTGGCTGAGTGAATGGGCTGGAGACTGATGGAAGTTTTTCTATTGTTATTTATTTTAATTTATTTTAGCTGCTTACTCATAAAAGACTCATGTTGAGCATGCCTAATCCGTCTCATTGACTATCTGCACTGCGTTTAAATGACATCCAAGCAAGTGAACCAGGACCTTAATTCCCTTACAAACCAGCTGCAAACATTACTTTTTTCTTTTACAGTGGTCCTGAGCAGTTTTACTGCAGCAGCTGAGAAATAAGTGCCTTGCTTGATTCCATTGATGAGTGAGGGGCTGGATTGATGCCATTAATTTTTCTAATGAATCCTTAAAAGTGATGGTCTATGCTAAATTATGGTCGATGGCTTAACCCAGGTAAAGGAGCCTAGACTGGGGGAGTTAATCCAAGTTTTCCATGTGTTGTTAGATCACTGCAAGGCTGTAACATTCATTGAACCCCATGTAAAAGCATATAGCTTACTGCATTTCTTTGTATTTTCACATACAGATTCTATAAAAGATTCTATAAGATTCAACATCTTTCCCAGTTTTTTTCATTGTGGTTATTGTTTTACAGTTTTTAACCACAGTATTTAATGTATATAAACTTTTATGTCGACTAATCGGGCAAGCTAAATAAATGAATGACCAAGGACTCAGGCTCTTTTCTAAATCATTACTTTTGGAGCCAATTGTTTTTAGACGAGCATAATGTTGAATGTAGATCAATTTCCTGGCAAAGATGACACTACAAGAGACGGGAACACTAAACAAATCTACTATAAGTTTATTAAAAAGATACCAATCAGGGTAAGGATGCAGGAACATCTCCAGGGCACAGAACATGGTTTGGAGTACAATAACATCAGTTATGATAAAATGGAAAGAGTATGACAGCTGTTAATTTGCCTCGAGCTGCATGTCCTCAAGAGCTGACATTCATGTTCATGCAGTGGTAAGTTAGCTTTAAATCTTCCACACAAGACAACACATTCAAAATGTAACTTGCCTTGGTGTTTTACGCCTGATTGCGTCATGTACAACATTAAATAGACCCGGATTTGTAAATCTTGAAATGTTCTTGGCAAGATTTCCATTCAGCAACCACATGAGATAAGACAAGATAAGACACATACACAGCTCCTGCTGCCAGTTGCTGCACACGAGACAACACATAACACCACACCACATGTTCTGTTGCTGCCCTCTGAGAAAACCAGCATGGTGGTGTAGTTACAACCTTCTCTCAATCATGAACTGCCCACAGTTGATGTTTGTTAGCCTATCACAAATGCATCTTTCAGATGCCCTTATATCAATGTCTCTTAGATTATAAAGTCCAAAACGATGCAATGAACATGTTGATTGATAATGGAGTTGCTGTTGCATGTACCTGTTTAGGAACAGTGACTATATATATATGTTCAAAAGAAAACTAATAATAGAGGTGCCAGGGGCTACTTTTTGTCCAAGAGCACGATCTACAATTTTTGTGGAGGGCCATAAATAAAGGTCTTTTTTCTTACTGACTGTCATTTTCCTGCACTGCTTAAAGCAAAATCATGGAAGTAGTTGTGCCCACTGTGATATTCAGTGTATAAATGAACCAAAACAAAAGTAGAATAAAAAAAGAAGAACCTGTGCAAACAGGTCTGTCTACAAAACTTCATTTCATCCAACTGTTCCTGCAGTATTGCAAATATTCATGAAATGTAAATTAATGAGAAATTGAAAATATTTTGAATGCTAAACTGATGTACTTTGTTTAATCCGAAAAGAAATTGGGTTAAACTGATGGAGGAGTAACGTGATAAAACTACATTACCCACAATGCCCGGGCTCGGTAGAAACGCGTCTGCAGTCAGCCACAAGGAAGCGCGGTGTTGTAAATAGACAGCTGCAGTGTGAAGGCGTAACAGCTGTTTGGTTTTGTAAATGAGACTTTAAACAGTTGAATATTGGGTTTATTTTAGTGAAGGAAAAAGGTGGAAGCATAAGGAACATTAATACCTCCAAAATGAGCTCCGCGGTTTTCTCCTACGAGAGTTTGGTTCATGCTGTATCAGGAGCAGTGGTAAGTTAGCTTTACTTACACTGTTCCCCTCTGTAACTGACTGTATAATGACTGTATATTGTGTGTGTTCATGTGCTTTTAATCTTTCAAACAAGACTTCATTCAAAATTAAACCTGTCCTGGTGTTTTAGACCCGATGGTGTACCGTGCACCACATTATTAAATAGACCAATAAATCTTGAAATGTTTTGAGCAACCTTTCTATTCGGTAATAGCTGACACTACATATAACCTGCTAAAGTTGCCGAATTGATTACTGTTTTATAGTCATTCAGATAATGTAGTATCTTTGGCTCTAGTTTGTGTTTTGTGCTATACGTGCGTATGTCCCTTTGAATTATAAGATTTTTAAATGGCGTTTGGTGTGAGATTTTTTTCCATTTGGAACAAAAAAGCTTTGAATGTGCTAACTGAGTCTTTTCACTGTTTTAGGGAAGTGTGACTGCCATGACAGTATTCTTCCCTCTTGATACTGCCAGACTGAGGCTCCAGGGTAGGAAATGGTAGTGATGCACTCCTATTTACAGTATAATAATGCATTTGTTCATTTTATTCAAATGAAGTTGTATTTTGTTTGTGTTCAGTGGATGAAAATAGGAAGGCCAAATCGACTCCAGCCATTCCTGGCAGAAATAGTCAAAGAGGAAGGATTGTGAGTGAAAACACACACAAACACTCACGCATCACATGCTCCTCTCACAGGCCCTGCTCAATTGAAAAAGGTGCAAAGAAAAGGTGTGTCCACTACAGTGTTTCTGTAGATGTACTAAGACGTGTCCCTCTGCTTGCTGTCACCCCCACCCTGCAGATTAGCTCCATACAGAGGTTGGTTCCCAGTCATCTGCAGCCTCTGCTGCTCCAACTTTGTCTACTTCTACTGCTTCCACAGCATCAAGGCAAGCTGGCTGAAGGGAAATCAGTCAACACCCAGCACTGACTTAATCATAGGCATCGCTGCAGGTAAGAGGGTCCAGATCTAAAAGTCATGTTTTAGTGACTCAGGATGAGCAAGTCCAATTTGAATTCAGCGTGTAAACAGTGTGATATTAACCACAGTCAGCGTGCTTTGCTGTTGTCTTGCCTCTAGGTGTTGTAAACGTACTGGTCACCACTCCTTTGTGGGTGGTCAACACCAGGCTGAAGCTTCAAGGCTCCAAGTTTCGCAATGCAGACATACGGCCTACCAACTACTCTGGCATTCTGGGTAAATGGTCATTGTCTGATCATGGTTCTTTGTTCTTTTTAGTCATTCAGAGTTAGCATCTAATCACCACATACATTGAGAAACACTTAGTGCCATACTCAAATGCTATTTTTCTTCAATTATGAGTGGTTTGGTCTTTTATTTTTGCAGATGCATTCATGCAGATCGTCCACGATGAGGGTGTGGGAGCACTGTGGAACGGGACCTTCCCGTCACTGCTGCTGGTGCTGAACCCAGCTATCCAGTTCATGATTTATGAAGGCTTGAAGAGGCAGCTGAGGAGAGGAGTTCCCAGGGAGGTAAGTGAGAAATGGAGAGAGGGATTAGGAATGGGCAGACATCTGAAGGAAAGGACAGATGCGCTGAAATTAGAGCGGTATTTTAGAGGGAAAGTACTCATGCAAGGACAATTCTGGGGAGTGAAGTTGGATATTTCAAAATTACATTATGTTCTCATTATTCATTGCTTTTTTTGAGATTTTGACCTTTTTTCTGATCAAATAAATGCATTGTCATTATAGCCATTTCCAGTGTCAGTTAGTTTGAGTTTTTTTTTTTTAAGATATGTTTATATTTTTTTTTATATTAAAAAAAAAATTACTTTCATGATGCACTTTTACATTTTTGGCAGTAATCCCTGACGTTACATAAAAACTGCTGGATGGAAACCCAAACTTGGGTTGATCTGTGGAATGATATGAGGACTGGGAGCTTACTAAATAGCAAAATATATTTGTTATTATGGTAACTTAAGAGTTGGAAAATTGAAATTTTACAGGTGAAAGAAAATGTTAGAATTAAAAATGACAATAACAGTATCTATTATATGAGCGCAACACTTGAAATTTAACATAAATACCAACGATATAACTTTATAAGACCAACATTTATTGAATTAAAATAATCGAAAAGAAATTCTGTCCCGATTCATTAATACACTGTAAATGACTGCATTCACTGAGGAGATGAGCCCAGGTTACTTCATATAAAATGTAGAAAAGTAACATTCATTTTATTTCTACATACACTGAAGTAATTGAAAACCCATAAGATTGGTTTATACTTAATAATAGTATAGTAATATTACAGTTAAATGGAAGTGTTACATCATGGTTATAAAATCCATAAAACTGCACATTATGTGCTTGTCATTAACTAATGGAGATGTAAAGGAGGGAATTACTTCAGGTCATCCCATCATCTGGATGAGTAGACAGTGGATATGCAAAGACTTAGTAATTCTGTTCACATGATTTTGGTGTGGCTGACACAGAATTTGTCTAAGCATGTGTGCATTTTGACATTTTTCATGAACAGTCATGGATAAACGTATTCGTTAAAGACAATCTGATGGTCACGATAAAGGAAGGGAGAGTCTTAATCAGTTAGTGTTGACATTTGAATCCTGTAAACTGTCCAGAAAATGATACAGCTCAGATTGTTAAACAGCAACTGCTTCAGTAATGATGTGAAATTACCCAAAAATGCTTTATTTGTTAAATTATCTTTCTTTCTCCCCAAGCTGTCATCTGCTGAGGTCTTCATCATCGGGGCTGTTGCCAAAGCTGTTGCCACCACTGTTACGTACCCACTGCAGACAATACAGTCCATTCTCAGGGTAAGTTTGTGTATACAGTAAGTCCGTGTATGTGAATCTTTGTTAGATAGATAAATAGCGATATGGGATTGGTTAATGTTTTGATTTTGTAAATGTAATTTTATTTAATTAAAACCCTCTTCTAAAGTCCTTGGCATTCAAATAATTGAAAAGATGCAGATATACTCATTTTAACTTATTGTTTACTACCTGTTTACATCTCTGTCACCTGTTAAGATTTCTGTTTATATATATTTATTACTACAGTTTATAGCTGCATACATCACAGTATGTATACATGCTTAACCATCAGTGCGTAGTGTAGTGCCTCTCCCTTATATTCATAATAATGCATCATTGCCAATGACTTCTACCTATAATTACTGTGCACATGAAAATGAAATATTGTGAATCTAGAATCTTGGGAAAAAAATCTACAAAATGAAACATTTAAGAGCACGTTGTCTTTATTTTGTTATTTGTTTTTGTAATTAACTACAGTTTGGTCAGTTCAACGAGTCCACAGACAAGTCAAAACTACTGTCCAGTCTGAGGACTATCAAGTGTCTACTGGTCAATAGAGCAAGGTGGGTGCTCACACGCACATGCACACACACAGATTACTTATTAATATTTTCAAATAAGGTTCCAATTAATTTGTCTAGTTTACTAGCTCCATTTAAATTCCTTTTACAATACATAATGTAATAATGAAGCATATATTTGACTTTGAGCACTTGCAGTTAACTTTGACTGAGTCCAGACTGGCAGCTCAAATCTAGTTTTGGTATATCCATGTTAGAATCAGTTCACTTTTAGGGGATGATAACAAACCAATTTAGTGAATTTGAACCATCCATAGGGGGCAAAATCTCTATTTGGCAGTTGTTTATGTAATTTACAATGACATATGGCCTACAGTAACTTGGCTTGCTAGCATGATTTATTAGTGTGAAGTACTAGAGAACACATCACCATCATCTGGCTCACAACTTGTTCTTTTGGTCGTTATTTGAAAAACTGGACCACAAATCAGCAAATGTCAATATTGTATGCCCACATTGTTACTGAGGAAACAAGGAGGGATGCCATCCTGAACACACAAATCTGGCCTGATCACTTTCAAATAATTGGGCAGTCTTAGTAAATAACTTAAATAACTTATTTGAGAAACAAAATCAGATTTTCCTGTAGTCTGAACAAATGGCCTCGTGCAAGATAATCTAAATCTCATACTTTTTCTGTGAGGTCTGCTCAGACGAGTGTTCCAAAATTGCTCATTTCAACTCACTGAATACCACCTGCTCAGGAGTATGAAGTCATAAATAAAGGTCTTTTTTCTTACTGACTGTCATTTTCCTGCACTGCTTAAAGCAAAATCATGGAAGTAGTTGTGCCCACTGTGATATTCAGTGTATAAATGAACCAAAACAAAAGTAGAATAATATTAGTCGACTTTCTGTCGACTAATATGAGAGAAATGAGACAAACATGAAATAAGAAAATATTACAGCTTACTGCAGGTGGTGTTACACACCTTCAAACTTTGAAGAACATCTGTTGAAATGTAACAGATGCTGTGTTGAAATATGTCACTAAAATAAATTAATCTTATTTTTTTCAATGTGCAGGACAGTACATGAAATACTATCTGCATTAATAAATGTTAACAAGACTTCCTCTCTCTCACATGTTCACATTTACCATAAGTGCTATGTTTGAACCCCTTTTACAGGAAGTATGGCGTGTTGGGTCTGTTTAAAGGCCTGGAGGCAAAGCTGCTGCAGACTGTGCTGACTGCTGCCCTCATGTTCCTTCTCTATGAGAAGATTGCTAGCTGCACCTTCAGAGTCATGGGACTGAGCAATGCCCACTACAAGAAACGCTAACTAGCAAGACATTTCATAACTGTGAATGCTCGACCACATTAAGGCACTGACTCACTCACTGCTTTCAGACCCCGTGATTGGGACTTCAACTTCCTGTAAATCTGACTTCTTCTTCAATCTTCGATCTTCACTGGTGTTTTCATCCTGCACATAATCCAACAAGTAAAACATCACACACTTCAAACTTCTCCCTCTCATTATACTGACTTTCTACTGGATGGTTCTTCCTCTAAATGACCTGGAGGGACGTGACTACACACAGAACTATGTTACTGCATAACTGTTCGTCTGAGCGGGTCCTCACTGTACCTTACTGCAGAAATGAATGGCAGTGTTCACAAACTCCTTAAGTCAAACGTGTTGGAAATCCTGAAACAGATTGACAGTTATCACACCAGATCACATCAAGAGTACAACAGCTCCTACTCAAGCTCGGCCTTTAACCACCATTTTAACATGTAACATGTTTGATTCAAGTTGTTGTAAAATAATTAACCTGAATTCTCCTGATTTTCTCCTGATATGTTTTTGAAATGATAAAATTGATGTTTTCCTTCTTTTACTTTCTCTTAGAAATTAATTCTGTCATAGCAGGTTCTAGAAAGAGGATGCACACTAAAGTTTACAGGTCCTTTTACTTAAGTAAAAGTAGTAATACTACACTGGAAAACACTGTTAATAGTAAAGGTTTTGTATAAGAAAATGTTACTTAAGTAAAAGTATGTGAGTATAATAAAGAAAATGTCCTTAAAGTATTAAAGGTATTCAAAGCAGAACAGTGTCTGTTATACTGTCACATTTTCTCTCATTATATTATTATTACTTGTGTATTAATATAAAAACATGATTTGACTTGGAGTTGTTTAAGGTGGAACTCTTTTTTTTTAAATTATTTTCTGTAGAACAGCAACTCATGATTGTTTTTAGTATGGTTTAATCTGCTCATTATTTGCTTGATCATTTGATTGTTTAGCTTATAGAAATTCTGAAAATGGTGAGAAATTACATCACACAATTAAACAGAGCCCAAAGTGACACCTTCACAATGCTTGACTATCCAACAATTAGTACAAAATTTAAACATATTAACAATACATTAAACATATTAAATTGATTAAAACTTATTTTATAAGCTCTTCATGTGTTCTGCATGCATAAATCTTAATTTGTAAAGTAAATAGTATCTAAACCTATTAGATAAATGTATAGGAGTAAAAAGTAAAATACAACGCAAATGTAGTGGAGCAAAAATAGAAAGTGTCATAAAAATAACAAGCAAGTACAAGTACCTCAAATATGTGCTCGAGTTGATGTACTTTTTTTTTTTTTGTTGAAACAGCAGAGCCACAGTCCAGCTGTCTACATGACACAGCTGCTGACTCCAAGGTCCACTCATAAGTATGTGCTCATCTCTGAACTCCCTTCAGTTTCATATCAGGAGTGACTGGCGGCTTCTCCCACCAGCGTGACATCATCAGACTCTAAACAGGAAGAAGAGTTTGTTTTTTTTTTATTTCAGCTGTGTAGTCTCAGATGAAAACAGAAACGAGAGTTATAATTGAAAGAAGTGAAGTTTCACAAGAGCAGAAATGAAACCATATTAAATGGATTAAAAGGATAGAGTTAACACAACACACTTAGAATAGAGAAGAATGACTGAAACAACTGAACTTAGTTTTGACACCATAATTCATGAAATTTTCAAAAAATAATTAACTTTTTTATGTAGCACTTTTCTTAAGAAAGTTAGAAAACAATGGAAATCACTGTTATAACTGTAACAATTTAGCAGCATTTTAATGGAAAATCCAGGAGAACCTAATATTACGCCTTTAGGGCCACCAAAAGCTAAAAGTATTTCTCTACATGTGTTCACTGTTCACTGTGAAACCTTGGTTTAAATGCAGGAGTATGGTTTTGCTCTATTCACACATCCATAATTAGGTCTCATTCTTAATAAAAAGATTAAGATCACATAACAAATACTAAAAGTAATGAAATAAAATAAAAATATGAAGCATTATATTCGAGTCTTTAACAGACCAAATATCTTTTAATTTATATTCTCCTGTGTGCTGAAGTTACTTTAGGCAATTACGCAAAAAGATATGCATAAAAAGGACTCGAGAATAAAACACAATTCGGACCAAGGGTTAGGGTTAATTTCCATAATGGATCTTAAAATCCAAGAAAGCACAGGGATATATAATGGTTATATAATATATAACATTAATAATAGACATTTTATGTAATTAGTCACTAAAGTCAAAATCTCATATTTGCCACTCACAAAACGTTTTCAGCTAACAAGTATTTTTACTTTACGTCAGACAAGTTACTGTAGGTAGTTGATGAGTCACACCATAGACGGTATGTAAAGTTCATCTTTATATATACAAACTGTGTGTAAAGATTATCTTCGTATACAGCCTTTACATTATTTAACGATTATCTTTACATAAAGTCTGTTAACTTTATATAAAGATGATCTTCATACGTAGTCCCTGCCTCCCGCAGGTGTCCGGCTCACACCGGGGGACACACGTGAAGCGGTGCGCTCTCAGACACGTGTGATGGGCGTGTGCGCAGCGGCACCGGAAGGCAGCCGTTCCTTCCGCATGTTGGACCAATCAGAAGGCCGACGGTTACGTGACGCTCGGCGGCGGCTCGGACTCTCACAGTTACGTCAGCACTTCAGCGGGCTGAGGCTCCTTTTGACAACAAATACTATTAAAGTTGACTTGTGCCTTGTGTCGCCGCCATGGCCTCAGCGACCACGAAAGAAACCGAGAGGCACTGCGTCCTGTGCTGCCAGGAGGTCGACATCTTCGCCTTGGGAAAATGCGACCACCCGGTCTGTTACCGCTGCTCCACCAAAATGAGGGTGCTGTGCGAGCAGAAGTACTGCGCCGTCTGCCGGGAGGAGCTCGACAAGGTGCGCGTTGCTCCGCTACTGTGGCCCGGGGATTGTAGCCTGTCAGTGCTAACTAGGCCGCACCGTGCGGGTAGTTTTACTGTGGCGTTATTGTTGATAAAACCCTCGCTGGATTCATATTACATTAAAAGAACTGGTATGAGATAAGATATAGAAACCAACGATGTCTACCAGCTGCTAAGACTACTTTTCTTTTCCTCTCTGTCATTAACTTAGCCGAGGTAGCAGCATTAGGTAGCTCACAGGTTGGCCTCCGCAGGCTGTCAGTCCACCCAGCTTCATCCTCTGTACTCAGTGTGACTTATCTCAGTGAGCTGTCAGTGCATTTAGTCAAACATATCAGTGTGGGCTCAGTGTCGAAGTATTAAAGTGGTTGTAGTTAGCTTGTTTGTTTTTTATTACTCGGTTGATTTCTAAAGGTTTTGTTTGTCAGTCTGTCTGTCTGACCTGTGGGAGTCGTCCCTCTCAGGTACAGGTAGCTATCAAACAGACTTCAACCAGCTGGACCGACAGGGGCCTCACTCCCTTTGAAAGTAATGCTAACTTAGCTGCCGGCGTTTGAAGGTAGATTAAAAAAAATGTGGAAACTTTGTCACTTATTATTTCACAGCTCCGATATTGGCATTATCAGGAGGTTCTGACTGGCTTTTGTTCTGACTGTCGTGTCGTTCTCAGGTGGTGTTCGTGAAAAAAGTGGTGGACTTCTCGTCTCTGCCCTACCAGAAGTTCCCCTGTGAGAAGAAGCATGACATCTATTTCAGTGACGAGAAGATCTATGATGAGTTCAGGTACTGCTCTGCTCTGTTCTCTACTCTGTCTGACTGTGTTGTCCGTGGACTGCTGATAATACAGACGCTCGACTTTCTTACCAAGTTGACAGTCCCTGCAAATAGAATGAGTGGGGACTTGACCATCAATCAGATGCTGGTAATATCTATGAAATTTCAGACAGGCAGACTATTACTATCTGGCAATATATACATGCCAGTACACATACAGTAACTAATGCAACACACGTATGGTTGGAAAAGCACTTCTTGAATGAATCATGGTGAAATATTTATACAACCCAACACAGAGCTTGTGTGACTAAAAGTTGCTATGATATGATAGCAGGGGGCCTTTCTATTAGGGGTGGGGGAAATAATCAATTCTACAATGATTCTGCATCGATGTAGTAAAGACCATAATCGATTATCAGTGTAGTTTTCAACAGACTGCAATTTCCGGAGTTTGGCGCTACTGTTTACATTCTGGGCTGCTCAAAGATGGCAGAGCAGCTGCAAGCAATAAAAGAAATAAAACCACTGCCAGTTATTTTAAAAGCGGATGTTCGGGCACACTTGTTTGTATTGATGGGGGAAAAATATACCACGTATAGAAATCTGAAATTGACTGTTTAATAACCAAATTGTGAGGTGACTGATGATTCCCACACCTATATTCTATGTTGTTCTCTCTATCATACTTTCTGTACCTGTCTCCCACTTGTAAAAGCGGTCAAGTCGGTGTTTCTTGACTGAAGTGTGCAATCAGTGAGTTTGTTTAATGTGCAGACACATGGCAGCCACATGCAGGGATTTGGCTCTGTCAGCCAACAGTAGATGTCGCCCAGTAACCTGTTAGATTCAACAAAAGAAAGCCGCCTTCTTCTGTCTTTATTATGAGATAATTATAAAAGGTCCTAACTATGACTTTCAGAACATTGATATAGCTGCAGACAACTATTTGCTATGTAAAGTTATGATGGAGTAACTGTGTGCTGATCTGAGGCTGAAGTCACCCTCCCTCTGTGTGTGTTGTGATCTCAGACTCTCAGTTCTTTATTTTGAAGACAGAACGGCCGTGCATTTGTACATGTGAATCCTCACCATGTTCATAAAGAGACCTAAAGTGACCTAGCTAGCAAGCTAACAGCTCTTGGTGAGAAATGACAATCACTGCTGTGTCTGAGGGTGTGTGTGTCTGCATGTTTGTGTTCAAACTCAGCACTCAACAGAGCCTTGAGTCTGTTTTGCCTTTGTATATTTCTCCTCCAGGCAGCGGTCAACACGGACAGAAAGAGATTAACGTTTTTACATTATAACACCCCACAGTGGATGTTGGCACCTCTGTGGTTTACACAGGTTGAGACAGGAGACAGGAGTGAAAATATTCTCACTTTTTAACCTCAAATGTTTAAAAAAAAAATCTGAACTCTCCTTCAGCTGGTAAATGGCTCCAGATCAGAGCAGAATCCAGAGTGACTTCAGAAGCTCTGGCTCTCTCTCATCCAAACCTCTCTGTCACTGAGCAGCCATCTGGCTCTGTCATTCCGCTGGTCCTCCCCTCAGAAAAGTGCAATACGTACAAAATTTTTCCTTAAGTCAAGTCATTTTTGTATAGGTTTTTGTTGAGTTTTATTTTGTTTCTGTTGAGTTTGGAAGAATTGTGTCCATCTGGCCTGAGATGCTGTGCTGTAGTGTGACATCTACTGGTTCTGAATGTCATTTTTACATACCTTTAGTATAATTGTTGATTGATTCCTAATTTTCTTGTATAGAATTTATTTACTACTCTTGTATATAATATAATTTATTACCATGAGTAATTTCTCTCTGTCACCGGGAGCTCTTTTGGTTTGGTTTTAATCCTGGCTAGCTTCTGATTGTGTGTTTGCTCTAACTCGACTCTGAACTTTAACTTGTTGTGTGTTTTTAATCAGGCATTTGCTGTTGCCAGAGTGCCCCCACTGTTCAGAGCCTAAGGTCTTCTCCAAGTATGAAGAGCTGGAGCACCACATGAGGAAGCAGCACGAGCTCTTCTGTTGCAAACTCTGCACAAAGCATCTCAAGGTATAATCGTCCCTAACAGTCATTGGTCAGAGTCATAATACCACAGAGATCCAGACCGTTTAGCACCAGCAGTCGTTACTGTTTAATTTACTGACAAAACTGATTACTCTTAATGGGTTTTTTCAATTCTAGAAATTATGAACATTTCAATATTGACAAATGGATGTGGACAAGCAACAAATTTTAGGACACAGCCAGTGAGAGCTGTGATGAAATGTCAAGGATGGGAGAAATGTTTAAGAATTAAACTTAAATATAATAAATTATTGTACTTCTGATTTTGTAAAATTGAAAATTATGTGCTATTTAAAATAATTCTGGTCACAATATGCAGTTTACTTTTTGCAGCACCTGTGGGTCCCAAATGATCCTCCTTGACAGTCGTGCTTGACCGTAGACTGCCAACGTTGATTTACAGAAGATCTTACGCAGTATATAATGCCATATAACTCAGCACACATGAATAAATGTTGCTAATCTTGTTACTGATTGAAGCGGAAAACAAAACATTGCCAAGCATCGGGAAAGGAAGTAATATTTCAGATTTATCAATAAATATTGATACACTCATTTCTTCCCAGCACAGGTTGTTTTGTAGTGTAATGGAAATCTGCCCTTATTATTATGTTTTCCTTATTATATAATAGTCCTTATGTTTTATAATCATATATAATACTCTTTTCTCATATGGTGATTCACTTTTCTCTTGACACATGTTAAACTGACCAGACCTTAAATTCCTTTAGGGAACAGGCCTCTGACTTGTAATAAAAGACACCTCTGACCTGCTGTAAAAGAGAGACCTCTGACTGATAGCGGTCATCACACTACGGAGGACACGCTATCGCTATCAGGGTGGCTCCGACTGGTTTTAAATCTTAACTACAATGACCTGATTAACTATCTGTCTGCCAAATTCCTTTTATGCACAAAGACGATGTAACCCTGAAACTATCTACTAAAAGGGTAAAGGGTGAAAAGACCTCACGCACTCCCTCCCTTCCCCACCTTTCCTTTTTTGTTTGTACCCCATTATAAATATCTGTTTCTGTTATCACTTGTGAGTCCTCATCCAGCTGAGCATGCACACTCGGTTGTCTGACAGGCTCACCTTCTTGCAAGAATACATTAAAATATAAAAGACACTCTGGTCGGATCAATTCTCTTTATTTCCAGTACAGACAAAATATATTTTTCCACAACAGTAGGTATTTACAAGTGTCTTTGCAACGTGAGCCACACTATGAATTTATTGATAGACAGACTGATTTTTCACACTGGAGTACTGGCTTGTAAATAAAATAGAAACCACTAACTGGACCATTTTTAAGAATATTAGATGATGATGATAGTTGATGCTCATTAAATATAAACATTTTATCTTCAAATATTTAAAATACTGTGTGTGTGCTGGTGGAAAGTGTCCAACCTCTGTCGGCTCAGGTGTATTTTTTTTTTTTTTTTTTAGATCTTCTTAATAAAGCGAGACTGTTGTTCTGTCAGAGATTTGTTCTTTAAACTTTACCTCTCCCACCAGATCTTCTCCCATGAGCGCAAGTGGTACACCCGTAAAGAACTGGCACGTCACCGAGCACATGGAGACCCCGACGACACCAGCCACAGAGGACACCCGCTCTGCAAGTTCTGCGATGAACGCTACCTTGATAATGATGAGCTGCTGAAACACTTACGCAGGGACCACTACTTCTGCCATTTTTGTGATGCAGACGGGTCCCAGGAATATTACAGGTCTGTGTAACCATTTCACACGCACATGAACCACACATAGACATTTAGTTTGTATGCTACTTCTGTTACTTGCTTAGAAATAAAGGATTTTCTGCTTTGATTTGCCATTAACAGTGATTACCCGTACCTGAGCGAGCACTTCAGACAGAGTCATTATTTGTGTGAGGAGGGCCGCTGTGCCACAGAACAGTTCACCCATGCATTCCGCACTGAGATCGACTACAAAGCCCACAAGGCTGCAGAACACAGCAAGAACCGCGCCGAAGCTCGGCAGAACCGCCACATCGACCTGCAGTTTAACTACGCCCCAAGACAACAGAGGAGAAATGAAGGTCTGTGAGGATGTTATTATTCTGTGTGTGTGTGTTAGAGTGTAAGAGAGAGAGGGAGGGACGGGCACCTTCTTTATATTGAGGGGATTGTTGTTGAAATAACTAAAGTGGAGGCAGTGAGTGTAAATAAAATGTGCGTGTGCATCCGTAGGTCTGGTGACAGGTGAGGACTATGAGGAGGTGCGTCAAAATCGAGGAACAAGAGGAGGAAGGACTCATGGGGGGCAGAAGAGCTGGAGATACTCCAGGTAAGTCTCAGTTAGCAGCGTGGTGTTGACTGGAGGTGAGATTTATGACTGTGTATCACAAGTTCGCAGCGCTGTAACAAATAGACAATCAGAAAATCAGTTGCCGTGCGTTTCAGTGATGATTTCCAACGCATTTACATAGTTAAATGCAATAGAGTCATGGGACCATTCTGTCCTGAGCATTTAGAAATAAAAGGACAGCATAAGATACAAGGTTGAATTGTGACCTATTTGAATGGCCATGTTTTTGTATTTTAAATTTAGCTCTTAAAGCCTGTTGTTTCACTTTAAACATTAAAACCAATGTGCAAATGAATAAACAAATGAAACAGGTTGGCCTATATTAATCACAAGAACACCCTTCAGTCCCTCCCCCTACTCCCCGCCACTAGGAAACTGCTTCAGCGGGAGGAGAGTGGGCGGCAGGTGGCAGATCTGGAGGTGGACATTAGCTGCTGTAGTGCCAGGAGTCTGATCGCTGCACCAACAGCTTATAGAAACATTGCAGGATAGACAAAGATGTGTGGACGCTACCATGAACCTGATAACTGGACTGCTGAATGTCCAGTGACATTGTGAACATGGAAAATATTTAATGAATGGCTGCATGAAGTTGTTTGTGTGGTTAGGGTTAGGGTTTGTGTGTGTGTGCGTGTGTGTGTTTGTCTGTGTGACTGAGAGTCAGATTGAGAATGAGAGTGAAAGTCTTTTTAGTTTTGAAAATCTTTTTGAAGCCCTCAGCAGTGACTTTTGATGTGTTACTATTCAAACCATACAAATTGTGGTAGCTGTTGCCGTTAAATTTCGATCTGTTCAATCTCACTCCGGGTGCCTTTTTTGTCACACGCTCGGGGTTTCTCATAGCTTTTTCTGAGTGTATGAGGATGTGTGCTTATTCACGCAGAGAGGAAGAGGACAGGGAGGTGGCAGCTGCCAGGAGAGCATCGCTGGCAATGCGTCGACAGGAGGAGAGAGGAGCAGTGCAGGAGAGGAGTGCTCCCAAACACCGCAGGGAAGAGAGGATGGAGAGAACAGAACCAGAAGAGCCCAGACACAGGACCGGACACGTCAAACCTCCAGGTAGAAAAGGAAAATGTAGAAATATACTGACAAGTTAATGTGTTGTCAGGGGTGTGTTGTTTTTTGTGTTCATTTTATTTGGATTAGCAGGAAATCGCTCAATGTGCTGACGTGTTTCACCTGTTACCTCTCACAGTAAGAACAATGCAGAGCAATCCAGAAGAGGACTTTCCGGTTTTGGGAGCCACAGCTGCCACAGCCATGTAAGTTTTTGGACACAGTACAAACTGAAATCGTCATCCTGCACCATGATGATACGCTAAAATGTTTCTGTTGTTGTTGTTTGTATTCCTGCAGTGTAAAGCCACCTCCTGTGGCTGCAACAGCAGCAGCCCATGCAGCTCTGAAGGAAGACGACTTCCCGAGCCTCTCAACTGTTGCCGTTTCCTCCCCCATGACCCCAGCCTACTCTGCCCAATCCAAGAAGACATCCTCTTTCCAAGAGGAGGATTTCCCTGCTCTCGTGTCCAAAATCCGGCCCCTCAAAACTGCTGCTGGCACCAAGTCTGCTTGGTCCAACCACACTGCTGTAGCTAAACCCACCACTCAGCCTCCTCCTGCCTCCAGACCTTCTCCTCCGCTGTCATCTGCTTCTTCTGGCCCTCAGCTTCTCTCCTCCACCACCACCTCATCTTCACGCAGGAAAAAGAAAGTCGGGGAGAACGGGAAAGCGACCTCCACCCGCTCTCCTCCTTCTTCCGACGACGACTGCGGAGGAATGACGCAGCAGGAGTTCCGCTCAGTGCCCACCATGTTGGACATCTCCTCCCTGCTCACCGTCAAAGGAGGCAACAGCAAACCCTCCAATGTGACCAACCCTCCGAAGCCAACACCCAACACCGATCCGCCTACCTCTAAAGCCAACAAGAAGAAGAAGCAGAAGAACATGGCTCCTCCCTCTACATCTGTGTCTTCAGTGTCAGGGATGACACAAACTACGAGTACGATCTCAGTGGAAACAGCAGCGCAGAAGGAGAACGTCCCTGAGAAAACTTGGAACAAACCCCTTTCCAATGCTGTGACAGCAGCACTGACAAGTGGATTGGCTAATGGCCACCCTGAGAAATCACCACTAATTAGCAAGGAGGCAGTTGCAGTAACCCCTCATCCCACCACAGACCCCCCTCTGGAACAGGAGGAAGAGTTTCCTGCTCTCATGACCAAGAAGCCACCACCCGGTACAGCACTACATACAATATCTGCAATATGTATTTACAAGCTTTGAATATTTTCCATTTTCTTTTTACCTCATTATATACCTTACATTTTCTATTGTATGTTATTGTTAAATGTTAGTGTGAGTTTGACTTGAAAGATGACTTTGCACCTGCTTTAATGGCCGATAGGTGCTGTCCTTAAAAAAAAAAAAAAAAAAGTCAGACAGACTTTCTGGAAGTGAATTGGAAATTGTCCAATTTATCTCTTAACATAATCAATAAGAATTTCAATTACAAGATTTGAAAGTTATTGTTTTGTCAATATCAAGGTCTGTGTTGGCTGAATTTACAGCTGTCTGTCACTGTCAGCAGATTACGTCTTGTTGCCCAACTTTAGATAGATTTAGTGTAAACTTGCTTTACATATTATTGTCTCAAAGTGTGGGAGGTCCGTTTCAGGTCGTCCCGTTGAGGTAGAAGTATCTGCTCACACTGTGTTTATCTCTCAGGCTTCAAGACCTCCTTCCCGATGAAGGCCTCAGCTCCTGCCCCGTCCTCCACTCTGCCCCCGCCTCCACCCGGCCTTGGGATCTCGGCAACTAAACCTCCCCCAGGATTCACTGGGATCCCCCTCAACAGCAACGTAGTGGAGCCTGCTCCTTCTGCTGTCAACCTGTGAGACCATTTCCCATTTGAATACATGAGCTCCCTCTGATTTGTCAGTGTTGGTCACATCAGGTACTACATGGATGAGTCTATGTTTTGTTCTTTTTTTTATTTCCCAGGCCCCCCAAGGTGTCGAGCAGTGGTTACCTGGTGCCAGAGGACTTCCAGCAGAGGAACCTGGAGCTGATCCAGTCCATTAGAAAGTACCTTAACAGCGATGAGTCTAAGTTCAACGAATTCAAAAACTACTCTGCACAATTCAGACAGGTACTCACCACATAATTATCAAACTACCATCACAAAATTTACACTCGGAATAGCGTACTTTTTCAACTTTACATCAATAATTACAACAACAGCAAGTTAATTCTTATTTTATATAAACTCATTGCTCATTGCTTCTTAGATGTGGAGACAGAAAAGGACATTCTGCTGACCCTCTGTTTGTTCCCAGGGTGTGATATCAGCAGCCCAGTACCATCGCAGCTGTAAGGACCTGCTCGGGGAAGACTTTAACCGTATTTTCAATGAGCTGCTGGTGCTCTTGCCGGACACTGGCAAGCAGCAGGAGCTCCTCACTGCCCACAGTGACTGCAAAGCCCTGGAGAAGCAGTCGGGCTCTGGAGGAGGAAAGAAAAACAAGAACAAGAAGAACGCCTGGCAGACGCCGACCACAGTGGCGAACGCAGCGGCTGATCTGGACTGTCAGGTGTGCCCCACTTGTAGACAGGTACTGGCCCCCAAAGACTTCAACTCCCACAAGACCCTGCACATCAGGGAGAATGAAGAGTTTCCTTCTTTGCAGTCAATTAGCCGTATCATCAGCTAGCCCCTCGTATTTTTCCCCTTTGCCATTGTGGGGCAAAGTTTCAGTTGCCCCTGCAGCCCTGCCAAAGCCCTGCAGCAGCCAGTGTGGATAACAGCAGTGTGTGATCAAGGCCCAGTGGAGTTTGGGGCGTATGTCTCCTAAAGAATTGGAATTTAAGATGGTTTCTGGTATTTTTATTTTCTCTGGGGATGATGTTGATAGGTTTGTGTGAATGGTTTCACAGTTTAGACACACATGATTGCTCCATCTCAACTCCGTTTCCACTCGCGTCCTTTGAGGACGTCTCCAGCTGGCACTGGCACTGGCAGCATCTAACTAGGAACTGTCAGTTTATTTAATGAAAGAGGAGAGACAAGCTGAGGCTTTGCTTGAATGCATTGCTCCTTAATACAAAACATTGTATTGATTTGCATTTTTTACCTTGCTTTGTGT
This sequence comes from Scortum barcoo, assembly GCA_023238725.1. Lineage (NCBI taxonomy): Eukaryota > Metazoa > Chordata > Actinopteri > Centrarchiformes > Terapontidae > Scortum > Scortum barcoo. The sequence goes on from CM041547.1 coordinate 17,986,566, forward strand.
TTTCACCTTAAAAGAAGATGACAATTTTTTTTGTTAACATCAAAGTCTGTATGATTCCCCAGCGGGGCTGCCCGGTTCAATAACAAAATAAACACAACCATGTTCATTTCAACTGTTCAGCACTATATTTATTGAAGTGTAGCTGTTTAATTGTTTGCTGCTTCATGTAAAAGAAGGCGTCATGTAGGAAGGTGAGAGGGAAGTGAGCTTCTTCAGGAACAAACTGGTTCACAGTGTGAATGTTTTTTTTTTTTTTTTTTTACATTTACCTATTATTTTGTTCAGTTTACATCTTGTTTATTTGCATATTGATGGATTGGTTGATCAGTGCTGTGGTGTTGCACAAGAAACAGAAACTAAATAGAACTAAATAATGAAAGAGCATTCTTGTGTGTTATGTTTAAATATTCTATCTACCTTTTAAAGGATCATTTTAAAATGAGACCTTAACCACTGAGGTTACGAGTAGGTTGGCCTTTATTTAAGTCACCAGGTTTCATGAGGGTATACATTTTGTTATGCGCTATCTTCAAGGAATTCGTGACTGTCATAATGCTTGAACCACAACAAAGCATCTCCGTCTCTCCGACTCTCCACTCTGCCTCCGTTTGAATTCCAGCTTTGACTTGCTGGGCATATTTACTCTGTTTGTGCGGGGGGACTGGTCACATCCAGCAAACAATCTGTACATCTCTCTCAGGACTCTTTAGCTTGCACCGCTGCCAACCTGGGTTTGCATCTCTCTCTGTGTGCAAGTGTGTCTGTGTGTGCGCGCGTGCATCTCTGTGCGTCTGAATGAGTGTGTATGTAGAGTTAGTCCATACATCATACCGCATCCATTTTTTCTGTCTAGCTTCAATAAAGCTGTTTCTGTCAGCACAGTACATTTCTGTATCTTTCTTAGAGTGTGTGCGAGCGTGAGAGAGAGAAATGTGTGGTGGTAACACATTTACAGATGATCGGGTGTTTTTAAGCATTCTTTCATTTCTGCATGATGAGACGTACTTTCCATGTAACAACACAAATATTTACATTTGGCTGCTTGTTATGTAGTATATCTGCTATGTGTCATGTTTTACACAATGTATATGGATACAAACCAATGTACAGTCTGTTATTTGATCTAAAATGCACTCTACTAGTCCTCAGAAGGCCTCTATTCTACATTTTCATAATACATGGTGTACTACTAACTTTACTAAACTTCCTTACTATCTAAAGTAACTGATACTGTTATAACTAAATATTAGCCTGTTACCTATTGTATAAAAGTGGTCCAGGAGAAATAATATTTTACTTAACTTTGACTAATAACTTGGAATTACTTATTTTTCATTGACCATCCCAAGTCTAGTTGTTGAACATCTTATATCATTTTGAACTTGCAATAACTGATTTTTTTTATAGATAAAATCATAGATATATATCGGGCACTCTGTGGGTACACAAGCTGTGAACACTACATTGATGTATCATCACCAGTTGCTTATTTACACATCCAGCATTAATCTGGAGTCGTGCTTGATGAAGTCCTATATTCACTCTGCTGTTAAGTCTGTTTTTAGTCTTTACCAACTGTACCTGTCTCTTAAGCTGCTAACTGCTCCACTATGTTCACATGCTCGTCTGTAACTGTCTGTCTGCTGTTTAGTGCTGAGCAGATAGTGTACAGTGGACTTTTACAGCTTAGAAAAACAACACTATGACAGTGGTGAGAAAAAAAACAAAATGGTAAAATCATGTCATTATTTGATGCATTACTATAAAAATTATTGATTTATAGTTGCTTTACGATAACACAAATCTTCACACGAGGAAGTCATGGACAGAAACAGGCAATCCAAAACATGTTTTCTTTTTTATTGGAGTGACGGTCAGACTGCAGTCCAGAGACATTCAGGTAATAGACAGTGACACACATCTCTGTACACAGCGTTTTTACACTGAAGAGGTCAAACACCTTCAGAACAGGAAGAAACAACTCAGAAGAAACATGTTGAAGGGGTAACACGTTACAAGATCAGTGTTTACTTTTGTTGATGGGGGTTCAATTTTTCTCATCAGTATTATGGGGGGAGATATCGGAACATCCATGCAATGTTTTATACTGGAAACCACACAACTGATGGCACCAGCGTCACTACATATCTTAACCTTTTATTATCTCAGTTTAACAAAACGACAGCATGATCACATAAGACTTTGATTTCGGTGCCAGTGGCCCCTTTAAGAGTGGTCAAACAAAGTATTTCCAACAAAGTTAGTTAATAAATAATCATTATTATATATTTTTTTTATTTTCAGTAGTACAGGACAAACCAGACCCTAGACAGCATCACACACAGGTTCCATTTACTTCAATAACGTACTGAATTTCACAATCAACCAATACCACGGTAGTGTACATGGGCCAGAGCACAAAACATAGAGAATGCTTGTTTTATTATTTTTATCTACCACACTGACTGAAGAAGAGACCGAAGCACTGAGAACAATAATACAACCTGACCTGACAGTACCCCAAACTACCTAATAGTACCCCAGAAGCACCAACCCCAGTCTTGCCTAACCACAGTTTGCAGGTTACTAGCAGCCCAGTGATGGCTAAGATTTAAAGAACTATACCGGAAGATTTTTATATTTTAGCATACTTGTTCACCCTCCCAAAGCATGCCATACGATTTTAAATTGATTTCCTTCCTTTGTGGATGAAAATAAACTCAACTTTAATGTATCACTGTTAATATTTAGTTATTTGAATCCAACTTGAATTCGGCATGTGAATGGTGGACTCTGCCACTGACAATGAAAATGACTATTATTATACTATATTATTAGGTCATTACTGAATGTAATTAGATAAAATGACCACAGATCGAAATTGGTTGTTGATTTTATTAAAAATAATCAAGGATTATAACTTTAATATTGTGTCAGATGTTCATTATCGTGGAGTGGTAATACATTTGTGGTATACTGTTATTGAATATCATCTGAAAAGCATTACATTACCAATTTGGTTGTCAGACAGTCAAATCTGAAAGGTAATGAGCATCAGGTTAAACTGAATGTTTAACGTCTCAAGTCTCTGCAAGCTGAAATATTAGAGTGAACTAAAAGTCAAGTGAGTCAATTGAGTCAGGGAATAGTTGTCAGTAATGTCCACACACCTCTCAGATAATGGGCTACAACATGAAACCCCACAAAATATAGTCCTTTAACTGCACCACATCAAGAATCATTTGTCATCATGTTTTCACATGACGAAATTAATATTGGTGACTTCCAGCTTTAAACGTAAATATAGTAAAAAATAGTAATAGTAACTAATAGTAAAAATATGTAATATGTACACAAATATCCAAAGTCCAAAGTTGCAGCAGCAATGCACAGTAGGGGGGTGGGTGGGTCAGTTGTTCAAGTGCAGTCAAGTGCATGTCTCAAGTTCTTAATAGGGGAAAATGCATTGTACAGCTCTGAGCTCTCAGCTCTCTTCTATGTCACATAGACATATCTGTACCAAACCATACGCCCGAGTACCCCGAAATCCCACCCAGTAATGCTCTAGCACTGTTGCACCCTCTCCAGAACCAAAACCCTGAAAGTATACTACTGTGTTAAATACCCACTTCACTATGCACTCGCTGACAGACAGTCTGGGAAATAAAATGTTGTTTTTTAAAGAATCATGCTCACAGGTAAATCCTAAGACTGGTCTTAACTCTGTTCTAAGTCTACTTTAAAATTATTTGAATCCTTTTCAGTGGTGGGACTTGGACAAACAATTACACATCTGCATTGTTTAACCTCGTTAATGATGACTGTTGACTATTTGACTTTTAGAAAGTAGACAACCACTTTTACTCTGATAGCGCCCTTTGTGCACTCGAACTGGAATACAGAGCCTGTACTATGTTAGCTGGCATCTTTCCGTCAGCGTAGCTCAAGGCCCAGGATTGTGTGGCCACATTTAGATTTCTTTATTATGGTTTAAAGTCAAGAAAATGTGAGTCGCATCCGCATTCTGGGACAGTTTCACCCTGGAGCTTTTTTCGGATATGTACAAACTCGCGCATGTGTACGTGTGACCAGCAAGATCACATGGTCGAGGTAACATCACAGAAGGAACAAAGAGCTGTTTCGGGTCGCGATAAACCGTGATTAACATAACACGAGGGGGGATCCTGTCGGCTGGACAGAGAATCTCACTTTGCAAAACATCTTGGAGTCAACTTAAGAATGACATAGTATTCAATATATAATGAGTTCTATACAACAATTTCATGCATTATTATCATGATTACTTTTCAAACTCTGAGAGCGCCAGTCGTCCAGCTGCTGCAGTGCCTTCTCTGGTCTGCAGAGGGCGCTGTTTACAGAGAATCAGTCGAAGTAGCAGGCAAGGCATTCTACAGGTCAATTATATCACTCTAACATTATTATATATTTGGCTCTGTTCATAAAAAATCTTTTTTTGTAACTTTGTAATTCAGATATTTTGACATTGACACTGATTATATATTTAGTAGAGAGACTGTTTATTTTGGGGAAATGATTAAATGGTGTAACAGACTTCTGATTTCATCCTCTGTACTAAAACTCTGACAACACACATGTTCAAGAAAATAACTTTTATGCGGCACAAAGCTTAATTAACCACACACATTCACACGTTTCCACACAAGCCCACAAACCTCTCACGCATGCTAACAACACACCTGCACTCGTACACTTGTTGCACGTGGACACACTCGCACACACAGACACACGCGCAGACGCTGATGGCGAGTGTACGTGAACCACAACGCAGACACTGCTACACACCGACATGGTTGGCATGGTTACTATCTCCATCGGGGCCGTCATTGACCCACATCCACCAAACCCTATCCCTGTCACCATGACAACAAATTCCGACCCACCTCCCTCTATGGCAGGACTACAGGATCAGTGAATTACCCAGCTAGTGATCCTTAACATCCCACTAACAGATTCCTCTTTTGCCTGAGACTGCACTGAATCCTCCAACGACCCAACCTTGCTCACTGAACAAAAGCTCGTCTGTTGCCCCCCTGCATTGTGATTACATAAATTCCTATAGACATTAACAACATAGTGGTAACGTGGTAATCAGAAGACAGCAATAAGAACACAGGGCAGTTTGGCAGCTTCTAAAACGTAAACATAAACAGACCTGACTTACCCAGAATCTCCCCACTCGCCCAATTTAATACGCACGACACCCAACATAGGACACTGTCTCAAATAACACACCGCATACATTCCCTGGTGCCGCGGACAGATTCAGAGACAATGGGCCCCTGGGCACGGACCGAAAGAGACACAAAACTACTCCAAACAATGGCGGCATCTCTTCGTGGTCATTTTGAGTCTCTTTGTAGACCATCTATCTCTCTGTCGACTTTTTGGATCTCTTTGTAGTCATTTTGCCTCTTTTTGTGGCTGATTTGCTGCTTTTGTAGTTGTTTTCAGTCTCTTTGTAGTCGTGTTCAGTCTTTTTGCAGTCGTTTTCAGTCTCTTGATAGTCATTTTCAGTCTTTTTGTAGTCGTTTTCATTTTCAGTCTCTTTGTAGTCGTTTTCAGTCTCTTGGTAGTCGTTTTCAGTCTCTTTAGTGTTTTCAGTCTTTTTGTAGTCGTTTTCAGTCTTTTTGTAGTCATTTTCAGTCTTTTTGTAGTCTTTCAGTAGTCATTTTCAGTCTTTTTGTAGTCGTTTTCGTTTTGTAGTCTTTTCAGTCTTTTCTTTTTTGTAGTCGTTTTCAGTCTCTTTGTAGTCGTTTTCAGTCGTTTTCAGTCTTTTTGTAGTCGTTTTCAGTCTCTTGGTAGTCATTTCAGTCTCTTTGTAGTTGTTTTCTGTGTCTTTGTAGTCATTTTCAGTCTCTTTGTAGTCGTTTTCAGTCTCTTGGTAGTCGTTTTCAGTCTTTTTCTTTCAGTCTCGTTTTCAGTCTCTTGGTAGTCGTTTTCAGTCTTTTTGTAGTCTTGGTCTCTTGTAGTAGTCATTTCAGTCTCTTTGTAGTTGTTTTCTGTGTCTTTGTAGTCATTTTCTGTCTCTTTGTAGTTGTTTTGTGTCTCTTTGTGATTGTTTTGCATCCCTTTGTGGTTGTTTTTTTCCCCTTGTAGTTATTTTGTATCTCCTTATGGCCTTTTTTGAATCTCTTTGCAGTCATTTAGCATCTTTATTCATTGTTTGATTGACGTTGCAACAAGAAATGTGCAAAGTCGTCGTCAAACCTCTGGCCCAGAGTCTCTATGCCCAGTTGGCCCATTCAGTAATCCATCCTCAGAAATATCAGAGAAACTGAAATATGATTCACTGGGGGTTAGGGATCTTCAGAGCGATCAGCCTAGGAGAACACACCCTTGTACATGAATTAACAATAATCACACAGATTAAGCTATTGTGACAAAGAATATTTTGCACTGGGACACCATTTTTCCTTAAAATGTTTTAAGATGATGACTCTACTACACTGAAGACGGCCATTAATACTTGAAAAGATTATATAAAAGCTTCCTGACTAATACTAACCTTATTTAAATTGGCAACAAGCTTTTTAGAACGAAAAGTTCTCTCAGGATCTGTTAGGTATACTGCGACACGTCCATAACTTTACCAGGGAAGCTCAGTCAAGGTCAGATCAACAATTTTCACTCGGAAATTTGCCTGAGATTTGTTAGTACATTTCAAAGACTAGCGTGTAATTTGAGACAGTGCCTAAAAATCGTCTAATCTGACGGTAACTAGCCTACCTACAGTACAGTATATACCTACCTACAGACCTACAGAAGAATGTGAGATATTGCACTTGGTCACAAAATGTTGTTGTTGTTTTGTTTTTTTGTTTTTTTACAGCATGTGGAAAATCTACTAAATTAAGTCACTGTCTGAGACACACAGTACAGTATGGCACTTAGTTGATCTCTAAGATTGGAAACATGCAGATTCGATACACATGATCACTTTTAACTGCAGTGGGGAAAAAGAGAAGGGGGGGGGGGTGAGGAACAACCAGACCGTACTGTAGCTAAAAAAAACATTCCCCGTACTGTTTGGCATGAAAGGGGATTTTGACACCTCAATGAATGAAAAGAATCAGATGAAGGTGCTGTACGTGAGTGCCCTCTGCACTATTTTTAATAATCTAACGCTGCTTTGTGGTGGAGTCACTCACTTGTTGATCCCTTCATCTCTCTCTTTTATTGTCTTCTTCAAAATACTGTTTGAGTACTGCAAAGTGGCCTCCTCTTCTACACTCCCTCCTCTGGTTTTCTTTTGCCTTCATCCGCTCCGATACTGAGGACACTGGATTTGCTAAAGCGGGAAGTTTGTGTTCATCGTACAGGTCTAGAAAAGTGCCGATAAAGCTGGAATGTTAAGGAAGGAAAGGAAACGAGGGGAGGAAACAAAGAAGGAGAGGCCGCTCTTTTGACAATTGTCGAAAACTCAGCCCGGATCGACACACAAACAACTGCAGGTGTAACATTGCAGAAAGCAATTTTCTATCACGTTGCTCTCATCCCTCTCCTGACCTTTCCTCTTCCACCATCAGGTCTACCTTATCTAGTAGATGGGAACCTGGTATGTGGGTGCTGCGTTGTTCTCAGTGAACGGTGGGCTCTGGTAGGTCTCTGAGGTCTCGGTGGTGGTGCCGCCTACTGGCACTGAATTGGAGGGGTATGGCTGGGTGGGCGCGCCGCCGTCCATGTGCTCCGTGGTGAACAGACTCATGTCTGTGCCGAGCAGATACTTCTGGACCGCACGCACCGTGAGGCCGGCCTACAGGGGCAGCAGGGGGAAAGACAGAGCAACCAGCTGAGGAGATGAGAAGTGATGCACTACGAAAGTGAAGGCTCAAATTTCACAGACATATATGAGTCAGGAAACCATCTTTAAAAGCAGGATTTTACAGTAGTTTGTTTTATATTACATAATCGCCTCTGTAGAAATAAAGCTACCTTGTTTTGCTTTAAAGGGACATTTCCACATTTTCAGAAATACACTCAAATAGTTGCATTCTGGCGAGTTAGATGGGAAGACAAAATGCTACAGCGAGCAGTCTTTCAGCTTAGCTTAGCATAAAGACTGGAAACAGGGGGGAAACAGCTAGCCTGGCTCTTTCCAAAAGTAGCTAAATCCACCCAAAGACTCCAGGAAGTTGCTGCTCCCAGCCAAGAAATACTCACATAACCCTAGCATGAATGTGAATTTACGTTTTTACATTTTACAAAATAAACATGGGAGACATAACTTTGTTTTTAGTGAGCTTTAGAGTTGCTGGTAAGGGTATTTTGTTAGCTTTGGACAGAGCGAGGCTAGCTAACAGACTTTATGCTAAGCTGTTTAACGGACAAATAACAGAGAGCGGTATCAATCTTTTCATCTGATGCGCCACTAGAAAGCGAATAAGCACAAATAATTTCTTTTAAAAAAAATAAGGGAATCCTAATAAGAATCCACTGAGCCCAACCAAAGGGGGATGTAAATGTTGAGACAATGATTATAGCAACTCCAAACTCAAAAACCTTGCTGATAACAGCTTAAATTAGATGTGACGTGAAAAAAATTAGCACGTTTCAGCAGATGTATGACCAGTTTCTCACTCAGTTCAGTCAGAAACAGATTACTGTCTGTAGCTAAGGTCATGGATGGATTATCAAACGGGCCCACCAGGCACAGCTACGGGGGCCCAACTGGTAAGGGTGCCTCTAATCCTGAGCCTCTGAAGTCTTATTAACTTTTCTCTTTTTGAAAGTCAAATTGCTCACTCAGAAATGGGGATGCCTGATCGTGCTGACTCACCTTGGCTCAATATGAACATACTTAATTTTTAAAGAAGAGAAAATCAATAGCTCTGTTTAGGCTTTAGGCAGGAGTTAGACAGCCTCTCTTCATCTCCAGCATGACATTCAGGTGTAGTATTAAACCAACAGCATTGTGGTGTGATATTTTTTTGGTTGACCTGGCCGATGTGGGTGAGAAAATTATGTAAAATAGGTGATGGTGGGTTTTCTTCTGCTATTAAGTAGGAGGAGGGGCCTCCATGCATCGATGCCCATGATTGTCTCATAATCTGTCCATGATTGAGGTGATATCCAGAACTTAAGATGTAAAAATTCACCATCCAGAAACCGTGAAACATCAAAACATTTGCTACATAAACATTAGTTGCATTGCTGCGTGTGTAGTAGTTGCTTATTCTCACCCAGGTGATTATGGAGAAGAAAGAGAAGGCGATTGCAGCCCGGGCTGCGTCTGCCCCCTGGTTGAGTGGCAGCTCAGCAGCCGTGGTTCGGGACCACTGATTGGCCAGGAAACAGAAACTTACAAAGTACAGGAAAGTCCAGAAACCTGCGCGACAGCAGTAGAACAATGAGACGCTTGGATAAAACAAGAAGCACGGTTTTAAATAAGACACACTGTGGGCTGCAGGTGCTGATTTTTTTTTTAATCCTGACCGCTGAAGCAGGTCTTTGTTCCCTTTAAAAATTATAAATATGCTCATTTCTCTAATTCCTTTCTTGAAAGTTACTGGTTTCATTTCTCTTCATGTCTTGTATTGAATGAAAGCACTCATCTGAAACAAAGAAGGCAGCCTGGTTGTGATCATTTTTGTCATTTTGGGGAAACCCAGCCTTTCAACCTGATCAAGCATTAATAATGACATCTCCCTTTCTTATTTTAACATCCTGTCTCTTGGCATAACTATGAAATGTCAAAATGTTGTGTCTTGCACCTTCTGACTCTTGGGAAGTTGGGAGAATGGTGCCAAAAACTGGAAACAAAACGTATGTCTTTCAATACATGTGTAAACGAGTCCGCCTCCTCACCTGAGAAGCCGATCTCGAGCATGATGGCCTTCTTCCTGTCTTTGACGGAGCTGATGGAGGAGAACTTGTAGTCGAGCATGAAGAAGAAGGAGCACGCCAGCAGGCCCACCAGGCCCACGAACACGCCGTAGTTGCAGGCGTCCGCGTTCTTATTGAAGACGCAGTGGAGACGCTCGCTGCCCAGGTTAACATAACCCTCGTTCACGATGGAGGCGAACACCACCAGGGAGAATATCTGGAAAGTGAGAGACAGGGTGGAAGAGATGGATTGAGGAAGAAAGGACGACAGAGAAGGATGTTAACATAGAGATGATGTTTATTGCTGTCTTCATCTCTTTAGCACACACAAACACTGTTGCAGGCTCGCTGGAAACAGGACAGCGTCTCTTTGAGCGCGCTCAGACCAAAAGCATTAACCTAATTTCCTCCTTTTCTCTCTGACCGACTGAAGAGGTGGATGCTTCACTTCCCCTCAAGAATCACACAATCCTGAGGCAGTGTGTGCGCGCGTGTGTGTGTGCACCAAGAGAAAGTGTAGTAAAGGTTGCTATGGCTCGTGCTGTCAAACTTTTTTCCCCCTCCTGCTCTGAGTCCATCCAACACCCTTCTTTAGGCCTGACCTGTAGCTGAGTCTCATTTCATTTCATTTTCAGGCATTTCTTCTTACCTCCGCTCTGGACTCACACACTGAAGCTGATCAGCTGACTAACACTCGATGGCAGAATAAGGCCATGTGACACACACACACACTCACAGACATGCACTCACACTTGGGAGTTTGGGTCATATGATGGTGGAGGGACACAGTGGGATAATGTCGGGTCAACATTTTAAACTAATCACATGTGTGGAGATAATCTGAGAGGCAGATACACACTCAGGTGCTTTTAGTGAATCGGCATGAGAAAGCTGCTTATAGGGAGCAAAGTTCTGCATCTCCAAACGGAAAAAGACAAACTTCTGCTGATTATTTTGAAGAGCGAGATTTTTAAGACCATTTAAAGGAAAATTCCACTGTTGAATATTTTCAGTGTCATATTTTTACCAATCTGTTATGTTCATTGCGCTGCAAAAGTCATTTTCCTCACTTGTGACGCAACTTTTTATTCTGCTCACCTTCCATTTACCTGGACAGGATTTACTGTGTGTAATGTTGAAGGGAGCAACAACAGAGGAACAAAAACCTTCTCCAGTCAGGAAAGTGAGAGTAACATAAGACAGACAGCAGCATCCTGTTTTTTACTGACAGTGGTCAAGGTGGCGTACCTGCTTCTGCTTTACATGGATTTCTGAAATCTTTTCTGCTACTCGTCCGACACTTACATACAGTTAAAGATAATTCACTTGAGTACTTCCATTTTATGATACTTTATATTTCAGGAACAATTGGAATAACCCACCTACATGAATATAAAGCTCAATTTCACTAGTTGCAACAGCAAAATGACACATTAATGCATCTTATTAACAATCTAATAATATTACAGATATTAATACTACAGGGACAGGGGTCATTGTTCTGAATTAAACGTACATTTTTCTGATTTTGTACCTTAATTCGAGTACGATTTTGACTGGAGGAGTATTTTTGCAGTGTGGTTTTGCTGCTTTGACTTGATTAAAGGATCTGAGTACTTCCTCCACTACTGGCTGTAGCTGCACGCTGAATATCAATATAACGATGGATGGATCATTTTAAAGGTTTTCAGCTGAAGTAGGAAAAAATACACCAACAAACAGCAAGATGGGCAATTAAGCTGTGAAGCACCTTTGCCCATATTGTTTTAAAAAAATGATTTTACCCTTGAAAAAAAAACCCATAAATCCTACATGTATTCAGCGTACCATGAATATAATCCCATTTTAAACGATTTTTATTAAACTATTTTTGACGCTGCTGGGTGCTCGCCGTGTCCCCCGCTGGCTCTGAAGACCTTCTGTGTGTCACCCAAAGGTGACGCGTTACATCAAACGTCAGGGCACGACGCGTCTCCGCGGCCCCGCGTGCGTAATGACGGCCGCGGACCAATCACAGGTGGGGTGACGGACGACGACCGTTTAGGGGAAATCAGCAGAATCACGAGCCGAAAATGGGATCGGCGCGCGTGCCGGGTGACGGCGGTGTGTGTGTGTGGGTGGGGGGGGTTCTTCTTCCAACACAGTCCGGCTCCGCTCTGCTGCACCTCCTGGACTGTTTTTTTTAATAAAGTGAGATAATGAGGACGGGTCTGATCTCTAAAGGGGGAAAAATAAACACACATAAAACCATCTGCAGTGAGATCAGATCCACGGTCAGGGTGTCACACAGCCACCAGGCCTTGGTTACACCCTGCACGGTACATTTCTGTATCCACACACTCCGATGTGAACAATCAAGCTCTCCATCCACACACACACACACACACACACACACACCCTGCTTATCACTTATCGCTGCGTTTCTGGGCTCTCTCTGTATTTGCAGGGAGAACACGTCACGGGTCTCGCGCAGCAACGACAACAGAGACCCCCCCTCTCCTCCTCCAACACACACACACACACACACACACATATACACATCCACGCGCAAAAACAGCAGCACCGGAAAAACGCGCTCTCACCCAGGACAGCGCTCTGAGGATGGTCTGCGGCTGTTTGGCGAAGGCGATCGGGTCTATGGTGGACCCGGCCCGGCCCGCTCCGAACGATCCCACTCCGTCCATCGTCGCTCTCTGTCTCTCTCTCTCGGTGCGCTCCCGGCTCCACGGCAGGATGGATGCGCTGCTGCTCTCTGCTGAAGGGACGGGTCCTGCGCGCACCCAGAAGCGCGCGGGCACAGAGGAGGACGCCGTGAGTGGGGGTGGATGGAGGGGTGTGTGTGTGTGTGTAATGACTGTGTGTGTGATAATGTGTGTGTGTGTGAGACCGACGCGCCACAGACTGTGATGGGATGGCCTGAATTTTATACTGTCACGATGATGATGAAAATGTTGGACTGACAGGGGCCAGTTTAACGGGCCGTGTTGGTGTGATACTGCTGTGCGCGCTGGTGTTGGTACCATCATTTGTTGGGGCCTTAAAGGGACACTCCACTCATGTGGTATTGTACTGTAATAAAGTTGGGGGACTCACAAGACGCACAGAAAAGAAAGGATGTTAAAATCAAAGCGCAAGAGGCCCAGATATGCTGATGAAACCTGGTGGCATCTTTGGAAAACCACTATGTGACAAGTAAACAGCCACATTTCAAACTCCATTGCTCAGCCTTCTCCATCCAGATGCTAATGCAAAACTTTGTAGCCTGCAGTGTGAAGTAACCTCAGTGTCCCTGGCATCTCTGGGTGTTGTTTTCTACATTATTACCTACCTTGCACATCTAATTTTAAAGGCCTTTGAGACGAATGTGTGATTCTGGGCTGCGTAAACAAAGTCGACTTGACTTGTCTCCGAGATCTTGTGGAGGGGCCTTGTGTCAGAATTCACATGATGCATAAATGTTAATAAAACTGTGTTTAACCAAATTACTACAAATCAAACTGCTCATTTTGTTTGCACAGGCCCCCCTCTGGTGGGTTGATCAAGCTGCAGCGATCAGAAAAGTCGGAAAAGAAGAGTGTAAGATGAGTCCACTCCCCACCTAAATACTGTTGTCAGTTTGTCAGTTGAACGCTCACACTGGTGTTCATCACATTCATTATTCACAATTAGGCCTCCATTCAGGTTACATAATAATTATGATCAACTTTATTTTTAGAGCACTTCAAAACCAAATTAGAGGATTACTGCTTTACATGGTTGAAGCACGATTAGAACATGACAGGACTGCAATCAGGCAAATCAGATCAAGGGAGAGTGTGGGCAATAACACATCCACAAAGTTATGTCATCCGTATAAAACTTCCCTCATATTTAGTAAAAGCTGAACTATCTAAATGTCTAAACACAAAGCCATTATATGCCTCAAGGGCCGTCTGCTACAAACAATATGCTGAATGAAAAATCTTGCCTGAATCTTTCATCAGTCACAAACGATGCTAATTCATAGAAATATGACATGGAGAGAAGTCTCATAATGGTGTAGCTGTGCCAAATACCACAGCGCAGTATAGTCACAAGTCACTTCTCATGGGATATTGTTTACTGTGGCCTCAACAATCAACAATAAACTGTCCCAACATAAAAGCAGGAGCTTCATCGGTAGATTATTGAGAGATGTTGCTGTGTTTTTTGTCCACTCCCTGCTTTAGGGTAGATGGTCTCTCATTTTACGCTGTATTCTGTTTAAATAAAATGAACCTGACTGTCCAATCCTGCATTCTGAATACCAATAAAATATTATTTTAAAGTAAACAGTGACAAACACCATACTTCACACAAATACAAGATACGAGGTTATCCAAAAGAGAAAAAAGCTGCTCAGCGTGTTAATTAAGTAATAAACTACTCCTATATCCAGGTACTGTAAAAACAGGTATTGCATGAGGCTGCTGTAACACGATATCCTACACACATGGCTCACACCACCAGAGGTCAGTGACATCTTCAAAATTCAACATTTTCACAGTATTGTCAAGCAGAGGAGAGAGGCCACATGTCCTATAAACATGCTGGTGAAGAAGAGGAGGTGTTTCAAACCACACTTGAGGATGTTTATTGGGTCCGCATGTAGATATAAAATGAGTGCAGACACAAAAACCCTTCACAGGATCAGAATTCCAGAAGAACAAATCGCAGTAGCTGAGCAAGTGTATAAGTGAGTCCTTTACCGGCTCCTTAAATAACACATTCGTGATCAGAGCATTTATTAATAACTCACACACAGATCACGTCACATGGCTGAGGCGCTGCCCTCAAAGGCCAAAAGGCTTCACACGGTGCTAAATCTAACAGGTGTTTTAATTAATCCACTAATATGATACCTGTTTATATCTTATTTAATATATAAAAATAAAATGCCAGTTACATGTTACCAGACTCCAAAGTGGCTCAAAATTTCTTATTATATATCAAGAGCCAAAACATTTAAATGTTTTTACACAATTTAATGACCTAAATGATCATAAACTCATTAAAATTACACAATTATTCATTTTAGCTCTTAATTATACAAATAAATTCACGCAGGCACACCATCCCACAACACACACAAACTGATTGTGGTATTATAATAAAAAAATCTGTAATTATCACAGTGTAAAATATAGATTTTCCTCTGACATATTTAAAAGTGTTTCCTAAGTGATATCTTTAGTCAATCACTAATGTAATGACATATGATATAAAAGATGTTTCTCGCATGTTAAAGAATGTGGTCTTTTGTGTTGTACTGTTGGTTCTGGGTAGCTGGTAACAGCTCGGGAAACATTTTAATGGCTAAATTTACAATGTACTGCTCTGACAGACAAGTCATGCCTGAGATGACGACCCAAAAGCCAAAACAGTCAAAAAAAAGGAAAAAATGAAAAGTTTTCAGTTCCACAAAAGACTGAATGTATTTCAATAAACATTTGTAACATTAACCTGTAAAACTCCCCAATAAACAGAATAAATAAGAGGTTTAGTGCAACATTGCTTTGTTTTACTATGTGAGAGTCTGAGAAACTGAGAAGAATGCTTATGTGTTTTGTATCTTTACATTTTATTACCAGATCAGTTATATTAACTAATCAAAGCAGCCACAAGTGTACCACATGTCTCTCTTTATGCATCATGAAGAATTTGTCCTCACATCTCTCGGCACTCGGACACAATCGCTCAATCACAGGAACCATCTTTCCAGCCGTCCTTCCACCTCTCGTCCACTCGGGAGCAGTCGAACTCAGGCTTGCCCAGCCGCACGTTGATGTCATTATGGATGTGACAGAGCCACTGAGAAAGAGCGTGGCGGCTGCTGGTGTCCGGCTGATTGGTCTTTAATCTGTGGAGAGGAAACGGGGCGTTTAGAAATGGCCTGCTCTGCGTCTTAAGATCTGAATATAAGAAGAGAAAAGTGATGTGGGTCTCAACTACTTTACAATGCAAAGATACAGTAACTACTCAGCAAAGTTAAGGTGCTATAAGACTGATAAGTGACATGTTAAAACTAAAGCAGCACTGCGGTCTCACCTGCCCCTGAGGTCTTCTGCACATTCATCGCAGGGGAAGAACTTGGAGAAAAGGTTGATGAACTGTCCCATCTCCTGCTGCTGGGTAGAAGATGGCTGGTCGGGGTAGTACGCCGCCATCGTGTGCAGGAAGGACCAGGTGTTACGTCCCAGCTCTTCCCTGTCCAGGGGACACTGTGGGTCCTGTTGTGGCTCTGGCTCTGCAGGTCGAGTCTCCTGGAGAATCAGACGGACATGAGTATTCGGACACACATTACAGTTAGTAACCCCATTTGGGGTTGCTGCTCAAATGTCAGAAAATTGTGAAAAATGTTGATCACTGTCTTCTAAAGCCCGAAGTGACATCCTCAAAATTATCAAAATAATTGGCGATCAATTGAATAAATATTTAATCGACTAATAGTTGAAGCTCTAAAACGACTCAACAGTTCAGCTGAAACAAAGAGTCAAGAGTTCAAAATGACCTCTAACAACTCCAACTATAAAATCCTACTTTTACATGAACCATAATTATCTAATGATATACAATATCATAGTATAACAACTAGTAAAAAACTCACAGGGGACTTTTATTTGCATTAAGTACTTTAACTTAAAATACTCTACGTCTATTTTCCTGAATGTACTTTTTTACTTCTACTTCAGTAACATTGTCAGTGCAGGAGCTTTACCTGTGATGGAGCACTAAATGAAAGTAAATGATCTGAATACTTCCTCCACCACTGAAGACGTGACTCTAATGACAAAGAGTTCAAATCTATCTGAATTAATAAATGAAGCATGTCCTGATCCAAACTCTGCAGTGACTCCCTCCCAGCCCCTCAGGTCACCTGGACAGCAGCTGTCTGTTTCTTCTGGACCTTCATCCAGGACTTGAAGTCGGTGCAGGCCCTGCAGGGCTTCTTCTTCACTGCCCCGCTCTGATCCTCCGGGACTTTACCGGAGCTCTCCTCTGGGGTTTTACCGGCGGCTGCGAACGGAAAACCTTCGAGTCCGGTCATGTTGGAGGCAGGTGGCCCTCCCGGTGCTGTGGGCGCAGCCATGTTAGCTGATTATTGATCTGCTGTATCGATACACGTCAGGGAGCTTCGGCTGTGGACAGGCAGCTCCCTCCGACCGGACACATCACCGCTCCTGTTAATATTTTAATACCCTACCGGACCACCGGACGGGCAGAGTCCCGGCTGATGTGAGAAGACACACGGGTCAGAATGTTGGTTCCGGTGAGGTGTCCTTGTTTCAGCCCGGACCCTTCATGAGGACGGAGCGTGTTCCGGTGTCCGTCTTCCGTGCATGCCGCGGAGAGCAGCAGCTGTCAAAGTGTAAATATTAAACCTGTTTTATGAGATTTGAATCTGTTAACATGACCCGTGTCGTGTGAAAGCTGTTCGTGTCGACTCGCTGTGTTTTAACGCTGTTTTTCACCTGTTTAACCTGCTGGTTAGCCGAAGCTAACATCTGAAGAGTGACACGTTTCAGTTTTTAATATTCTCCTATTTCCTCTTATTTTCTTTTTTGTTTCGTCTCCCTCGCAGTGTAGCTGGAGTCCGTCTGAACAGACACGATGGGGATCCTGGAGAAAATCGCGGAAATAGAGCGAGAAATTTCTCGAACACAGAAAAACAAAGGTAAGAGAGGTCCAACAGCAGGGCTAAGTGTTAGCTCTGTGTGTGTGTGTGTGTGTGTGTGTCATCTGTCTCATCTGTCAGTGTTGTGTTACTCATTAATGTCAAGGAGAAGCTTGTTATTTGACACCGTGAACTTGATGTCAGTCACCACCACACTTAAAGGAACAAAGTTTTTATCTTTAAGAAATGTGCTCAGTTTAATCAAACTAATCACATTCAGTTGTAATCAACCTTTATGTGGTGGTGCTGGTGTTACAGTTTTATAGTGGCCTTTCCTCACTCGTCAGCTACATAATTATGGAGTCAGAGCCCTTTTAAGCAGCTGTGTGAAGGATTTAGGGACATCTATTGGTGAGGTTGCAGATTGCAGCTAGCTGAACTTTCCAGGTATGTGAGAGAAACTACGGTGGCCTTCAGGTTCATTCGCACTAGACCTGTGCCAGTTGTGTATCAACGATTGAACAGATGATCAGCGGTTTTTCCTACAGTGACACTAAAGATATGATCCCAAAGATTTTTAGAATCCAACACAATCATGATTGAGCCTTTGTCCACTGATGAAAGTTATTATTATGTATAGTTATGTTATTATGACCTAGGTAGAGCTGGTGATGTTCCCAGAAAAAATCTCATACGGCGCACAGTTAGACTTTCAGCAAGTCTTTCAACGCAACAGACTTGCTCTTCTTCTGACCCGTATGTGAAGCGACGTACTGTCTGCTGATGTGAATAAATGGCCGGCACAGAAACACAGACCTTTAAAAGGGAGCTGCTATCTGAGGAAATTGCTATTGAGGAGATTATGCCAGAAAATTATGCCAGAAAATCTGATCAGCCACTTGATCAGATCAGAAAAATGTAATGACCCTCTCCAGAGCCAGTTTGTCCATTCAGGGTTACTGTAGAAACATGGCTCTGTGGAAGATCACCCACTCCCTATGTCAATATAAAGGGCTCATTGTAAGCTAAGGAAAACACCAACACTCTCAGTTTCAGGTGATTATACACTAATTAAAACATAATCAAGAACATTATATTTCCTTTCTGCCAATTGATCCCCCTAAATCTCACACTTTTTTTGAATATAACCTCTGAAATCAACAAGCTTAAGTCAGTAAGACCTTTTTTTGAGTCACTATATTGTTTATCTATTCCTTGCAGCCACTGAGTACCATCTGGGTTTGCTCAAAGCCAAGCTAGCCAAATACAGAGCTCAGCTCCTGGAGCCCTCCAAGTCAGCAGGGGCCAAAGGCGAGGGCTTCGATGTCATGAAATCAGGAGATGCGCGTGTTGCTCTCATCGGTTTCCCCTCTGTTGGTAAGGTATGTGATGGGTAATGGGTACATTACAAAACATCAAAACCGATGTTGAAAGGAGCCAGAAAGAGAAGTGAAACGTGTTGGTCTAAACTCTTCCTCTGTTTTTTTTCTACAGTCTACCTTCCTTAGTCTGATGACTTCAACAGCCAGTGAAGCTGCTTCCTATGAATTCACTACTCTCACCTGCATACCTGGCGTCATAGAGGTACACACAGTCACACAGCTGCATATCTTAACACTTGAAGTTTTATACATTGTGCAATGAAGTGCTGTTTACCCCATTCTGTGTCGATCTCCAGTACAAAGGGGCCAACATCCAGCTGCTAGATCTGCCAGGAATCATCGAGGGTGCTGCCCAAGGTGTGTTTAGGGTTTCTGTCTTCTGTTTGCTTGAAGTGGCAGACATTGTGCATCTGTTGTATATCTGTTTTATTATTATGGTGTTATATCCCAATAATCAATGAATGATGACAAACTGCTAAATAAATAATACATATCAATCAAAATATACTTATGTCTCTGTTTGTAATTGAGATGCTGCCATTCGTGATTATTACAGAAACATCAAACTTCATGATTATCGTAACTCTGACTCTTTGACTTTTTTATAGGTAAGGGTAGAGGTCGGCAGGTCATCGCTGTTGCCAGGACGGCAGACGTTGTCATCATGATGTTGGATGCCACCAAGGGAGACGTTCAGAGGTGTGTGACAGCCACTTATTGTGTGTGTGTGCATGTAAACAAGTCTGTTTCAGGAACATATGATTATTTTCATTATTATTATTGTTATTTTCAACTAAAAATGGTTCTTTTTTTAAAAAAAAAATCTTTCTAGGGAACTTCTAGAAAAAGAGTTGGAGTCAGTGGGCATCAGACTCAACAGGACAAAACCAAATATTTATTTCAAGGTACATTTTCTATCATGAATCTGAGCAGACTGAGTGTCAACAGCCTATTTCATAGAGATTTGGTTCTTAGTATTGTAGATATCGTGCCAATTAAAATGTGACTCTGTGAAAAAAATTTGATCTGAAGGTGGCAGTAGTTAAAAATAAAGAAATCAACTCCTGGAGAAACTTATATGTATCAACTGGGCCTTGCTGCTATAAGGGCTAAAAGAAAAATCCCTAGTATGATTTGCTAAATATCTATGCTAACTTGTGAGCTTGTTTTTAGAAATACTCAAATTGTTCCACTAAACCTCGATGACGTGTCTCTCTTTAGCCCAAGAAAGGTGGCGGCCTCTCCTACAACTCCACGGTTCCTCTCACACACTGCTCAGAGAAGCTCGTTCAGCTCATCCTTCACGAATACAGTATCCTTCACTCTGCCACAAGAGGCAGCACATTCCTGAGTCTTCTGTCTTGTTTTTATTTCAGTATATTTGTTAATAAGTCACAGCAGTGTTTGGGTGATTTCTTTTAACACCTTCTCCTCAGAAATATTTAATGCAGAAGTCCTCTTCAGGGAGGACAGCACGCCGGACGAGTTCATCGATGTCATTGTTGGGAACAGAGTTTACATGCCTTGCCTTTACGTAAGTCAGTGCTCACCATCTGCGTTGGCTCAAAACCTTGCACCTCTAAAATTTTAACAGTTTTTCTGAAAGTGTTCAACCCTCAAAAAAATACATCCATTCATGAAGTGAAGACAGGAAAACCACAAAATTGGGAGTTACAGGGTTTTGTCAAATCTCTCTAACTTTGTCTGTTTGTGTAGAGTCTCTTTTGTTCTCATTTTATTTGTGGTATTTACAGGTGTACAATAAGGTGGATCAAATCTCTATTGAGGAGGTGGACCGCCTGGCTCATAGACCTAACAGTGTTGTCATCAGGTCAGACACCTGTACGCGTCTGTGTCACTTTACTCTTTATGTATCCATGTACAGTATTTGTGTGGGATTTCAACAGCTTCCTCCTTTTTCTGCATATTTCAGTTGTGGGATGAAGCTGAACCTGGATTACCTTCTGGAGAAGTTGTGGGAGTACCTCGCTCTGATTTGCATTTATACAAAGAAAAGAGGAGGTAGGCACACATTTCTTCAGTCAGCCACCAGGCTGTCACGTGCATGTGAGCACATCTTCCTGATAAAATTTCTATTCATTGCGTCTTTTTCTGTCAGAGCGCCCAGACTTTAATGATGCCATCATCATGAGAAGAGGAGCATCTGTAGAACATGTGGTGAGTAACATAATTTTTTATAACATTTATAAATGAATGATAACACTGCAGTAAGCAGATGATATGTGATATGATATGTTGTATGTGTGTATGTTTGCAAATATGGCCACTGTGCTTTCTGCCCACAGTGCCATCGAATCCACAGAACCTTAGCCAGCCAGTTCAAATATGCACTGGTTTGGGTAAGTACGTTTTCAGAGGCGATGACCTTCAGAAACTCATTTGCCTCTTGTACCATAAACTGTTTGAACTAATGCTCTTGTGTTGACCTGTTGAGTAGAATAAACAGTTTGTAGATGGATGTGGGGTGGGGGCTTTAGACTTTCAGTGACTGCTGTACCTTTATTTGTGGCCTTTCTATGAGAGGTGTAATGGTATACACACAGTGCACAGTTTGGAGGTCTTGACTCTGTATGCTTTCTGTTCAGTGAGGAGAATAAAAAAATATTGTGTCCATTTATACTGTAAAATCCAGCTCCAAACAGTTCATGGTTCACAATTCTTACTCAAAAATTTGCATGTAACTATTGAATTGACAAATCAATTATTCTGTTAAACAGAAAAGTCTGAAACTGTTGACATACGAAAGAACATTACGGCTTTCAACTGACTGTGGTTGCATCTACAATGATATATAGACTTGTGCTACGGCACTCATTTTCTCCCAGTATGCCCAAATTTGTCTCAGTGCATTTACACCGGCCAAAGAGAGGAATGTATACTTGATATTATATGTGGTATGGAGCCGGGGCACAGTGTAGGCATACTGACTGTAAGCAGTGTCATGCTTAAACGTCATTTAATGCATAATCACATCATTAAGTACAGTAAATGCAGCTGTGTATAATCAATAATTTAACTTTGGTGTGTGTGTGAGGAAAAGCTACTGACAAAAATACTCATTTTATACTGTTCTTGCTCAATTATTTCCCTAAATTAAAGTCATTCTTTGAGCCGCAGCTGTGTTTACTGTGCCATGATACATGACAAGATGTCACTGTTAGTTCACTGCTTCAGAATCTGGTCAGCGGTCTTTAACGTGCTGATTCTCTGCAATTAAAACAAAAAAAAAAACCCGAAAAGGAAGGGTCTGAACGGTCTCCTCTGTTGGTCTCCCAGGGAACCAGTACCAAGTACAGCCCTCAGAGGGTCGGCCTAACACACATCATGGAGCACGAGGACGTCATCCAGATCGTTAAGAAGTAAAACAAGCTCCCGACTGGACAGAGGAAAGACTGAGCACCAGGAGCCGCGTCTCACAGAGGAGTTAATATGGAGAGAAATTTAATGTACAGTAGATATACATACAGCAATGAAAAATAGCCACCATTCTTATTTTGTATATGAAAATCAACAAAACACATCGAGGAGACGGAGCTGATTTGAGCTGGTCATGGACAGCAAGTGGTTTATTTTACCTTTTGATTGATTGATCGAGAGAGAAAATGGGGGTGGGGACGGAGAATAAAGTCCATAACATGTTAAATGAATCCTTGTTTTTGTTTGATTCTTCTCAGTTACACCCTCATGAATTATTGGTGTTTTATGTCTCACCTGTAACTTGTGGATCTTTTCTCCGGCCCTCCCTTTGCGGGAAGCTTAACGGAGTCCAAAATGTTCAATAATAAATAAGTAGTTAAGATAAGATTAACAAATTGTGTAGAAATATATATTAATTCCTAACAATTTATGGAGTTATTTCATCATTCTTTGTATGATAGTAGAATTTTATAGAAGTTTATTTATAATGTAGCATTATAAATTGTCCAAATCTCTTAGATTAAATAGTCTTTTAGCTCTGTTTTGGTCACCTGTGCCTGATGGAAATATTTGGATCTTTAGCTGCTCAATGCTTCACTGTGTTCAACAGCTGGTCACTAACATTGTTTAACTGTTTGTTGATATAGGTGTTTTTTCAGCCTTATCTAAAAAAAAAATACTTGTATGCTAAATACTAAATATATTTACTGAATTATTGCACTTTAGTGATACTTCTTCATTTTCCAGAGGAAAATATTATACTTTTAACTGCACTAGATTCACTTTAAAGCTTTAGGTTTTACTTTTTATTAATACAAAATATACCTAATACATTATAATCTGTTTTTATGGATTCATTTACCCTCAGTATATAAAAAAAGTAGTTTAAACAACCTCCACCATTTCCAGCTGAAACAAAATAAATGAACATGTGGTGTATGATACTATGATATACAACACACAATGTACACACTACTGAAACCATCCATTCTGCCTAATGAGTTCTTCTACTTTTGATACTGTAAATGTCTTGATGTCAACACTTTTGTACAAAAATTTTGAATTCTTGACTTTTACTTGTAGAAGGTTGTATTTCTAAACCAATGTTTTAAACTCAAGTTTAAGGTGAGCAAAGACAAACTGTCGACGACTTCGGCAAATTAATGTAAAAACAGCCCTTTAGTGCCAAACTCTGCACACACATCATTCTGCACAGGGCTTTCTCTTCTCGTGCCGTGCTGACTCAGACAGGAGACAGTGAGTTACTATGGTTACAGAGATGCTCTGGGTCTTTGTCACTGTAAAACTGTCTCGCAATTCCAAACAATAGCTTTTAAGGTTAAAATGCCTCTGGTAAATCATGACAGTAACAGACCTCAGTGCCGGAATCTGAGTTTGTCTCGTCTCTATGACAGTGTCAACATAAAACATAATATTATAATTTTCCTAAATGTAGAATTTGTGGAGGATGAGGGAATAAAACAGCAAAATAAGATAAAACCTTCTGCTGTGAAGAGTGGACAGGATGGTTACAGAGCAGGGGAGGGAACATGGGTCACACCCCAAATAACAACCATGCTTACACAGAGAGTGAGGAAAACAAGATGCCCTGCAGATAAAAATGAATGAAAGCAGAGAGTTAACAGATAATTAGAATAGATCTGTTATTAGAATAACAATAGAATAACTTTCTTTCAAATCTTAAGATAAGAGAGGAAAGTTTTTGTTCTTGCAACCTCATATTATTGAAATTTTATAGCGTTTAACCAGCCTGTAAGTATAAATATGTGCACTTCTTGGCCTCACTGTAACACTGTTTTGTTGATTTTTTTTGGCCATGAGCACACACCTGTTTTCCCTTCTCGGCTTCACGGCGGGTGAGGGCCAGTCACCTCCGACCCCTCCCCGCTGCCTCCATCCCTGCTGCCCAGGTGTGTGTGTGTCGCTGTCTCCAACGCTCCAAGGCAAGCTGACCAGAAAGTATGGACTCCCAGCCAATGCTCCCCATTCACTCGCACACACAAGCACAATAGCGCCATTAAATATTCACAAGCATCTCTTCAGCTTAGGAGAGGGGGACTGAGTGGGAGGCTTTACACCAGAAAGAGAGAGAGAGAGAGAGAGGGGGGCTGTGAGTTGACACTGCTGGCCTTTAAGATGCTGTGAGGATGTCTCGCCAGAGCGAAACGCGGATGGAGAGATTCTGCTTTGGAATAACCTGAAGAGGAGAGGAATGATGGAGGGATAATATTGTGGGAGAAAAAGAAGAAACAAAGGTATGGTCCACTGGGTGTGCATTGTGTGGAGCAGGCATGACACTTGATGCTGCTTGGCTCCATATGGCATGGCTAAGTGTGTGTGTGTGTGCATGCGTATGTGTGTGTGTGTACAGTGCCAGTGCAATAATTACACGTAAGAAAGAAGGTGTTTAATTAGATTCCTTTTATAAGCTTTGTTTTCATGTAATTTGGTGCCATCAGTGTGTTATTTAAAGCTGTAAGATGCGTTTCTGCAAGTGAGTTTGGGCTTAATTAGTTCATCATAGCAGAAAAAGTAGTTTGCAGACGTGCCTCTCGACTTAGCTGCTTATGAATGGATTCACTGTAATGTGTGAGTTTTTCCAAGTGTGATCAATAGTAACCCAACCAAATAGCTTTTTTTTTTTCTCATAAATGACTAGTTGAAAACATTGACAGAAAAATAATATAGATAGAAAAATTGTTCTGATAAATGACAATTTGTTAAAAAAGTGTTGTTTTTTTTTAAAAAAACAAGAGTGCCTCTCAAATATTAATATTACTTATATTTATATCATAGTTAACTGAGGACCTTTCGGGTTAGGACAAAAAAAACTGCTTGAAGATGTCACATTGGACATCATGTGGTCATTTTCACTAACTTAATAATAATAATAATCACAATAAATAATAACTTTAATTACAGTAATTGGATAAATTTCCTCAGATAAAGGGCACACAAAATTATTTTGCAACCATGACCATCATTAATTGATTTATTTTTCTAACTGACTTAATATCATGTGAGTTTGTCATTTGTATAGTATAGTGACTGCTGGGTAGTTTGAAATGAGCCAGTATGAAGACTTGATGGATGATGAACTGAAGTCATGTGACTTTAAGGAGCAGCAACGCCTCCGTGACTCTTAACTGCAGCACAGCATGGTTAATTGACATAAACCTAAGAGCTGTAACAGCAGTAATTACACGTCAGATTTCATATTGTGGTACAAATTGTACAAATTGGCATCGGTTCCTCTTGGAGAATATGCAGCTTTTTCTCTGGTAGTGCTTTGCCATGACATTTGTATTTTATTAGACAGACATACAGAAGACAGCAGACATGAAACATGAAATGAAGTAAGAGACTATGGATGACATGAAACAAAGGTCCCTGGCTGGACTTGAACTGGGGACACAGCAGTTACATGGTCAGTGTATTAACCCTCCCAAGACACCCTCATTTGTTAATTTGGTAAAATCATGCAGCATTTTTTTTGTAGAATTAATTTTAAGTCGAGTTTAGACATGACAATTACTGTTGTCAGGAGAAAATTGGTTTTAAAAACAGATATTCAGTGTAGATAGACACAGTCAGTTCATTTGTTTTCAAGTTATACTTTTACAGAATGTAACAGCAGTACATAACTCATAAGATAGATAGATAGATAGATAGATAGATAGATAGATAGATAGATAGATAGATAGATAGATAGATAGATAGATAGATAGATAGATAGATAGATAGATAGATAGATAGATAGATAGATTTATTAATCCCAAGCTGGGAAATTACAGTGTAGCACCAGCATTACACCCAGAGACAATACAATACAATGAAATAAAAAGAAAAACCTAGACATATTAAAACAATATAAAATGCAATATAAAATGTATAGAAAATGTATAAATAAATATATAATGACACATATGACTTTTACTTAAACAAGTATTACCTGGTGTATAAAGTTGTAGTCTTACTAACAAAAACTCCCCTGGAAAACTGCTGTGCATCACCAGGAGATTCCCTCTAGCAGCCTAGCATAATATGTGTGATAAGATGTCATTATATAGAAGACTTTTTGGTGAATCGAGATATATCATTCTGTATTTTCTGGATGATCGATTAAAAAAGAACCCAGCCACATAAAAACATAAATCACCGGAAGTTGAGAGAAGTATCAGGACCTTGATTACATTGTCTCTTCTGCCCTCTTCTGCTTCAGCCTGCGCATTACATGAAGCTGTTCACCTCAGCATCCAATCAGGTTATCACAGGATGTGGTCTGTTTGAAAGGTGAAAGGTTAGTAAGTAAATATGTAAAGTTTATTCAGTATTGCACCTTTTACAGAGCACAGTCACAAAGTGCTAAAAGTAAAGTTAAACCAGTAAGAAATAACAGTATAAAAAAGTAAAGAGAAACACTAAAACAGTGAAACGAAAGCAGCCAGCTTTTAAAAACACACAAAAATCTTGACAGCAAAAGGTGAGTTTTAATAAATAAGTACTCAGCTGCTTTTTAAAAGTGTCAGAGACTATAGATTGTAAGTCAATGGGAAGGGCGTTTATACAGTAATATTGCAGGAAGGATTTAACAGATGACACACATGGGGTGACAGAGTTATGCATCTCCCAAACAGGCACAAAATATTCACACTATCACACACATAATCACTCTGTAAAAACTGCTTTCTTCAATACAATACAATACAATACAATACAACAGGTTTAGTCTCAGCTTTTATTTTGTCACAGAGTGGAGGGAGGTTTTTTAGCAGTGATCAGTGAAGATGGGGGGTTGCTGACTGAAGAAAAAAGACAGATGCGCATAAAAATGTATTCAGCCTATTTACAAGAGTAGAGTTTTACTGCTTCGTGATGAATGTTTTCCCTCTCTGCACACCAAGCTCAGAGTACATTCAGTTCTTATAAAGGACAGACCTGTACAGAGCTTAAAGTATTTTCTATAAGCAAACAGGGATAAAAAATTCTGTTTTTGTGTGTGTGGACTGAGCAAATTCACTTGTCTTTCATATACAGTGGCTGTATAGGGCTAGCAGAGGTGCTCTACATTCACCTTTGTGTTCATCTCTTTGAAGGCCCTCAACAAATGGTTGTTTTCTGTACGTTGTGTGCACTGATGTTTGTCTAAGTGATAAATCAGCCCATCGATGCACTTAAGCGTGACTAGCAACACTTATCTGGCACTCACTTGTTCATAGATTCCCACGCAAACACAACTTTAATTTAATCCTTTTAAAGAGACAGGTTGCATCAATAGAGATTAAAGCCACCCTGTTATACAGAAACATTCAGAGGTTTTACGCAGACCCTGATTCCTAGTGGCCACTTGCTATGGAAAACATTTATCATGTGGAGGACAGTATTTGGTCCTTGCAACATAATAAATGACTTTTTGAGCTGTAAGGTCGATAAGAAGTGCGCACAGACTCTGTTTTCCTGATTTTTCTCAGTTGATAGTATTTTAAGGATTTGTCACACTTTTCTTCAATAAACACAGCATCCGTCAATAAACACAACCCATCCTATATTTAATGTTCACACCAAACTGAAACCTACATTAGTCACAATTAATATTTGCAGTCACTAAGTATCCTTGCAGAGGAAGATGGCAGGCAATCAAATCAATTAGTAAAGCAGTTTGAAGTAAAGATTTTTGGTTCAGCAGAACTTATTCATTTTCGATTACAGCAAATATTTTAAATGCAAAGGCAGCATGTAGGTCAGTGAAAGACCTGCAGGGATAGTTAAGGATAAAATTTAACAAAGCTCTATTCACATGCTGTTTGTGAGTGTGTGAGAGCCACGTAATGCACTTTTCCAGCATTACATTGACACACACACACTCACACACCCATTGTCACTTGTAACAATGTGTGTGTGTGTGTGTGTGTGTGTGTGTGTGTGTGTGTGTGTGTAATCCTACCATTAACGAACAATGGACCTGCACAGTTGTTTACTTAGGCACTGATACAGAGGGCGACAAGGCAATACTCCATATACATGTATAGCATGTGTAGCGTGTTTACTAAGAAACCTAATCAGCCCACTAATGATGCACAGATCAATGTGAAGAGCAGTCTTATATGTAAACCTCTCTGCTTGCCATTGTACATTTGTACTTTAGAGGTACAGGTAATCACTGAAGCCTCACTGAAGCAACCGAGGGTATGTTTACCACTGAAGGTCCATTGTGTGTCCAGATGGGCTGTGTAATTGCAGAAAAGATGTGTGTGTGTGTGTGTGGCTATAAAATGTTATATAAAAGGGGTCCGGAAGAAGACCAGGAGTCACTGCAGCCACACAGAAGCCACTGAGTTAGCGAGTGTGTTCGTCAGACATTTTGGTGGATATTTGTGGAAAACAAGAGGTCTAAAAATCAACATCTGTCACTCAAAACAATAAATAAGGTAAGAGGCAATGAACCAAAACACATCACGTGTGTTGTCATGGGAGGCAGTTCATATATCGCAGTTTGTTTCACTGATGCTGAAACTGTCAGCAGGTGTGTGCAGTGCAGCTTCACTTTGTTTGATCTGCTGGTTGTGGCTCAGGTGGGTTTATACTGCCTCTAGAGAAACAGAAAAGGGGAGAGCTGAGTGTTGGTCAGCGTTGTTGTCAGATGTTAGAATCGTGTTATCAGTGATTATAACAGGGACGTGGCAAATTGTACAACTAAGAAGACTATTTTTACTTTATTTGCAAATAGTATTTACCACAGCACATATAGCTAATTGTAAGTAATATTTTCTTCCAACCTATGTTATAAATGTTATCATTCATTAACACATTTAATTCTTCTTTGGATGAATCTGAATGAACTCTGTTTAAGTCCATCAGAGGAAACCTGGAGTAAATGATACTTTTGGCACTGTGCTGACATGAAATTAATTTTTGTGATTAAAATGTATTATAAATTGGGTCACACTTTCAAACTCATAAAAGCTACTTTGCAGTTGTTCTGATGGAACTTAACCCTAGAACACTAACGTCGGGTGATTTTCACCCACGCGATTGTAGTCTTTATAGTTTTTATAGGGTCCCTTATGCATGATACCTTTTTTTTTTTAATCAGACGTTGCATAGGGGAAAACAATGTATGTATTGTTGAATATATTTTAATGAGAAGTATTTCTTATATCGCGTAAAATATACCCAACGTTAGAGATGGTCACTAACTGATACGTTAGTGTTCTAGGGTTAAGGAAGAAATGATGCATCTTGTTGCTGCCCTTGACAAAGACGTCACAACAAAATGCAACAACTTGCAAAATATCATAAGCTTTCATCTCTGTGTAAAAGAGGTGCTACTGTAATTAAGTATTTGGCACTTTCATAAACTCACAAGAAACACATTAAAAAAAAGAAAGAAAAAAATGAAAGCCTTGGAGGGTGAAATATCCAGACTTTTAATGCTTAGTATGAGCCAAGCTCTTGAAATGCTGGATCCTACATTTCCCACACTGCAACACTGTAGCATATTTCTTTAGAGCCCATCCCTCCAGTTTTTCTGTTAAACATTTCAATCAAGCCCACACCTTTATTTTTTGAAGAGCTCAAAGACATTGTACAGCTGTGAAGTAAAGTGAATGTGCCAACAGGGAGACCATTTAATGGTTTACTGCATCCCTGTAAAGTTTTTTTTTTGTATTTAAATTCACATGTAACAAATACACTGAGGTCAGACCGAGTGTCTTATTTTCAGGTCTATTTATAGCAGTCCATACGGCCAAGTGTTGGTGTCTGATTCTCTGTGACAGGTTTTGTGTGCGTTCGCAGCCCAAGTCACGGGATAATCTGGCAGCAAAGGTTAAGGCCTGAATGGGGCTTAACGGCTTACAGGAAACCCGAATCCAGCCTCCTCATCCTCCTGTCTCACCTTCTCTTTCTGAAAAGATGCTCTTTCTCTCCCTCTGTCACTCGTCTTCCATTCCATCAGACATATTCCTCCTTTTAGTTGACAGATATTTCTCATGATGGCCAATACACCACTTTGGTCCTGACTAAAATATCAATAAATTAAATAACAATAACTACTCGATGAAATTCAGTACAGACGTCCATGGCCCTCAATAGGTGTCAATAGGTGAATCCTAATGACCTTTGTGTTCCCTTTGACTTTTCCTCTATTGCCAACAGCAGGTCATACTTTTTCTAACACTTTGCTTTATGGTCAAATACCTAAAAAAAAAAAGACTTTCTGCTAACATGCTAAGTTAAGATGGTGACTATGGTAAACATTATACTTGCTCAACTTGATGTTCACATTTATGAATTTGG
This sequence comes from Scortum barcoo, assembly GCA_023238725.1. Lineage (NCBI taxonomy): Eukaryota > Metazoa > Chordata > Actinopteri > Centrarchiformes > Terapontidae > Scortum > Scortum barcoo. The sequence goes on from CM041547.1 coordinate 18,017,202, forward strand.
CCCAGTGTGTGTGAGGTATCATGTGCGGTGTGTGTGTGCAAATGTGTTGAAATTGCAGCATGTAGGTGTGTATGTGGCGCATGTTCAATCCCTCCCCCCCCATTTAATGTGTGTAGCTGTCAGCCTCCAGATAGTGTCTCCAGGTGATTTGGAGCAGATCGTGCATTCAGTGATGGCATGCAATCTCCATTATGAGACATATCTTGTTTTGTGTGTGTGTGTGTGTGCGCGCCCCAGTCATTAAATGAGCCTGTTGGCGTCGCTCTGCTCGGGCGATCTCCTTTATCAGTCCCGTGTCGCTGAGTGCGTCCGCTGAAAGCACATTGTCAGTGATTGGCACATAGATGAAGGGACTTTCCCCTTCATCTCTCACTCTCCCACTCATTCTCTCCCTCAGACTCTCCCCCCATCCATCTCCATCTTCTGTTTCTCACATCCTTCTATCAGTCGCACCCTCTCAATCCCACTTTTTCTTCTTTTCAGCGTTTGTGTAATCTGCAGTTCATTCATCAGCGGCTTATTGATGCACCTCTGTCTCCTTTTCCTTCCTTGCCTTTTTACCCAGCCCTCCCTCTCCTCTTTCCCCACCTCCTCCGTCTCTGTCATCTGCTCTCTATTCATTACCAGTTCACTCAGTCAACGGACCACGTCAGCCAGACAGCAGATACATATCACACATATCAGATAGATCGCTTTGTGCGTCTCTTTGCCTGTTTGGTGACCAACAAACTTCAGTATGTGTGTATCTGATGAGCAGGGAGGAACTTTTGAACTTTCCTCTGTGCCCAGTCTCTTTCATTATCCTCTCATCTCAGTCTGCAGTTAGATGATACCAACAGCTGCTGTTGTTGTTATTGCTGTGCAGCCTGCAGACAGTTTAGAGTTTTGTCATGGTCGCTGCCCCCGGGGATATGTGATACAGATTTCTGCTCACACCTTATCTTAGGTCAAGACTATTAGTCCTTCTTACTCCAGATAGCAGAAAGAAAACATAGAGGTGGGCCTGTTAACTGTAATTGACACATGCGATGAAGATCTTTTTGTTGAATACATAATTTACTATTTATATGTAGATAAATGTCTGTTAACTGTTATCAGAAAATGATTCTTTTGCCATTTGCTCTTTATCCCCGTGTGCTCTGTGGTGTCTGGCTGTTAACCCCTGACACTAGCCAGTATGTATAATATATATGGTTGGGGAGCAGACCAGGGCGGGGTTGACCCTTTGTGATATATTTAGAGTGGCCTGCAATGAATGTTTTATCCATGCTGCGTAGGCAGAACACAGGGCGGTCATTAAACATTCATATCTGCCACTGAGATGACCTCCTGGAATATCAGCTCGTCATCAATGAATTAACATCAGACCATCATCAATGAACTAGTGTCACACCATCCTCAGTGAACTAACATCAGCTGTTTATGTAAAGCCATCACACCTCACACCTGTAAGCCCATGTTATACACTGACAAGGCAGAGACAAATAGAGAGTGTTTTTTTTTAGCCACAGTGATGAGGAGACTAATCATGAAAAGGTTTATATATATATTATTCTTCATAAATTGAAGTTGCTTTAGTTTCTTGCAGAGCTCTAAATCTGAGTCTAATCTATTATCTAATTCTGGGCAATGCCCTTGCTTTAGATGGCCATTTAAGTACAAATATGTAAATGAATGATTTCAGTTAGGTGGAATGCAAGACTGACTAGACTTAGACTTAACTTTATTGAATAAAATAAAATAAAAATAAACAGTAAACATATATATAAAATATATAAAAGAAATACAAAATATAAAACTGGAGAGCTACTGGAGAGGCAGCCGTCTCCACAGCACCACTAAGCAACAACAGACTAGAACAACACACACAGCGAGTATTTGTCATAAATCCTTGCTTTATTGGAATATCCCATGTAAATTGACAATGTGAAGTCTTATGTTGCATTTTTCTGCATCAAACATGCACATATGTACTGTTAGCATGTGTATACACTGTTGAATGTGTGGACATTTTAGCATGCATCACTCTCAGCTGTGGTCCATGCTGCCACTGCTGGTGTGTGTGTTTTGGCTCTGCGTGGCTTCGCCTCTCAGACACAGTTTAGCAACAGCTCAGCCAGCCTGCATTATTCATACAGGAGCGAGGCTGCAGATAGGGTTACCCCGAGGCAGTATAGCTGGTACATTAAGATGCCCTTTGCGAATATAACTAGGGTGCACACACTCTGATGGACATACACCCAAAGACATACAATACATATGCTCATTTATGTTGAGGAGTTGAGGAGAGCAGAGGACAGATGAAGCCGCAGTAACCAGAGAGAGATGCTGAGGGTTGCAGGAGGTCACAAAGGCAGGCTGACGTGGACGTGGGAGGATACAACCACAAACGCAACACACATATGCCCTCACTCTTGGACAAAGAGGAGGACACCCCTGAAGACCGAGACTCACACGGAAGCACACACATCGGCTCTCCTTGTTGGGGGGACGTCCTGCCAAAGTTGGTGCGGCGGCCAAGATGAGGATTCACTGCCGAACTCACAGGATGCACTAACAATAGGAGACACACAAAGGACTACACAGACTCTGTCACTGGGATAGCAGGGTCTTTTATTCATTGTGTGACCCTGGGAAGTTACTTACAAACCTTTAGAGAAGAACAAGACTGGGAATTTACAAGTTTTTTTTCTATATGGATGGACTGCAGCGAAAAACTGAGTGAGTCAGGAGTAACAAGTGGGTAAAAGTGAGCGAGACAGTGACCAGTAAGATGATTTTTTTCATATGTAGCATATTAAATCCAACAAGAATCTGCTGTTTTAGAATTTGACACTCCCTAAAAGGTTTCCATCTCTTTTTACACACACACAGACGACACTCAGCCTTTTTGCTGAGGCTTGAAGTACTGTAATGCGAGTGAGCACTGATGGCTGAGATTCCGACTCCATTACTAGATCGTGTTTTGAAGGACTGTGGTTTCTGTTTGTTTCAGTGTGCATTATAGAACAACTGACTTGGGACAGAGTGTGCCACAGAGAGTGCTTCTGGGGTGTCACAGTGACGGATCAGATGGAGGAAAAAGGAGAGAAGACGTGATAAACAATTGGGAATGAGAGGATGTCGCAATTATTTGTAATCTTCTTCTCAAGAGAACCTATCATCACTGACACTGATACTGACTTTGTTAAGCACATTCTGGAAACTTATTCTTCCTCATCCTAGAATGATTTGAGGGCGGAGACATCATGCCACCTAAAAAAGGTGACTCAAAAGCAGCTGCCAAGAAAGGCAAGGCAGAGGAGCCAAAGAAGGGAGGAAAGGATGATAAGAAGGGAGGGAAAGATGACAAGAAAGGGGGAAAGAAAGCAGAGGAGCCACCAGCCAAGGGGAAAGGGAAGGATGATGGGAAGAAGGGAAAGGGAAAGAAACCTGTCAGCGAGTCAGAGGAAGGGTCAGAGGAAGAAGAAGAGGAGATGAAAACTGAGGAAGAAGAGGGTGATGACAGTGAGGAAGAAGTGGTTACCAAGAAGGCAGCACAGCAGGGTAAAGGTAAAGGAAAAGCAGCTCTGAAAGGTGCATCCAAGGCCATGGCTGTCAAGGGTTTTAAGCCTCCTACTAAACAGTCACCTCGGTCTGATGATGATGATGAAGAGGAGGAGGAGAAAGGGAAGCCACAGATCAAGAAAGGGATGGGTGCAGTAAACCTGAAAAAGATGAGTGATGTCCACATCAAAGGAGCCTCTAAGGCCATGATGGGCTTTGCTGCAGAGGGACAGAAGAAGAATACAGGTGCAGCAAAAGCACTAAAGCCAGATCCCAAGGCTCACCTCAAAGGAGCCTCCAAAGCTCTGTCAGGACTCACAGGGAAGGCCTCTCCTTTTAGCTTTCCGTCTAAACAACAGCAGCCAGAAAAAGCAAAACCAAAGAGAAACCTCAAAAGCACCACCCGTCTCTTCCTACGACTCTCCAAGAAAAAGAAGCCCTCTGCTGGTGGTAAACCACTTCTAGGCACCAGCAAGCTTTTTGCTGGGTTTGGGGGTAAATCACCTTCTGGTGACAAAAAGCCAGGTCTGTCTGGCTTTAGTATGTTTAATAAAAAAGATGATGCTCCAAAAGAAACCACACCACCTAAAAAGACAATAAATCTATCTGGTTTAGGGGGCAAGGGGGCAATGGCAACAGAGGCAAAAGGACTGGGAGGAAAGTTCAAAGGCATGTTTGGGAAAAAGAAAGCAGGATCAGTGTTCAAGAAGAAAAGCTGGATGTTAGGAAGGATAGCTGCAGCAACTAACTGGCTGACAGGGAGGTTCCTGAATTCTAAGGGCCAAGGTCGGCAGGGGGCACGAGCAGGAGGACGGGGAGGGAAACGTTTGTCATTTGCTAACAGGGACACTAGAGGGAGACAGATGCATTATTACAATGAGGCCTATGAGTATGATGATGATGAGTATGGATATGAGGAAGATTACTATGACAGGTTGAGACCTAGAGGCTACCTGAGACAACCCATGGGCTACGACCCACATGACCCTTATGGAGAGGAAATGGAGTACTTTGATGATGAAGAGTGGGAAGATGAATATGGTTACTATGATGATGAGGGCAATTTTTATTATGATGATGAGTTTTACTATGGTGATGACGTGGATTACTATAGTTACCCTTATGACTATTACGATGATGAGTATGAAGACTACTATGGTGATGAAGGCATAGAGTATTACTATGGTGAAGATGGAATGCTGTATGCAATAGAGCCAGAGCCATATGGTAATGGTTACTATGGTAATGCCATGGATGGTTTCTATGACCCATATGACCCTGAGCAGTACAGAGATTACTTTGACCACAGTATGGGTTATAACTATGGAACGTCAGACCCATATGGTATGAATGGTGGTTATGATGTTGTTTCAGGCCTATATAGTGACCCAATGCTGGGATTAACAGACCCTGCTGCTATTTATAACCCATATCAGCAACCTTTCTTTTTGGATGCTGGGCTGGATCCAGCTTATACAGGACAGCTATATGGACAGGAACAGCTATCTTACCCTCTCGCTGAGACATTTTCAGCAGAGCAGTTCAGGGTCCCCAGGCCCCAGATTAAGCTATTTGGAAAAGACAGATTAGATGTAGAAACCCTGCCACCTCCATCTGCTCATTCCCAACTCTCCTCCCAAATGTTCCCCCCACCCTCCCCAGCTCTTGCTCTCAATAATCTGGAAATTATGTCAGATATACAATATGAACAGTCCCTTCCCATGTACCTTCCCGCACAGCCCCAATACAACACTGTCATGAACCAACAACAAACCCCCATTCTCTCAAGACAAAACCCCTCGCCAACAGCTATGAACATTCAACAGGAGCACATCCCTGTCCTACAGCCTACTCACCCTCCTTTCTCTGTTTCTACTGGTCACTTGTCCCCATCTCCCCAACCACCCCACCTGGCCCCTCAACTCTACCATCCTTCTCTTCCTCAAGACCCACTAATGTTCCAGATGGGGCAAAGGTCACCAATGGTACCACCACTGCAGCCACCAATTCCTCCAATGATGCATTCACCATTGCATTCACCAGTGGCCTCACCAATGCCAGTGCGACGTATGAGTCCTCTTCCATCCCCACAGCTGTCATTAAGGCCAGGATCTGCCAGGGAAATGGCACCTCCTTCACCCCATTTCTCACCACATCACATGGACTTCCAAACAGGCATCCAGCCAGACCCACACCTCTCCCCTCGCTTACATAGGAGAGGGCCCACTCACAGGGCGTCAATGACAGGCCAAAGATCAGCTTCTGCACTTGATAGGCGGAGACCACCCAGCCCACCTGCTTCTCCACCACACCAAAGGAGAGGCATGTCAGTTAGAGCTCAGCCATCCCTGACAAGAGGAAGGGGGGGTATTGGGTTGCGCAGAGCTCCATCAACTGTTCGACCCCAATCCCCACTTTCCAGCCCCCTAGCTTCACCCCGGGGATCCCTGAGGAAGAGAGCAAGCCCACCACTTTCCCCAAGACTCTCTTTCAGACAACAACCTCCGCCGGATGCAGTGCATCTACCATCCACCAGACCACATTTGTTCAAAGGTAGAAAACAAACATCTAAGATGCGCCATTCCCCCTCTCCCCCACTACCATCTTCACAAAGACGAAGCCCTCCTCTACCTGACAGATCTCAGTCCCCCCCCCAAACCTTCCGCCCCACCTCTCCCCATCGTCCTCCCTCTCCTTCTCCATCACGTATCACCAATCGGCCCCTCCCCACCCGATCCTCTACTCGCAGACTGAGAGGTGGTGCTGGAGGTCGAAGTCATGTGCCCATGGGGGCTGTGAAACCCTCTCCAGCTAACCCGTACTTACAGAGACGCAGTAGACATGGGCCCCCTGTCACTCAGCATGTAGCCCCATTCAGGTCCTCTATCCATAGTGGCCCAGCACCTCCTTCAGGACAGATAGGGGGCGTAGCTGGAACACCTATGTTGTCTAGGACAGGCTCCCGGCCCACAGGGTTAAGGGAGTCAAAACGAGTTGGTACACCTCAAGGAGGCTTCCACAGACCTGTAGGAAGAGGGCAGCCACTAGTCAGGATGCCCAGAAACCAGCCCTCTCTTCAATCTAGGCAGTCATTCAGGGGACCTCCTGTCTCTCCACAGCCTTCTTTGAAACAGAATGGCCCTCTTTCTCCCCAGCCATCAGTGCGTAGACTGCAGAGTAGACCTCCATCTCCACTACCACTGCAACGTCCATCTCCATTGGCCTCCCGTTTAGACTCTCCCATGCACCAGCTTTCTCACCCACCATCCCCCTTGCCCCACAGGGCTATGAGCCCCCAGAGTCTGGGGGTTACATCTTTTCAACCCTCAGTACCCCATCCCAGTTTTCCTCCTGGCACTCTCCCACTGTCTCAGAGTATCACGCAGTATGGCTACACAACAATGGAACCAGGCCCATCCCCAATGCTTACAAATGCATTACCAAACCCACAGGTTGTAGGTCCTCCTTTTCCTTCCTCTATCCCATACTCTGCTACTGCTTACTCTTCTTCTTTACAGAGACCCTCCTCCCCCAAAACACAATATGAAATTTACCCCCAAAATCTCCCTCAACCTGCGCCCCTATCACCTTATCTGGGACGCACACTGCAAAACCCTTATCTGCAGAATGCTAGCAACACCTTACCTTTACAAAGAAGCACTTCCCCCATACCTGGTGGGCAGGGTGAGATTTCAGCCGATGTACAGGCGAGCCAGGAGGTAAGCCCATATGCAACTCCTGGTCTATCAGATGCTTTGATGCAGAACTCCCACCTGCGTAACGCCTCTTACTCATCTCCCTTACAACGCAATGCCAACCTCTACACAACTGTCCTCTCACCCCCTCAGGCAATAGCCCCCCCTGCCCCCTTTGTACACTCCTCGCCGCACTTGTCATCTGCTATGCTTACCTCCCAGCTACGTAATGCTTCCTTTGCCTCTCCCCTTCAGCGACACCTCTCCCCCATGTCTCCTGCCTCTCCCGTCCCTCCTCCCACCACACCCCAACAAGGTGCTATTAGAGGTACCTCCTCACTTCTGTCTGGTGGATTGAGGACTTCCCAAATCCAGGGATCTATGTTAAAGCTTCCAGGTGGCACATTGACAATGTCACGTGGGCCTGTTGAGCCTCCAGTTACCACTGATAGTGGAGGTGGTGGCAGTGGTGGTGGGAGGCTGTCACCTGCCGTGCTCTCCAATGCCCTGCAGAACCCAAGCCTACGTCAGGCCACATATCGACTACCTGATGGCTCACTGGTCACAAGAACTGAACCTGCTGAACCTTCCCCAGGTCCATCACCCCTCTCGTCCTCTATGCTGTCCTCTGCCTTGCTGAATCCCAGTTTGCGACAAGCCACATATCGATTGCCTGATGGCACTCTTGTAACCAGAACAGACCCCACACCTGCACCCTCCTCTTCCTCACCTATGCTTTCCTCTGCTCTGTTGAACCCCAATGTACGTAAAGCCACATACAGGCTTCCAGATGGAACTTTGGTTACAAGAAATGAGCCAGCACCTGAGCTTGTCACCCCTTCCTCTTCTATGCTGTCTTCTGCCCTTCTTAATTCTAATGTTCGGAACGCCTCTTATCGATTACCAGATGGTTCAGTTATAACACGTCCTGGAGAGGAGACACAGAATGCTGAGAGTGCATTATCATCACCGGGGCTATCTAATGCTCTGATGAATGCTAACCTACGTAAGGCAAAGTTTCAGCTCCCGGGTGGATCATCATTGTTTTCACAGAATCAAACCCAAGCTCCCACCTCTGCCTCCTCTGGTCCTCTCCTTTCCGGTGCCATGCTAAACACCACTCTCCGTGGTGCTTCTTACAGACTTCCAAATACATCACTGTTTAAACAGCCTGGTTCTGCTGATACCTCTGAGTCACGCTCCGTTGACCTTTCCAACGCTCTCCGCAACCAGAATCTCCGGTCTGCCACCTATCGTTTGCCAGACGGAACTCTAATGACCCGATCTCAGCCTGCTGCAGCACCCAAAACACTTGACCTGTCTAATGCACTATCAAAGAACCCAAACCTTCGTGGGGCAAAGTACCGGCTCCCCGATGGAAATATCATGACACGGCTTGGTGCTCCACGCGCCCCAGAACCTCGCTCACTTAATCTCTCTGGCGCCCTTCAGAACCCTCACCTCCGGGGGGCCTCTTTCCGCCTACCCACCTCTTATGCTGTAGTGTCACCCCAGGTCCAGGGATCTGGCCCTGAACAGCACTGGGCACAAGGGTCAGGAGTTGAAGGTTTAGGAGTGCAGCAAGATATGGATGTGTGGGGTGCAGAGAGGGTTCTACCTCATGGGACAGTACAGAACCTCAATAAGTGGTCCATGTATAGAGATGGGGAGCTGCTGGAACCCCACAGCCTGATGGGGCAGGGACAAGAGGGGCAAGAACCAGGAGAGTGGAATCTCAGCAGGGAGGGGGAACCACAAGGGGGCTGGTTTGACAAGGTAAAAGTTTTGAATATATGATTAACACTACGAGTTGGCACAATAGCTAATGGTGGGCACTATACCTTAAGTCTTTAAGTCATTACGTCTGTTTGTGGTGTTATCTTGCAATTGCAAGTGTAGCTAGAGAGAAAACTCTGCACCATAGTGGATTTTCACCAGGAAGGAGTAATCCGAGGTATGGTAGCAATTTTTAGGTAAGACGTTTTTGAGGAGCAGAACATTATTTACAGAATAACGGAACGTTATTTAAAAAAAGGACGGGCACAATGGACACACCGATAACATCTACATTTTAAGTACATCACTTTGGTGAGAGAAGGGGCTCTGGATAGAATCAGGATTTGATGTAAATGTGTACATATATTAATACATGAAAGTTTACTGTTTGCAGGCCTATGCACGTGCATGATGTCCTCATTTTTGAGTGTGTATATGTACATGTGCATGTTTTAGATGTACTCAATCAGAAGCCTGCCCACAGTGACTCAACGGGATCAACGAGAAGAAGATGGAGTGGAAGATATGACACAGTTAGAGTAAGTAATAAAAAAATCACACACATCTGAGTTAACTATACAGCTTTTTAGACAACAGTAAAACTCATCAAAAGGCAAATCAGCCCCTCCTCCACCTTAAAAATGTGTTCCATCCATGATTTGAAGTAAATCTTACTAAAAAACAGTAAATGTTCTCGCCAAGAACTGGTCTAATCATATTTTGAATCCTGAAGCTTGAATAATGTATAGTTTCAGTGTTGGTACATGTCTAAAGATTGACCAAAGAAATGAGCAAAATCCTCAGTGAAGAAGGCCCTGTGCAAACATGCAAAAATGGTGGAGTGATTTGAGAAGATTATTCCTACATGCTTTTGTCCCATTGCTTCTGTCTAGGGAGATGCATGAAGGGGCTGTTCTGCTGAACCTGAGGAAAAGATTTGAGAGAGAGCTTATTTATGTAAGTATCTGAGCTACACTCACATCCAACATACAACATCCCACTGGAGATACAACAATTACAAAGTCAAATCACTTTATTTCAAGTTTTTGTGCTGGTTTTACTATCCTATCTTCTCTCTCCTCATTCCTCGTTTTCTTTCAGACGTACATTGGCAGTATCCTGGTATCTGTGAACCCCTATAAGATGTACAACATCTACGGGACGGACATGGTGCTGCTGTACAAGGGTCATGCTCTGGGAGAGAATCCACCGTAAGTCATGTTCTCTCTCAAACTTTGAGGACAGTGAACTGAAAGCTAACAAAATACATACCAGAAATGTCAGTAATCTGAAGTATAAAAAACACAACAGAATAAACCAATTAAAGTTTAATTTGTATTTGTAATTGTTAAGTTATTACTAATAATCAGTTTCTATTTTGAAGCTTGCTGTTAGCTCAATTACAGTGAAAAAAAAAAGAATTAAAAATAAAAGGAAGCTGACATGTCATAAGTTAAAGAAGCAGGGAAGAAAAGATGTGGATAAATGACTAAGATACAGTGCATTTGGAAAGTATTCACAACGCTTCACTTTTTCCACATTTTGTTATGTTACAGCCTTATTCCAAAATGGATTAAATTCATTTTCTTCCTCAAAATTCTACACACAACACCACATAATGACAATGTGAAAAAAAGTTTTTTTTTTAGATTTTTGCAAATTTATTAAAAATAAAAAACTAAGAATAAGGCTGCAACATAACAAAATGTGGAAAAAGTGAAGCGTTGTGAATACTTTCCGGATGCACTGTACAAAAGGGAAAAAGGTAAGTTAGAAAAACAGAAGATAAAGATAGAAAAGAAGGGAGGAAGAATATTTTTGCTCTTAATTGCTTTGATCTCTTTAGATAAAATGATAGTTTGATGTAGCTGCTCTTTCTTCTGTAGGCATTTGTTTGCCATAGCAAACGCTGCTTATTCCAAAATGATGGATGCCAAACACAACCAGGTCATAATAATCAGGTAAGAGGCTGACTTTCTATGATCTTAACTAAAATACTAACCTGGTACTTTAATCGCTTCTCATGTACCTGGAAGTCAGATAACAAAGTTCACAACCACATATGTGATTTATAAACAGGAGTACCATACATTATTTCACTATTTATCACTTAAAGTATTTCTGAAAAAAATCCATACCATCGATGATACATTACGCTTGATTTAGACTGATACAAAGTTTTTTTTTCCATGTAAAAATCTCACAGTAAGATACCTCCCAAGGGTTTGTAACGATTTAACCTCAGTGTACATAGTGTCCATGAAGGTTTCCATCTCCAGTTGGGTTAGTGTTTGTAAATTCATGAGTGTCTGTCTGTGGTTTTCTGGCCAGCAAACTTAAGACAGAGCCATCCTTCACTCCTCCCATGCTTCGTCTATCCGTCACAGACGCATCACTCCGCGTCACAACTGATCCCCTCAAAGAGCAAACGCACTTACGCCCTGAGACAGCGAGCGCATTTACATCTAGCTCTGATGTAAAAGCATAGACAGACATACAGTACACACACACAATTGCACATACATGGGCGTGTGCTTGTAGAAATGGCCAAATACAATCATTTGAAATACACAAACGCCCACACATGCACACACCTGGAACACTCTAGCCGTGTTCGGAAGGAGACACCTGTAAGGAAAGCCCAGCCACGTCTGGGCCAGGAGCAGATTATCTTTCAGAGGTGTGCGTGTGCAAGTGCACGTGTGTGAACCCTGCGTTTGTGTGTGAGACGCTGAGTGTGTGTTGAGGGGTAACTGAGGTCTGGTGTACAGTGACCAGTAATGGCCCGGTTTTTAGCTAACCAGTCCGTCAGTTGAAACCCAATGCTGGAATGTGGTCAAGGTGCTGGTGTCCCTAAATACACACACACACACACACACACACACACCTCTGCCCCCCCCTTTGGCCAAGCTTACATAATGGTGGTATTTAGCACTAAGCTGTTGGCAGTGTGTGTGTGTGTGTGTGTGTCTGTGTGCGTAAGAGCGTTTCAGGTGGTTTAACGCAAAAGTGGAATTGAGGCCTTGCCTAATGCAAGAGTAACCTGGTCTCACATCACTTAGTCAATTAAGTTGAACACTCCGCAGTAGGGAGGTGAGAAGGATCAAATAAAGGCTGCGTTAAGTGATTAATAAAAGCTGCGTGTAGTGGGGCTCAAAGTGCGAATAACGTTTACTCTGTCTTTAATGAGCTTTCACTTTGCCATGAGAAAAACAGGATTTTTCATCACTTTACCTTTTAGTAAATGGATTTTCACACTTTTGCAGCCCAGTATGCAAATTATGAGTTCATCTTGCTCACCATTAAAGAATAATAAATACTAACAGGAGTATGTGTGGATAGTGGAAAAGTTTATCTACTATATCAACCTCTGAGTCGTATTGTGGTGTTATCTCTGTCCAGTGAGTGTGTATTACTGTGTTTCAGTGGGGAGAGCGGGTCTGGGAAAACAGAGGCCACCAAACTAGTCCTTCGCTATCTTGCAGCAATACATCACAAAAGCAATCTTGCGCAACAGGTACATAAAAAGCACCCTGACACGCACAACCAGCTGCCAGCAGACCTGGATACAAACACATGTTCCTGTCTTGAAGAATGACTTTGTGCATCTCTTTTCCACGTCTCTTTATCTCTGCTGGCTCTTCTTGGGTGCAGATCGAGGTAGTGGGGTTCCCTGCATGACTTGTGCTTTACATTTTATCAACTCATCTTCACATATGGCCATAAGAGTGGCAGGTTGCTGTGTTTTGCTGTGGTGTGTGACAATATCCATTAGAGGTGTTGTGTTTTTTTTGACTTGCTTAACATCTGCCTTGCATCCCCTGAAATATATGATTGACCAGAACCTGATTTTACAAATGATTAATCTCAATTGGTCAACGGCAAACACGTGTGCCAGAGACCAACATTAAACAATGGTGGTAACGACATTATCAGTATAATTGATTTCCTGTGTGTTTGAATGCCTGGTAGATACTCGAGGCGGCTCCTCTGCTGGAATCATTTGGAAATGCCAAAACCGTACGGAACGATAATTCCAGTCGCTTTGGGAAATACATAGAGGTCTTTCTGGAGGAGTGAGTATGAAATAGATAGACAAAACTTCCTGTTTCTGTTCTTGCTCATCACTCAATCTCCTGCTTAATCACTTTTAAAAGCCAAATTAAAAAAGGAAATCTGTGAGTTATTCATGATTTTATGTTGTTGTCATTAAATGTGATGCTCTATAATTAAAGTTAAGTTATTAATGTTAGTATTCTTTCATCTAATTCTACTCTTGTTTATGTGTGTCATCTCCTTTCTTGTTTCCTCTCTGCACTCTCTCTGTCCAGTGGTGTGATCAGTGGTGCCATAACCTCTCAGTATCTACTGGAAAAGTCCCGTATCGTCTTCCAGGTGACACACACACACACACACACACACACACACACACACACGCTGATGGCACTTGTACATTTCTCTATGTCAAAGTGTTAAGTGTTTGTTATTTGTGTTTCCCCTTCAGGCCAAAGATGAGAGGAACTATCATATCTTCTACGAGATGCTGGCAGGTCTTCCCTCTCAGCAGAGGCAGGCTTTCTATCTACAAGAGGCTGAGACTTACTATTACCTCAACCAGGTACAACACACTGTGTGGTTTTAGGACTTGTTGAGATGTCGAGATGTCAAGATTACATTTGGAGGTGAACTCTTCACTCCAAACTTTCCCGCCCTCTCTTTCCCTCTCTCTCTTTCCCTCTCTCTCTCCATACAGGGAGGGGATTGTGGGATAACAGGAAAAAATGATGCAGAGGACTTCCTGCGTCTGCGTGCTGCCATGGAAATCCTTCACTTCACTCCTGAAGACCAGTCAACCATCTTTAGAGTTCTTTCTTCCATACTGCACCTGGGCAATGTCTACTTTCAGAGATATGAGGTGGTGTTTCTGAAGTGATCTTTCTTTCTGTTATGTTATCAATAATCATTAATTGGAGACACTTCAGGATATCCAATTACCACTGTAAAAAAATTGCCAACATGTAAGTAAAATAAGATTATTATACTGTAAGTGCAACAGATAACATATTTTTTTTCCTCTTTCTTTGTGTTGCATGACAGGCTGATGGCCAGGAGGTGGCGTCAGTGGTGAGCGCTCAGGAGATCAGAGTGGTGGCAGAGCTGCTGCAGATCTCTCCAGAGGGACTACAGAAGGCCATCACATACAAAGTCACGGTGTGTATCAACCTGGGGTGTCCCTCTCTCTGGCTTACTCACTGATGTTAAAGGCATTGTATCGCCCTCAGACACAAAGGACATAAACAGTGAACACACATCTGCTGACCCCACACACAGAGGGAAAGAAAGAAAGACGTTACTGCAGAGGAGATTTGTCCCTGCTGGCTTCCTGTGGTCGATTTTTAAGACATTTAGGTCGACTATCTCTATAGATCAAATGCTTGTGGGCTGTTATGCTCTTGGCTGGCTTACATTTTAGATTTTTCTATGTAAAGCTTCTCCGCCTTGGTAAGATTTTATCCGACCCCTGGAGACAAGCAACAAAGGATGAGAGCAGTGAAAGTCCTAGCAGTGAAAAACAGTTGGTAATTAAAGACAGACCGCATGTTGTTGCTCATCTGATATTATTCAGAAAGAAAGGTGAATATTTTAAGATGTGCCGAGATGAAAGTCAGTTCTCTTAGTTTGGATAGGTCTTAATGTTTCATTACCTGTGACAGAAGAAGTTACTGGGGAAAAAAATCTACAGGGAGCCTTGAGATAAATTTGGCGTATTGTCATCACTTAACATCAGACTTTCAAAATGTAGATGAAAATCTGCAACGTGACTCTTTTCTCCTAATCCAACAGTGAAGCACAGTGAAGGTAAACTCTAACAAATGCTTAATTATTTTCTTTAACTGACTGGTTAGTTTTTAATTTTTCTCTTTTATTACTTTGTTTCAGATTAAACAGTCTGCCATAGCTGTCACATAGCTTCTATTTCATTCTGAAATTGTCATTTATTTATTTTAATAATTTTCCTCTTTTTATTTGACACATTACACCCATGACTTTTGTAGAATTCATGGTGTTTATTATTTCTTATTATCAAAACTCATTGTGCACACAGTTTCACGTAATTCTAGTTTGAAGATAATAAATATATTCAAATGCATTTTATATGTATTTTACCTTGTAAATAAGACTCAAAATTATTTATTGAGGAGACTTCTGGTGTAGATCTCAGCCTGCATACAAACAAAAGTGTATTAAACCATCTCTGTAAACTCCTGGCTCAGTACACCCTGAGATCTAGTTCTAAACTGAAAATATTTTTTGATCAGTAGTAATTTGATTCAAACTACATTTCCTCCAGATTTTATATCCACATTTATCCTTATCCACATTTATAAGTTGTCAGGCACACCATTCACCACAGTTTATGTTAAACAAAGTCTTCGTCTTTTATTTATGAAAAGTGAGAATAAAAAAAATCAAGACAAACACAAATACGCTGATGGAAAGGTCCCAGAGGACTCCAAAGTAATTTAAAAATACTTTATGATACAATTTTTACCTTGATTTTGGCTGAATTTTTTTACTTATTTTTTACTTATTTTTGTAAATTCAAAAGAAATTAGTGAAAATAATGAGCCTTTGCTGCAGTGTCATCTGCTCCAACACCTTACACCTCAACTCGCACATCACTCTGTCATTGTGTCTTGGACTTTAGTTACCCGCTGACTGTCTTACCTTTAACCTCTGACCTCCTGCTGTGTCTTCATTCATTCTTTAATCATGTTTTGAAAGACAGACCTCAAATCTGACCTCGCGGAGCAGACTGATTTAGTTTCCATGTGGTAACAGAACTGCTTCATAAAACAATTAAACTGTTTCATTAACTACTCATAACGTTACTACACATGTGACTTTGACATGCCAGCGTTGATCACTTCGGCGTATCGCGCACACATCTGCATCACACTTAAACAAGCACGCTGGCACACAGACATCGTGCACGCTTACAGTACACAGACAGAAATAGAAATGTACAGTATTCACACAGTTGCTATTGAGCAATGCTGTTTTGTAGAGTGATGATTCTGGCAGCGAAAGCATCTCTTTATTCCTTTTGTTTGTAGTCTGTCACACTTGATAGCACATATATAAATAGCCACACTGCACGCTGCAGCTGGAGGGTTGAGACCTTTCTGTTGTGTTTCAGGATGGATTTCAGTTTTTAATGCTTTCAGCTTCTACGGAGCAGCTTTCCTTGTCCAAAACTGCGCCTTTTTATTTGGATTTCAAATTTACTGGAGCTGGAGCTTTACTGGGGCGTACTGATAAAATTGTTTTTAGAGCTTGGGGACTCATTTGAACACCAGTGATCTGGAATTAAAAAAAAAAAAGCCTTTTGTAGGTACCTTGCTGGCGCTGGATTTTGTCTCATGTGTTAATGTGAGTTGGCGCACTTTAGAGGACAAATGAAGAAAATGAATCATTGTGTTGACCTCCTTTGCCTCAGGGAGACTTGCAGTATCCAAGGAGTTTCCGTTGTTAACAGGGTGATGATCTAAAGAAGGATTTCCACAGGAAAAACAAAGAAGAGCAGCACTTCAAAGGCGTTTTCCTCGAATCCAACTACAACCTCTTTTGCATCTCTTCTCCACTTGTCTCTGTGATGTTATCCTCCTTAATCAGCAGTACAGTGGTAATGACAAAAAAACCCAAAACTGACAAAAGAATAAGAAAGAAACTGGTAACTGGAAACAACAAACCTGTTCACAAGTTTTCAACCAAATGATTTTTCTAGTTCTCCATCTGCTGTATTTCCCCCTGTTGCTCCATTTATGTAATATTAGGTGACAAAATGGAAATCCTGGGAAAAAAATCCTTTTTTCAGTCACCCAAATGACCTCTTGTTTTCTTGGAAAATCTTGTTCAATCCACATTCGCTCGTATTGTCATGAAACATAATGTTTTACTGTTTAAAAGACGAAGAAGACTCCTACCGTCCTGATGGAAACATTAAAAGTACGCTTTATGTCCTCCACATGTACATGCTCTTATACACTACACCCAGAGCCTTTTGTATAATTGAATTTCTAATCACAAAGGTGGCTCCTATGGTGCCTATGTAACAGGAGAAGAGTCAGTCGTATCCCCTCATTTCCTTTGGCTGGATGAGATGTGTGTGTGTGTGTGTGATAATGTAGTCATTTAAGCGACAGAACATCTCAAGTCTCCAAGCATCCTTTATCTTATCAGACCCCCAGGTCCCAGACACTCACATCAATGAATAAAAGAGTAGAAGGAATACAAGTGGGAGAGTGGAGAGGAGAGAGGGAGGCAAAGAAGATGACAGCGAGGTGGAGTGGAGATCAATGTTTATGGTTAAAATTTCAAGTGCATCCCCTCTCTTCACTTTAAAAGAACTGCAACAGCGTATCACAAAATAACACAATATGTTATTATAATTTGTTGGATTATGAAAAAAAACAGGTGCATAATAAATTTCATATGTTAATGTTAGTGGAAAAATAATTTTCGTCATAACTATTTAAAAGCTCCTCTTCTGTTTGTCCAAAATACAGGCTGCTCCCGCTCCAGTAAAAACATAATCTTCATCCTTTTTGATGTCCCTGAACGCAGTGTGCAGTTTTATAATAAGCCATTACAGTCATAGTGCCCTTCTCATCCATTTCAGCTACACAGGACTTCTTCACTTCATTGTTTTTTGTACTGTAACCAAATGTATGGTAATGAGCTCAACCTGCAGCACAGGGACACGGCTGTAGCTGAGCTGCTGCGTCAGCTTGCAAGGATACACTGAAGGTCAAAGTGTCTCACTGATGGACAAAATGGGATAACATGAGAGTAAAAATCAGGCTGCAAAACTCTTCATATTCACTGCAGTGCAACTAAATAGCATGTTGTCATTGCAAACCAACAGGAAGACAAGGACTCGCTGACTTCAAGCTGACAGTTCAGTGATGATGATAATGGTGATATAATGAAGCTACATAATGATATGAAGTGTCACTGTTGTCTTTAACACAATCAATAAACATAAAACAAAAAAAAATCAGGCGACGTAACCTGTGTGGGTTTACTGTGCAGGGGCTTTACATATTTAAATGTAAATGTATGTAAGGCTTTGTAAAAAAAAAAAAAAAAAAAGCAAACTTCTTGACAAACTGGACAGATCGAGGTTTAAGCAGCTTTAGATTATCAAGAAGGTGCCATGAAGCTGCACTTGCTCATCCTTCGCTCCTCGTAAGATGAAGCCTAAACGAACCCTTCTGTCGTCTCTACAGGAGACAATGAGGGACAAGATCTACACACCACTGACTGTGGAAAGTGCCGTTGATGCCAGGTAAGAGACAACTACACACACAACTTACACGGCATCATCATGTGTTATTTTTGCTTTATTTCACTTGTAATACCTCCCTGAATGAACCATTTTGTTCCCTTAATTTTCCAGACATGAAGCTAATCTGATATACAATTAACCAGAGAGGAATGCATGTGAACTCTGAAATGGCTCTTAATAACCTGTCCCATCTCATAACTTAATTTATTAACTTATTAATTTATAATAGTGGGTTATGTATCATCAGTTCTTCAATTCATTGCCTCTCTTTCTCGCTTCCATCCAATATCCCTGTCCCACACTCTCGACAAACAAATATTTGTTCTGCAGAGATGCTGTTGCCAAGATCCTGTACTCGCTGCTCTTCCATTGGTTAACAGAGAGGATCAACGCTCAGGTGTACCCCTGCCAACACACCGTCTCCATCTCCATCCTGGATATTTACGGATTTGAGGTGAGTTTATCCACACAGGCAGAGCATCTTATCACTTGTCTGTCACTTCACCGTGTCACACAGCAGAGACTCCACAATAATCGCTCTTTAGAAATGCAGATGAGACATAAAGAATTACCAGCTGTGTGTATGTTATATGTGTGTGTGTCTGTGTGCGAACAACAGGATCTGGCCTTCAACAGCTTTGAGCAGCTTTGCATTAATTATGCAAACGAGTACCTGCAGTTCTTCTTCAACAGGATCGTATTCAGGGAAGAACAGGTGAGTCGATGTCACACTTGCGGTAACACTCGATAGCTTGCACACACACACATTCATATCATGAATGCAAACAGAAATCACACATAGATGTTTGTATGAATTTATGCAGAAAAAGATACCAATAGATTTCAATAAGTGCTGAAATCATTAATAAATTCATTGATGAGTCAGAAAAGACCTGAAGCTGTATATAGACTATGGAGCTTTGCATTATGCAGGAATTTGTATTGCATATGCTCTCTCTGCAGGAGGAGTACAGCCGGGAACAGATCCCCTGGCACGACATCCCATTCAGTGACAACCAACCCTGCATTGACCTCATTGCTGCTAAGCCTCATGGGATACTGAGGATTCTGGATGATCAGAGCTGTTTCCCACAGGTGGGGCGGGAGAAACCTGAAGACATTTACACACCCGTCAGATTCATGCAGGTTGAATCATTGTACATGTCAGTTAAGAGTCTTATTGCTTTGTTGCCAGGCGACAGACCACACTTTTCTCCAAAAGTGTCACTATCACCATGGCAACAACCCACTGTATCTGAAGCCAAAGATGCCACTCCCAGAGTTCACCATCAAGCACTTTGCCGGCCGGGTCACCTACCAGGTACACAGCTCCTCACTGGCTGATTTCAAGCAATCAAAGCTGCCACTGGCCTGCCACTTGGCAAACATACATTTAATTCGATGATGTCAACAATGTTATTGAGCTGCACCGTGACTATACTCTTGTTTTTAGACACTGTAGCAGTAGCAGTGCTTAAGAAATGTTATAGTGGATCTGTCTGTTGATTGGTCCACGTCTTTGGTCCAGACTGAAACATCTCAGCATCTGTCAGATGGATGTGATTATACTTTGAGGCCTTCATCCGTACCCAAAGGATGAAAGACCAAAAGATAACTCTTTTCTTTTCGTCTAGTGCCATCTATGAGGTTTACACTGTAGTTTCAGAGAAATGTCTCAACAACTATTGGCTGAATTGTCTTAACATTTGATACTGTCATTCATGTCCCTCTCAGGATGAATGATAAAAACTTAAGTGACCCCTTAACTTCTCATGCAGCCTCATCATCAGGGCCAGATTTTAATTTGTCCTTTGTACTTTGGTTTATGACCAAATATCAGACACATCATTGTCCTGACCAACCAACTGTTAATGCCATTCAGAGAACTTAGAGGGCTAAAAATACTTTAAATAAAGGTAAAAGACTAAAACTGTCACACAAGCATAAATGATGTTGAAGAGAGAGAATCCCCTCCACTGGTGCCCGACAGCTCTCAATAATTTGTGATTTTAACTATGCAGGTTTACAAGTTCCTTGATAAGAACTACGACCAGGTCCGTCAGGATGTGCTGGACTTGTTCATTCAGAGCAAAAACAAGGTGAGAGCGGCATCTTCACGTCAACACATGCATGGATGGTCACGTTACCCTCAGAGACCTGCAGTGATCAGATTTGTGTGAACAATCACAGCACACATGTCATGCATATTTGTGTATTTGTGTGTGCCCAGATGGTGTCAAACCTCTTCCTGGTTCACGCAGAGGTCATGGGTCAGCAGAGAGGGGGTCACGTGAGGAAGAGCAGCACAGTCACCAGGAAATACCAAGCTCCCACCGTCAGCAACAAGTTCCAACAGTCCCTGCTCGAGCTGGTGGAGAAGATGGAGAGGTGACGATGAGGGAGTGGAAATATACTTTTTTTTTAATCATTTTTTAAAGATTTTACTTAGTGAATAACACTGCAGGAAGAAGAAACAATGTTATTTTAAAGTTATTTCTTAAATTATAAAAGAAAATGGATACTGGATACTGACATTATTGCTTGCTATTCTTGTATTTCAGGTGTAACCCTTTCTTTGTTCGCTGCATTAAGCCAAATAATACGAAGGTAGATTTCATATTCTGTGTTTGTACTGATGACACAGATCATTGAGTTTAGTCCCACTGTGTCCTGTAGGTAGTGATACTCATTGCTTTCCATGTGCATCGGCCTTTTAGCAACCAGGTGTGTTTGAGGACGACCTGGTGAGCAGCCAGTTGAGACACTCTGGTGTCCTTGAGACCATTAGGATCCGCAGAGAGGGGTATCCTGTCAGAATGCCGTTCCACGTCTTCCTGTTCAGGTAAAATGCTGACTGTGTTTATCGCTGGGTGGCCGAGGGCTCTTTAGTGCTTTTCTGTGGTCTAAAGCTGTACTCGATCTAAAGATTAAACAGAAATGTTTAACCCCACCCAGGGTTTGTCACAAACAAATCATCAACAAAATTCGCCTGCTTTCCTGTACACATTCTTCTCTAGGAAATGTCCCAACACTTTACTAAGATACTTTGATTTGGCACCAATCTGCATCTTCATTTAATGCATTCAATCATTTAATTCATCTGTTGTTTTGCATCTGAACATCGAGTATTCAGAGATTTTTCTCAGAATAAGGAGACGCATTCTGCTTTCCAGCTAAATCCAGAAAACCCAAACAAATCTATACAGTATTTGTGGATTACTAATACATCTGTTTTTTAGCCAAATATCATGATTATTCTTGTTTTCTAAAACCCATTCATTTGTATGAGTGTGTTTGTCACCCCCAGGTATAAGTCCCTGGTGGGGATACGAGAGCCTCCACCAGCAAATGGAGACAACTGTGTGATAATGCTCAGTAAACTGTGTCCTCTCAGACCGGGAGCCTTCCATGTTGGAGTCACAAAGGTGAGGTCAGCTCATGTGTTCACACTAGCCCTTTCACAAATTAAAGAACACAATGCAATACGACACCTTTTGGAGTGACATTTGCACATTGGAGTGATATTTGCATTTCTTTTTTAAATGGCGTGTTTGTGGTGTGTGATTGGCAGTTGTTTCTGAAGGAGGACATCTACCAGTTGTTGGAGTGTAAAAGAGAGCGAACCCGGCAACTTGCAGCTCTCACTCTGCAGCGTTACACTCGCATGTTCTTCGTCAGGAAACGCTTCGTGGCCTTCCGCAAGAAGATCATCGGACTGCAGGCGCAGTGCCGAGGCTTCCTCACGAGGTCAGCTTCTCTGCTAGATTCATTACTATCAAATGATTTGTAGATATCCAGTAAGTAAAAGTGAAATGGGGATTTACTTATAATAAAAGCTTTAAAAAGAACACGTCAGTCCGCTCACTTCCACTGTCTTGACTGTATCCTGTAATCCTGACTTTAAATACATGTTCTACCAGTGATGTCTGTAACAACGCACTTGCAGCATGTTGACAAAATTAGTCTCTTTGTATTTGAAACAAAAATGGGATCAACACCTGATGTTAGGTATTGGACATGTCAGTGGTGATGTTAATTTAAATGTGTACTCCAACTGTTATTCTACCCGTCAGGAAACGCTATGTGAAAATGAGGGAGAGTCTGGTCCGGTTCCGCTCTCTTGTCCACATGTATGTGAACCGCAAGCGATACATCAAGGTACAAGATGTCTGCTTTCAAAGGATTATATATCTCCTGTCATATAAAGGGCACACAGCCTTTCATGCCCACATAAATGCCTCATGCAGATATGCTCGAAAAGTTTTCCACTTTTGCTCAAATAGTGATCTCTGTGCCCTGGATTGAAGTGAAAATGTTCAGAGTTTGATTTCTGTGATGCAGATGAAGTTTGAAACCCAGAGGAAGGCTGAGGAGGAGAGGAGGCGGAGAGAGATGGTAAGATGGAAGTTTGGACATGATTAATTGAGAAACTTATCCTTATAATTAGTATGATCTTCTCCTGTTTTAACAATAACTTTTTCAGGAGCTGACCAAGAGGGAAGTGGTGAACGTCACACACTTGGTGATCCCTGCAGAGCTGGGAGCATTACTGCAGACAGCAGGAGGTCTGTAAATGTCTGTCTGTCTGTCTTCCTTTTTGTGAGGTCCACATTAGTGACATATTATTCATGAACCAAATAGCTGAGCTCTCCCTTCAGCTCTTTGAATGTGTCTCATCTCATCAGCACTGACACTGTCAGCTCCAGAAATGATTTAAGTCGTACTGACAGAGAGGGACAGGAGTGGCATCAGTTCATAAATAAATCATGAGGAGAAAATAACAAACTTAATTTAATTTTTTTCAGATTTTCAAAAGATTATAAACTTCAACTTTTTGCCCTAAATTTCTGGTCAGCTTAAACCGTTTCAGCAGAAAATAGCACAGTATATATTCCCATATATTGTTAGTTGATTAACTCCAGCTTTTGTTAGTTTTACATGCATCTTGGTTGACTGGTTGTCTCTCTCTCTCTCTCTCTAGTCAGGAGGGAGTTGCACTCAGACTGTCTGGCTCTGCTTCAAGCTCCTCATATCCAGGAAGAGGCTCAACTCACTCTGCCTCTGGACATCAACAACTACCCGTTCTACCGCTACGTACAGATCTACTTCAGGGTGAGATGTGCATCAGTACACTTGCTGCGTTACAGTCCTTCAGTCTTGCAGATCAACTTGAAACTGTATGACATGTTCTTTAAAACCTTTGATTTTATGTGGCTATTGATCGGATTTGTCTTCATAAAACTACCCCTTAAAGTGGGATATATCCACTGACAGGAAGTCATACAGGGGGCAAATCTTTTTATGCTACAGGAGTGATTAATACAAACGCAAACTGAAACATGACACTCATGTTAAGTTAATCTCAATCTATAGTAAAGTCACAGTGCTAACTTAAAAACATGAAAAGATAAAAATAGAAAGAGCAAAATCATGTTGTTAGTGGTTCTTATAATAGTCAAATATTAGACTAGACTGTGGAGATATATTCATAACAACATGCAGCCGAGTCCCAGACGTGGCAACATCCATCTGCTGACAACATGTGTTAATGCATGCTGAAGTGGATTTCATGTAAACCTTCTGTCGCTGTAGGAACCAAAGTTTGGGATGTTGATGGCACCTTTGGAGTCACCTCTGACCCGGGTAGAGGAGGACCTGAAAGAAGAAGCTCTGGAGATTTTCATCATGGTAGACTGACTTTTCTAATACCTTCATTTACTCATGGACCTGAAAGTCATATTTTGCCTGTCCATTCCAGTTTCTGTGTTATCCTTGTTCTATGAAACTATATTTTAAACATAACAGTAATGCCAATAACTTGCAATTGTTGACAGTAAGGCAGATATTGAGACAAGCTTAAGGTTTGGTACAACAGTGCACAACATGCTACAAGTCAGTTAGTCAAAACGATTTTCACCTTTATTTTGCTTTCAGGTCTTACGATTCATGGGGGACCCTCACCTGAATGGGGCACAGGAGAACATGTTTGGGAATTACATCATCCAAAAGGGCCTGTCATCTCCGTCTCCAGGGTTACGGGACGAGATCCTGGCTCAGGTTGTCAACCAGGTGTGGAGGAATGTGAACGCCGCCAACGCGGAGAGAGGCTGGCTGCTGCTGCTGGCGTGTGTCTGCAGCTTCGCCCCGTCGCCAAAGATGGACAAATACCTACTGAAGTAAGACATCTCAGACGTGTATCTGACGAAAATATGGACATTCACAAATGGGCAAATGTGGGGTTGGGTAGTAATATAACAGATGTAAATATAAGATACACAACTAAAATAAATAACACAGCTAACTAATACAACCTTAAAAAAATGAATATTATTTTCTGGAATGTGAGAGTGAAAATTAAGGTAAGTAGTGTGTGTATGTAAATAATGTGTGTAAGTAGTGTGTGTAAGTACTGGAGTGGCAAAAGCAAAGCTCAGCTCTGCGATTTTGAATGTCTTCTTATCTTTACTTTATTTTTCCAATTTGGGAAAAAAGACACCTACAAATGAATGAAACTGATCAAAGTACATTACAGGGTTTAAATAATTCCTTAGTACATGTTAAAGTTTTAATGACGTAATTAGTTGTCCTTTCCTCTGCAGGTTTGTGTCAGACCACGCCCCCGCAGGTTGCCAGGCGTTGCTGCAGCACAGACTCATCCAAGGAAATCAGAAGACGCAGCTGGGCTCAGGCTCCGCCCCCGAGACTGCACGGACCTATCCGCTGTCGCTGCTCGAGTGGACCGCCAACAGGAAGAAGGCCAACATGGTGTTGCAGGTGCACTGTTTTGATGGTGAGATGTTTTACCCTTCTGCTGCTGCAAACTGCACACAAATTTACAAATACTGATCATCATCATTTCGTGTCCCACCATCACATTCAGGTCCACAACACATCTCTTAATTGATTTTCAAATGAGCAGAGAAAAATGTTGACTTTTCACATTAGTAGTCTTCCTCATCTAAAGTTTAAATGAGTCCCAAAGCGTGGAGAAGTGCATGGCAGGGACTGTGGGATCAGTTACACCCCTTGATCATTGATTATTTATAGTCAGGATCAGGTGATGGAACCACAGGGCCCTTTGTCTTTGAATCGCACAGTTTAATATGTTTGGCTTGCGATCACTGAACAGAAAGTGTAATGTCAAAAACACAATGTAGAGAAACAGATGAAGTTCCAGTATTTGTTTGTTTAATCTCTCTCTCTCTGCAGGAGGATCATTTCTGTGTCCGGTCCATTCCTGGACCAGTGGGGAGGATTTAGCAGGGCACATACTTCGCCACAGGTGCTCATATTTAAGTATAAGACACAAAGTTATTTTCAGCTCATTAATTGTATTTGTAACTTGCATTTTAATAAAACAGGCAGGTATCTGAAGCGTGTCGTCTTGCCTCTAGGGGAGTGTCCGACTGGTGGAGGGGAAGTTCAGTTCTGATGAAGGAGCACGGCCAGTGGGTGGAGTTAGCGGGTCACGACTATGTGATGGACCTGATTACAGACCTGGAGCTTCCAACTAACTTTCCGAAGCAGAAAAGTTACTTCATCATCAGCACTGATGACCCCACCAGAGTCCGAGCTAATGCCAGCCTGTGAGTACACAAAGACACACGTCTGAAATGTAGATATTACACCAGTGACATTCATTTACCTCTGCTCTCTTCTCCTCTCCTTTTTTCTCCCCTCATCTCATATCCTTTTCTCACTTTCCCTCTCCTATCTTCATTCTCTCCTCTCCTCTCCTCTCCTCTCCTCTGCTCTCCTCTCAGTGCTTTGTTTGGCAGTGGCTTTGATTCAGATGAGGAGCTTCCTCCTGCCTTTCCTCTCAGTAGCAGCAGCAGACCAGCCTACAGTCTGCCTGACTCTGATGGTTACTACAGCCACGGTACACACACACACACACACACACACACACACACACACACACTATTACACACATATACGAGTAAGAATATGTACAGCAGTAGCAAATGTATAAGCAAACAAGGTCAGATATGAGTCTTGCTGTAAAAAGCATTATTCAAAATGCACTTCGGTTATGTGGTGATGATCATTAAACACAATGAACGTAAAGTGATTCAAACGGCCATGTTTAAAGGTACCCTGGCGTGTGTGTCCTGCAGAGTCGGATGCGTTCAGTGACGGACAGACTCAGAGAGGAATGGACCGTTACCTGGACAGTCTGTTTGACCCCGTGCTGTCAGACAGCAGCATCGTGAGTAATGACACTGAGCTACAAGAACTACACATCCATCACCATACTGTCCCCTCTGCTTTGGAAACACATTCATGCTGAAGCAATGAATTTATTGATTAATGAGTGTGTTTAATTTAAAACACTGCAAGCTGGTGTAGGGACTGAATGTACTGAATTTGGTGGGAAGTTTTGTTTTTGTTATTGGCAGATGAAAAAAGCAAAGCAGCTCTTAACATGTGACAGAGACAGACAGCAACTTTTCATCATGCATCATTCCTTTTAAGTTTTAAAGCTCAAACAATGCATGCTGGGAAGAAATAGGCTGTTTTTGTAGTACATCAATTTAGCTCATAATTTCACATCAAAAGACTTCAAGTCAGAGTAACTCATTCCTTGAAGTTATGAAATTGTCTCAATGTAAAAAAAAACAAACAAAAAAAAACTTTCAATTGATAAAACTTATATCACTACATAATGTTTGTGATAAAAGAAAGCTGATACCACTGATTACCTATAAGATGTTTTACAATGTAAAAACTTGTGAGAATTAGCTAGTTTCTCTGTATTATTACAAAATATTATGGTAAATCCTAAAATATATTTGGACTTTTTAACTGTTGGTCAGACAAACAGAGCAATTTGAAGACATCATCTTTGGCTCTGGCAGCATTCGATGTGCATTTTTCACAATTTTCTGACATTTTAATTTTTAGGAAAAGAAATTACATGGAGGAAATTCTCGTAGCTCTGAGGCTCTGAAAGGCATAAAACTGTTGCGTCATGCTCCCTCCACCTGATCGACGTGAATGGACAGGAGCGTTGATGGATGGATGGAACATGTGATCCACCGCTTGTGTTTGTGTATGAATGGAGCAGAAAGGAGGGATGATTAGGTTACGGAGCGACCTACCGTATTTGACCGTAGCAGCAGGCAGCACACATGCACAGCTCAGTGGGCATTAGTGTCCCGTTAACATTGGGCAGAGTCAGTGAAACAGCAACAGGTTAAAGGCCTCATCACTGGGAGGAAACAGGGAGGAAGTGCAGGTATGTTCAGGGTGTTAACTAAGTTTCTCAAAGACACTATTTCAAATTAAAAGAGCATAATAAGATTGGTATTTTGTCAGCATCCACATTAAAAAATAGTGTCCTCGAGACCTTATCTATCTTCTTAAGCACGTGGGAGTTTACTCTTTGTCTTATTTGAGCAGTAACACATTTTTCCAGGAGAACAAATGTTTGGCTTTGTTGCGTTGAGACAGTGGGGGTTTGTATTTGGCAGAAAACTTTTATGGAGACTTGTGCTCATGCTGCTTTTCCAGTGTGTACGGTACTTCCTGCAGAGTATTCAGTTCCTACAGCTCCACAGAGTTACCCACAGCGGGTCTGAATCAACCAATACAATCCACTCCGTCGCTCTTGATCACACACACACTTCCTCCCCTACTCTTCATGTCTTTCACGCTCCACTTTCTCAATATCCACAGCCATCCTTTTCCATTTGTTGATCCTTTTTTTCATCCTTCTCTTCGGTTTAAAGGACATGGAAAAGCCTGGAAGTTTGTCAGCAAGGATCAAGGGAGGAGGAGGTATAGGCATCACGGGAGGAGGAAGAGGAGAGGAGGAGAGTCAAACAACCCCCAGCCGGCCTTACCCACCAGGAATTCATCCCGGAGGTGAGAGGCTGGATTTAGCGTGTGTGTCTCCTGTTAGTTAACTCTGGTGCAAACTGGCCAGTAGCTTTTCTTTAGGTTTTGTGTCTTTCCTGCCCATTCAACTGCACTCTCCTTTGGTCTTTAATTTTTTTGGGTCCATTTCTAGCCCTTCGTTTGTCCTGCCTCACTCTTTCTCACTCCACCGACATCAATAATTCAGCTTTTTCTAAGTTGGATCTAAATCCTCGACATTAGTCTCAGGTTGATTAATAGCTTCACCCTCTTTGCCACCTTAGAGCTTCGTCTGAATGCGGGAAACCTTGTAGAGTTTCAAATATTTTGAGTTACTCTGTTTTAATCCTTCCTGGGAGATTACAATATTGGTATGTGGCATCAACTGTAACGTTAATTATTAAGTAAAAATAAAACACACAGACAACAGACAGACTCATTCTGAACTTAAGAATGCAGATATAAAAAACAAGTACCTTATTTCTGTTTAACACAAACAAATGGGAGGTTAAAACATTTAGTAGCAAAAATTGTTCTTGTGATTATTTCCATATTGTTTAGGGGCTAAAGTCTCTCAGTGACCGTGAACAGGACTGGAGTGTAAAGGTTAAGGTGTGCAGGTCACCAACCTTAATCTGTCGCTTAGAGGCTGTAATGAGCAGTCTGACCTCATAGATAATGCATAGACAGCCATTCACTGCGACCACGGGTGACTCCTTTACTCTCTATAGGCATCTGTCACCCTCATTCTCCGTCCTGCTCTACACAATTTTCTTTACCTCTCTCTCCCCAACAAACACACTTACACTATTGCTTTGTATCTTCATTTATAGTCAGTGACATGCCTTCTATAGGCTGTTTTGTGTTTGTGTCTTCTTTCTAAATTCTAAACATCTTAAAATGTTTATGACTTTTTATTTTACTTTTTATTTCTTTTTGTTTTTACTAGTCTCCTTTACTCTTCTCCTGTCTTGTCTCATGTCTTCGGAGAATATGCAGCAAATGTTTTCAAGAATGTCCAGGTGTAAGCTTTATGTTGCCCATCATACCACATAATGTATGTTGGACTACTTACTAATCAAAGGCATCTCTTCTTACTGGAAGGTAAGGTAAAGCTGAGAGAGCATCAGCAGTGATGGCAGTGAAAAAGGGATGAAGAAAACATTTATTAAACTTTATTTATATGCACACTTTATATAAAAAATGATAGATAGTTATTTTAAATCTAAACTTTGAAATATGATATTTGACATCATTAAATTTGCTAACTTATTTAAAAAAAACAAGAAAATATGACAATATTTCTGGCCATAATGAGGCCATCATTTATTTTGTTTTTTATGTAAACCTGATCTGTAAGTCCATTTTAAAGCAGAGGTGATATGTAGCAAACAACAAACAATAGCACACTAACATGCTCACACTGACAGTGTTAACATGTTTAAGTCTGGTGGGTAATATATACCAAGGTTAATTTAGCTTCGTAGCATTTGCTTTTTAGCAATAAATACAAAGCACAGACAGTCTTTTTGTAGGTATGACATCAGGTGAAAAGTCAGTGGATCAACATTGTCATTAGGACATGTCCAGGATCACCTGAGATTCCTGAATGTGAGCACTGAGTAAGTGAAAACTGTGACCTGCTGGTGGAGCTGGAGGAAAAGTCAGAGGGTCACCAAAGTCACTGGAGTTTATCCTCATTAGACTTCAACCTCTGGGAACGGGGAGGGTCCAAAACAACAAAATGTACAGAATTTCATGGCAAAAACCTCAGTCCAATAAAACTGTGCTTTCAGACAGCATTTGTGTACTAAATTTGTATGAGCAATAGTTCTTTATTTCTAAAATATGCTAAAGCTGGTTGTTGGAGACTTGGAGTCTCACTCTTACTGTGAAGTCCTGATTAGCGTTTCCAGTCTTTCCTGCATCAAATGAAATTACGTCAAAAAGCAGAGGCGGCGTCCTGGAAGCAGCACTGTTCCTAACTCTTAGCCTGTTCCCTGACCTGTCGCTCCTCAAGCTGTGCCAGTGCTTCCAGTAGCAGGAGGAATGATGCCACCCATCCCTGCCATGCCAATCCCCTCCCACCACCATCACCACGAACAACACCAACAACAGCAACAACAACAACAACAGCAGCAGCAGCAGCAGCAACCTCAGCAAGAGCAGCAGCCACAGTTCCACCAATACAACCGTCCCCAACAACACTACCACCAGCAGACCTCTTCCACCACCACACCTGCCTCACATGTAGCGCCTCCCTCTCCACCCACTCGAGCACCTGCTGCTGATGGAGATGTTAATGTAGCCTCCCATGCCACCGGTGTGCCCGGTCTGCCGGGGGTGCTCTCGCTGCCGTCCTCGCCTGTGGTTCCAGGCTTGCCTGTGATGACAGGTGTGCCAGGTACAACGATCGGGAGTGTGTTGGGTTATCCAGCACGTTTGGCCTGAAGCGTGTGGGCATGGTGGAGTGACAGTATTCAGTTTGTGTTGGATAAAACATTTTTATATCTTGCGTATGATTGCATTCTTTTGTGTGGTTTGTTTGAGGTCTACTTTTGCAGTCTTTTGCAGTGAAGTGTGTGATCTTTTTTCGTACGCCAAAGTCATCTTTAATACATGATGTCCATGTTTATACTCCTCCAGGATCGGAGCAGGCGGTACTAACTCAGCAGCAACAGGCCATAATCAACCAGCAAGCTATCATTCTGGTGTGTCACATGTCTTTCTTCTGAACAACTCTAACATTAATGCTACATGAACATCTATGGTAACCCTTTTGACCTGTAAAATGTTAAAACTCAGTCAGCATTAATACACCACTCTAACTGAGTGATGCCAAGGAAATACACTTATTCACTCTCCCACCAATTGTTGGATGAGAAAGATCAATACCACTCTCATGTCTGTATGTTAAATATGAAACTACACTCAGTTAGCTTAGCTTAGCACAAAGACTTAAAACAGGCGGAAACAGTTAACCGATCTGTGAGACGTGTTAATTAGTGAGCTTCAGAGGTGCTGGTAGGCAGTCACTCTTGGACAGAGCCATGCTAGCTGTTTCCATCTGTTTCTAGTCTTTACGCTAAGCTAAGCTAATTGGCTTCTGACTGCTTTATATTTATGTGTGTGTGTGTGTTGCAGGCCCAGCAGATGACCATGCAGGCCATCGCGATCCAGCAGCAGATGTTGTCTTCCTTCCCCCCCGTTGCCCCGGCCCCCCAGTCGCCACCCTCACAGCATCACACACACGTGCCACAACACTCTCACACACCTAGCACAGTGAGTAAACACACACACACACACACACACACTCACAGACAGGCATATGGATACACCTTCCACCATTTATACGAGTCAGAAATATTCTCTGTCATGCAAACTAAGCTGTACCCCTCTTCTCTGCAGAGACAGAGGGAAGAGTCGCCGTACAAGCCTGCTGCTGTTCAGCGGAAAACGAGTATGTTTTATGCTCTCATGGTATAATTAACCTTTCTATATTTGACCTTAAAATGCAGACTCCATCAATTGGAAGACTTGTCACTGAGTACAGGCTGTCCATAAATATACATTTAAAGGGACACCACCAAGGCTCAAGGATGTAGACACAAACCCCAGATAAAAATATATATATATTTTTTTAAGTGTAATGATATTACAGATAGCCGTGCTTAAAATTAGGTCTCTTTTTCACTATGGAAGTTTTTTCTTTCAAAATAAATGCCAAACTTTGATAGGTGCCTTGATGTGAAATTTGCAGGATTTTGGAAGTATGGTATGGTATATGCCTTAAAACCATGTAGAAGGAAGTGAAATTGCATCCAACGACTGTTCAAGAGCCAAATTCAAGAGTCAAACATCTGCACTTGATCTAATAGAAAAGTGACATTCCAGGTCCAACGCGTGGCCCCCCTCCTGAGGATGTGGTCCGGTCCAGTGTGAGTAACGCGGAGCACATTGATCCCAGCCACGACATCAAAGACATCATCAAACAGCACCAGCCAGCCGGCTCGACAACTTCCACTGGACCTGCCACGCAAAGGTAACACACACTTGTGATTTCCTATCCTGAGTGCTGATATTGATAATATTATTGTTTGATAATAGTCATTTGTTTCTTAACCTGTGTGTGTGTATGTGTGTAGGAAGGGTGATGGAAAGATGTTTGCAAAGAAGTCAGACCCACACGATGAAGCTATGGAGATCCTCAAAGATCAGATGACAAACCCACCACAACCGGTACCCCAATTCCTTACCTACCACACACACACACAAACAGACACACACACACACACACACACACACACCACTGGCACACACAACCCAAATGAATATCTTAACTTTTTTATGTCACAGACTCAAAGAAAGCCTCAGTCCTCCCAACACAAAGAAGAGGCAGGGCTTAAGGTTTCCAAGAATGCCAAGGCTCGTCCTGGGGGGCTAACCAGCTCCAACATAAGCCCCGCCCCTTCTCCAGGTGACTTTTTCACATACGAATGTGACATAAATCCTCAGTAATAAACGGAGAATGACAGGAAATTATTCACGAATTTCACACATGCATGTGAATGTTCATGGGACGTACATGGTCATAAGCGTGAGTGTGTGTGTGTGTTTCCAGTCTCTAGAGAGTTGCCAGTGGAGAAGGAGATCATTCAGACTCAACTCCACAGCAGGACCAGTGATGAATATTACACTTACTCCAACGTCCCGTGGAAGCTCTACATGAGGAAAGAGGTGTGTTTCCTGAGCACACAAACACACCAACAAAAATGGACAAAAATAAACCATACTGCTCTGAAATTTAATTCTACAGCTAATTTCACACTTAAGCTTCAGGTACACACTGTGAAAAACATCAATGCTATGCTATTAATGCTAATAAAATGCTAATAAAATCATCATATTTACCATTGCTCCATTTCTTTGTTTCCAGGTTTTCTATCCTAAAGAGACTTTCAACAATCCACTGGTTCTGGATATGATCTTCAGACAGGTTGATTTATGTATTCATTATTTATTTACATTTATTTTCTCTTTCTCCTATTGGTTTTTTGATATTTTTATATGTTTATGTGTTTTATTGAATAAATAGGTCTATTTTATGATAATCATGCTAGTAGTTACTGACTGAAAAATGAATGCTCTTAATATAGATTCTAGCATGACCTTTATTTTAAAAGAATACATCAAATAATACGCTTTCTGATCTTGGCTTTTGTTTTGATGTTAATACAAATTCAAAGCAGGAATAATTATCCCAAAATTGTCAGTTTAGCAAATTGTTATTGCTGATTGTGTGCAGATTGTACATGATACCTTCTCTGAGGCCTGCATCCGGATCACACAGGAGGAGAGACAGCAGATGAAAGCTTTATTTGGTACGAAAGAACATATGAATGACTTCACTCTGTGGTGTAATGGCCAATAGTCTCTGTACAGTGGACTTCTGTAAATTCGCAGCGTGTGAAACACTTTTCAACACTTTGCACTCGGGATTTGATCACTTAAACTCCTTTGTTTCTTTGACAGCTGAGCACAAGGTGGATCAGGTTTCAGGAACCCATGATGAGAACGTGAAGAAGAAAGTGGTCACCATGGCCAGAGACTCGTGGGACATTTATTTCTCTCGCCTTTTCCCAGCCTCTGTGAGTTCTTTTCCCTTTCTTGGCACATGTGAGTTCAAGGAGTTCAAGAAAAGTGCAGCGATTTAATGTGATAAAGATGAAGCAGGCTTCCTACTTCACTTCCCACTTCACTTGATTTAACAGGTTCTTACTTGATTTTTATGTGTGCCCGTACTCAGTTTTGTGCATTTGTTTGTGTGTGTGTGTGTGTTCCAGGGCAGTGTGGGGACAGGAGTGCAGGTGCTGTCTGTGTCTCATAAAGGCATCAAGCTGCTGAAGATGGTGAGGAGCAGCTCGAACGCACCAGACTACTTCAGAGTGCTGAGGCCTTACAGGTGAGCCTGTTTCACAGCACGTCAACATGGACATGTACTTTATATTGATAATATTATATAACATTTCCTACTTTTCAAGCCTTCTTATCATTGAAACAACCATGTAGGTCTAAAGTCAAACATTAGGAGCTACTGATGTAGCTTGTTTTAATGTGACTGTTCTCTCTTTAAAGTCTCAATTCAAAGGAAACACCAAGAAAAGGACGCTTAAGTGACCTTTCTTGACATTCTGTGTCAAATGCCTCAGAGGTTTGACCCACAGCCCTTTTATCTTTCTCTTTAATTTCCATGTCGACCCCTTGGTTCTGGCATATCACTTCCTCTACAGCTACTCGGACATCCTGTTTGTGTCGATCCCCTCTAAGAACATGCTGGAGTTCAACCTGACCAACGAGAAGCTGATCCTGTTCTCAGCCAAGGCCCCGCAGGTCAAACACATGATTGACTACTTCCTCACGGAGCTTAAGAAGGTCAGAGGGCTTCAGAGTGAGAGTGTGTGTGTGTTTGAGTGTTTAAAGAGACAAGAAGGTTTAGAGGTAAAACTGCTGGTTAGAGATGCATGTGGTAGATAAAACAGCAAAATCGCATGAAGGAAAAAAACAGGATAAAAACAAAAGAGGTAAAAGTGCTGCTATGATAGAGATATAAAATAAACCCTTTGATTTTTATCTGAATTTATAGAGGAGTCTTTCACATCAGCTAGGCAGCTGTGTGGTGAAGCAAGCTGAATTCAGGTGGTTTGATGGAAGGTTTAATTAAGTTTGGGGAATCACAGAGACAAATAAAAAAAGATACAAATCAAAGCAGCAAAAGTAGAGACATCCTGACTTTTACTTAGTTCATTCAACTTTCAAGAACACAAGATCTTACGTGTCCAATAAAGCAGCTACCTGTCTTCTAAATACTTATATCTTTCCACATCCAAAGGTTGTAAAACAAACTTTCTCTAAAAAAATCAGAAATGAAGAATCTAAGATAACTCAGATGACATCACTGTGACATTATCAGGGTTATTTTCTCAGACCTCAGGAGCCAGGAAAAAAAACAGCTGTTTTCAAAGGCTGAGTAGGACTGACCTACATGTGTAAAATAGGTGGAGTGTCATTTCCAGTGTCCAATTATTCTTTCAGATCTGAAGCTGTGTCTTTTAAAGTGTATTTAAATGCATTTCAATTAATATGCAAGCATGGTGATTTAGTTTAGTTGGCTTTATCATAAAGCAAAGCTCTCTCTATGTTTCTCTCTCCTATTCTACAGTCAGATAAACACATGAATGTAAACTATAAATCACACAGACACATGATGGTATTTTTTGGGCTCACACCTCAACTAGGTGTTTTGCAGCATGCCAATGTCAAACATGTCACGTCTCCGGCAGGACTCTGAATACATGGTGGCGGTGAGGAACTACATTACTGAGGACAGGACTCTGCTCAGCTTCCACAAAGGAGACATCATCAGATTGCAGCACATGGACGGGCTGGAGGCCGGTGAGACGCACACTCATAAAACGCACAAAAACATACAATAAGGACTGTCACAGTGATTCTTTGTAGACCTTCTCTCTGCTTCTGTCAGCAATGTACTGTATGTCTCTGTGTCTCTGTGCCATGTTGTGTCTGTCACATTGTGTGTGTGCATATGTCTTTTTGCGTACCTGTGTGTTCAGGAAAACATTATGGCTGCATAGTGAGGAAGAAGGTCATGCTTCTGGAGGAGCTAAAGAGAGACACTCCTGAGTTTGGTGGGTTTGGCAGTCGGTGATCTGCTGTGTCTGAGTGTGTGTGTTTGCGTTGTTTTCTTTTTGCTGGTTGCTTTATTCTTGTTTTTTAAGTAGACAATTGACTTACCTGCCTTTTTTTAAAAAAAACTTTCTTTGTATTTCATTAATTTAACTAATCATTTTCTGCTTTTTCACACATCACTTCAGACATTACTTCTTTTTGTGTTGAGCATGTGACGGGTTTTTTTGATGTGTTTCTATGTTTGCATATGACCCTCTCAGTGACTCTATATTCTGTATGTTCTGGTGTGTGTGTCTATAGGCTGGCGGTTCGGGGCTGTGTATGGAAAGTCAGGAGTGTTCCCCACTGAGTATGTCCGTCCTGTGGCCGCTCCAGACTTCCTTGTTCTCCCCGCTGAGCGCGTAGAGCCTCGAGACAGACAGGGACGAGTCGCTGCATCTGCCGCTGTCGCTGTGGCGTTGGGCTCAGCCGTAGCGGCCCACGAACTTGACCTCTCCACAGAGGTGAAGACCAGGAAGTTGTTTACTCACAGTACAGCAGCACTTTTCTGAACTTCTGAAGAAACTTAGATACTAAAGATACTTGTTTTCAGCTTCCACAGAACATCAGGGGAAAAAATGTATGAATACCAGGCTCAGAGGGAGAATAACCTCCAGAAGTTCAGCGTGAACAATACCCTCATATTATGGCACCAACTGATGTTTATATAGTATATGATGGAATATTTTGGTTTGCAGAAATGGAAATATTTTGTAGATAATTACATCTCTGCTGCCCCTTTAAGTGGCAGTGCTGCTCAGTTTTTTATTGCTGTGTGTGTGTGTGTGTGTGTGTGTGTGTGTGTGTGTGTGTGTATCAGGTGGTAAGTGAGATGTATGGGGAGAGTCCGGGCATCGAGCTGGACGATCTGCCTCTGCAGAGCGGCCAGTACCACATGGCTGAGTTTGCCAAGAAATACTTCAGAGAGGCACAGAGTAACAGAGGGTCAGACACATACTGCCAAAACAAATGTGTTAAAACGTCCTCGCTTTAAAAGTCTACTGCAGCAAATTAAATGGGTGCCTTTATACACACACACTTAACAACTGCTGTGTTTATTGTGCCCACAGTGATCAGAAAGCCAAAAAAGGGAAGGAGGGCAGAGACCCTGTCGATATGGTCAAATTCTCCAAGGTAAAAAGTTGTCAAATGTGTCTTTGTATTGTTGTATATGTTATAAAGCTAAAACAATTAGTCAATTAATTAATTATCTGTTAATTATTGAATTAATCGTCAACTATTTTGGTCATTGTTTGACTGATTTTTGAAGAAAAGTGTCCATATTCTCTGATTTTGTTTCTCAATTGTGAATAGCTTCTGGTTTCCAGGACAGTTAACTATATATCTTTTGGGTTGTGGACAAAACAAAACATTTCAGGATGTCACCTTGAGCTTTGGGGAATAGTGACATTAATCATTTTATGGAACAAACTGACATTTTATGGAGTAAACAACTAATTGATTTACTGAAAGAATTATCAACAGATTAATTGATAATGAAAATATTTGTTGTTTGTGGCCCTAATATGTCATCTTAATTCATGTGGATATTGTGTGTCCTTTCTTGTTATATGTTTGTCTCACCAGTCTCCGATCCAGGAGTCTCTGATTGACTTCTCAGACAGCGGGATGAACAGAGTGGCTGCTGACATCTTCTTAGGTAAGAAGAGAGTCAGCAAAGGAGCGATGGAGATTAGATAGGAGGTAGAAAAGGAAGGTGGACAGATATTCAGTGCCTACATGGGTTGTTATTTTACATTTTTTTGTTTGAAAAGCTAAAAGTCAAGTCTTCAGATCAAATCTATCTGATTTATGAGGTAATTTCCTTTGTAGTCTGTGTTGATTGAGTGTTTCTGTCTAGCCATAATGAAGTTCATGGGAGACTTCCCAATGAAAGGTCAGACTGAACAGGACCTGGTCACCACTATACTGAAGGTACACACACAAACACACACACTCACATATTTGATAGACAAATAAAATATTAAGTAGTACGTATATTAAGTAGTTATTTAAATGTGCTCATAAATCTAGTTAAGTGGTGACCACGGCCTGATAAAGGATGAAGCCTTCTGCCAGGTGATGAAACAAGTTACTGCCAACACCAGCTCCAAACCGTAAGACTTCACTACACTTAACATTGAGTGCGGAGGCCACGGAGAGGCTTTCATTCATAGCTGTGTGTGTATTTTGCGCAGGGACAGTTGTCAGAGAGGATGGAGGCTGTTGTACATCCTGACGGCTTTCCATCGCTGCTCTGATGTCATGAAGCCATTTCTGCTGAAGTTTCTGCAGGACGCCAGCGCCAGCCCCGGGATGCAGTACCAAGGTAGACAGTCCATCAGCAGCTCAACACTCATCAATCAATCGCTCACCAGTCTGACAGAGCCATTAGTTACTGTTGATTGACAGCTGCTTTTTTTTGACAGGTATTGCCAAGGCATGTGAGCAGAATCTGAGGAGGACCTTTCAATATGGCGGACGCGTGCAGTATCCCAACAGCATGGAACTCAAAGCCATGCTGGTTAGTCTCTAATTCAGCTTATATGTGGCTTGAAACTTGTTTAAAGTATTAAAATATGCTCGAAACCATAAGGGATTAACTTAAGGAATTTATAATAATTCCTGTATGATGAAATACTTTGTTAAATGTGATGGACATATTACCCTGAATAAACCAGAAAAGGCAATAATTGCTAATGTTATGCTGTCAATATATCCACAAAATTTTTGTTATACAGTAAAACTTTAACAATGAACAATGTT
The DNA here is from genome assembly GCA_023238725.1 of Scortum barcoo. Lineage (NCBI taxonomy): Eukaryota > Metazoa > Chordata > Actinopteri > Centrarchiformes > Terapontidae > Scortum > Scortum barcoo. The sequence goes on from CM041547.1 coordinate 18,055,941, forward strand.
ACACTATAGCAGTATTGATACTTTTCTGCTTAAGGCATCTGTCGTGCAGCAGCTGCTTTCCTGCTCTCTGTAACAGCTGTACACTTCCTGCTGCTGTTAATTCAGCCTCTGATTGGCCGTTTGTGTGCAGGCTGGGCGGAGCTCCAAGAGGCAGCTGTTCCTCCTGCCAGGTGGGATCGAAAGGCACTTAAAAATCAAGACGTGCTCTGTGAGTTGCACGCAGACACACAGACAGACACACACAGTGAAACAATATCGAATTGATTCTGAGGGAAAGCAGTGGGACTGACTGTTGCTTTTATACATAACAGAAAACAGCTAGGCATTTGTGGGTCGACATGATGGCAGCATTGCTTGTTACGACTGGATTTCTTTATTTCAGGTGGCTTTGGATGTAATCGAGGAGCTTTGCTATGAGATGGGACTGCACAGGGCGGAGGCTTTGGATGAATATGCTGTCTTTTTGGTCACACACAGAGGTAATGAGGAAATGGCTTGTCATCATGAAGATCTGCAATGCAAACACTCTTGTCATAAAGCAATACACCATAGAGAAACAGATGATAATTGTGTTTCCGTGCAGGTCAGAATGTGCGTCCCTTGAACAAGCGTGAGTACATCCTGGACATCGCGACAGAGGCAGAGCCGGTTGACGCCAACTACAGCCTGTGGTTCAGGAGAGTCATCTGGAGCCTGGCTCTCAAACTTGACAACGAACTCTACGTCACCATGCACTATAATCAGGTAGAGATCTAGTGGATAAAATGAAGGACAGCTGCTGTCCTGTTTTTGGTTTTCCAACAACTCCCACCATTGCTTGAAGATAATGGAGATAACAATAGATTTTATCTGTGTAGCCCCTGTTGCAGAATTTTCTATGTTACATGTCCTGTCAGTAACATACAGTAAAATAAATACTTTAATCTTTGTGTGTCTGGTCAAGGTCTTGCCAGACTACCTGAAGGCCTTGCTGAGCGTGGTTCCTCAGGGCAAGGCCAGTGAACAGCATCTGCAGCAGATTGCCAGACTAGCAGCCCTTCAGCACCGTGCCAAGGACACCATCTACCTGCCCACCCTGTAAATATACAGAGACATAAATGTGCAGCATTCGTTTATCACAGGCCATTCGATCGACACCGTTATCCCTGTCACATCACAGTGCTGTGATTTTTCTGTCTATTTTCACACAATTGAACATCCATAAACAAAAAAAGCAAACAAAAAATGATTAGATATATGTAACAATCGAGCAGTATCTATCAAATTTGCACACCAACTGGCATGCACATGGATTATATATAACTGCTGCCTCCCTGCTTCGTGTGTGTTTGACAGCCGTGAGGTGCAGGAGTGTGTCCCTCCACCGTTCTATGGGAAACAGGGTTCACAGCCGTGGCTGAATATGACAACTCAACACATGCAGCAGGTCCAGCCCTTAAACCCACACCAGGCCCGTGCACAGTTCCTTGGTAAGACCACAGCTCTACATGAGTGTGTGTGTTTCTGAAAGTAACTCAATAGATACCTATTATTAATTATTCATCAATTCCACATAAGTCATGAAATAACCACTCACATATTCAATCTGAAATATAGCTGAGTCAGCAGGTCTTCTCAGAAAAATGTTCCGGGACGTAATGAAGACAATAATAATATTTCTCACTTTTGTCCTTGAGAATAGAGACTCTGGGCTTTAATGTGCATATTAACAGTGACTCGCGGTGTGTTTTTTGCCCAGGTCTGGTCAGTGCCTTCCCCATGTTTGGCTCCTCCTTCTTCTACATCCAGAGCTGTAGCTCCGCCTCCATCCACGCTCCGTGCATCCTAGCTGTGAATCTCAACGGACTGCACTTTCTCAACAAGGATACTCATGTATGTCACAGACAAACTCTCGCACAGATGGCAGCTTGTCGTGGCGGGCAGCTGACTTTGTGTAACAGTATGAATTTGAAGCTTCAACATTGTCTCCATTTACAGTAAAGTGTAGAACTACTGTAAAAACATACTAATTTAAAAACAACATGTTCTCATTCCATTTAATTATCTAAATGAAAGAGAAAATATAACATCTCAGTTTCTTGCTATGCCTGTTTATGTTTGTATTCATTTATAAATGTGTGTTTGTGTGTGTGTTTGTGTGATTAGGAGGCCATGGTGCGTTTCCCTCTGAAGGAGGTCCAGTCAACTCGCACTCAGAGACCAACTTCAGGCTCCAGTTACCCATATGTGGAGATCATGATAGGAGACCTGCTCAACCAGCGCATCACACAGCTACAGTTGGAGCAGGTTTGTGTGTGTGTGTGTGTGTGTGCATGAGACACAGACAGAGAGAGCTGATATAAGAGGTTACAATTTGTAAATGCAATTTTCTCACCTTAGATGCCATGCTGTTTCTCTATGTGTGTGTGTGTGTGTGTGTGTTTTCCAGGGCCTGGAGCTATGCAGAGTCATTGCCATGCACATGGAGAACATGTTGTCCGTCAGAGAAAAGAGACTCACTTTGCCACCAAGTGAAATCACCCTGCTGTAGCATAAACATGCACACACAGAGAAATCATGCTGTATGCCTCAAAAATGCAATGTATCTACCTCTATTTAAGGAATAGAATATTTTCATATGTAAAGATGTGATGTGATGAATGTATGGTGATGATGTTGATGACACAGTTTGAGGAACCAGGTGTATTCATTTAGGGCTGCAACTAGTGATTATTGTCTAGATTCATCGCTCGGTGTAAAATGTCTGAAAGAAATCAAAATCAATCAAAATCACAGTTTCCCACAACCAAAGTTTTGTCCAATCAACAGCTCAAAACCCAAATATACTCAGTTAACTTTGTAGAAAAGTAAGAAAAACAGAAAATGTTCACATTTGAGAGGGTGGAACAAGGGGTGTTTTTGCAAATAAATGATTGAAATGATTAATCAGGGACTGTTATCACAGCATACTGAAGGAAAAGGCATAATTAATTTATCATGACTCGTAAACCCAGTAAATCAGTACAGACCAGTACCTTGCACATACTGACACATGCACACACAAACCTGAGTTTATTGCACACGTTTCTATGATGCAATGTAAGTAGTAGAGAGACTTTGATAAATGTCCTTTTTTTGTTTTTAGTTTGAATTTTTTAGCCAAAACTGTTTAAGATTGTGTCTGCCATGGCTGCTTTAAATGGTAAAGACTATAATGGATAGGAATTTTTAATTTACTTCTCCACTTCAGAGGAAAAGGATGATTTCATTAGCTCTGAGCCTATAGCAACATTGAATTATATGTGGTTTTCCTCTGAGCAAGGGTAGGAGCCCCCCACTGTCGTTGGCTCTTTGTAAAGAAACTGAAATGTGTGAAACTAGCAAACTTAAATATAACTTCTTTTTCCTTTAACATTAACAGATGCCTGTGGTTGACTTGATAAATATTTTTTCATTAGGTTTGGGCCTGCATGAAAGAGTAGCCTACATAAATTATTTGTGAACCCATGAGATTTTTTTTTTTATAAAGTTGCATTAGCATTTAGACATGAAAAGAAAAGAAGGCAGCCACAGGAGCAGGCCACAAATTGAATTAATTTTCATATTTTCTTCCCTGTCATGAAGTGAAGGCAAAGGCACGAGAGGGGAAACATATCTGGGGAAGCACATGTTGGCACACAGTTATCGGCCACATCACTGAACATTTTGCACTAATAAAATGATTATTTATGTGTATAAGTGTATATATATATATATTTTGTAAATAGCTGTTGTACATAACTAATGCATGTGAATAATGTACATTAAAGTTTGTATCATAAATGATTCTGAGGAGTGAATGTGTTTTTATCTTTTTTTAAAAAAACTTTATTAACAACATGAACATAAACATTTACAGGTATTATTTCGAAAGGACCAAAGAATGACAACTAAAAAAAACATGAAAGAAAGTAAAGATAAAAATAGATAAATAAATAAATAGATAAACAGCCACATAAATACATACTTTACTTTCAGATAAAGCAAGTTCATATTTAGTTTCAACAGTCTTGGCATTTTTTTAAACTTAACACTGAAATTTTGCACTTTCCTGAACAAATCTGTACAGTATATTTTATTTAAGAAAAGCAATCTTAATATTGCACATATTGCCTATTGTTTTTTTTTAAATATTCTACTGTCTCTTTTAGATTTAATCTCCCAACTTTGAAGTACTTGCTGTCACTCTCATATTATTCTTCTTACAATGTTTGCTGTCATGCACCGACATTTTAATTTTATCGCATGTGAAAACCAACTCGATAAAAACCAATAAAAACAATAAAAACATATATAAACCAATAAAAACATATTTCTAAAATTAAAATAAAGTGATTTAGTTTCCCCTGAAGTTCTGCCTTACTGCAAGAAAAACAAAACACTTAGTTAGTATGTTGGACCAGTCCGTGTCCTTTCCTTTTCAAAGGAAAATATAAAACTACCAATAACGACCATCACCCCAAAATGCTCCTTTAATTGCAGCCATAAGGCATCAACACTTCATCAACAAGAGGAGGCAAAGAAGTTCACTTCATTTGCATTTATTAAGTCTAACTGGCGCGCTACTGTGGTGGTTTCATTTACTCTACAGGACACACCGTTGTTTCTTCTCATATGGGCGGGTGCGTGCGGGACCAGCACTCGGTGCGTCCCGCGCCACAGACCGAGCGTCCCCTCCGGAGCTGCACGGCTGTGTGGGCGTTTCTGGGTAATTGCTCGCAGATTCGAGCCTCCTCATTGGTCAAACGGCGGCGGGGTCCGTGTGAACCGGGACTAGGAGGGTGGGGGGCCCGGCTGTGGTCAAACCCACCGCGACCTAAACAGCACCAGGAGGGAGAGGAGGGAGGAGAGCCGCAGCCCGCAGCAGCAGCAGCAGCCCCGCTTTCAGCCTGCATGGGCTAGTCGGTTAGCTGTAGCTTTAGCATCGTCCGACTCCGCCGCGCCGCCTCTCTCCTGCCCGCCACCGGGTCCCGCACCTCCGCGTTTCTCCCTCTCCGTCCCGTCCCGTCCCGTCTCCCCCCTCCTCCACGCCAGTCCTGTCCCCCCCCACCCTCAGCTCGCCCGGCTCCAAGATGATGAAGTTTAGGTTTCGTCGGCAGGGCACCGACCCGCAGAGGGAGAAGATAAAACAGGAGCTGTTCGCCTTCAACAAGGTAAAGTAACGGGACGGAGCAGAGACAGATACACAGATACACAGAGGAGGAGGAGGTGGTGAGGGTTCCTCTTCTCCTTCTCCTCCTCCTCTTCTCTCCTGCTGCTCCCTGAAACAATCTCCAAACGGGACCAGGTTTCGTAGTGGAGCACACAAACTGCAGCATTTGGTCGGACCGCTCCTCTCTGAGGCTGTTTTCAGATAGAAACAGGAATGAGATGGAAACTGGACGCTTTGTGTGTGTGTTGTTTTCACGGCTTGTTAATTGGCCCCCACCCAAACAGAGGCCCGCGTTCAAAGAAGAAGAAGTAGTATTAGTGCAGGGCAGCAAAGTTGTCCCTGCAGACCTTCACAACACACTGCTGTAATTAACAACAACAGATTATATCAGTTTCAGGGATTATCAGATTATTGAGTTGGGCTGCAGCAGTTTGAAGCCTCGTGACCCATATTTCATTCACATACTGATCAAAGATGGCTGTCAGTGTGCTTTGGGGACAGTTTAAAACTCAGCCCCCCCCCTTTTCTTTTCACAGGTGGATGCTGCAACAAAACTGTAAATGTGTGTGTGTGTGTGTGTGTGCGCAAATGCAAAGGTGTTTTCCCTCTTTTGCTCTCAGTGTAGCTGTGGGTGTCAGGTTTCTCTGGCTTCACATCCACATGGATCTAAACCAACTCATGTGCAGCAAACCTCAGCTTCCTGAAGCTTGAGTTAACATTATCTCTGCCTCCGGCCCAGCGAGCTGCATGTTGTCACCCTGACCACCGCTGCTGAACTGGTGTGAGCCACACAGTCGGCCACCGGGGTCTCTGCTCCACCCTTATATAGACCCCGTGGCCTTGAACTCGGGTCAGTTGAGGCTGCGGCCTGTCGGCACACTGTGTCATCACTTAGAAAGTAGAGCAGAGTGTCCCAGAGAAGTGGACGACGTGCCAACCCCTGCTCTAATAGTACAGAGAAATGTGAAGAAAGTGTAGTGCTGCAAGGGTGTTTGCAAAGCGATGTGCCCCATTGTTTTGCTCAATTTCAGCTGAACAAGTTTAAATTCGTAATGTGTTTTAGTCATCTTTCACGGCCTTGGTTAATAACCCTTAGTAAGTCTGACAGGAGGTACTCTAAAACATGGATCATCGTAAAGAAAGTATTTCAAACTGGCATATTTACTCTGCTACTGGTAGATCAGCTTTTCATGGCTTGTGGTGTCGCACTTGTCCCAGTTAACAGTCCCATTGAGGCCCATTGAAAATATGTAACCCCCTGTTTTCTGAGTTGAGACGTCTCATTGTGGTGCACAAAGGGGTTATTATGTGGCGACAGAATATCAATGTGCGCAAATTCATGGATGTGAAAAAAAGTAAGGCTCGGCTAAGGATTACTGTCATTATCGATTAATCTGCAGATTATTTTCTCCATCAATTGTTTGGTCTACAAGATGTCAAAAAAGTAAAAAAGTCCACACATTCCTTGAGCCCTCAATGACATACTATACATACTTTAACTTGTTTTGTTCTCCCAAGAGTCCAAAACCTGTGGACATTTTATTTGCTTTCAAATTAGACTACGACAAAACAGCAAATACTCACATTGAAGCTGGAGCAAGGATTGGGCAATATGATAAAATCGCCAACTGTCCACCATCATTTTGACAAAAGGCAATACTCGATATATTTGAGCAAGTCTCTGTGCATCACATGCACAGGGGGCGAGGGAGTCCACCACCCCCTACACTCCATTTTCAGCTAACAATCATGGAAGAGCTAGTTGCAAAAAAGACTACAACATCCTCTATTTTGGATTATTTTGCTTTTAATCGTGCAGAGCCAGCAAGCCGTGGGTAGTGTCTTACCTCCCAGAAATAAGCTCTTAATCGCCCAAAAATGTCAATCGGCAATGTACTCAGCCAATCACCAACAAGCGATATAGTCGTCCTATCACCCAACTCTAGCTGGGATGTGCTCAAAAGATGACTGAAGATGATAATCAAAATAGTTGTACATTGATATTCTTTTGATTGACTAATACATGAACAGAAATTTAAATAGTGTCAGTAAGTAGAGTCTGTAGGTTGTGAGACAGTTGTATGTTTTTCCACTTAAACAGTGTGTATTCAGGTTGGCTCAATGGTGTCTCATGTCTAAAGTCCATGGACTGTTTGTTGCACTGTGATAAAACACACACACACACACACACACACACACACACACACACACTCACACACATGTTAGCCAATTTTAAAGTTTGGCACCAGCTGCCACAACTATCACAGAGGTGGTCTCTCAACGGGAGTGTTACTTTGATGTGACTATCTGTGTATGTGTGTACGACTGGTAAACTTTAAAGAAGCAAAGAGTTAATGTTTTACCTCGTATCTGAGTTCCAAGCTAAGTAACTAATTTCCAGATTTCTTGATCTCAGAGCCTGGTCAGAGATCTTTGGTCACAAAACTTTAAAGACCCCCTCGACCTCTTTTAAAGTAGGTTAAGGTATCTCAAAGTTTCATTTTTTTTTCCCCTCTGTAGATCTAAGTGATTTTCCAGCTGTCTCGCGTTTCTCCCGACATGAGCAGAAGGAAAAGCTGTAAATTTATGTTAATCCCATTTAACAAAGTCTGCAGAGCGTTTTAATAAAGCAATGCTGCTGCCATCAGTGCTTTTTAAGAACTTTCCTCTAACTTTATTAAGTGAGTCCTCCCTTTTTAGACGCCTCACTGACTGTTACAGTCCGACAGGTGGAAACACGCACAATCGCTCGCTCGCAGGGTGTTAAAGGAAGAGGTGTCAGAAAAAACTTATTCATTGTCTTGTTTCTTGTGTCGTCTGTTAATCTCTCTCTGGTCTGTTTGTCTTTCCCACTCTTTCGCTCTGTCTTTCATTTCTCTCTCAGACGGTGGAGCATGGGTTCCCCCATCAACCCAGCGCTTTGGCCTTTGACCCCAAGCTGCAACTTATGGCCATCGGGACAAAGTCGGGAGCCATCAAAGTGTATCCTTATTATCAGTGTTCTTATGCATCTAGCAGAAGTTTTTTTTTTTTTTTTTTTATCCCATCATCAGTCGCTGTACGGGGGAATGGCAAACTGCATTTTTGAAAGGACTAACTTTATGAAGCTTTTACTCATCAAACTTGTCTGATATGGCAATTTTCAATAAATGAATAGTGTGAATATAATTAAGCCTACGACCCACATTTACAGAAAATAACCTGGACAAGCACATTTCAGAATTGTTATCAAACAGATTGTAAGAATGTATTGAGATGATGTTTTTTTTTTTTTTTTTTTATTTTTTAGGTCACATCGTCCAGCCCTAAGCCACAGCTAATTATGTGTCCCAAAATCCAGCCGACTACGACATGCGGGACAAAAACAATCTAAGAAAACCCCTGAGCAGCGGCTGGTAGAGTACAGCAATTCTTCCAGTTTTGTCAGTCTGCATCTTTGAAGTGCCACTCTGTTTATCTGTACATCAGCTCTGCAGTGCAGCTACAGTACCGTCCTACACTAACAGAAATCAGTGTCTCATGCTCCTTTGCTCCTTTTAGTGTCATTCTCTTCAGTGTGAGATTTTGTTTCTGCCTCTTGCTTTTTGAAGCTGACTGATCTATAAGTTGCAGTACGTGCTGCCGTTTCTCACCATGCTGTTGTTTCTCTTGCTCTCATGAAGCTGCACAATGCTGTCTGAATCTTGAGGAAAGACTGATCAGATATATCTGCAGCAGAGAGCTGTTTATGTAACACCGGTTCAGCAGAGCAGTGCATTGCTGTGTGTGCTGTCTGTCTCTGTGCGAAGATGCACTGTCTGCATCACTGAATTGAAGAGGGCTGATCTGTTATTCCCGTCTATAAACAGTCTAAAAGTTTAATAATTTTATAAAACCTGGATTTTAGTTTCAAAGTTGGCCTTGATTCGTTTTGGTTGTGAGAACATTTTTCTCACATCAACTAAATGTTTGATATTTTGAAATTGGGTGTCATTTCTTGAAAGAAGTCTGAGTATAAGAAGCAGGCCTCAATAACAAACCCTCAGTTGTACCATATTTATTTAGAGTTGACGTTTCAGGTGCACTCGCTTTAAGTGTCATTTCTGTATGAGCGGTTTAGATAATCTGGTCAAAGTGGGTGCTTGTTTATCACCTGCCTCATCATCTGTCCTGTTGTGCTGTCGCCACCTCCAGATCACTACAATTAACTCAGTGACTAAAATGTCATCATAGCCCAAAGGCCAGAACTATGAAAATGAGACCAAGACTGAAAAGCAAAACAACAACATCATTACATACGCTGTTTGGCAGATGCGTTCAATCTTGGCAGCCCAGAATACCATAAATGCATTTTTGAGTTTGCGGTCGGTGGGAGTCTCGTCCCCAGCCCCGGCAGGCTCAGTCTGTTTGGGCACAGAGCACAGAGTAAGTTGGAAGATTGAGTGAAGCTCTACTGGAAACGAGTATTGGTTTGGCTTGTGAGGTGCATCGCGGCAAAACCATAATTTGGCTTAAAGCGTCAGCTGTGTCAAAAATTCCAGCAGCTCGGAGGCTCGTGCGCCGTCCGCATGACCCAACTTTGAAACATGTTATTGATCTCGCTCATCTCCGCTTGGCTGCCAACTCCGTCATGGTCACCATGACGGGTTTGTAGTTAATGGCGGGCTGACGTCAGTCCGCTGCTTAATCGGTGTAGGTGTTGTTGGTTCTCCTTTTGTTTACCGGTCAATCCTCAATCATCCTCAGCAAATGAAGGTCTTGGGTATTTTAAAGAACATGTAAGGGATGTTTGTTTTGCATGTTTGTCTCACATGGTTCATGTTTGTCTCGCATATTTCAGCCGTGAGTGTACGAGTTACAGGTCAGAGCATGTAACAGGATTTCTGAACACAAACATGTCAGTATTTTGACTCTGAATGTATGTTCAACTCTAACACCAACTGTTTATGGTTTATTTTATTCAGCGTGTGTTCATTTATCAGTGTTTGTGAAGGGAGGCTCGCTGTGGTTGCGTGCAGTTGCATTAGACTGGAGAATGAACTCATTGAAATGCAGCTTTCTGAGAGAGAGAGAGAGAGACTGGTGGTACCAGGCACTTGCACCCCAGAGATGGATGGAGGGAGAATGGAGGAGGGGAGAGATGGAGATAAACAGAGGCAGTGAAGACAAGGGAGTGTGAAAAAGACGGAGGGGTAGGAGAAATAACTCCACTGCGCAGCTATACCTGCTCTTAAGGAAATGACTGATACCACAAAGCTCAGGCTAGTCATCCTGCTTTGTAACAAGGTCCCAGCTGCTGTTGGAATTTCTGGAAAGTCAGCGTGTGTACCCACAGAGAATATCTGGAAAGTTAACGAGAAAAAGTAATTATGCAGGATTGTAAAGAAATAGTATAGTATCTTGTTTAACACATCCATTAGATCAGTTGTTCCCAACCTTGGGCTCAAGACTGCACCCAAGGTAAAACCAGTTTGGTTTAATCAAATTACTTATTAAAAACAATTAATGGTCTCATATTAATTGGAGATGTTTATTTATTAATGAACTAATCTCTAAGACTCTGATGTCAGGGCTGCAGTGGATAGATGATTGATAGAAACCAGAAACCAACATTTTTTTTCTGAAAATCAAGTTCAGCTGGAATGATAGCCTTCGTTTTGAATAAGTGTGTGTGTGTGTCTCCCCACATTCCCTGATAATCTTGCAGACTCCCTGACTTCGGTTTGACCTAGACGTGCTTGCCAGCATACCTGCAAGTACAGTACCCCACACACACACGCACGCACTTCCAGCTTGTAGTGGTTTTATTCTCCCACCAATTAAGCGGTGGGAGCAGTTAAGGAACAGTTCAGGAATAAAGATAAAAAACTGAAGAGAAAGTTTGGTGGAGGAGGCGCAGACTTTATTGACTCAATTACAAAGACGAAGTGGAAAATTGCAAAATTCAGAGTTTTTGTTTTATTTGAACTCCTGTTCTCCTACTTGGCACGACTTCTTCTCCTCTCCTCTTGTTCACATGTGCTCTCTTTCTCAGGTTTCTCACTTGTTCCTCGTTCCTTTTCTCCTTCTCTCACTCACAGCGTGTTTAGAAAGGCAGAGTCATATTACGCCCTGAGAGTTTCTGCTTCGACCACAGACTGGGGCTCAGCAGAGGGAAGGGGACAATGTGGTGTGGGGTTTTTCTGTGTGTGTGTGTCAAGAGAGATCATGTGTGGGGGTGGTGGGCCGATCTTGGGGAGTCTGTCTCCTGTCGAAGAATGCGTGTTGCGCTGCCCTGGGTTAACCCTCCCTGTGTGCGTGTGTGCGCGCAGATTGGGTGAGTAAGAGCTTTGTTGCTGAGTCTAGTCTTAATAAAGGAAGCTTTTGAATTGGTTTCCAAGGCAACCAGCGCAGTTGCCGGGGATGAGGAGGGCTTGCAGACTGGAGGGTATTAAAAGTCTGCAGCTCAGCACATCAAGACACCCGAGCTTGTTGGTGGAGATGCAGTTATGGGTAAAAAAGGTCGGAAAACACTGCTTACGGTATCACAGCACCTGTTAGAAACACACACAGTATAAAACTGTGGGCTGTGACTTTATCTGGAGAATCCAGTACCTGCTGAATCACGGCGAAACTTTGTGACCATGACACTTTAAGTATTGGCAATCAGGTGGCCAGAGTACAAGCTAATATTTACACACACAGCAGAACTTGTGTGATGTGTGTTTGTGGGTGTGCTCCAGCTGTCAGCTCTCCTTCTGTCTGTTTGACATCCTGTTGGTCACACACACACACAGCCTGGCCACCCTATTTTGTACTGACTCATCGGATCTTATCTCTTTTCATTTGCATTTCTTCATGTTTCAGAAGAAGTTGACCAGTTCTGTGATGCAGCGCTATCTGTTGATGTCACAAGGCTGCAGCTCAAGTTTATATACGGGAAATCTGTGCTTTGACGCTAGTGAATCATCCAGTTTTGCAATCTCAAAGTGTTGGACATGTATAACATTGGTTTGTGGATGAGTATACATTAAAAACCATCCTCTCAGTTCTTTCACAAAGCGACCCGAGAAGTCGACTCCGGGCAGCTGCTTTAGCTTAATGTGAAGGAATCCTGGATTGTTTATCCGTCCTCGAAGTCAACAAAGTTTTTGTAGTTTGTGGTGAAAACAGTAAATTCCCCAAGTGCTTGTCTGTGCCACACAATTCCCTCTCAATTGTACTGCAGCAAAGGCTTTTTTCATGCCCTCTTTTTTTTTTTTTTTTTTTTTTTTTATTGCCAGTCACATTAATTTGTTTTCATGCTTTGCTGCTCAGACTGCGGTTTGTACTGGAGACTAATTTGTATAGAAAATACTCCTTTATGTAACCCGCATTCTATTTCTGTCGATTTGTGAATTAAATCAATAAGTTAGTTTTTAATTGTGCAGTAGCATCCAAAGACTTTACGTTCCTCTCGCACGTCACCTCCCTCTTTCTCTTCTCGCCCACACACTGCCTGCTCTGCTAACTTTCTGTCTTCCACAGTAAATCACTCTTTCTCACTCTGCTCCCTATCTTTATCCTCCTCTCATGCCTCTCCTTGCATCATTTCTCTCCCACCACCATCTCTCTCTGTTTTTCATCTCTGTCACTCAGTCCCCTGACTACAACTCATTGATATTCCTGAACTATGGCAGGACCTTTAAAATCCCCCCCCCCTCATTCTGCTCTGTCTGTTCCTCTCAACCTCTTCACCCTCCTCCTTCCCTGTCTCTGGTCTTTGCCGGTCCTCCTCACCCCCTCCCCATACACACACACACACCACACACACCTATGCACACTTACAGATGAATGGACACACACTCGCTTGTCCTGTGTGGAACAAGTTGAAGGGGCTTGTCTGCGGGGATAAAGAGTGTGTGGTCTCAGCAAATTGGACGGAGTGGATAGGCCGATGAATAGAGTCGAGGAACAAAAAGGAAAACATTTACTCGCACTGACAAAATCAAAGTTGTGTGAAGAAAAAAAACCAAAAAAAAAAACAACAAGGAGTCCCTGAAGGGCTGAATTAATGGCTGACTGAATTAAAGTGAAATGGCTGGTGGCAGTCGGTGGGTTTCACCCTCTGGGGACCATGAATGTTCGCAGTGTTACAGATAAACTTTGTAGTAATTTGTTTTTTGTTGCTGATTTGCCAGTTAAGTACATGCTGTTTGACTGCTGGCGTGTCAGGGGGAGCGTGCATCGAGCGAGGGGGGGGGATGTGGGAGGTGGAGAGGTACTAGCCGAGGGAGAGGATGCAAATGAGATGGGATTGTTTCTCTAGTGGGTGGGTGGAGTTGTTTGGCTTGTCTCGTTGTAGACTGCCTTTTGCCAGACATCTGATGAGTTTGTGATCGTGTGTGCGGGGAAGAAAAGGAGTTTTAGAAAAATGCTTGCAGATGATGCCTCAGAAGTTTAGAGTTAAACCAATTTAACTTGTGTTGTTTGAAGACTCGTAAACTTTTCTTTAACTTTTCAGACTTTTTTTTTTTCTTTTTGTCTGGCATAGACGGTCTAAATTTGTGTGTGTGGTCAACTTGTACATTCATCCTCAGGTCCAGCGATCCGTCCTTCCTTCCTGTCCGTCCCTATCTTCAGTCATGTTCACGAGCTTGTGTGTGTTTGTGTGCGTGCGTGTTGGAGGGTGTGCTGGCTGTTGTCTGTGTGTCCGCATGGAGGACAATGCCTTCTGTTTGTCTGTATTCAGACCGTGAAATCGCTTTATCCCTGCTAACGCGCTCTCTCTGCATCACCGGGCAATGGCACTTTGTGTGTGTGTGTGGCAGAGACAGTGATTCAGTGATTATGAGTTAATGTAGGCTTTCATTGTGTACGTTTCAGGGTTCTGTGGTGAGCAATGCAGCAGATCTTTGCACGTTTCACTCAGAACATGCAGGTTGATGAATGGTTTCCTTGCACAGGTCAGCACGGTGAAACCAGTGTGTCAGTGTGTTCTTTTCTGGACCTTTTTTTACCCTTAAGGAACGCATAAACATTTACACACAGCTCAGAGTGCCATTGCTGCTCGTCTCATTGCTTTTGGTGTTACGGCCGTGTGTGTGTGTGTGTGTGTGTTTAACTGTGGAAGAAGCCTCTGATGTTCCTGGCGAGGCATCCTGAGAATTTGCAGCAGTTCCTTTCATCTCTCATTTCTGTTTTTCTTTATATTTTTATATATATGTCCTTGATGTTTATCAGATGTAATGTAATCAGAATAAGTTAAGGAACAGATTTAAAATCGGGCGGCATGGCTCTAGTGATGGAAATGTCAGTCGTTCCGCCATTTTGGTCCAGACTGATACGTCTCAACAAATATTGGATTGATTTTGGTGAAATTAACACACATTTAGGAAGTTTCTTCAATACTTTGGTTTAACTTAAAAACGTACTAATACTAATGTCATTCCCATCGGCCTCATACCTGCAATAGTTACATTTAAGTGGCTGTTGCAGGGGGGGAAGGGCAGGGTGAGATGCTATTGAGGACTTGTAATGTTGGCCACTGAGCAGATCCCATGGGGGAGGGAGCTTAGTTCAGAGGAGGCACACATACATATAAACTTATAATGAGGTTAGAGGGACTCCATCTCCAGCTGTCCCTGGTGAGGAGGTGATGACATGGTCACCGGGAATCCCTCCACCAGCTGTCCTCTGACATCACTGAGACCAGGAGATGTGAATCATGTTGAAGCTTGTAGCTTCTTTTAGTTGTCTTGATCACACATATTTTGTTTGTGTTCCTTCCTTTGCAACCTTACTTCTGCCTGTCGGACGCATTTATCTGTGGTCGTGTAGAAAGGCGAGGTTTGAAATGGGAGATGGCAGTGGTCTGGTTCCTGTCAGAGGTGCTACAAACCAGCCAAGTGTCAAGGCTCTGACACAGTCTTAAACAGCCATTAGTGGTCTTATTTTTTTCCTCCATGCACTGACAGCTTTCCACGCAGCCTTTTCTTGGGCAGCCAGCTGAAATTTGTGGGAGATGCTGTATAGATTTGTGATGAATGAGCCGTGGTCATCGCTACATACCTGGGATACACACACAAACCTCAGCTCTCCATCCATCTTCAGTGGCTCAATTATTTATTTTTTTACACAGTTGTGGAACATCATATTCACTTAGTTTCCTTATTTCTATTTTGCTTATGTTTCTCTGTCCCTAAATATTGCAGTATTTTTTTGCTGCTTGGTATTTGGAGTTTCACTATTTCTTTAACATTTGTCCTTTGGTTGCAAAAAGACTATTACAACCATTATGAAGTCACGGCTAGGAGACGTTTAACTTAGCTTAGCATTAAGACTGGAAACAGGTGAAAACAGCTAGCCGGACTCTGACTAAAGGTTCAAAAAGGTTAGAAACAACATGCTGAGGGGTGTAAAAGTGCTGAAATATTTCTTGGTGCAGGGTAGTAACTTCCTTGAATCTTGTCAACCCTGCGAGGTTGCCAAGCAACGAGTGGAGAATCCAGGAAGTCACTGCACCCGGCCAAGAAATAGTCCATCGCTCTGTAATTCCGCAACCAATCTTTACACTTTTGCACACCTTAAACAAATGGTATGTAACTTCTTAATTAATGACCTTTTGAGTGTGTTTTAAAGGCAGTCTGAAACCTTTTGGCCAGAGTCAGGCTAGTTGTTCCCCTATTTTCAGCCTTTATGCTATGCTAAGATAACCATCCGTGTCATATACCATGTACAAATATCAGATAGAATATCTTACTTTTTGCAAGAAGGTGGAAAACTTGTGTGCTGTTCTTTTGAAGGAGGAGAATACATTTTTCTTTGATTTTGCTTGTTCTTGTTCTTTGTCTTGATCTCTCCGACTCTCTCTTTGTCCGGACCTGTGGTTCATGACCCATGAGTGAATGTTCCTCTCACACCTCCACCTCCAGCTGTCTGAGGCATGTGTTATTGCAGTGAATAAAACCGGGGAATGGGAAGTGACAACACTGAAGGAATGCTAGTATAACACTCAGCTGGGCCTCCGGGGAATTAGGACAGGGAGGGAACGAGAGCGGAGGCATTTAAGAAAAGGAAGAAGGAGGTGGAGGAGGGCAGGTACGCAGAGTGGGGAAGAGTTTGAGGAAGAGTGTTACTGAGAACTGAAGGAGGGAGCTGAGAGCAGAGAAAGACAATTGAGGAATGTTGGCATTAAACCTCCACAGGACCCCCATAGGGAAAAACGAGCGGTTTCAGGCAGAGATGGGAAGGATGGTTAGAGCGAGGAGACAAATTGCACCAACATTTTCTTCTAACCAGAGAGCTGTTAAAAAGGAGTGGTTAAAGAAAGCAGGGAAAGGGTAATGCATCACCGATTCCTTGAGCACAACAGGGTTGAGAGTGGAGGGATAAAGAGAGAGAACGGAGGAGAGTAGAGATGAAGATAAGTGGATCTGCACACAATCCTTCCTGGGCATGCAGGGAACAGGAAAGAAAAGACTTGTGCCAGTGGAGCAAAGATATGAATAGGAGTAAAAAGAGGAGGATATTAAATAGATCTAGTCATAATATTTAACTTCGCCCAGACAAAGAAAGAGAATAACTTAAAATGATGGTGTTAGAAAACCAGCTCTCTGCACAGTCTAACACTTAAGAACTCCCCTTTTCCTCTTTTTTTCTGCATTTTTAATCCACATTCCTACAGGCTTATGTAAGCAGTGTACTAAAGTGTGTCAGTATTGCTCACAAGTTTGTGTGCATGTGTGTGTGGCTGCTAGCATGTGTGCTAATTCTCAGTTTAGACCATTTTAGCCTAGTTGTGTCCACGGTGTCACAGTTCTTGAGCAGAGCCTTTATTTTATCAGCTCGGCTTCATTTATCGGACTAACAGAGGGAGGACTCTGTGAAGATTGCCGTTGATTACACGCACACACACACACACAGAGTGGCGGTTTTGAGAATCTGCGTCATCTGGTGTTGGTAATTGCTATGAGCTTTTGTTATAGTGTTCTAATTTCTCCCCTATTATTACACCTAACCAGTGTGTTTCTTCTGCTTTACAGCTCTGAATTACCAGCTTCATAGCGTTGGACTCGGCCTTCTCAGTCACACGTTTTAATTCTGCTTCTATTTTAAAAGAAAAAGCTTTTGAAGATGCTTTAAGATTTTCCTCCCTGCCTGCTGGTGTTTGTGTTGTGTCTATGTGTGTGCGGCTGTTTCTTGTCTCATGTTTGAAGGGTTGATGACGCTGAGCTGTAAAAGAGGAGGGCTCGCTGTCACCAGTGTGTGTGCTCACGCTGTGTACATAATGTGTCAACACTGAGTGTAAATTGTGTTATAGAGCCTCTAAACTGCCAGGAGGAGATATAAGGATAGTATGTAATTTCTTGGTGCTTTTTTCTGATCCCCTACACCCAGACATACAGTAATGTCAGCATGTCACCATACAAGTCATGCACATTTTTAAACCATGATTGGAGCCTGACTACAGAGAGACAGTGATGTTTCAAGAGAAAGTGCCCTAATGCAGCTTGTGTCTGTTGGATCCAGCAAGAGGAGGTGGGAAATTGGCAAACACTGACAGCAGCAGATATACAGTGTGTTTTAATGTATAAATATTGTTACTGGTGGTGTAACGCGCCTAATCTCTTTTCTTATTACAAATCAACAGTCATATTCAGATTATCACCACTGACGCATTGAGTTAAAAATAAAACGCTAATAAGTTATGCAGATACTGCCCAGCTCTAAGTATACCATCAGTGTCTTTGATAATATCCACAGTCTTATGCTTGCATGTGGTGTTGTACTGTACTTAAAGACACTGCACTTGTTCAGCAAAAAAAGGTTGGCTGCATTCGATTATCTTGCAGCTGAATTGGATCTGTTGTGTCAGCTGGCTGTGGAGATGTATAAATATGTGTATAGCTCCATTAGTCTTGCCACTGTATGGTGTAAAAGTTTACTTTGTTGTGAATTTCCTTGACGGGACCCTCACAGCTACGGCTCCCCAGGTGTGGAGTTCACAGGATTACACAAAGACACCACCGCCGTCACGCAGATCCACTTCCTGCCTGGACAGGTGAGCCCCTTGCCACTCATTTCCTGGATGTAAAGACCCCTTTGCAATGAAAAAGATGATGGTGGTGCCCATGATGGGTGTTAATGTTTACCTTTGCTCTGTGACAGGGCCGCATGCTGTCACTGCTGGATGACAACACGATTCACCTGTGGGAGCTGGTGGCCGGGGCCCCCAGAGAGGTGGGAGGGGTTAAGAGAGAGGGCGTGGTCTGTTTACAGGAAGTGGGCAGCTACAGCCTCCCAGGAAGACCTGGCATTGAGAGCTGCAGGTACATTACAGTCTGTTAATACATTGGTATTAATTCTGCTATTAAAAGTATAATCCTTAAGGTTTTTATCATATCAAATGCACCTTTTAATACTATTTATGGATGGCCTTTATTCTGCTGTAGCCATTAAATGTATTTGCACTCATTAGCTACCTCTCTGTATAGCAGTTGCAGCTTCATAGGAACCAGTACATGTATGGTACTGAAATCTGAACGATTATAACTTAAAAGGAACTTCAATATTTCCTGAATGAGAGGCTAGTTCCACTACCTTTCTCAGCAACAGGACGAGTGAATTTCTCACGAGAAATAAATGCATTGTATGCTGTTCCCTATTAAAATAAACAGCAATTTCATTTAATCTTCGTCTTCTTCTTCCTCTCAGTGCCACTCGGGTGACCGTCCTCCTGCTGCTGAGATCATGCGACCTGCTCTGCATTGGAACAGAGGGAGGGGGCGTCTACTTCCTGGAGTTGCCCCACCTCTCACTGAAAGACAACCAGACGCTGCCCCAGGATCAGGTCACCCAGAGGTGAGTCTGTCACTAAAATTGCTTCAAAAAAAAATTAATTAAAAAAATAAATAAATAAATAAATAAATAAATATATATATATATATATATATATATATATATATATATATATATATATATATATATATATATATATATATATATATATATATATATATATATATATATATATATATATATATAGAGAGATAGAGAAGAAAGTAAAGACTGACATGGCTGAGGCGATGTCTTTGTAAAATCTTTACATTAAGAGTAATGACTACTTTTAAATTGCATCTATATATAGCAGCATGTCTCATTAATGATGCATCACTCTGCTGTCATGTTAATCCTATATAGTGTCCTCCCTTTCTCTGTCTAAAACTCTCCTCATGACTCTCCATCCCTGTCACAGTGTGTCTTCCTTTAAACACTAAACACTCCAGTTTCCTTCACTCACAGCTCCAGCTGTGCAGGTCGGACACACATGCATGCAGAGACAAATATCCCTCTTGACCTGAGCAGCGGCAGGCAGGTCAGGGTCGTGTGGTTCAGGGACCATGAGAACGGTCAGATTTCCTGAACTCTGTTTGGAGAGTAGAGAAAAGGAAGCAATAGACGAGTACTCTAAAACTGAAAAAGTAATCCTCTCTGTGCAAGTGATACTGAATAATACATGTTTTTGGATGTGGTGTGAGTGAGGCAGGCCGAATCAGATGAAGATAATGGTGTTGTTAATTTAAAAATTGGCACTAAGGTGAGATGTAGAGGCATCTGTTTTTTTTTGGCGTCATTGCACTGGATACTCACAGTAAATGATGGATAGGAAAACAGATGTTTTGTAGGAATAGAAGTTTGTGGAGGGAGAAGAGTTTGATAAAATAAAATACTGTACAATAAAAGAGATTCAGTGTGCAGTAAATATCAGTGATTTTTAGAAGCAACCTCCTTTCTTCTTTTATGGCTTTGTCTTGACAACTCACTTGCAAAAAATGTTGCAAAAACCAGGAAAACACCTTTTGATATGAACATTAAATGTAATAAAGACATGTTTTAGGTTTGAAAGCAAGTTTTCACTTTGGATTTGACACAAAAGGCTACTTGATAATCAGCTTATTTTGATTCAGATAGGTGCCAATAAACTTGCTGTGGTAGCTGTGTGAATTGCTGATACATCAATTTAAACGCTGCAAACTTTGCATAATGTGACGATTCATAATGTGCCAAAACAGTGGAAAACAGCATAAACAAAGAGGAGCTGTGGTCACAAAAAGACCAATACCAGCACTGAGTAAAAGCCATCTAATTACATTACTACAGGGCTATAATATTCTGTGGTGTTTCTGTTATTTTGTTCAGGCCCTCAATATTTGTGCAGTGTGCAGTTGTGTGCAGCCATGTATGAGAGTTCAGCAGTGAACTAGAGCAAAACACAGTGAGAGTGGAGCGCAGGTCTTCAGGACAAACCGGCGATGTAGACTTATCATGTTGATATACACAAAACTGCATAATGGAAAATAATCTGTGGTTTTTCTGTTTTGTACATACCAGAACGTAGTTTCCTTATTTTTAATGCTGCAGCTTTCCTCGCTGCATTCCTGTGTTGATACTCTGGCAGCGAATCACAGAGCTTCTGTTGTGTTTCTTTTTCAGTCCTCGATGTGACTGTCTGACTGGTTGGCTAAACCCCTCATTAACCAGCCTTGTTTAGGGAAGTGGGCAGAACTGAGGCCTAACGAGGGCCCTGATAAGGCTTCTGAGTGCGTGAGTGTGTCCGTGTGTGATTTTGTATGGTGTGTGCAAAGGAGGGGATGTTTTAGACAGTGAGGCTTTGTACCGGTTGCCAAAACACGATGTTCCGGTTGGGGAAGTGTTTCAGCTGAATCTCCAATGTGCACACACACGCACACTTGCAAGAGCGGCTCATCGCTGGGACTCTGTAGCAGGATGCTGGATTCCCTAAAAATACTTGTGAACGGAGAGACGGAGACAATGGAATGCTTTGTCGGGAATGTTTCTGCCGCCATGCTTCCGGAGAGGATCTTCCTCATTGAACACTACCAAAGCAGCCAGAAGTGTGTGTGTGTGAGTGTGTGTGTGTCACAGGGCGACTATCTCTTTTGCGATGGTTCCACCTCATCCGCAGCAGAGAGCCCAGAAAGCTGCACTGCCCTCTTCTCCTTCCCTCTTTTGCCTGTGTGTTTCTTTTTCATTTTCTCAATTTCTGTACTGTTTCTTCTCCTTTCTCCTTCTGTCTTCTCCCCCTCTTTTCTCTTGCTGAGGGAATCCTCTGACATCTCGCGGGTGTGTCCTGCTCTACATTCCTCCTCAGCCTCAGAGGAATGTCTAGTTCACACACTCCAGCAGCACAGCTCCAGCTTGACGTTGATTTGGCTGTTGTTGTTGTTGTTGAAAGAGTAGCCTGTGGTGGTATTAGTTTATACAGATGGTTGAACTCTTATGTTATACATAACTTTTAACACTTTTGGTGTTTTGCTCTGGGTTGTTTTGGTGCAAAATAAAAAGCAGGCTTTGAGTGTGTCTTTGCCATCAAGTCCCTATGTTCTACTTACCAGTTGGATTATCAATCTGCACAGATGTTCTTTCCATTCCTGTGCCATCTCCCTGACTTTTTTAAAAAGTGACTTTTTTAAAAAGTCAGAATGTGGGACTCCCCTCTGAACATTGGTCCAAAACATGAATTTAAATGAACATGGCCAATTATGAACATTAAGAAAATGGTATAAGCTTAAAGTCCACTTACTACAGGTGGTCATAAATGCGAATAAGACCATCAACGCTGCCTCTATTCAAAGATGATCTTGAGTGTCGTACGTGAATGTTTGAAAGTCTGTCTTTAATCTTTCAGTATTAATTATCTTATCTCCTGTCAGATTGGTAGACTCCTCCTCAGACAATTATTTCACCTCGTTTTGACCTGTGGGTGTGTGTCACTTCTAGCACACAGGCTTACAAACAAGCTGCAGATGTGGGATGATGGGTAATGTTTTGTTTTCCCAGCCTGCCAGATGATTACAGATGTGGGAAATCCTTGGGGCCTGTTGAATCTCTTCAGGAACATCCACAGCAGCCAGGAAAGATTCTGATTGGCTACAGCCGGGGTCTGGTGGTGCTGTGGGACATGAGCACCTGTCATGCCGAGCAGCTTTTCCTGGGCAAGCAGGTACCTGGTTTACAGAGCAGAGTGTAGTGCACATCGGTGTACTTTTTTACTAACAGTGCTCCATGAGGAATTTTTTCATGCTGGTAAAAGGAAGAACTTTTTCAAATAGTTTTATGGTTTGTTACCTTTTCATTGTCACTGTGCTCTGGATATGTGATTTTTACTGAAACAGGCCACAGAGGAGTTGCTGGAAATAAAAAAAAAAATGCTCTGAAAAATACTTTTTTTTCTTTTCTTATTCAGTTAAGAATAACAAAATTGACTGACTGAGCATTATCTACTCTGAACAGTCTCCCAGGTCATTGGCTATTTGGCTAGTAAGCTTTTAGCTGATGCACAAATCTTACTGAAATGGCAGCTATATCAACAAGTGAACATTGTTAACTGACTATACCTATACACACATCTACAGTGCATCCAGAAAGTATTCACAACACTAACGCTTCACTTTTTCCACATTTTATTATGTTACAGCCTTATTCCAAAATGGATTAAATTCATTTTTCTTCCTCAAAATTCTACATACAACACCACACATAATGACGTGAAAAACGTTTTTTTGAGATTTTTGCAAATTTATTAAAAATAAAAAACTAAGAAATCACATGTACATAAGTATTCACAGCCTTTGCCATGAAGCTCAAAATTGAGCTCAGGTGCATCCTGTTTCCACTGATCATCCTTGAGATGTTTCTTTCAGCTTAATTGGAGTCCACCTGTCATAAATTCAGTTGATTGGACTTGATTTGGAAAGGAAAAATTTCTGCTGCTTTGAAGGTCCCAGTGAGCACAGTGGCCTCCATCATCCATAAATGGAAGAAGTTCAGAACCACCGGGACTCTTCCTAGAGCTGGCCGGCCGTCTAAACTGAGCAATCGGGGGGAAAAGGGCCTTAGTCAGGGAGGTGACCATGAACCCAATGGTCACTCTGTCAGAGCTCCAGCGTACCTCTGTAGAGAGAGGAAAACCTTCCAGAAGGACGAACCATCTCTGCAGCAATCCACCAATCAGGCCTGTATGGTAGAGTGGCCAGACGGAAGCCACTCCTGAGTAAAAGGCACATGGCAGCCCACCGCCTGGAGTTTGCCAAAATGCACCTGAAAGGACTCTCAGACCATGAGAAACAAAATTCTCTGGTCTGATGAGACAAAGATTGAACTCTTTAGGCGTTAATGCCAGGTGTCATGTTTGGAGGAAACCAGGCACTGCTCATCACCAGGCCAATACCATCCCTACAGTGAAGCATGGTGGTGGCAGCATCATGCTGTGGGGATGTTTTTCAGCAGGCAGGAACTGGGAGACTAGTCAGGATAGAGGGAAAGATGAATGCAGCAATGTACAGAGACATCCTGGATGAAAACCTGCTCCAGAGCGCTCTTGACCTCAGACTGAGGGTGCGACGGTTCATCTTTCAGCAGGACAACGACCCTAAGCACACACACAGCCAAGATAACAAAGGAGTGGCTTCAGAACAACTCTGTGGAATGTCCTTGAGTGGCCCAGCCAGAGCCCAGACTTGAATCCGATTGAACATCTCTGGAGAGATCTGAAAATGGCTGTGCACATGCACCGAAGCTTCCCATCCAACCTGATGGAGCTTGAGAGGTGCTGCAAAGAGGAATGGGCGAAACTGCCCAAAGACAGGTCTGCCAAGCTTATGGCATCATATTCAAAAAGACTTGAGGCTGTAATTGCTGCCAAATGGTGCATCAACAAAGTATTGAGCAAAGGCTGTGAATACTTGTGTACATGTGATTTCTTAGTTTTTTATTTTTAATAAATTTGCAAAAATCTCAAACTTTTTTTCCACGTTGTCATTATGTGGTGTTGTGTATAGAATTTTGAGGAAGAAAATGAATTTAATCCATTTTGGAATAAAGGCTGTAACATAACAAAATGTGGAAAAAGTGAAGCGTTGTGAATACTTTCCGGATGCACTGTATAAGCTTTAACGTGTGTGTGTCTGTGTGTCAACCCCCCTGTAGCAGCTGGAGAGCCTGGTGTGGGAACGCACTGCTGGAAACTTATTTGTCAGTTCCCATAACGATGGGGGCTACTCCGTGTGGGCTGTTACTAATGGCAACACCTACAATCACCAGCCAGTGTCCTCCACCATCCCATACGGTGAGAAATGCATACATACATCACACACATGCACAGAACACCTATTTGTTTTTCCCAGTTTGTGGACATGACCCCCACCTCTGCCAGTGTTCAGTGACTGACAGTGGCTTAATGAACCATGACTGCTGATGTGTTGTGGCTCTTAGTGACTCATCATTATGCTGAGAAGTAGCGTGACGATGACGATGATGCAGAATATTTGCCTCCTGTATCTCCTATTTTTTTTTCTGGCCCTCTCTTGGACTAAAGAACTTCCTGTGGTGTTTAATGGTGTGTAATCTGACTGATGTGTCAAATGTTATTAACTTCACCTTTAATGAATGTCTGTCTGTCACAGGTCCGTTTCCCTGTAAGGCCATCAACAAGATCCTGTGGAGGACAACACAGACGGGGTAAGCATGTGACTATTTTCCTGTTTGATTCCTGTGGTCAGACTTTGGATCACGATGCCTGCAAATCTGTATTGCTGTCTTTTGTTTTTGTATATATAAGGCTCATATTTGTTTTCTGTTGTCTTTTCTTTTCACCTGGATTTTATGTCCCAGCAAATGCAAAAGTTGTTGTCACCTGTCTCCTGTGTGTGGATGTATAGTTTTCTTATGTAAATTTGATCTGGATTTTCATATGTTTGAATTTTAGTCTTTAAATTTCAAAATAAAATGTAAAACTTGAAAATGATACTGAATAATATCAGAAACACTCACTCTGTATTGTTTTTAGATGACAGATAACATATTGAAATGAATACTTACAATAATTTTCTATACTTTTCTGTGTGCATTGCTCCAGCTCTCCAGTGTTGTTGTACAGTGGAGGGATGCCCAGAGCCAGCTATGGTGACCGCCACTGTCTGACCATTCAACAAGACAAAGACCACGTTACTCTCGACTTCACCTCCAGGGTCATTGACTTCATCACAGTCCACAGCATAGAGCCAGAGAAAGGTGAGGAGCTGATCTGACACTGTTCCCCTTTGATTCAAGAATTTACGTTCAGTTTCTCAGTCAGCTGAGCTTTAGGCAAACTGTCATGTTGTATCTAAAGTGTAATGTTGTCTTGTCTGGCGCTCTTACAGAGTTTGATGACCCTTCTGCATTGGTGGTGTTACTGGAGGAGGAGCTGGTCGTGATTGATCTCCAGACCCCCGGCTGGCCTTCTCTGCCCACTCCCTACCTGGCTCCTCTCCACTCCTCAGCCATCACCTGCTCCTTCCACATCTCCAGTGTCCCGCCCAAACTGTGGGAGAGGCTGGTGAACGCAGCTGGCAAAGCACAGCAGGGCCGACAGCACGCATATGGGGTGAGAAGCAGGCTGTGATGTGTAGAGCACGGGTTGATAGTTTGAAGCTCAACAACTGCTTTGGTTGTTGTGTTTATACATTTCTCTCCATTTTCTTTTGGTATCCTGTCTCTCAGACCTCCTTTCCACATTATTAAAAAAAGATTTCTTTCAGCACCCCTATTTCTTTTCGTTCAACATGTGCCTGTTGTCACTGGCTTAGCCTCCAGTATCTCTGCTCACAGCTTTTTCGAGGCAGCTCATCCAAACAGCTTCACATCCCCACTGCACTTCCTCGGGTCCTCAGCAAAACACCTGGCAAGTGTATAGTCGATTGGATGAACAGTTGTCGAGATAACCGAAGGACACACAGAGATTTCTTCCATTTCTAGTTGATGTATTCTAATTGATTTCTGTCAAACGTAGCATGTCGTAGCTGTGAGCAACATCTTCAGATACTGTATCGCCAGTGGACCGCTGTGGTTGTTGGCACAACACTGAACGACAGGATTATTTTGTAAATTGGTTTATTCATGGCAGTAGGGATATTAAATTATAGAAAATCCAAGATTGCACGTAAGCAGCTTAACCTGAGAACACCTTAAACAGTTTGGCCACTAGCCAGGCTGCTCACGCTTCAACTGTAGCCATCAACACTGTTCGTACAAACCAGCATGCTCACAGATTCAAGTTACTGTTTTGTTCGGATTTCTATCGAATGGCTGTTAGGCGTGAAGGCTCAGCTGCTGCCTCTGGTCATGTCATGTAAATAGGGTTAATTTGATAGTTTTAGTTGTATCCAAGTAAGGATATTGCAGTTAAATAGAGGTTATTACTCATGATACCAGTTCAGCTGAGCTCTCAGACTGGCAGCTATTCACATATGAGGAAATGGACGGGAGTGTGACCATCAGCCTGCTGGTAGTGTGTTAACTTTAAGAGCAGGTGTAGGCAGTTAGAGGCTTTGTAGCTTAGATCAGCTGTTTGATCAGAGGCAGATTAGACTAACACGCACACACAGCTGGTAAGCTCGTAAATTATCTCTATCTGTCTGTGCGAAGCCGAACTAGAGAGACTGGCAGTGTAACACTGCAAACCTAATCAAAGCACAGTGAGTTTAGTGTGTTTCTGTGGACACTCTCTCATCCACAAGGGCATGCCTGTGTGTCAGGACCAGATTTTGGACTAAGGGTTAGGATAAAATGGAAAGGGTTAAGGAAATGTTTTCAATATGATGAAGTTCTAATTTCTTTCCACTCTTTGTCTGTTTGTGTAGAATTGGCCCATATGTGGAGGGAAAAACCTGGCACCTGCACCTAAACAACAAGAGCTGCTGTTGACAGGGTATCTGCGCGCACACACACACAAACACTCAGAGCCTGTAAGTGGATCTGGTATTAATTTGTCTTTCATGACACAAACTTGGCAAAAATATGTTGCTTTCTAGTAAGTGTAAGTGACTAAAAACTCTGCTTGAAAATTTTTTTTGCATTTCTGATCTGAACCACATGGATATCCTGCTGAAAAAACTGGAACAACATGCGACTTTTCCTGAAACTCTGAAAGCAGAATTTGTCAGCGTTGCCATGGCAATAAGAAAATCCTGAGACAACTGGCAGACGTCTGCCAGCTACAGATGTTTGGCAGAGCTAGCTTTGGAATAAAGCACAAAAAGAAACGTCAGGGAAGTGAAAGAGACGGATTGATTGGAATTTGGGGAGCCCCCACAGTTTAAACAAAAGTCAGAAAAGACATAAATTAACTGAAAATTGCATGAAACTTGGAGGAGGAAGCATGTTTATGTTGTTTAATTTTTAGCCACCTAGCAGCATTCAGGCTGAATTATCCTGACAACTATTGGATGGATTTTGCTATTTAACTACAGAAATTCTTGTTCCCCAGAAGATAAACTAATTTATCTTTGGACTGGAGCACAATCAAGTCAAAGTTTCACTTTGTCACTCTAACAGGTTTATGATCAAATACCCACCAAACTAATTACTTCCCCATCATTCTCCGCTGTCCTTTTTGTTAAGCGCTAATTAGCAAATGTTAGCATGCTAAGATGCTAAACATGGTAAACATTATACCTGCTAAACATTAGCTTGGTAGCTGTGTCATTGTGGTCATCCCTATGTGAATCTGAAAGCTGAGAGCACCCTCATGGACCTGCTAATATGACTATAAATTTTGTAATTCTTATTATTAATAATGATTATAATAATAAGCCTAGTTCAATCTAATGCAATAACAGTTCAAGATGGAGATAGACAGCTGTATTGGATTGCATTAAATGTGACTACGTGTACAAACTGGCAGCTCTCTGTATTCTCTGCAGACATTAAATAATGATGTCAGCAGTTTGGATAGAGCATTAATATGAAAACTGATACAGTCACACATACACCCAAACACTAACACAATCTTAATTGTTTTGCACTGGAAACTTAACTCATTTAATGTGAATGTTCTCTTAAATCTCGCCTTTTTACAGACACGAGGACGTGGCACCGTGCGTTTCTGGGATGCATCGGGTGTTGCTCTTACTCCTCTGTACAAACTTAGCACAGCCAATGTCTTCCACACCGACTGCGACCCGTGCGATGATCCTCAGGACCCTGACCCCGACATGCAGCAGGAGGAGGAATGGCCTCCCTTCAGGAAGGTGAGAGCTGAGGAGGCGAACATGAAGTGAAGTAAGAGAGTTAAAGTCTTTTCCTTTGGAGATCAGGCGCAGCATCTCATTTTACAAGCTGTAGGAATAAAAACAATCTGTGTTTCAAACACAGTCAGTCCTGTAACACTACATCTGCAGCCTAATTTTCTCATCTGGTTGTTTTCATGCGTTTGGTTTTCAGACAGACCCACCCCATTGTTCCTGTCATTAAAACTTGACTCTGAAGAACCACAATCTTTTAACGGGCTGCTCTCTGCGCAGAATTACATTTAAATGAACTGATTCAGCACTTCGGGCAGAATATAATGCCGAATCCGACCGAGCAGTTTGACTTTGGTAGATGCCGACAGAAAATGGAGATGGGTCATGAAGAGAAACCTGAATATTTAAATGTGCTGGTTCCACATTCGGAAATGATTCTTAGTGTTTGGGTAGATGACAGAGAGATGCATATTTTCTGGGATCTGCGCTGTAGATGAGATCTACTGTGGATTATAGTGAAGGAAGGAGACATAAATTTGGCTTTGATGAATATCAGTGGATTTTTGTGCTTTTTCCCTTTTTTTTTTTTTTTTTTTTTTTTTTCCCTTCACTACTGTGAGTCCAGTAGGTAGCTGTCACTGGAAGATTACTTTATGATTATGTGTTACGAAATTAATAGCAGAAATAGGTCAACCTTAAAAAAAAAGGAGGAACTAATTTTGAGGGATACGTTTAACAGTGACAAATAGATTAAATTAGCCTTTGGCCTCTTTTCTCTCTATTCACTGTTTGGCTGCCCCCACTTTTCCTTGTGTATCCTGTGGTAACAGAGCTGCATGTTCAGGAATGTGGCCCTCATGTGGGATGAAGAGCCTTTCCCTTTTTTTCTTTTAAGTAATGAAAACCAGACCCATCAGCCCACTCTTTCTCTGCATGTGTGTGCGTGTGTGCGTGTGTTAGTGACCAATTTCTCGTACTCCTTGTTTTGCCAAGACACAACTCCCGTGTGAGAGGGGCTTCTATTGGAATTCCTACTGTGTGTGTGAGAGAGACAGTTTAATGCACATGTTTTGCTGAGTGAGGAAAGGAAGGTTTGTCCTGGCATTTGGCATGGAAGAAAAGAGAGGCTGCATTAGAGGAAGAGAGGAGAGATTCAGGAAGGCATTTTGACATCGGACTGCCAGAGCTGATTTGTTTGTGTTTAGATCAAAGATTAAGAATTAGACAAATGTTACAAAAAAAGGATGAACGTAGGAAGAAAACACTGAGGACTGATTGTCTATAAACTAGCAGCTCTAAATAAAAAATACAACCTGTGTACAGTGTTCTTTACATTTATCTTGACAACACCAGTTTAACAGTGTGTGTATTTTATTTTCTGTGTAGGTGGGCTGTTTTGACCCGTACAGCGATGACCCCAGATTGGGCATCCAGAAGATCAGTTTGTGCAAATACAGCAACAAGCTGGTGGTGTCTGGAACTGCAGGACAGGTAAAGATGTGCATCCGGTACACACACTTTTCACTCACACACACACACACACCATCTGGGTCATTTGTAGAGGACACAATACAGTTACAGTTTTTTTTTTTTTTTTTTAAGTTAGGGAAGATTATTCTTGGGGTTCAGTCTCATCAGCATGCCTGCATACACGGGTAATATGCTGTATTCTTTGCTTGCCAGAAGTTAATTTGCTAATGACTGTAATAATGAGGCTGTTTTAAGTTGAAAGTTAAATAGCCTCGTGCTTTATTTTCTCTGAATGAGAAGGAGCTAGCTGATCAACTTGGCAGGCAGAGAGTTGCAGCTGCAATCACACAAGTGCTCTTAACACTACAGAGCTGCTCAGCTGTGATGGCTATAGCTGGACCAAGTAGAAGCTGGTTATTTGACTTAAAGTCCCTACAAACTGCACTTCAGTAAACAAGTAAAATGAACAATGAGATAGCTTTCGAGGTAGAGAGGTTGAAAATGTAACACTTTTGGATGCATCAACGCCTCAGCTTTTCAGATTATGAGATATCTTCTGTGCAATTTTGACAATTTAGATGAAGGTGATGCAGGAAGAAAACTCAAATTTCATCCCCAGTGAAGCATATGCTCAGTACATGTAACCTCCCCTTCAGATTTAGATATATGCATGTAAAAGTGGAAGTTCTGTCCTGATACTGATGCTAAAGGTAAGATTAGGTGATCTGAAAACATTCATCTTCTGGAGATCATGAATATGGATCAATATCATAAATATTAATATCACATAAAATATTGTGTTCTTTCATGGAGTGCATCACATTTAAAACCACTTAGCTACTTTCTGCTAAGTGAATATTCAGACATAAAAGCACTGTGCAAATCAAAAACTACAGCTCACAGATGAATAAAAGTCCAACTTTGACAGATCTGCCCCAGCTGAAAATAAAGTGGCTATTATCAGTTGTTTTAACAAGCTGTTATTTACTTTTTTAAAGTAGCCCCAATTCCATTACTGCTGTTTCTTTAAAATGATGAAGGGGTTTGACATTTTCAGTGCACTCTGTCTTCCACTTTTTGTAGAGAGAGGAGAAAACTGGGTCATACACCACAAGTGTCTTTCTGTAATGGTTAGCTCCCAGCTGTGACGTCCTGTCAGACATTTCACAGAAGAAGCGTAACAGCAGCCATCCACTTCTTCACATCTCTCCAGGTGATCGTTCTGTGTTTGAACGATGAGCGTTCGGACCACTTGGTGGACGTGTCGGTGGTCGATCTTCTACAGGACAGGGAGGGCTTCACTTGGAAGGGCCATGACAGGCTGGAGCCGCACCTTAAGCCCGCCCCCTTCCCTCCAGGCTTTCAGCCGCTGGTGCTGGTGCAGTGCCTCCCTCCGGCCTCTGTCACGGCAGTGGCACTGCATGCAGAGTGGAACCTGATCGCCTTTGGAACGAGCCATGGATTTGGCCTGTTTGACTACCACAGACGAAATGCTGTGCTGGCCAGGTTAGGGACACACTCACACACACAGCTCAGGTTACATTATTTAGATTTTTTTTTTATTTATGATTATAAAATATCTCTGCCGACCGCCATTATCCCCTCCCTTTACTTTGCTCTTGGTTTAGATAAGGGTATCAAGCTGACAAACATATTTTGATCCACAAATCATTACTGTACTGCTCTTCATGTTGGCTCAGGTGTACCCTCCACCCCAATGACTCCTTGGCGATGGAGGGCCCCCTGTCCAGAGTCAAGTCCTTGAAAAAGTCCTTACGACAGAGCTTCAGACGCATCCGCAAGAGCAGAGTGTCGGGGAAGAAGCGCACCATCACTACACCAACCAGCAAGGTAAACGACCGTTCTTCTTTGTGGTAATAAAAGGGCCGTACAGAACCTACAGACTGAATTAAGTTTGACATTTTGTCTCACGTGCAGGTCCAGGAGGCCAACGCTGCTCTAGCAGAGCAGGAGGAAGTGGCTCCGGTACAGCGAAGGATTGAACCTCGGTCAGCAGACGACTCGCTGTCTGGAGTGGTCCGATGTCTCTGCTTTGCTGACACCTTTCTCCGTGACGGTATGTTCACTTTCTCATTGAGATTATGAAGCAAATGTGGAACAATACTGCCTTGATTGTATTAATTATTTGGTATTATTTATATCTGCCTTAATTAGGAAAGTCCCAGAATTGTTTGAAAAGTATTATCTGAAGTTTAACAGTATCAGAACAACATCTAATAAACTTGAATACACACGTATCAAACCAGGTACACACCATGGCCCCACACTATGGGCGGGCACCAACTCGGGCAGCGTTTATGCCTACGCTCTGGAGGTGCCGGGCGTGGGCTCGGGCCGTGTGTGCGAAAGCGTGGCATGGAGCAAATGAGAGCAGTGTGTGCGTGGAGGCAGTGCTGGGTAAAGAGATCCAGCTGATGCACAGGGCCCCCGTGGTGTCGAATCTCTGTGTTGGACGGCCGGGGGAAACCCTTGCCGGACCCGTACGAGGCCTCCCAGGACCTCGCCATCGCTCCGGACATGACCAACGCTCACTCTGTCCTCATTGCCTCGGAGGAGCAGCTAAAGGTAAAGGCTGGAAAAGAGACCTGTGTTGTAATTTACTACACATAAAATGCCTTTTTGCATCAACAAATACTTGATTACATTTAAGTCACACAGGAAGGTTGAGACTAGAGACTCTGATGATGGAGCCCTTCTAAATCCAGTCTTTTCTCCTCTTCTCTCTCTTTAGGTGTTCTCTCTCCCCAAGGTGAGCGCTAAGACCAAGTTCAAGCTGACGGCACATGAAGGTTGTCGGGTGAGGAAGGTGGCCCTGGTGGCCTTCAGCTCCTCAGCTCAGGAAGACTACAGCGAACACACACTGGTCTGTCTGACCAACCTGGGAGACATGCACCTCTTCAACATTCCTGGCCTTCGACCACAGGTAGGGCATTGGGAGACTGTGTTCGTATGTGTGTTGTTTCATGTGTATTTCTAGGGTTGTTTACAGTAATTGTGCATTATGATTTGCATATTAAATAACTTTCATGATGTACTTGTAAGTAATGCCTATTTTGTGTGTTTTGTAGGTGCGCTACGACTGCATCCGGAAAGAGGACATCAGCGGCATTGCATCCTGCGTCTTCACCAAGAACGGACAGGGTGAGGCTTGATTTTAATTATGAAAATGTCTTATTCAGGCACTGAAGGTCACAGCAAGACTGCATCAGCCTGAAATATTATTTCCTGAAATAATGTCCCCAGACAAACTACATAATTTTAAATTGTATTAATTGTTCCCAATGACTCACAAGTCATAACTGTCTAATTGTGGTCCGTCTGTTTTGCACGCAGGCTTTTACCTGATCTCTCCCTCAGAGTACGAGAGGTTCTCCTTGTCTGCCAAGGTCCTCACTGAACCTCGCTGCTCTGTTCAGCTCGACCGACCACTACAGCCCACACCTGCCAGGTAACACACACACACTCACACACACAATTAAACCTGGGTTTAGTGAATTGGATAGAATCCTCTATCACAATATATCTAATACTATGTAGTGTCAATATACTGTATATTGCAATATGTTTCTTGTGAAGTCATAATGTGATAACAAGCAAGTCTTAATGTTATCAGCATCTAATCCAGCAAATTAAATAACTGACGACAAATCAGTGATGGAAAAATCCTAAGAAACACAGTTTTGCCTCGAGGGCAATCTGCTCATCGGTGCAACGTTTTCCAGGGATGCTCTTTAAGCCCATTAAGGACACTTGGTCCCCACATTGGATGCCAGTAAACCTACTGTTGGTAAAGCTTTCTGTTGGGTTCCCACCAGCTGTAGGCACTGTGCTGCATGTGAAGCCACAGAAACGATACTTTTACTGTTATTGCTTTATTATTACTCCATCTACTGCCAAAGCAAATGGTGTGTGCTCATGTGTCTCCTCAGCGATGGCACGACAACGCAGCCGCAAGAGGCCAACGGAACCCACAAGACCCAGATGGGTCTGGCTGAGGGTAGGCACACACACACACACACACTCTCTCCTCCCCCATCTCTCACTCTTCTCTCTCTGAACCTCTTAAACACCGAGCAGGCCGTGAAGGGCTTCCCCTCTGGTCTCCGTGGCAACCATTCAGTATGCCCCACTTGCCTCTCTTGCCCAGCCCCTCCCTCTCTGGCAGGAAATGATGGTGGTTGTGGAGACCAGAGTGGATGTTGTTGGTATCCTAGCAGGTTTTTCACCTGGCACTTGGACTTTACTACTATCTGTTTTTCCATTTTTTTCCAAGTATTTTAAGAGTTCATGCACCATCAAAAAGTTTTATTTATGTTCGTGAGGCAAAACACTGATTTTTAAAACACTTCTAATGTTGATGGTAAATATTTAGAGGCTTGCCTGTCCGTATTTGATTTGCCATAAACACTAGAATACTTAAAGAGGAACTGTGCTGCCTTATACGGTGCTACTGCACATGTGAAAAGAAAAGTAAAAAGCCTTTTGTGGTTGTGGAGGGAGCTGTGCAAAGGCATCGGTTCAAGTGATGTGACTCAAGTTTGAAAATCAATAAAATCTGAGGGTGTGGGGTTGGAAAGAAGTGAGCTTACTCTAAGTGGAAGAAGACGAGGAAGAAGAATGCGTGTCATAAAAAATATCTGCTTCTGCTGCATCAATTTAAAAACAAAACAAAATTGTCCATTGGCTTTCATTTGGATTCATGTTTGTGAACTTGTCACTACAAGTTGATTCTTTCAGTCACGTGACCCATTGTTGATAGAAAATGCCTGGATAGAGCTTTAAGTGACTGAAACAGGATTTTTATGAACAGCCTTTATGTGGGGAAACTGAGCTGTGAAACGGTGATTAAACCAGCGTGTTTGAGCTCAGCCGGCCAAATCACGTAGTTTTAAGAACAAACAGGCGTCCATCTAAATGAGTCCTTCAAGAGCTGCTGAACTCTGTTTTTGTTCATCTGTGTCACATTCAAACGCACTGCTGGGGTCTCAAAGATGCGACAGCTGGTTCCATTGAATCCTCTGTCGAACCATATTTTGACAAAGCTGTGTTTTTCCACCGCTCGCCAACATTTTATTCAGTCAATCCGACATTACTGGGAAACTTTTCAGAGCCAATTACAGTCCTCCAGCAACACACGGCACTGTCAGTCACACAGATGTAGAAACATGCTTCAGTCTGTGACTCTGTGGGCTTCTCCTCAGCAGGGCAAACAGAGGAGCCCCCGAGCGCCCTGTCCTCTCCCATCCTGGACACCCCGCTGGACTCCCCCCTCAGCTGTGCCGACCTCACCCTCGACTCCACCGGAGAAATCACTGTGGAGGACGTCAGGGATTTCCTAACGTAGGCACACGTGTTCTTACAGCTACACATGCACACAGCTTACACATACACTCTCTTTAGCCTTTTGGTCAAAGCAAATATTAACATGTGCTTTGTGTGGCAGCACTGTGGACGAGGCGGAGAACAACCTAAAGAACATTAAAGAGGAGGAGGGACGCTCGACCGGCATCCTCATTAACTGAGCAGGTGAGAAACACACACACGAGGTAAATGTTACAGTTACCACAGTGTATATTCCTCCCTGAAATCACACAACGCACCAGTGTGAGCAGATGCATGAGCTCAGCCACAACACTGGGTACACTGAGACACACACACACACACACACACACACACACACACACACACACACACACACACACACACACACACTCTCCCAGACACCTGTTTCTAATGGAGCTGGTCCAGAGTGTGCAAACTTCAAAGAGTTGTTCTGTCTGAGCGCTGCATTCCAATAACAAGCCCTCCGTCTTCCCTCCACTCTGTCTGTGAAAAGCCAGTGGAGCAGAAATCTCTTCCACCGAGGCCAAATGAACAGACACATGTGCTTCTTCATTCTTTCGTACTCTACCTCAGGGTATTTCTTTTCACTTTCTTTGTACTGTACTTAGAGATGGAGTTCTTTTGAGCAGCCTCTTTATTCATCGTAGCGCTTTGAGAAGGGGCAACTTTACCCACTATACAGTCCGACGATCCAAAAATGGAGCAGTCTTAAACCTCCGCTCCATGTACAGATCACAGCTTTCATACAGCTGTTACCAGCACGTGTGGTCTTTTTATAAAAGAGATATTAGAGAAACAGAGGTGGGGGTGACTGGATTTGACAAAACAAAGTAAGTTATCATCACTGCAGGAACTCGGTTGTGTAATGACAAAATCCAGGATGTATTTATCATTACACTGACTCAAAGCAGGCGCTTTACTTGGTACAAAGTGATGAGTGTGTGGTGGTCACCTGCTCGGCTGCACTCATCTGTTCAGTTTTTATATTCAGCAGAAGTCAGCAAACATTACCTCCTGCTTTACCGTTTGTCCACCGTCTCTTTACTTTTTAAACTCTTTGCTACCATCTGGTGGAGCACACTGCACATTCTGTACTCTGATTACTTTAGTTACAATTAGGAAAATATTCTATCGTATTTATTAATATATATCATCCATGTTTTTTTTACATTATTGGTTTATCTGTCTGATTAATTTGTTTTACATGTAAAATGCCAGAAAATAGTGAAAAATACATCATCACACAACTGCCACAGATATTCAATTTACATTGTGACATTTAAGAAGCCAAAAACCAGCATGTGTTTAATATTTTATTTGATAAATGACTGAAACAATTAATTATTATCGAGTAATGATGATTGACTGATTAATAGTTTGAGAGATGGGTAAATTACACCTCATATTTACCAGTAGATAATTGTATAGTTAGTTAAATCTAGTGTGAAGCTTTGTCTTAAAGTAAAAGTTTGTGATGCTTTTTGCTCACACGCTCTTCTGGTTTTTGTTTAGTATTACAGGGAGGGGCTCAAGTGGTCTGGATGGACTGGATTTCAGTGCTGGACCACAAACATCTCCCATCAGCCCACTGTGGAGCCCCCAGCCCACCCTCTGCACTCTCCTGTTAGCCTGGCACAAACTGGGAGGAAATGGACAAATAAAACGGCATCGAGGACTCTTGTTGTGCTTCCTCCCGCCGGAAGAACAAAATTGTCTTCTTCTTTAACCACTTTGGAAACATGACATGACCTCCTACACGGAGACACAGACAGCGTACCCAGCGCCTGAAAGAAGATCCTGATTCCAAGAAGTGAAAACGGGTGACTTGATGGTTACGGGGCGTTCAGGTGTACCGAACTGTGGCTCGGCCTTCAAGGAAAGGGCCGTTACATTCTGCACAGGAGGCTTTACCGCTGACGTTTCAGTGTTTTTATATTTCTACTCACAGTTCTGTGGTGGGCTGGGATCGGTCTGAGTTTCCCCCCTGTGGTTGGAACTGGAATTGGTGCTCGGCTGCCAAACGCGCTCGTTGATTCCTCGTGCACGCTGGTGGATGTGTCGGATTGCTCTGCGCGCAGCTTGGCTCCACCACAGGCCTGTGAATGAGCCGTGTTTATGAACTGAGGACGTCCAGCAGAGACGGAGAGGGTGCGCTTTAGAGAGTAAATGAAGTATTTTGAATATTTGAGTATTGAAAGCTGTAGCATTCGTATTCTTCCCCTCTTCTGGTGCCATTAATTATTTGACCTGCCCCGCTGGGTGTCCGGCGCGGGTCGAGGTGGCGCGCAAATTGACTGTTATCAAACCAGTGAGCCAATCACACAAGCACATTACCACCAAGGTTAAAAGGAGCGCTCTGCCTATTCACTTGGTGTACTCGGAGTACTGGGATAATGAAGGTGATTTCTACTGCAAAGATTGATGCTTTATTAAATGTTTTGTACGGCTTTTGGCGAAAGATATTTTAACGACAAACTGAACAAGTGCTGAGAGAGGAGGGAACGAGCTGGTGAAGAAGGAGGCGAAGGCGGTACGATGTAATTACGTCTAGAGCAGATTTAGGTGAAATGATATTTTTGTCACTTGGTTTTGGAAATACTTTTTATTGCTACATGCATGGCCTGAGACGCAAATACATTCCTCATCTCTCAGTTTGCGTGAGGCCAAGTGTCGCGCGGTGGAGGAGGTGCACAGAGAAGTGACAGGAGTAAAACATGGAGGTCCAATGGTACGACACGCCTGCAGCGAATCCTTTAACCAGCTTGTACTCAGTCTGCGATCAGCGTTTCAGAAAAAAATCTGTTTTCATCCTAGTTTTCTGCTCCAGTTTCAGGATTGACGAAAAGAAAAAAAACTGTTCTGAGTAGCTCTAAAATTTGGAGAAGGGGGCGAAAGGTTAAGAATGTGGTAAAATGAGGCGTTCAGGTGTCAAATTCTCCCTCCTCTGTTAATGTTACATCATCTCATGCAGAAATCTTTTTGATGGGACTCAGGGAAGTGTGGCAAGGGAAGCAAAGTCAGTCTGAATGCTAAGTGTATTGTACTGTGTACTATGATGCACCCAGGAGATTTCTTTTTAGGGGGTTTCTGTGAATCGGTGCATT
Source organism: Scortum barcoo (assembly GCA_023238725.1). NCBI lineage: Eukaryota > Metazoa > Chordata > Actinopteri > Centrarchiformes > Terapontidae > Scortum > Scortum barcoo. The sequence goes on from CM041547.1 coordinate 18,094,073, forward strand.
CTAGGTAATATTTGGCTAGTTGCAGAGCTTTGGTCATCAGTATTTTTAACCCTTTTTTTTTTTTTTTTTTTTAAGTTTTACTGTGTAAAAACAAATATATACAATATCTATACGTAGGTTTACTGAAGACAGGTTTATAACTGCGAGCCGATGATAGTCAAACGTTCGAACTTTTCCTGTCGTAGCCTAAAAAGCCGCTCAGTATTCAAGCTTTTTGATCACCTCACGTAAAACAAAATAAAACGTAAAAAAGGGACCTCACTATTAACTAATGTAGCTCAACAGGTAGGAATCATGTTAATGCTTTTTTTTTTTTTTTTTTTACTTTTGTGTTAGCTTATTTTGGTGCTCTGGTTGACACACAAATAATTAACCCTTTGATGCTACAGCTGGCACGATTTACCTTTTTAATTCCACAGTTACAATGAATTTGTTTCTACTTTGTCATTCAGTTTTGTGTGTAGAATTTTAATCGGGTCATTTAGCATTTTGGCTGATGAAGAATTGTGAATGTTAATAAAATTATTTACTCTCTCTACGGGCCGTGTCTGCTTTGTTAGTTTGTTTGGACTCGATGACTCGACTGTATGCCCTCCTACCTTGCCAAAACCTGACTCCTACATTACCCACAATGCAACTTCACCACGGCAGTTCAGTCAGAGATTCAGTGGGTTATTCAGGTGGCAGCCAGAGCGGTCCACACCCCCAGAGTTCATTGATTTTCAAAGTTGTAAATTTCAGCCCCAATTGATGCTGACTCAAGTAACATCACTTAAGGCAACGTGTCTAATTGCACCAAGCAGCCACGAAAAGCTTTCTATATAACTTTTTCACATTAGTAAAGCAGGTTATTATTAACCCTCTGATGCACAACACATATACCCCTTCTAATGACCCAAAAATGACCCGCATTCATTTTCCATGTGATTTCATGCTGAGTGAGTGTTTCTTTGCTGTATCTTTTGAAATCAACTTATTTTATGATTGTTTATTGCAAGTATTCTTTTAGTATCTTATTTTTGATTAGTACAGATCATTATTTCCATTTTTCCCCTTTCTTATTTTATGAACAAAAATAGGTTTTGTATTATTACATCAAGTTTACACACATGGGTCAAAAATGACCCTTATGTCCAAGTGTGGTTTTAAATTAATTGACTTGACTTGACAATAATTTGCTTCAAATAATCACTTTAGCAGTGGTTTGGACCAAACAATCATACATTTAATATTTGAAACATGTTTGTCATTTTTGTCACACATACACATAGATTTCAAGATCTTCAAGATTTTAAGATTTATCATTTGCACAACAGTTTACATCAAGCAGTCATTGGCAATGAAATTCTTAAATCTCATGCTCCCTAGACAATGCTAAAAAATATTAACAAGAATAGAAACAAAACAAAAAAAAATAAATTGAAAGAAATAAAAATATAAAATAAACAATCGTGCTAGAGTAATAAAATAAATATAGACCTAAAATATAAATTAAACAAAATATACATTTTACTAACTAACTAATATAAAGCTTAACAGAGATATACAATAAAATATACAATAGAAAATGATGGTGTTATTGTATGAAGTGATGGATCTGTGAACAGAGTTCAAAAGTCTTACGGCCTGTGGGATGACGCTTCCTTGAGCCTCATAGTGCAGCTCGAATGCTGCAGAACCGTCGGTCAGACGGCAGCAGACAGAACAGTCTGTGGCTGGGTGATTGGGGTCCTTGATGATCTTGTTGGCCTTCTTCCTACACCTGCTGGGTGTAGAAGGTCCTCCATGGATGGCAGCTCCGTCCCTGGTGATGTGCTGAACAGCTTTCACCACCCTCTGTAGAGCCTTATGGTTGAGGGCGGTGCAGCTGCTGTACCAGGCGGTGATGCAGCCAGTCAGGATCCTCTCTATGGTGCACCTGTAGAAGCTGCAGAGGATCCTTGAGTCCATGTTGAGCCTCCGCAGCCTGCGGAGGAAGAAGAGCTGCTGTCTGGCTGACTTTGTGATGAAGTCAGTGTGGTGAGTCCAGGTCAGGTCCTCTCTGATGTGAGCACAGAGGAACCTGAAGCTGTTGACTCTCTCCACCATAGTCCCGTTGATGGAGAGGGGGGCGTGTTCCTCTCTCTGCTTCTTCCTCCTGAAGTCCACGATCAGCTCCTTAGTTTTGGTGACGTTGAGCTGGAAGGTTGTTGTCCTGGCACCAAGATGTCAGGGCTCTGACCTCTGACCTCTCTGTAGGCCGTCTCATCGTCGCCAATGATCAGGCCATGTATCGATGATATGCTTCTGGAGTTTGGGGATACCTCCATGAGCCTCTTCATATGTGTCATGAAAAACTCTTTACTCAGCTCCTTGATGAACAGCCGGCGTGCATTGTTCACACCTCTCATGTAATCAGGGTGTTGTGCAGTGAAGTTGGTGTAGGCATTGAGGGTGGCAACATTCAGCAAATTGTACCAGATCACCACTGGCCACCTCCATGTCCTCTGCTTACATGAATAGGTGCTAACTGTCTGATCCATTGTGTCCACTCCTGACAACTAATGTACTTATTCTCAAGGTAACTTAAATGACTTATTATGCAAACTTATCTTTCACAAGTCATCAAATGTTCTTTCTTAGGTAAGATTAGAATAACTGATGTGCAAAAGAGCTGTGCTGAGCGGTGAAATGTGTAGCAGGTGAATAGTTGTCTGCAGTAAATATGTTCCTAATTGCAAACATGAACAAATTTCAAAGGTTCCCACCAAATACCATAGAAATGCATGTGGGTCATTTCTGACCCATGTGTGTAAACTAGATGTAGACGTAGAAAAGCTGTGCTAGTTCATAAAGTAAGAAAGGAAAAATAAATATGATGATTTGTGCTAAACAAAAACAAGAATATTTACTGAATACTAATAGTAAATGATAAAATACATTTATATCAAAGATATAGCATGGAAACACTCAGTCATACATGAAATAACAGTAAATGGATATGGGTCATTTTTGACAGATGTTGTGCATTAGATGGGTAGTGACACGAAAAGTTTTTTTAATGAAAAAGTAAGAAACAAAAAAATAAAAGAAGGATGTTTTACGATAAAAAACAAGTTAATTGAGGAATACCTGGAATATTGAATGATGAAATTAATTTATTGCAAAGACATAGCACATAAAAACTATATAAAACCCATGTTGTGCATCAAAGGGTTAATTTAAGTTAGTTTGGACGTCATATTGGAAACTGCTAGCCTAGCTTGTTTACTACCCCCTAACTAATTAACATGTTCTATTTAATTTTTAATTTGAAGTGAAGTGTAAAAAACATTTTTACTTGGAGTATTTTGCTGTAATATTTCTTTGCTGGGAGAGTTGTGTGTGACTACCACTGGAGACTACAGGAAGTCACAGCCAATGTCTGAGCAAATAAATAATGTGGTACATCTTTGTAAAGTCTTTTTTTTCTTTGTTTGTTTATGCTTTGATTTTTGTACAGATTAAACAAATGATATAAGGTGTTAATATAAATACTTTGTATTGGAGTTCATCCTGTGGGTAGACATTTCTCCTGCTTGTAGGCATCACTTCAATCATCTGCCCACACAGGCCTTCTCATAATTTTTTTGGCTGATTAGACCTCGTCTCAGTGTTTGCACAATACTTGACTGACAGCTCACCGACTCCAGTTTTGTTTCATCCGTTAGAGCAGGACAACTCATCAACATACTCCTTTGATTCTTTTTACCACAGAGTTTGGTGACAAAAGCACCGACCAGCAAAACACCTGTGTGGGTGTGCAGGGCCTTTAAATGTAAAATGACACCAGTGGGGAAAAAAGGGCCAGATGACATAATATGTGATGTGAGATTTTATTTTTATATAAAATACATAAATAAAGCATCTGCAGGTGGCATCAGGAGCATGTGCCCATATTCATATACACACATACGTGTGTGTAGAACTCAAATACACTACCAGGCATACAAGTAACCCCACAAAATAAAGTAGAAAGAAACAAAATGATGGCAGGTGCAGCCAACTGAGAATACAGAGATATCTTGGCTTGGACCAGTCTCCTGTGGACAACACAGGTCACATGATCACAAGAAGCACTGCAGCAGTTCTGAAGTTTAAACACTGACCCTGGAGACACTGACCTAGACCAGGTTAAAATGATCAGAACTACTGATCTGAGATCAGTGAACCAGAGGTCACTATATTTATTGAGATATGTCTCATGTTGTGCAAAAGGTCTCCCATTACACTTAAGAGCAAGAGTTTTGTTCCAAAACAAGAAACATATCTGACAGAGAGAGCGGCCTGTAGGAGGATATTTTTGTCTTTCCACCCCTCCCTTCTGGAAAGAAACTCTTCAGCTTTTCTCGTCTTCTCCAAAAAAAAACAAGAAAATAAACATTTTGACTAGTTGAATGCAGCGTGACATAGAAGAATACAGTATTCTTTAGTTTCAGTATCTCCCGGACTCTACTGATTGCACATTTAAATATTTGTCCTTGAACTTAAACATAAAACAATGCTCCTCACACAGTCCATAACTTACACCCTGATCTCAGCTCAACATTTCTTTGGCCAAACAAACTGAACTCTGACTTTTACATCACTAAGCTAATTAAACTGTCCGAATCATACTCTGTTAGACTGAGAGATCTCATACAAAAAGGCTTGACTCTGCGCTCAGATCAGAGGACAAGTTAGAGGAGGTGAGAGCAGCGGAAAGGGGCCGTCCCCATTTCAATGAAGGCGCATGGGGCAAACACACAAACATACCACGTACAGTCCGCACAACAGAAAAATATATGTAGAAACCAACATTCCTCAGAGAAACAATTATAGTGCTGTTTTCTGCTCTGTCCCTCAATAATGGAAAAAAAACCCATAGAAACTGTAAAATCTAACTTTTATCTGCCTTAAACTGCTTCAACTGAGCTGTGAAAAATGGCACCAAGCATGGAGGAGGGACCCTTCCTCCACTGAAAACTACTGACCATGCAGCACACGCCACGTGAAAGCAGAAGAACAGATTGATATGTTGGGGGACTCACCTCCCTTTGGGTTTTTATAAAGCCTCTGTACACCTTAGACCTATTTTATCTCAAAACATAATTCTCTTCTTTCAGTTAACAGTATTCAGACTTGCTGCTTAAAAAAAAAAACTTGTAGAAAAAAAGTGATATTTTTGTCCCACAGACAGGAAACAGCGCCTTGACCAGACGAACTAACCCTTACTGGGACGATGTGCTAAACTGGCATCTGTACAGATTTGTCGTGCTTTAGTAGGCAGACACTGACAGTAAACTTGGTGAAGAGGCTGTTGAGCAGCAGCGCTGAGCAGGATGGAGGGAGGGAATCAGAGCTCAGGTAAAGATGAGTTGGGCATAAACATCATCATCATCATCTTACAGGTAGAAAATTACATGGCAGCGAGTACATTTGATGTATTGGAGAGCGTTTCTATGCATGTGCGTGATTGTTTGTCTATGCGGGGGGAGTCTTGAAAGCTCCCCAGGCGTGGAAGCAGCGCGTGAAACAGTGAGGCTCGTTTCCCTTCCGCACAAGTCGCAGCTTCCGAGGGTGTTCGGCGTCCTTGGAGCGCATGTGCTGGATGTAAACCTGCAGGAGGAGGAGGAGAGAGATTTGTAAGATCGAGGAAAGTTTGACTACAGGTACCCACATTTATAAGCAATCTGCAGTTTTCTTATTAACCTGGCAGGCTTTGAGACTAAGTTTGATCTCCACCTGGCTGGTCTGAGTACCGACCCACATGTACACCTGAGAGGAAACAAGAAGAACAAAAAGAATGAAAAACAATTAAAAAGTAATAAATTATATCTAAATGTTTCCACTGCAGGCATTCAAACTGATCTACAATCAGCTGTTACCTCTTTGCCATTGTCCAGCAACATGATGTCATCATCAGCCAGGTCGTCCTGACAGAAGTCTGAGCACTTCTCCGACACAGAGAAATAACCTTTCTCATTCGAACACCTGAGGGAGGATAGATATGAAAAGATGAGTGGTAAAGAGAAAGAAGCAGATAGTATTACACACTACACACACACTTGTTTTAATCATAATGACTGAATAATACCAGTTTGTAAAACGGATGATGTTCGCTCACCTGAAGAGACGAGCGTGTTTCATATATTCTGCGTCTTCATCGTACTGCTTCTGAGAACCAATCCCCACCCAGAAGAAGTTCTCTGGCTCCTCCCCCTCATTGATCACCTGGGAGACAAATGATCAATCAGTTTGATAAAATTCACTTTGATGCAAAGTCCTTTACTGAGAGAATAAAAGAAAAGTGACGCTGTGCTTTCATACATACATACATACTTTACAGAGGGAAGAGGTCAGTGCTAGAAATAAACAGTATATGCTATAAATGGTTGTTTTACTGGCGCTACAGAAATGTCCAGCCTGTCATCACCCTTTACTATCTTCCCTCTTTGCAAATACTTGTATGTTTGTATATATGTATGCAATATGGATTATTTTTAGTAGGACGTAGGTACATTTTTCAGAGCAATTCAAGTACCACTACATTGAATTTAAAAGACTGTACAGAACATTTTCAGAAGGACAGAGATCTCAGAGCTGACCAAGCTAAGTTCCATCTATTTGTATGTACATTAAATAAAATGAAAAAAAAAAAAACGTATTCCTTTTATGTGTACACATAACACTAAAGCTGATTCTGAAAAGTGTTGTTATAACATTTAAAATAGTTAAAATGCTAAAAAAAGTTAAGAATAAGAGACCTGAAGAACGTCATATTCCTACCGAGGCACCTAACGTGTACCTGTTTGCTGTAGGTGTCGTCGAACATGCTGTTCATGATGTCCTCGGCCAGTTTGGCTTCGTCAGGGTCAGCAGCTCTGCCCACCCATGTGTAAACGATGCCCTGATTGTCTGTGCTCTCAAATGGTACCTGCAGAACACACTGACCGTTACTCTGACACCAAAGAGAGGACTTTTTTGGTCTTTAAACGGTAGAGAAATCTCTGGTGGGACTCGATACAAATTATTATTATATCGCTGTTAATCTAAGATAAATAATAAAAAACAACCTTGAGAATGAAGCAAAACTCTGAGTTGAGATTGCTGGAATCGGTTCCAATCTGGATGGTCCTAAGAGAGAGATGAAAGGTTAAAAAAACGAAACATCAAAACCTCTGTGGAGGACAGAGACAATAAATCTACCAACAGGTGATGACAGTAGTGTGTCTACCTGGTGCAAAGTGCGCTGCCATTGGTGCGTATGTGGTAGAGGGAGGGCTGAGCAGAGTCAGTCTTCTGTTTCCTCTTTCCTTTGTGGATGATGAACTTCCTCTTGAAATGAGACAGGAACTTGAGGTTCTCCTGCTGCTGGGTCATGCGCACCACCTAAACGGAGAGACGGGTCATCAGTCCAACATATTATTGTACAGCAACACAAGCACAAGTTTTCAGGGTCGTACTGTGACAAGAGCACAAATAATCCCCATACCTTCAGTTTTCCAGGGAAAAGACTCTCAAACTTCTTCTGCAGTGAGAAGGTGAACGTGAGCCAGCCCATGTTGGAGGCCTGCCTGCCCTGCCAGAAGTACACCACGCACTGGAAGTCCTCCTCGGGCTGTTTGTCCTCATCCTCCGCTCCTCCTGCTTTTTGTCCTTCACCACCTTCGCCCTCCTTCTTCTCCTTCTCCTCCTCCTCGTACTCCACAGGCACCCAGTATCTAAGAAGGCAGAGTGAGATTAGAGTGAGACAGTGACTCACTTTGACAAACAGTATCGAGCTAGTGGATCCATTTCTCGTCTGTGTTTGAATTATTTTTTTTAAATCAAGCAGAATTGCAAAACCACTGAACTATGGTAAACTGTAAGTTTGTTTCTGTTTCAAAAATAAATGAAAAATTACTTTTTAATATACAAAAATACAAAATATTAAATAACTATTTAAGTTGATATATTCAGCCGCAAATTTCCACCTCTGCTTGATTCCAGATGTCAGTGCACACTCACACAACATTAACTACCTGCAGAGGAAGACGTAGCAGTCCTGAGTGTGGAAGTGGCCAAACTCCTCCTCAGGCAGGCGAGCAAACTTCTTCCCCTCCAACACGAATCCCTCCATGCCATCCAAGTCCTCATTCCACTCCTCCATCAGCTGTTCAGCCTGGACAGGAAAAAAGAAAAAAAGAAATTAAAAAAGTAACATTTTGTTTTTTGTGTATTTTAGCTTTCAAAATTCTGAGTTTAAAGGTGTGTGTTGTTACCTCAGTAAGGGGCATGGCTGGCTGTCTGGGAAGGAAGAGAGCCGTGAGGTCGGCCTTCATCTGGTCTTTCTGCTCTGCGTCCTTCTTCACCTGGGAGAGAAAACACAGATAAACTCCTACTGTGATAACCGCAGATAAGCAGCTAAATCTGAAGGACATACACAAACACACGCACACATGTCTAACATATTTGGCCCATTACAGCTTGGTAAAAGCTGGTCGGTGTGTATTTAAAACACAGATTATCTTATTTTCAGACACACTGATACTCTGAGAACAATGGCCTATTTTTATGAGTCACTGGACGCATTTCACTTTGCTATCTAAGTAACAACCAGTCCTTTTTTGTTTTAAAAACACACACGTGTCACTGACCTTGCCCTGTAAGTTGTCCTGCTGTTGAACCGTCTCAGCTGCCCTGGTGTAGTCCACCTTCAACACATCATCCCAGTTCTTAAACTTGGACTTAAACACCTGAGAAAGAGAAATCAAGATTAAGTTACACCGTGTAGAATATAATGTTAACTTAATAATAGCATTCAACCCATGAGTTTAACACTGCGGTGGATTTGATAATCACAGTATTATTCTAGTTTTCTAAAGTATTTACAGGGAATAAAATAAATCATTTAAACACTAACATTAGTGCCTCTGTTTCTGTGTGTATATCTATTTATCTGTGACGAGTGTTGCCAGTAAAATGTATTTATATATTCCCACAAGAAAGCAGGAAGAGCAAGTAGAGGTTATTTATTTTTAAAATGGATTTCTGTCCTAACATCTTTACTTCCCACAGTCTGAGGTCTGCAGCGGCAGTGTTTGAAGCGTCGGGATGTAAAGTGTTACCTGGCACTCGGTGCCCTCCAGGTTGCGTGTGACACAGGCATGTTTGGGCCGGTGCAGCATGGAGCAGATCTCCTGACCCAGTTTTAAGGCAGCAGCTCGCACCAGGCGTGGAGACTTCCTCCCAATCCAGATGAACACGTCAGACCAGCAGTCCAGGATGTAAACGCACTTTGTGTCCAGCAGTGACTGCAGCTGAGGGGAAGAGAGGAGGATGTTAAAAAAAAAAAAAGAAAAAAAAAAAGAAGAAGTGAAGTAGGAAATGGTGCAGAGGGAGGATGTAGGTTGTGGTGATTATGCAGCAGATAAACACACCAGTCTGAGCTCTGGCAGGGTGTCCAGTTTGATCTTGTGGTCTCTGTGCTCAACTGACAGCTTGTAGTTGATCTGTGGCAGCTCCAGGTAGCCCAGCCCCAAGCCCACCTACAGGACAATGATGAAGGAAACATCAGTCAGCTGTAACTTCCTGTTGAGCAATGCTTTCTGTCATCAGCAGGAGTGCTCGCTTTGTCATTTAGTTAGTCCATCATCTCTTTGGCCTCTTTCCACTTTTGTTAATGACCTCATTCTGCGTTCACATGGAAAAGTGGAAACAGTCTGTAGTTTTAAGGCTGAAACATGCTTTCAACTAATATTTACTGTACATTATCACAGGGCAACACTGTTACATTTACATGTGACTTCAAGTCTGTGATAAAGCAGAAAGCTCAACAGTCAATCCTACATTCCTCCTACAACACTGACCAATTTGCATTACACCTACACCACCTTCACACCGCATGTACACTTCTTCTGTGGTCCACAATAAGCAACAGTCACATGCTGAAGTCAGTTCTACAGAGTAGCACTGCATAAAGCCTGTTAAAAAGACTTACCTTGTATAGTTTAGGTCTGATGGGAGAGAAGTCATCTGGCACGTGTTTCTTGATCTCCTCTGGTTGTCCTCCTAACGCCTCCCAGAACCCCGGAGGCTCCTGGTTCTGCAACAGAGTCGTGATCTCTGCCTTCCCCTTACGCTCATTTTTATTGATCTTTTCTGCAAATAACCTGAAAGGTGGAAAACAACACAGCTTTGCATAACTACATTTATGGGCAGGAATCAGCAACAGGTTTCTTTTTTTTTTTTAAAATATTATTTGCCATTTGCCAACCACGTGGCAGAAAAGTTTGGGTTTGCTCTTGATTTGTGTCTTACCTGGCCTTTGTGGTGCCGCTCAGGGTAGCGTTGGCTCCTCTCCAGACAAAAATTTCCAACCCTGTGTCCAACAGGAAGACAAACCTGCCAAAAAGAGAAAGACAAGCACAAGATGTTGGAAACAAAGCTCTCAGTTCCACATTAAGTGAGACAGTGTACATATCGAACAGCAGTAACAATGAGCAACAAATCAGCTGCAGCTTTACACTAAATGCAGTAATTATGTCAAACAGAGATGAGGGATGCAAAGCATCGGAAAGCAAAGAGCCACATCTGTAAAGGAGAGAGTGTGTGTGTGATACATGGAAGAGAGTGAGAGTTACCGAGGGTCGAGACTGGAGGCCTTCGCAGGCACAGACTCCAGTTTGATGTTTTTCTTCCCGTAAACTCTGTACAGCCTGAGAAACACACAGAGGGATTAAAACTTGATTTAAAAAAGTTTAAGATCACATCACAGAACATTTAATGAATTGCAACTCAATGTCAAAGAAGCTGACAAAATGAATTCAGACTCAAAATGAACTTAAGAGCAGCTTTTCAAAATTAGGATGCAAACAAATTACAATAATAAAAAAAAGAAAACATATGTCTAAACATGTCTTCACTTAGAAGGAAGATTAGCGGACATAATCTCCAGCCTACCTGACAGAGTAGTGTGTGTCCTCCACAGTGTAGAAGCCGCTGGCTGTTCCTCCCTCAATGTAGGAGATCTCATTGTTAAACACCTACACACAAGACAAAAACCCTTTACTAAAAACAAAACACTTGATTCTTCATCCAGGTACAGAAGTTATTTTCTTCACAGCATCCAATTAAAGAATATACTCTTATTTACACCCTGATTTATTATTTCCATGTGAAGCACAGCGAGTTTAGCTTGGATTGATGAAGTCAGACCCTGCTGCAGTTATGTGTGTAGATATCTCCGGGTGCACCCGTAAATACTATTGCTTTTATGAACAGCATGTTTTCTACATACTGCGCTGAACTCCTCGCTCTCATCTCCCATCTCTTCCCGTATCGTCCTGCACTCTGCTCCAAGGAAGTTTCGGAGGTTGACGGCATGGATGGCAGAGCCGGCCTTCTTGTCCAGAGTGGCTTCCTGGCCAATCCAGTAGTAGATCTGCCAGTTCAATGCGCCGTTGTCATCCAGGTAGGTCTACAGTTGCAAAAAGAAAAAAGGGATGAGAGGGAATCTGTCTTAGAACATACATTAAAACTCACAGATGTTGTAGCTGATGATGAAGGACAGTCTACTGACATATCCTCTGTAAATGATGGTAGATTTTATGTGTTACCTTAAGGATGATGTAGCAGTCAGCCTCGTAGAACTTGCCATGAAAAGTTTCATCCACTTGGATGGGAACAAAGTTCTCTATCTGCCACACTGATACACCTGGAACCTGAAGGAGGGAGAAAAAGAAGAGATATATGCTGATGTCGGTACAATGTAAATCAGGAAAATCTAATCTGGTACATCTAAATGATCACTTCAGACCAGTGGCAGAGAGGGTGCACCCCAACACACACACACACACGCATTACCTGGCCTGCATCTTCCATGAAGAACTCAGAGTAATCCAATTGAGGTTTCTCTAGACTCTTGTCCCAGCGCCGGATTTTTAAATCGCCATATTTCAAATCCCCGTTCTCCTGCAAAATGAGCAGATTTCTTGATAAATAAAATATAAATTCTTCCTGTGGCCTGTGTACCTGTCCTTAATTTCTTATCTTCTGCCTTACCTCCAAGTTCTTCTTCTCCTGTGCGACGTCACTCATACCCTTCAACACCTGCTTTGCCTGATCATCCTGAGAACAGTCCTTCCTCCTCCTTAGCCTCATCTTCCTTGCCAGGGGGTCTCGGGGGCTGGCTCCTGGACACATTACACACAGATACAGATTTAAGCCTCTAGAAAACACACAAGCTGTGCTGACAGTGGAGCACAAATTATGTATTTTCCAATACATATGTGTGCAAACTTTACACACACCGCCTCCAGCAGCAGCTACAGTTGCAGGTGAAGCACCGGCCAGCCGGAGCTGATTCTGCAGGGAGAAGTCGATGTTGTACCACTCTGCTGCTCTGTCTACGGGTTTAGGAGGCATCACCAGGTTGGGGTTCTCACGCACATCCAGAATCTACAGAAAGACACATTAATGTGATACATTAATAAGTTAATTAATAAATAAAAAATAAATTTTACCGTTTGTTTTAAACACAGTGAAATCACAATAATAAAATCATACTAATATGTTTCTATTGCTTGCCACACAAGGATACATTTATTTATGTAACTACATCCTGTTTCTTTTATTCAAGATATCTTGTATTTATGGTTTTGTTTTATTCAGAAGTATTTTCTCTCCAGTTATGAGGGAGGTCACAAGTTACTTTAATCCATATTTTGATACTTAGATTACAAAGTAATCAAACCCTCATTTATCCAGTCTGGTATAATCTACATACTTTACTAGCAATGTAAGAACTGTACCTCTAAATCAGTCAAGAAGTGGATTGCCTCAGGCAGAGTTACCAGCCGGTTTTTATTCAGCACCAGCTTCTTCAGCTTGCCACACCTAGAACAACACAAAACCACGTGTCCACATTACATCATATTCTTGTGCAGTGACAAAATGTGTCATGTACAGACAATCTGCTATATACGGGTTCACTTTTACGCTGTTAAATTTTGGTGTACAAAATGAACTCTGAATCTTTCTTCATACTAATGACCCTGCATATATATTAAAAGAAGCAACTGAGATGTAAACGATAAAAGTGGCTTGTATCAGTCCAGTAATGCAGGACAGAAATCGACTGGTGGCTCATCACCTGCAGAGTCCCTCTGGGATAAGTTCCAAGTTGTTGTTTGCGGCCATGAACTCAGTGAGGCTGGACAGTTTGCCAACGCCTGGTGGAACCCCATCAAAGTCCAGTTTGTTGGAGTTAACATACAGCTTCTTTAGTTTGGACAGCTTACAGATGGCAGACTGGACAGAGAGAAAAGAGAGATGAATATCTCATAACCTGGGCTAACGAAACCAAAACTCTTTGATTCCTACAACCAACCAAATTTTCTACATAACTTTCTAAAATAATGGTAGTAAAAGAAGAGAGACAACTGTGTAATTATCACTGTCCTTACAGGCAGTGAGGTGAGCTGGTTGCGACTTAGGTTAAGCGTCTCCAGCTGAGTCCACTGGTCGATGCAGAGGGACAGCTCCGAAATCTGATTACTGCTCAGGTTGAGCCTCTTCAAACTGCCCAGTGAATAGAGACACTCCGGCACTCGAGTCAGGTCGTTACATGACAGGTCAACATCTGGGAGGGACAGGAGGAAAGTGTGTTTGAAAAAAAAAGCATGTTTCCCCAGACAGAGAGTATGAGGTTATGCACAAAGTTACACATTTGTAGAAATAAATGTACCACAGGTCTAAGTGCCAAGAGCTAAAAGTAAAATGTGCCAGGTCCCTAAATAAGTGGTCTGGAAGAAAAAAAAGAGCGGTGTGTGTGTGTGTGTGTCACCTGCTAAATGTGTCAGTCCCTCCAGGCTGGTGGGCATGTTGCTCTGGGTCCTCTGGGTATTCCTCAAGTGGAGAGTCTGTAGTGCCACCATAGCTGGCAGCTGGCTGCTCACACACAGAGAGATAAATTTACCGTTTACCAGTTTCAGGCCAAACATGAGACTGAAGAATTTCTGTGTTTGGGTAAAATAAACGAAACAAAAACAAAACAAAATCATGTCTTCTCACCGCAATTGGGCATGCATCAGTGGGTTGTTGTTCAGTACGAGTGTCTGCAGGTGAACCAGACGTCTCATCTGGGGTGGCAGGCTGTCCAGCTTGTTGTCGCTCAGGTCCAGATACAGCAGGTCCGTCAGGTTGATGAACAGCTGGTTGGGGATGGTGTCGATGCTGTTGTGGCTCAGATTCAGCACCAGCATGTTCCTGCTGTTCTCCAGGTCCCTGGGGATCTCAGTCAGCTGATTGTAGCTCAGGTCCTACAGGAAAAGAAGATGAAAGTTTGAAAAAAAAAACAAAAAAAAACATGATATTGTTGTAGATTACATCAGCAAGCAAGAGGTGTTTTGGGACATTTAAGTTTCATAATCAACTGAAAAAAAAAGGAAGAGTGTAAAGTTAAGGCAATGGACCAAAAAATGGAAAAGGAAGCATGTTGTTGGGAATAAATGTGGGTAAGAAGTCTTCAAGAGTGTGATAAGCAGAGAAGGAGAGATTGTGTGAGATTATTATGTACCAGCACAGAGAGGTCATCGAGCTGAAAGATGTCATCTGGGACTCCAGAGTTTTTCAGGTTGTTAGCTCTGGCTACCACCGCCTGCACACAAAGTGACACAGATTGTAACTACACAAGTAGAAAGACACCATACTGGTCAAACAAGAAAACCCACGTAGACTTGTTAAATGATTAGACTGAAATCAACATTATTAACAAATAATTTTGCACTGTTGTTGCTTGTGGCTAGTGGATCATTTATAAGATATCTGCACATCCTTTATGTGTTTTTTATTATGCATGTCAGGGTGTTGGTTACCCGTAGGTTCGGTAAGCTGGACAGTTCTCCATGTAAGGTCGTCAGGCTGTTGTGACTCACTGAAAGATGCTCCTAAAGAGGAGAAAAAATAGAGGTTTCATTTAGAGATACACAGAGCACTGCACACACAGACATAATCTAAAACCCTACATGCCCAGCTGCCTCTAAATACAAAGAGGTAACTGCCAACAGGACAAAATCAAAGCATATTTCAGTTAAACACACCCCAGACACAGTGACTCCTAGAGATGATAACAGACTAACCTTACTGACCCACAACTGGTAAGATCAAGCATGTTAGCATAAATCATCTTTTCACCACAGCCTGCTGACTGCAGCTTTGGAGCTTTAGATTAGATAATCCAATCACAAATACTGAGGATTAAAGTAGAGCTGCATCTGTCCTTAATCAGGTGAGATTTTGCTGGCAAAGTGCATCATCAGCTGATGCGATGTCCTCTGTTACCCACACAAAAAGTAAAGAAAACTTTGACTTTGACTCATCAGAAATTAACAGCACTGCTATAATTCAGTAATAGATGGCAAACCAAATTGGAGTCCAGGTTAATATACCACAAGTATAAAAATACTAACCATGTACTATTAATATAGATTTAGGAGTTATGATTACAATGGTGGACAGAAAAGCAGCACTAATGTTGTGAACTAATGCCCCCATATTTAGAGATGTGAAGACAAAACAATAGCTAGCAAATTGTCCTGAATGTCTCACCAGCTTCTGCAGAGAGGCCAGCTCCTCTGGGAGGTAACACAGTCCTGTCCTGTTCAGTTTCAGCCATCGCAGACTGCTCATACACTTGACATGCTCTGGGAAGTACCCACCCTGTGAAGACAGGAGAGAGGGAGACAAAGAAGAGGAGGAGAGAGAACGATTTCTGACATCAGTAATTCTAGTTTGACTTCATGTATCGATGTTTCTTTTTTCAGTAAAGAAATGTTTTATTGGGATGCAGTTGGTGGAGGGTGAAAGCAAAAGTAGGGTTGCATGATTTTGAAAAAATATCTAACTGGAATCATTTACTGACTAATACTGCAATTCTGATACGATTTGTCAGATTAGAGAAAATGGCCATTTTTATTATTCTCTTTTTCATTTAAAAACATATAAAAATTATCAGGGTGTGATTTTACAGTCCTTCCAGAAAAATGCAGAGTTTTTTTGTGATTGTTGCGGGCAAAAATCCTTGATTATGCAGCACATTTTCTTAAAAAATGCAATGAATATGCGGGATATTTTATGCAATTTTATGCAATGAAATTGCTGGAATTTGCAAAAACTGCGGTTTGATGAATAAGAAAAAAAAGTGATTCCCTCAACACTCTGTTCTCACGAGGCTACTACCTTAATGTAAAGAGTCATTTCTAATGACTTCCTATGATAAGCAAGCATACTACATCACAGAAAGTGCTGGAATAATTAAGTTCTCATCTTGTTTTATTTCAGACCTTAATAAACACATGGCTCAAACTTACAAAACGTTTATGAGTCAAACAAGTTCCGTAGCTTTACAAAAATAATTATTATTTATTATTATTATTATTATTATTATTATTGTTGGCAAATTAGACTGATGTGCTGACGTCATCATCTCTTCTTCGCGGTTTGCAGCTTTCCTATGACGTCACTTCATAACGTTCCCAAGGCAACAGGAGGAAAATGGCTGCTCTTGTGTGAAGTAAACGCAACATTTTTCAAATTTCTGCGAAGATATATGTGACTTTTTTGCAACGAAAATGCGGGGATTATGAAATCATGCAAGCCCCGCATATTTCGCGCATGCATTTTGCGCGGAAATCGGCGATTTATGCGGCGAAAGTGCGGAGAAAATGCGTGCGGCCCCGCGCATAAATAAATGTGCGGACTTTTGGCTGTTTATGCGTTGAATTATGCGATCGCATAATCGCGTTTTTCTGGAGGGACTGATTTTAGCGGGGAGCTGTCTCAAATAAAGACATCAGGGCTATAGTATATGGTGTGTAGGCCAGGACGTCTCTGCACCACCTATTGCACCTCCACCACACTGGAATTGTGATAACATTTCAATAGATTGTTCAGTCCTAAGTAAAACCCAGCATACAGTACCAGTCAAAAGTTTAGACACAATTCAATGGTTTTTCTTTTTTTTTTATTTCTTTCTACATTGTAGATTATTAATGAAGACATCAAAACTATGAAAGAACACATATTGAAATTATGTAGTTAACAAAAAGCTGTTAAACAAACCAGAATATGTTTTATATTTTAGATTCTTCAAAGTAGCAAAGTACCCTTTTGCTTTGAGGGTCTCAAACACATTAAGAAGGCAAGAAATTCCACAACTTAACCCGTGGAAAGGCATTCCTTTTAAATGAAAACCACTCCAGGTGACCACTTCCTGAGTGAGAATGTAAAGAGTGTGCAAAACTGTAATCAAAGCAAAAGGTGGCTACTTTGAAGAATATAAAACATATTCTGATTTGTTTAACACTTTTTTCTTTACTACATAATTCCATATGTGTTCTTTCATAGTTTTGATGTCGTTCAGTATTAATCTACAATGTAGAAAATCATAAAAAATAAAGGAAACCATTGAATGAGAAGGTGGTTCTGTTTTGTCTGGTACTGCAAATTTCCTGTAAAACATATTTCTGTGATTTATTTAAGAAAATAATTGGAACCTGAAATTCTAAAATATGTTATTAATATTTAATGTGTGTGTCTTCAACATACAAAATAAAAGCTGACAGCAGTCGTACGGGTGAATGTGACGGCACAAATCAGGCAACTTCAGTCATCAGCCACATGAGTAAATGCAGGAGACATTTGGCTAGCTGTGAAGTTCAGTTTATATTTTTACTGTTTCATTTTAAAATATAACAGTAATAACATTATTCAAGTATTTTATTAAATCAGTCTGTTGCCTTTTCCAGGATAAAAAATAAGAAACGTGCAGGTTACAAGTTGTTAAGATCAAGGCCACAACTTGGTAGAGGAAATGATGTCATCTACACTGGCTGAAATTAGATTTTGAATCATCCACTAATACACAACTTAAACAAGTTATTTCATCGGCTTATTTGCACCACTTCAGCAAATGACAGCCAGAGCAAACTACACAAATAGTCCAGTCAGTTAATAATAAAAACACATGTCCGATGATCCCAGCTGTCACTGCCTTTCCACTCTCCCAAACTAAGCTCACAAAGTGTGTCAAAACACAAAAGAATATCGACATCGGCTGTCTGCAGCCATTCATCCAACTCCTGACGTTATTTTAGCTCATTTTATTGTGTTTGGCCGCAGCAGAAGTTGTGTTAAAGGCAGATAAAGCTGACATGGTCTAACAGAAATTGTGCCCCTGACTCCTGCCAGACAGTGAAGCTACATTAGCTAGCAAGAGCGGCGTTGGAAATGAGAGCTGCTCTTTCCCAAACTACCCCCAAATCCCCTCCAACAGCTAACAAAGTAAAGAAACACTCCGAACACGCCATTTCCCTAAACTTGGGTGTGTTAACACTCAGGCGGGACGCTTGCGGCCGAGCCCAGCCGGTTACTTTGTCAGCCCTTTGACAACTGGCTAACGCCCAAAGCTAGTTAAGCTAAGCTAGTGTTCCAAACGTCAGCCGTTCGAACCCGGACCAGCGAGCCACACGTTAACTAGTTGCTTAGCGACCGCTATAAAAATGGGGGAAGGTTTTCTTAAAGTCTTCTTACTTTAAAGTCGTTTCCACTCAGGTCTACCCCCCGTATGAAGGGAAGAACTCCGGTAGCAGCCATTTCTGCTTGATGTCAGCTGCTCAACTGTCTATTTTGGTCCGCAGGCAGACAGGGTTGTGGCTCTGGACTTCTTTCTTTTAGTGTTTAATGGAGGTTCACTCGCAGCGGTTCTACTGCATTACCGCCACCCTCCGCTCAAATACATTATGGCAGAGTGGACAGCGGCCTCTAGCGGCCGTCATGGACGCCTGGGTGTCCCACTTTTTAAAACGGACTTGTTGCTTAGTCTGCCGCTATATTTAATTATATTTAAAAGATGAAACGGCTATCTGTCGCATATTAAAATGACATTTATTTATTTTGTTTTTCGTGGCACGCATGCAACGAAAAGCGCTGCCTCAAACAAAATGTGTCAAGTCATTTAGAGATAATAGAGTGATACCGGAAAAAAATAACTCCCCTTCAAAATAAAGCGATTTCTCAACAACGCCTGCCTCGCGTCATCGACGTCTCCCGCTAGTTTATTTTATTCTGAAAGCAACAGAACCGAACGCGTTTGGCGTGTTTTTTTCAGACGTGATGACATCATTCGCATATCCTCACAGTCAGCTGTGCAGTTAAATGTCCCCAGCTTAGCCAGCCGACAGAAGAAGAAAATTGACAAAAATTTGGGGGTTTACATTATGGATAAGAATGCCACGCGATACAATGTGCAGCTATATATTTATGATCTATCGAGAGGAATGGCTCGCAGCCTTAGCCCCATCATGTTAGGTAAGTCCAGATAAGAAACCGGACGCAGCCTGGCCTTAGGGACAAATAAGTGATAATAACAAATGCCGGGTGGGGATGGCTTCCCAGGCATACATCGTGAAGTCGCTTTTGTGCCTGGGATAACTCGCAGCACACTAACCTTTGATGAAATAATGAAAGTCTAGTTTTTTTTTAGTTTTTATTTAGTAAATTATAAAAACGCGTGACTGATTTATGCTCATATCCTAAAGAGACTGGTTCAAGGGTCGTCATTGGGGGATGGCATCAAAGTGCTCGCACTGATCATCACCTGACTCCTCCTGCTCACTGCTTCTTTTCTCCTTTTTTTTTTTTTTTTTTTGCTGTTGCAGGAAAGCAGCTGGACGGTATCTGGTATGAATCTTCTTTCTGCTATTTTGACAGCTGGCCCGCCTGGGACTTTAAAGTCAGACCTCCTGACTCATGAAAACATCGCTCCTCATGTTCATGTAGTGTGTGGATCCAGCAGGTGTAGACCAGTTCTGGTCCCAGAGGGAAAACATTCAAAATCCTAAAGCATAAAGCACAGCTAAAAACGGCTACTGGCAGTGTATTTAACTCTAATCCTCATTTTTTGTTCATATGTTTTGTTTTGAATTTGGCCAAAAGCCATTTCAGAAATTTTAGAGTACCATTAAGTGAAGCTTAAGAAGGGAAGTAAATTTGTAGGATGGTGGATACACCACAAAGGTAATACAAAATAACACATTTATCAAGTATTAATATGTGTATTATTTATTTAACTGTCACCAAAATCTATTATTATTGTACTAACTGAGTTATTTGGGTTATTACGTGGATGTTGGTTGCTTGACAAAAAGGCAGGAAGTTGTAATTTTCAATACATAAATCTATAGTGGTTAATATTGAATTGCGCTGACTGCTGTGATCACTCTGTGCTTTTCTTCCAGGCACACAGCTATAGTGGCGTATGGCGATGAGTTCTTCTTCGGAGGGGAGGGCATCTCCAGCTGTTCACCGGTAAGTCTGTAACCGACTCCTGGCTGTTTTCACAAGTCTCAACAAACTCGCTCATGAAGGAGACACAGACCGTCTGCCTTAAAGCGCGACACAGAAGACAAGCGACTGTCTCACTGTTTTGGTGCTCAGCCTGTGGCCGTATTCCACCAGACATAAAATCCCAAGACACACTATGTTTCTGGACAAGTAAAACAGCCCCACTGTGCCTGCAAACCAAGAGTTACAGCAGAGACCTATTAATACCCAAACACTTCTCAGCTGTCAGTGCAGAGTGGTGCTAGAGCTAAAAATGCATACGGCCTGTATGTTGATAAAATAATGTATTAAAATGTTGTCATGCGCAAGACCTAACATCAGGGTTCTAGTTCACTGCTCTACAAGACCTCCAAGCAAATCACACAGGGTGGTTAGTGATTCGTTGGTAAATCCAGCTGTGGATTACAACACATTTGGCGCACGAGTGAGTATTTCTGGCAGCAGGATGGCGTATGTGGGATCGACTAAAGATAAACTTCTTGTTCATCATAATGGAGGAACACGTCAGACAGTGGGACAGCGTGACTCATTGTTGCATTGTAATTGGCACAGAGGAGTAAGGCTTCTGCCACAGTGGAAATACTTGTTTGCTGGATAAATGCATGGTTTGTTTCGGCCTTTATAGGAAAATCAAGAAAAATACAAATACAGAATATTGTCTTATTCTTTAACAAGAAGTGTTAATGGTAATGGCATCAGAACATGCAGCGAAAAAAGTCTGAAACATGTAAATTAGGCTTCAACTGAATTTCTTCCTACAAGACACTCTTACTCTGTAATTCAGAAAAATTGATCAAATATGCTGTAATAAGCCCTTTATCAATTATCCACAAAAATCAGAAAAACACACCGGCCAAGGAGAAAAAAGCCTAAGAATATCTGTTCTTTTAAATTGTTGCCATGTGATTTTGGGGGGCCTCATGATCACAAGCTGTGTTACGATTAAAGTGATACGAATCTGCCTTTGAGAATCAATTTAATTCAGTTCATCCTCGGTGTTTCTCACCTCTTTTGAGACTGGAACTACCAGAGCAATGAAACGTCAGGGATTTGATTACTCTTTCACTCCCTGCTATTTACTATATCAACATTTTCTCTTGTCTGCTGTGTGTTTGTGACAGGGTGGGACGATGCTGGGTCCTCCAGACACAGTGGTGGAGCTGGGCGAGACCGAGGTGTCTGAAGAGATCTTCATGGATTACCTCTCTTCCCTGGGAGAAAGCACATACAGGTCGAATAGCTGTTATCCATCTCTTCTTCTCTCCTCCTCCCATCATGAAACAGGAAAAAATGTTGTTCATGTATTAAATATAAAGTCCCATAGCAGGCACACATATGTTGAAATGACATATACTAGTAATCCATCTAATTCATCTAGGATTTTATGCTTTTTACTGACTGGTCCCAACCCATTATCAGCTGCATTAACTCTCCTTCATTCGCCCTCGGTTCAGAGGTGACAGGTATCGTCTGTTCGAGCACAACTGCAACACCTTCACCAACGAGGTGGCTCAGTTCCTGACGGGCAGGTCCATCCCCTCCTACATCACCGACCTGCCGTCTGAAGTCCTCTCCACGTGAGTGTAAAACTCTGCAACCTCACAAACGGGGCTGCACCAGCGGGACTTGCTCCATGGTGCCCGACTCGCATTAATCTGATCTGCAGACGTCACATGGTCAGCTATAGATGAGACACAAGCTCTACCACAAATTCAGCGTGACTTTACTGCATTTAAGAGGAAACAGGCAGCACTGTAACCAGGCCTACAATTTGTACCGTAGCTGCAGGGCTGTGTTCTCATATTCCAAACCTGCCTTCAGAGGGTTGCTCCATAAATGATCTTCATCTGTACAGATACACCAGTACGTGGTGGTAGACTGGAGCATGGTGTGTAGCTGTCACCTTAAATGTGTTTCCTGAAGTACTTATTTTTGCTTATGTCTTGAAAGAACAGTTATATAATTGTAAATCTAAAATGAACTGTAGGATCCAGAGCAAATTCTATTACTCAAGTGGAAAGACTTCATATAAACACACTTCGTTAACTTTGCTGGGAAACAAAAACAGATACAGTCTGTGTAGAGGCTGTGACATATGTATGGTTTAGGGCTAAATAAAACAAGCAGTCATTGTGTTCTGATTCAGTTTAAAACATCAAATCAAATCTCTTCTTTCTCCTCTCCAGACCGTTCGGCCAGATATTGCGGCCCATTCTGGACTCGATCCACATCGCCCCTCCAGGAGGCAACGTCATCAACGGGGGGAGAAACGCGTAACCTGAGAGAGCAGCAGAGTCGCAGAGTGTTCACAAGGTCACTTCCATTGTAGTCAGTCAGTCTCAAACTAACTGTCTGTCTTTCTGTCTTTCTTTCTGTAAAAAAAAAATTACACTAGCACAGAAGCTGATGATGAGCAGTTTTGGAAGCTATAACTGATTGGTGACCAGTTAGTCCTTAAAATTCATATTCTAAATATAATTTAATACTATTTAGAGTGGAACTCGCAGCTCACAGAGTTTGAGGGTGCATATGGCATCAAATTCAATGTACTAATGTACTAAGTACTTACAAAAACCAGATGGGATTTTGGGTCTATCAGCATAGCCACTTATAAAAACAGTTGCTTTCTTACACTAAAATCTGACTTTGATGAGTGTTGCCTTCTTTAAAATACATCTGTGGAAAGTCAGATATCCAAATAAACTTTTTCAGAAATGAAATAAAACAGAGCATATTTAGATTGTGGGCCCTGCAACTTATTTTAACATAGCTTAATATATACTTTTACTCCATTACATAGAAATATTGCACCTTTTACTCCACTCCATTGATCCAATAGCTGTAATTAAACCACATACAACATTAAAATACCTCTTGCACATCAGTGCATCCAGCTTATTTTTACTAACGTACAAAAGTTTCTGTTATTTGAATTGAAACTTGTAGTTTTCTTTCCATTTAAAGATATTTTAGTTTTGCAGTATAGTCTTTAAAAATTAATTAAGTTCTCTTTTCACCAGTGTCATTGCTGACATATCAGGTTTCCCACATAGTTTCTGCAATGAGAATTATCTGCTGCTGACTACAATGAATTTAATCTGAGTGCACACTTTTTACATAGATATATTTAATATATTCAATTCAATTCAATGGATGCAGGTTGATAGGAAATAAGAAGGCTGAATCTTGGAGAGTCTTTTATTGTCAAATATATATTAATTTTTGCACTTTTATGATTTTATTTGACTTTTTGTTATTTGGTAACCTCTAGTTAATTTCCCATCAGCAATCCTTTTATGCCTGCGATATTTGTCATTTGCTGTTTCTGTTGAAGTCAGCTCCTCTGTGGCCGCCTACTTGCTGTACCTTTATATTATCATTCCATTTATCACACCGTTTGTGATTTGACATACAGCAGGTGATTGAGGCCTAACTCACACAGATGTTAAGATTAGAGATGTGTGTATATGTATATATATCACACACTTGTTGAGTGTATGTTTCCACAGCAGGACTGGGATCAGTTCATTATAAATTCAGTTATTCCCACACATGTGACAGTAAAGCCTGGTTGACATTTGTTCATCTGTTAATTACAAAACAATTTCAAAGTGCTGTAAAAATAATTTTCCTGACAATCCTGGACCTTTTTAAAAGGCTTTTGACAACAAAAAACAGTTTTCATGATCAGAAATAACCAAGAATGTAGGGTTTTGATATTAAATCTACTCTGATAGAATTGACAGTGAACTGCGCCACAGCCCTGTTATATGACATAACAAGTTTTGCCTCTTGGCCTGTGTTACCAGCTCTACAGGGAGATGCTGATCATAGATACATTTTGTTATGTATTTTTTAAATACACATTTCGATTGCCATGTGGATAAACAACTGTACATCCACACCTTTTTTTTAATGTAGTGTTGACCATATGCTGTACTGTCAACTTAATAACAACCTGCTTGAGTCCTTTAACAGCCACCAGAGTGTGTTTGATATACAATACACCTCTGTGCCTTCATTTCCCTCTGCTTGGCTACAGTCACACTGTTGGGAGTTGGCATGGTTATCGTATAGCACAGATGGTAACGTCCTGTGCAGTCTGCATTAGAAATGGCAGTTAGTTCGATGCACGAAGGTCCAGAATTCCTCAAAATCTATAAAAATACACAATCGAGGTGAAAAGGTTAGGAGCAGTCCAAGAACCCTTAACTCACAGTGCATTCAATTCTGCAGGAAATTTGTAGGAAACATAAGCAGTTGAAAAAACAACATCTGGGTCCACTAACACTCACAGCCTATAATCCCAGTGCATTATTCGCTGCACTCTGCCATTGGAAAGAACACATAGCTGTCAGATCACAGCTGCAGATCACAGGCTTGAGGGTTTATCTGATCTAAGACAGTGTTACACACATGAACCTCGCGAGCCTGAACAGAGCGACTGATGAAAGAAGCACAGAAGAACAAGGAGTCTCAAAGAGTGATTAAACCAGCATTAACTTTCATTGTGTTCTGCAATAAATAAGCTTCACACACGTTTTACCTTCCAAGCAGTCGCCATCACTCGGCGCTCGAGGCTCAATCATTTCTCTTGTGGACCTGCCCATAAATATTTGGGTTAGGAAGTATTTCACAATGTTATTTTTCAAAACGATGAAACTTACATTTGTACGACAAGTATTTGGCTACTTTTAGACTAAGTCCCCTCTAAGAGGCTAGAAAGCTCAGGTGAATCTGGCTTTGGTTGTTTTGCCTTCTGCTAACCAACTAACTAACTGACATGCTAACCAGACCACTGAAATGTATTACTGCACAAGTCACCCTTTGTTGCTCTGATATATGTTATTGCTGGCTGCTACCTGTAATGTGAAATTGCAACAGATAATTCTGGATATTATTCCCTATTTAAGTAACTATGGTAGATATGTTTATGCATATTGTTTGTATTGTTTGTGTATTTGTTTTTTGTAATTCTACCTATGTATAAAGCCATTGACTGCAAATGTGTGAATCGCTGGTGTTGTTTTTTTTTATATTTAAAGTGCAAAGTTGGTTTTGTCGCAGGTTGCGCATAAAGCAAAAATACACAACGGTGACATCTATCATAAATTCAAGCATTTATTGAAGTACATTTTTAGGTCTACAATATGTGCACAGTTTTAAAATAATGTAAACGTGTGAGATGTTGACATCTCTGTGAAGACTTTGCTCATTTAACTGTCAAAACTAATCAATGGAAGAAAGCAAAAAGGGATCAAATGGAATTTAAGTGCGAGACGTCGTGTGCACATGCACAAAACCTCAGCAGGATAAAATAAATACATAAATCTGTAAAATTGCAATATCAGGGGAGTATCTGAGCACTGGGATTATAATTCCCTTTAATTTCATTAGCCTCAACCAGCTGCATGTCTTCTGCAAGCAAATACCCAAGAAGAAGAAGTGAGTAATTTTATAATGCATTCAGATATTCTTGCACAATCTAATTAATGGGTCACAAAAAACATTAACACTAATTTTATTTAAGCAATAAGGTGGGTGCTGTAAGTTAACAAGAAAGTACAAGGCAACAGGAGTCAAAAAAACAAAAAGCAAATAAAGCCTGTCAAATCTTATAATAATGTCATGTGCCCACAGGAAGGACTTCATATGAAAATGTCATATAAACCGTGAGGGGACAAGGTGTTGATGGAGTAGATCCAATAAGTCTCCCACTGCAAGGTCCTCTTATTGTGATCACCCTCTCCAGGCGGTATATCAACTTTTTCAATGCCCAGGTATCTCAAAGAGCTAATAATGTGACCGGCCAACTTGAAATGAGTGTGTCACTGATATTATAATTATGGTGTTACTGCCTTACTGCAGTTCTTTGAGCGTCCACAGAGAGACAGTGTTGCTCCTTGTCTAGCTAAAGACTCATCTTCAGGACAGAGATGGATTCTGATCAGGTTTTAACCAAATATTTCAGCTTTACTGCTTCTGCATCCCTATTTTCAAAAATTGCTATTGAAACCACAACGAGCAAGGCACCAGCAGTGAATGAATGATGCTGTACTGAGTGAACCTGAATTGTGAGTGTGTGTGTGTGTGTGTTTTGAAGAAAGTGAATGCTCAGCAACACTGAGTCCTCTCTGGGGGAAAGCAAAAGGTTAATAGGAAAAGGAAATGCATTGAAAATACAAATGGAAAGTAACCCTTTCATCTGGTTTTGATATTGACAAAAAACAAATTAATAAATGATGAGGCTCAGTGTGACTTTAAACCAACTGCTTCTAATGTGAACAAGCAGAAAGCAGCGCTGGCCGTTTTACTATTTTATTATGAGTTCACAGTAATGATCAAAGCTAATTGTTTTATCGTTTAACCGTCATCACAAAAATACAGCAAACCTTGCCCGTACATAGTGTGCCATCATTTTGCAGTCTGAGCTCTGCAGCATCAATCATGACATCAGAGAAGGTACCACTTTTCCAGATGGCAGATAGCTCACTGTGCAGCAAAACTGTTGTGCAGACAGATGTGAAGCAGACTTGGTTCACGGCCTTCAGATCAGCACCCCTCCCAAGAGAGAGTGGATAATAAATGCAGACAGACCTCGCCTGTCCTTGCACCCTGTGGCTGAGTAGCTGAATCAGCTCGGTTAGTAGCACAATTATGAGTGTCCACGTGACGTTTGACAAACGTTAACCTTCTCTCTAACTACAAGGGTACTGTCAGGTTGGCCAAAGTTGTCAGCATGGCAGTACTTCTGTGACAAAGCTCAGTGAGTCAAACCGACCCCCCTACTGGGGTGACAAATCCTTGCATGACGCATAGGGGTGACTTGCCTTCTCCTCCTATAGGCTCTCTTTTAGCTGTGACACAAAGTTCACTTCACTTTTACTACTGTTGCAAACAAGTTTGAGTATTTGAAGCCTATAGGGCCATCCAGTCCAACTAACTTGTCTGGCTGCTAAAATAAAATAAGTAAAAGTGAGACTGATTATTAGCGCACATTGTATGTGATTTGCATTACGTTATGCCATGCAAATGTTAGCAAAATCAGATAATATACATTATGTAACAGTAGAATTTGAGAATGAGTACATTTCAGATGTGACATTTGAGCAACCTTAAAGTTATAATCTCGCAGATTTTCATTTTGTCTTTCACAGCAGCAGTGACAATAACTAGTAATTGTAGGTGTGTTTTTGGACGTCACAGTTTTTGTCTGTGTTTCATTGTCTGTCTACTTACAATGCAAAGACCTGAAAGGGCCAAAGGCTCAGTCACTATTGTGTCGCATCATTCAGCAAGAGATAGTGACTTAACAGACATTTATTGAAATGAAAATCTTTAAAATGATTTCTTTAAACTTGCATTCATTCATGTCTTTCGGACACTTATTGGCTGCATAATGAGACATAAACACAACTTTGACATAACATTATCTGATGAAGTTGATATTGTGGACATGTTTTATTCACACATGGAGCAGACTCAGAGCAACATTAGCCAATTCTCCTTTAGCTCTGTTTTTGGTCTCCACCAAATTGCATCTTCAGCCACTAAATGCTCACCAGTTCACCAGCTAGTCACTAACTTTTTCAACAGCTTCAGTCCCAAAAAATAGTGTGAGTCAGCGGTCCAGAAGTTAACCACACAAACTAAATGGATTGTGGTATTGCAAATGAATGCAGAAGTTATTTAACAGCAACTCCAGTTCCATCAGGAGGTCCTGGTTTGTGTCTCTCTACACAACAGTGTCCTCAAAGTGTAAAGTGTGTGTGTGTGTACCCGTGTGTGTGTGTGCTGATGTGATGTGTCTGTAGGTGTGAAAGAAAAGAGGGATGCTTTTAACAGGTAAGTGTTTAAAAGCTGCATTTTTTTCCGAGCTCTCCTGAAGGTTTTGCCGGGAGAAGTACATCCCGACGGCTTAATGTTTCATTTAGCACTGATATGCATAATTAAGGGATTCATGTACCATTTTTTGAAGGTTACCCTGCCACTTTGAGCAAGGAATAATTAATGTTTGCACTGCGCAGTAGCAGAGTGTCAGGTTCTTAGTTTTGGGTGGCTGGAAATCTGCAATTTGTCACATGTTTCCGTGCATCTGGTGTTTTGCAGGAAGACATCCCCTAATCTCATTTACAAATCTGCACGCTTTGAAAAACACTGCACGCTGCTGAAGCTCCTAAATGGCCTAAATGGCCTCGATTCTCCAATCTCCTCCAACGCTCAAACCAGTCAAACCAGATTCAGGCAACAAAACAGTCAAACTTTCATAAGCAGCTAAACCAGAATAAAATATCCAATATTGAACCACATCTTCTGTGTCGAGGCCGAAGAAAAGCTGGTGCTATAATAATCTGTTCTAATATGTATTGCTCGCGATCACAGATACTTTCCTGTGTTGTCACGACAGTTGTCTCCTCGTTTTAATTAAGTTCTGTCTCACAGGAGTCTGGCTAAACGTTGTAAGCCACATCAGTAAGTGTGATGATAATTCTTGTCCAGTCACGCTTGCTCAGACATGGTTTCATCTCTGCTGTAGGTGTCACTTTGGATGACTGTCAATTCGTCACAGCAGCCTCTTTTAGCATGTACGAAAAGAGGATATCCTCCTTTGCACCCTTCGACTCTGTCCCTCTTTTCCTTGCTCCTCTTCCCCTCTCTCCATCGTCCATCTCCATCCGCAGCCCCTCCTCCTCCTCCTCGTGGCTTCTAACTGTTTCACATTTCTCACCTGTTTCACCCCGCATCCCTTCTCTCCGATCATCCTTTCCCCTCTCACACCTCTATTTCCTCCCTTTTCATCTCTCCTTCCTCTGTTGTTCCCTCTCAAAATCCTTAATTACCCGGGGAGTGTTTTTGCTTGGCTGCGCCTCCTACGCTTGCCAGGCCTCCTCTCGTTTCTCCCCTTGCCTCCTCCTCTGACTTTCTCGACCTTGTTCCTTAACCTCTATCATTTTCCATCATCCATTTTGCTCTCTAGTCATAATGGGATCAGACTTTACAGCTATTACTGAGTTTTCTAAGATAACTTTAAAAAAAAAGAAAAAAAGAAAAAAGCACTCATGCGAAGTAAAAGCATATAAACAACCAGAGTTTCTGCACTCCACTGGGTTTATGTCTGTCACGTTTTAATGTTTTGCAGCGTGCTCAGACGCTCGCAAACACACTCGCAGCCGGATAATTCATTTCTGAGTTATGTATGAGTTGTTTCTACTCTGTTACCGTCTCACACGAGACGTAACAGAGTAGAAACTGGTGTTAGATTAAGGCTTAAATGAAAGGCAGTGTTTGACACTAAGCTGAAGAGGAAAGCAAGAAAACAAGTGTGTGACATTGTTGTTTTTTCTTGGTTCCCTCACTGTTACGGTGTGTCTATCTGTTCCTTAAGGCCACCTCTATCTCCCTCCTTTATCTCCCCCTCCATCACCCCCCTCTGGTTTGTCAGCTCCCTCCACAGGCAACCAGCTGGGGACGGGTCCAACCAGCTGGCCAGGTTACCGTTTTGGAATCGCCCGGGTCAGCAGCTGCCGTGTGCGCCTTGTCTGTGTCAAGCCGAGGCCGGGATAACTGCCTTGACCTTGCATAAATACATAGATGCATAAATATACAGAGAGACACGTGAACTGTCCTCGAGACCTTCTGCCGCATCAGTCACCATTTGCAGCCGTTTCCTGGAATGCCCTTGGGCTGTCCCATCTGGACAATATGTGTGCCGGTGAGTTCATGTGTATCTGCCAGCATGTGTGGCGTGTGTGTGCGCAAGTGACAGCTTATCTGTGTTTGTGCGGCTGTCCTATTTTGAACTTTAATGCCTATTGAATTGTAAGATCACTCTTCGCCCTCTTGCCGAGAGTGAGATGAGAACAGTGTCTGTTCAGCATGGAGCTTCAGCCAGCAGCGTAGCTTAGCATAAAGAATGGAAACAGAGCGACACAGCTAGCCTGGCTCTGTCCAGTGGTAACAAAATACAACTACCAGCGTCCTCACAGTGAGGTTTCCAGACGACCAGCAGAGACTTCAGGAAGTCATTTCTTCTTGCCAAGAATTAGTCCATCACATAATCCGGATGGCACTTTATACAGATTAAACGATGGAGAGGTTATTGCTAAGTTAAAACTGGATTGCAGCACTTTTACATATAAATGAATATCCAGTACAATCAAGCCCAAATGAGTTCACACAATACTGATTAATTATTACGGCCTCTCTCTGTATATCACAGGATACTGGAGTTCTTGGTGTCTGCTGTCTATGGCAACATTGCTGTGCTGGCACACGAGCAATGTGAATTAAGTTGTCAAACGAGTCCTTTAACAGTTTTACACAAACTGCATTCATACACACGTGTGCACTGATTCGTAGCCACACCAAGAGCATCAAGGGGCTTTAGGATATTTACAGTATACGACACCCTCTGTCCATAGACCCTCCATTCAGATGAGGAAAAAGTTTAAAAGAAAAAAAAAAAACTTACATTTTGTAAATATATATCAAAATGGATCCATGAGGATGCTGAAGAACCTCAGGTCATGAAGCCATTAGTCGCTCTTTTATTTTGAAAATATCCCATGTAGGTCAAACAGTCCAAAAGCATTCTGCCCATGCAGTCCCTGTGCAGGAAATTGCCTTTGTGTACCTTTCTAACCACACACACTTACACACACAGCTGAATCGATCTATAGCCGTATCCACCATAGGGCCAGTGTTACAGTTGAATTGGGACTGCAAACCCATTTTGTCCCTCATTAGGAGAAGCGTGTAGTCACAGAGCTGTGGTGTCTGAGTCTGCAGGGACCTGATCTGGCGCCTGTGGACCTGTAAGGCGAAGCGGGGGAGACAGAGAGAAAGAGTGATGAGGGGCGGAGAGGAGAAAAGGAGGTTAAGAAAGAGAGAAAAGCGCAGGAGGTAGGAGAGGGCAGCACTAATTACCTGATAGCTGAGGGTTGAATGGTCGTTAAAGGACACACTGGCTGCTGCAACACTGAGACCTGTTTAATAATGCACAAGATGTCTTTCTAAACCCTCTGATCAAATATTATCTGCACATTTTTTCAAAAATGAAAAAACTCGTAGATATCACACATATCAACACAGCAAAACAGTCTCACTAATGTTGGGGTAATAGAGGCTGTTTTGATTCAGACCGTGATATAGCTTACTAAAATTAGAACAAGCCTGCAAGCTTTAAATTCCTCAGCAGCAGCAATGCTGGTTTATAATTTTGCATTTCTCCCATTTTCCACTTGATGGCACCAGCTCAGAGGATTCCTGCAGGTGATTAATATGCAGCTGTTATGATGGTAAATTCAGTCGAACACGCTTGTCTTTGACTGGAAGGCTTCATAGGACCCAAGGATTTTTAAACATTTGGTTTGGGTTTTAATATGAAGCCATCACAGTCATGAGACAGTCCACCAACACAGCAGGTCTCTGTTTATGATAACACAGAGGAATGACCACCTATGACACTCAAAACAGCTTCGGACCCCAAACCGAAATGTATCTCACTATACAAGCTCCATGGGGATTTAGGCTTATTTTGAACTTTCTGATTAGGACTGAAATTGCTGTAGATTAAAGGATACTTGGACTTAATATAGTATTTTCTGCTTTAGCATCTGAGCCTTACAATACTTGAATCTGGCCTTCCACCGTAAGTATTCTAAAGTGTTTATATTCATTCCTCCAGGCTAGTTTCCCCCTGTTTCCTGTCAAAGCTAAACTAACCAGCTGCTGGCCGTAGCTTCTTACTTACTGCACAGACATGAGAGTACTATGAGTCTTCAAGTTTCATCAAGAAAGCGAACGAGCTTTAATCACATTTTCTGGAGCGTGCACTCACTGATGTGGAGGCTGTGAGAGAGATCTCTTTGCGCTTGTGTACCCTGTAACTATGGGTGTCACTACAAAGTTTAGACCATGTGAAAAGAAGTGAC
Organism: Scortum barcoo; assembly: GCA_023238725.1. Lineage (NCBI taxonomy): Eukaryota > Metazoa > Chordata > Actinopteri > Centrarchiformes > Terapontidae > Scortum > Scortum barcoo. Next base: position 18,126,388 of record CM041547.1, read on the forward strand.
ACTGGAGCTTCCACTTCAGTGCTTCAGGTAAGTGCACACTCGAGTGTTAGCTGTGAAGATGCTTTATTTGAGGCAGACCGGCAGTAGCAACAATCTCCTCTTCAAAAACAATGTGCAGCAGGACTGCAGAGTAATGTTAGTAATGATAAATATTAGGAGGTAAAAGCTGAATAATTGGGTAATGTACGGCAATGTGCAGTGTAATGTTTAAAAATGTCTTCAAATGTGTTTATTGTGACAAGGCCATAGGGGATGTTTCCTGAGCTGAGGCTTGATGCAGACCGGCTATGAGAGCAGCTGGTGGACCACCAGATCTCTGACAGGAGAGAGATACCGAGAGAAGAGAGAGCGGACCGATTCTGGGGCATTTTAGAGAAAGACGAGCGCTTCAGCCAGCTGGCAGTCCTCATGAAGGCAATTCTCTGTGTCCCACAAATGTCTCCTCAGAGAAAACCTTCAGAATGGTTAAAAAATTGCCGCTGAAAATAGAAAACAGAGTGTGGACAATGGCGCCATCTATTCTCTGCTGTCCTGCAAGATCAATTGTAGAAACACCGGCTACAAATACGCTCCAACTCAGAGAGCTGCCAAGTCTGCTACCTGGAATTACAACAGTTTTTTTGGGTGAGAGCATTGACTGTATGCCTGAGAGACACCAGTATGAGCACACGTACACATATTAGCACACAACCTTTTAGATTGTGTATTTCTTTAGGCATAAAGTGTGTTTTTATTCTGATGGCAGAGATGCCCGTTTTGGTAACAGCCATTAAAATACAGTGTGTGGTTTTTATACAGATGTTTGTAGTGGCAAGAAACCTCTGGTTCAAAATTCAAACTCAATTCATGGAATCAGAGGGACCACAGAATAAAGTGTAACAGGGAGAACAGAAACAGATAGCAGCATCTCTGTTGTCAATAATAAAATCTATTTTTAGATCTTTCACAATTGTCAGAAAGACTACAGAGTCAATTTTTTTGTACACATATGCACTGCAGCATAATATCTGGGTATTACTGTAAATAAAACCATTTCAGACTGACTGTTCATATCTGGCTGTTGTTGAGCCATTATTAATGTCTCCTCTTTTCTCTGCTAAAGGTAGTTTGAGTAGGAGTTTGAGCTGCTGCCTCAGAAACAATAAACATTTCTGTCAAACCAAACTGTCAAAACTGTTGAACTAAAAAAACTCCAGTTTTATATGGGTGAATCAAACTTTCACACATAATAGTGAAACTTTGTCAGACAAAACAAAAACTCTCTCTCTCTCTCACACACACACACACCACCTTTTATCTTACTCTGTCATATTAAACATTTTAAGTATTGCTGGAAGGACTTGGCGTCTCCTTACCTTCACAACGCTGACCAATGGAAATCCACTGAACTCTCTTGAGTTGATGCTGGGACATCTCTGCTCCTCTGGCTCATATTAACTGATGTTGAACTACAACTTCAGTCTGACCTGAAAGACACTCTAGTGAGCACGGTACGTCCCAATGACTACACTCATTACATAAACCCTAATAGGGATGCACTGTTTCTAGGGTATCTGCTGAGTACAAAACTGACAAAAGTGCTCGCTTTTTCATAAATTTTAAATCATTATACTTTGCTGTGTGGAATTCACTGGTAATGTAACATGAGGCCAGGGACTACTGCGTCACTAAGGGCCGAATATGTAACTCACCAGTACTGAATGAATGTAACTTGATTGTTGAACCACAGGTTTTATTGACATTGATGAATTCATGTGAATTGATTGGTTAGCACCAATGTCAATGCCGCAGTTTGGATTGGTACATCCCTGGATCCTAATAACTCACTTACTTTTTAACTTTAATACTAAAGTTCCCATTCTAAATATCTTCAGTCTAAAGGTGTATACATCCATAAAGAGAGTTGTACACAGACATATGTACATATGTACATACATTTTAAATGCTTTGAATCCACTAAATACACTATATTGTATACAGAACTCAAATGTTTATAGACACTTGTTTACTCATAGACATTGTTATACACACATGTATGTACATCTACACTTGTGAAGACTCTCGTTTACATGATGCTGTTGTAAACTAACCAGCCACTAACCATAACATCACAACTAAATGCCTAACCAAACCCAAGACCTGGTGGGCTCCTCCTTTATGTCTCCATCATTGGCAATTTCCTGACCAATCCTTCCTGCTTCCCTCTGCCCTGCCCTCTGATGTCAACTACCCTTACCTTAACCACAGCCTTTCACACTACCTAACCCTGACCACGCCATGATCACAGTGCCTGACTCTAAACTCACCTGAATCTTTATCTCCAAACCCTACTTCCCATCCCATGGAACCAGTATCTACACAAAAGTTGTGACGGAAAAGCTAAGTAGGGTGACTAGAGGGGAGGCTACATGAAAAATGTTTCATTCTCCCACCCCTACAGCCTGACAAAATGCATTGATTATTTAATGCTTTTCATAAGGTATTTTATCATTACTGGAGCTCTGTACAGAAACAAACAAGATACAGTACATGTTAATTAGTGAACTTTGGAAGGCAGATTTTGTCACCCTTAGATCGAGCCAGGTCAGCTGTTTCCCTCTGTTTCTAGTCTTTGTGCTAAGCTAAACTAACTGACTGTTGGCTGCAGCTGTTGAACCCTTCCTTTACCCCTTAAAAAGCCCAAAGGGAGGACTGGAGCTCACTTTGCAAAAGGCTCTTAGGTTTAAAACTTAAAGCATAAAATAAAGCTGTGATAAATTCACTAGCATCAGGACTAGCTGAGATAACACTTTTATGACAACAGGGTTATGACTGAATAGACACCCTCTCTCGTACAAACACACACACAAATTCAGTTACAGGCAGGTTGAGGTAGGTCCAAAGGTAATGATCTGCATGGGCAGGTGGGCAGTGGAGCATTTTAGCGTCTGTCCATTGGAGAGACGGGGGCACGACACGCAACAACATCCCGACAGACATGGTTTCACCAGGTCAGCAGAGAACTAATAGAAGGACTGGCACAGCCTGCAGTCAAGGTGAGCTGCTGAAAAGTTGCTGATAACTTGTGCACGACTCAAAGCAGGTGCAACATGCAGTATTTGACGAGTTTTTCGACCTTTGAGCAGTGATTATAAAAATGTCTCTGGATGTCAAGCTGAGAAGGTTAAAGACTCGGCAGAACAAAACCTGGAACAGTACCTTACAGAGGCAGAGGAGAGAAAGCAGACAAGACAAATTATGAGGCTGGTTGTCACGTATGGGGACAGTGACAGACAACTACTTCCACAAAGCAGTGGGAAGTAAGTAGACTTGCATGAGGAAAAAGAAGTTTAAAAAAGTTTAATGCATTCAAAGATTGGGAGATGTGATAAGGAGTGTCCCCAGATGCCCAGAGGGAAAAAGGAGCAAAAGAAGGAAACAGGGAGAGAAGTTCTAGCTATTGGAGGCAAAGGATGCATAGGAAGTAGTGAACAGACAACTTGTAATGTTAAACAACTTTTCTGTTCCCTTTGGATAATCTACATCTTTTTGAGGGCTGAATCCCTTTGAAGAAAACTGAGGACATTTTCTCCTCCAAAAGTGTGGCTACGTAGCAGAAGTTACACAAGTTAGAGTCTTAACCGTTGCCAAAAATATTTTTCCTCTCGAGCCACAATCCTCCTGCCACAGTAAGGCACACGATCATTTATCCAAAGAATATCTTTTGAAGGAGTCTCAAAAAGACTTCCAGCAATCATGAATGAGTGATGATCTCACAGCCATTCTGACACAGAGAAACTACTCACATGCCTGATCTTCTGGGAGACATTTTTCTTCACTTCACTTCTTCCACACCCCCAGTGTTTTTTTCACACTTTTATAACTAACAATACCACAAAAAATATTCTGTAATGCAACCAACACATATTTTCTGCACCTCAAGCTGCAAGTCAGAGATCTGACCCTTTGCCAAACCTCCTCCACTCTGGTCTTGCACCACATACCTGCAGTATATAATGGTAACTGCAGCAGGTTAGCTCTGTAAGTTGTCTCTGGATGCTTTTTAATATTAATGCTTTTTAACAGTTTGATGTCTCATGCAAGAAGTAAGTATCCTCATCAGCTGATTATATGTAGAATACCTGGAAATAAAGGAGCACTATTGTTTTATTGTTTTGTAGTTTAAATCTAGTTAGTACAAGTATTATAGGTAAGATAAAAGTCTCATCTTTTTTTTCATTTAAATCTACTATTATCCTTTTTGGTTGCTTATGTTAGATCCTTGGACTAGAAAATAGCATGTTTCACTTTTAAAGAACACTTTTTGGGGAGCATTGCATGCCTTTATTATGCAGCCACAGTAGAGAGATGGTAGAAAATGAGGGAGAGAGATTCTGGTTGCCAGATGGACTTGCAGTTCATGGTCAACGATTTAACCTCTAACCAAAAGGCTTTTAGAGGGAGGGCTAACCATTGTGTTTTACAAATGTAACATCTGGGGTAAAGTTGGTTTGGGTTGCTGGATTGTAAACTGCCTCAAATCCACTAAAGAGCAAGGCAGAGCTGCTAATGTTACCCTTCATTCTGGTTCCCATACAGTAGAGAAATACTCCACAGGATGGAGGGCTATTGTGATGGGACTTTTTTTCCTGTAACAAATCAACCTCACATATTGTAGTTAGCTAATGCTCTTTGACCAAGGACATAATGCTAGGTTAGGTTGTCAGCTACTGCAGTAGAGAGGCTAAAGGCTAAATTAAAAAGACTCTGAACTCTTTAGTTTCTAACTATCGCTCTTACAACAGCAACATGCAGTGTCAGATTTTGAAGAAATCCAAATGTTGATGGACTTGCAGTGCATAGTTATGATTGCTAAGCTGTGACAGAAATAGCTAAATGGTCAAGTCAGACAGCTAATGATGACAAAATGTAAGTAAATCATGGTGCACCTGCACTCCTCAGGAACCCTGGCCAGGATCCTGTTTGTTTGATTCTGACTCTACCTGCTGGTGGATCACATACTTCCTGTTTGAAAGGAGGCAGCATATGAGGCTGGGGAATGTCTCTGACCCTCTGGCCATCACCACCGGATACCCTGAAGGCTGCGTTCTTTCGTCTCTGCTCTTCTCCCTGTACACAAACAGCTGCACCTTCAGTAATCAATCTGTCAGCTCCTGAAGTTTGCAGATGACGGTCGGTCTACATTTGGGAGATTGACCATCTGATGACCTGGTGCGCTCTGAACAACTTGGAACTCAACGCTCTAAAGACAGAAGAGATGATAGTGGACTAGAGGAAGAACCCAGGCCCACTCGTCCATAGTTGACACTGTCCTGCTTCCTGGGGACCATCATATCTCAGGACCTGGGTTGGCGCTGAACATCGGCTCCCTTACCGAAAAAGCCCAGCAGAGGCCATCCATCACTGACTCCATCCTCACCTCCTCCATCACCATCTGGTATGCTGCTGCCACTGCCAAGGACGAGGGCAGACTGCAGCGTATCGTTCGCTCTGCAGAGAAGGTGATTGGCTGGAGTCTGCCATCTCTTCTGGACCTGTGAACCTCCAGGACCCTGAAGCGTGCAGGGGAGGTTGTGGTCGACCCCTCCCACCCCAGACACAAAATGTTTCAGTCACTACCCCCTGGCAGGAAGCTGCGGTACATCAGGACCAAAATCTCACGCCAAAAGAACAGTTTCTTCCTGACTGCAGCTTGCTTCATCAACAAGGCCAAAGACCCCCACTGACACTGACTGTTACTCCCCCTTTACACTCTTCATATTATACTAACGTAAACTCTGCACATCTGACTCAATGTGTTACATTAATGCACATCTCTGGATTGTATCTTGCACATTGTACATCTATAGCAAATACTTTGCACATTCCCACACAGGTTCAGTTCAGTCATATTTCACATCTTGTCTCTACTTTATTTTATAATGTTTTTTTTCTATTTTATTTTCTATTTTATATATCTTTATTGTTATGCACCAACATACCAAGTCAAAGTCTTTGTATGTAAAAACTTACTTAGCAGTAAAACTGATTCTGATTCTGGAGATGAATAAAATTAGCAGATGGCCCCGTAGAAACTTTGGATGTTTTCTCACATGTGAGCTAAGAGCCACAGAGCTACAGTGGGAGGCCCGCAGTGTATAGTTGACTTTGCTGATGAGCTGAAACAAGTAGCCTAGAGCAACTAAGTATCAGCACAGCCAGCTAACGATACGAAGGCACACAGAAAACAAACAAACAAACAAACAAACAAACAAACAAACAAAGAGCCGGGTCAAGAGAATGAGAGGAGGAGGACACAAACAGAATTCGATAGAGACACACAAAGAAACAGACCTAAGGGGAAGATACATACATACATAAGTGACCCTCGGTATTGCACATACTTGAATCTTCATAACATATTACTTATGCTATGCTATGTATGCTATGCCCTGCACACATTTCTGGGTGTGTTCTTAATTACATTTCTTGTGTAATTTCAATGCATCTCCTGGTGCTGTCAGTCACACCTTGTTCCTATTTCTGACAGTGTTGAAATTCACACTTGCGTTACGTGTCACATATCCAACTTTGCTCGATTATTATTATCATTACTACTTATTTTCACTATCTTTATTTTCCTTTAGCCTTTTACTGTTTCCCACTGCAGTGTGGAATTTTTTTCCCCAACCCAGATCATGAAAGACTGATCTCATCACAGAGAGACAGAGGGCGGGAGAGAAAAACAGAGGGAGAACTGGATAGCAGCGAGTACACAGGGCACTGAGCTGCTGTATCTCTGACTTTGTGTTCTGCTGCTGTCAAGTGTTGTTGTTTTAATTGGAGCCAAACACAGCTCAACACAGCAGTCAGATCCTCTCAACCTGACCCCAAAACAACAGATACTCACCCGCCCGCACACACACACACAAGGAGACGGAGGCACACAGTGATAGACAAAGACAGGATGGCAGAGAAGTTGAAAAAGACAGAGGAAGACAGTAGGGCTAAAGGGTAAAATAAACAGAGAGTGAATGTTAATCAGGTTAACATGATATACATTATAAGTTAAATGCAGTTATAACTCTTCAGTGGATAATGATGCTAATATAATTAATATGTCAAGTTTGTTTTGATAACTTTATGAGTTACAAGCAAGCTAACAAGATGGTGGCTATGTTTAATTGCATTCATTTATTCCCTCCTCTCCCTGTTCCTGTAAATCTCCAGGACTGATAATGATGATCTAAAATTAACTTTACCATTTTATTATGCAGTTTTGAATGCTGGAGTGCTGAAGTGTCAGAATATTCCTCACAATTACAATCTTTAATCTCTAATCCTCCACTACGGGAGGCAATGAGACTCATTTAGTCTCTAAAACAATTTTGATTATGTGCTTGAATGCCTTGGCATTATTGTTTCTTATTCAGCAATCACAAAGACAGTTAGACTGAATTGATTTAAACTCAAGTGAATGGGATCGAATTTTGCATTGTGGCATGCGGGAAGAGGCAGGCCAACTACCTGCAAAGCTCAGTGTAATGAATTAATTCAGCTGCTCGCAGGTGCCAGATGTATTGCCAAGTGTGGCTGATTAAAAGGTGGGGCCTGCATAGGGAATCAGAACAATTGTGCTTTGTAGATCTAAATGTAAATCTAATCTGACGTACCGTTAAATAAAAGAGACCACTCTGAATGGAAAACGTGTGGGAGAAATGTTGAAGTTGGTTTATTATGGACAGGCGTGCCTACAATAATTGGACTTTTAACTTGTGTTTTGTAATCTTACAGGAAAAGTTTCCTGTGGGATTCTGATAAAGTCTATGTTGTTTGAGATGTGCAGTGCTTTTCAAGTTCTGTTTTTGATGTCATTTCATTGATTCTGACTGATCCACTTCTGTATTCAGGTAAAGCTACTGTGCATTTCTATTTAAGTTACTTTTCTCTGACATTTCTTAACTCTGTGGAACGAGCAGAAGTGAGAGCAACTTTATGTTCCTCCAGGTGACAACAAATGAGAGTGAATAAAATGAACCTGAGGAGCAAATCAAATCAACAGTCTGGTCTTTCTTTACCTAGAGTACCTCTCTACCAATATAATCATTGAAAGTTCAGAAACTGCAAAAAGTGAGTCTACAAAGAAGCCCTTGCTCTTTGAGAGGCAAACACCAGAGGAAGCCGCGTTTAGAGTCAGTGTCAATAACAGTGGGAATGTTTTCTAAAAGAGAAAAGAAACCACCAAAAAGGCAAGATGCATTGTATCAATCAGCACTGAATCCTTCCTACACACATGGTTCACACACACAGTTCAAGTGTTTGATTACATTTGTCACATCACAAAATACAAGTCAAAGTTAAAGCAGCAATGATGAATTAATTATTTGGCTGCTTTGAGGGCAAAAGAACAGATTTATATATAGTACTAATAAAAAATATTCATTGTTGCCACTTTAAAGGTTTTTTTAGGTGGATCAATTGGCAGAAATGGAGTATAAAATTCATAATTATGTTTTCATTACTTAACAATCACCTGAAGCTGAGAATGTCACAGTCTGTCTTCCAGGTAACTTTCCATTCACCTGCCAGCCACAGCCACTCCCACCGGTCAGCCCACTCCCATCACCCGGTCCACTCACCTGCTCTGGTTCACTGATCAGCTCAGAATTTAAGCTCCCTCCTCTCAGTCATTCATTGCCAATTTGTTCTTCGTCATCTCTATGCGAGACTTTCCAGCATTCCTCTTTGGACTGATCACCCGTTACCATCCTGCCTCATCTGTGCCCCGGTAAACACCTCAGCCTCCTGTCTTTGACCACGAGTTCTGTGCCTGTCCCCTCTGGATTCTGTTCGCTTGCATGGTCCACCGGCTCCTGGCTGCTTGCTCGGTCTCCTCTGTCTGCTTACCTGCGTCGCCACCCAGCCTCACCTGAAGTTTCCTGCCTGCAAGCCTCTGATCGCAGCTCTTCCTACCCACCAGCGTGGGTTCGATTCCAGCATCTCCCTCCCTTGCTCCTCGGTGTTCCAGTAGCCAGTTGTGTTGCGTTTTGGGTCCTGTTGCTTACCCATTACTTAGAATCAGCCTGTCATATCTACACAATGTTTCTACAATAACCCAGAACAGACAAACCACACAGAAGGCCTTTTGTGTTTTTACACAGAGGTGGCAGCCACTTCAGGTTCTCCAACACACTTAGAGAGGGAGGGGTGATCACAATCTGCAACCTCACCGCTAGATGCCATTAAATCCTTCACACCGCTCTTTAAGTCTCAGATCTCCATATTTATTTATACATAATAACAGCATGGCTATCTAGACATTTTGAGGCAGATGAACTACACATTATTTAGTGATTATGTTGTGATAATATTGAATAAGAATGCAATATATAAAAACTATTTTCCAATTGTAAATTTTTTAGCTTTTTGTTGAATTCAGAGTCCAAAGGGCAGACACAAACAAAGATGGAAGATTTATGAGGATGATGCATTTGTTGAAAACTTAATGGACAACAACAGAAAAAGCATCATATTGTGTATGTTAATGATGGGCAACAGCTAGGAAAATAAATAATGTTCCCTCATTTTTTGTCTGAAGCCAATTTATTTCTGCCTTGAGTGCAACCTAAATATGTAGAAATGGTTGGCCTCAGCAAACCTCCAAACATAGCTCAACCCAGCAGTCAGCCTGAATAGACATCTAATCAGCAAGAGTAAATGACAACGTATGTGGTTGCGTGGGGCCTTGAGTGCTTTTCCAATAATGTTGGTCCAAACTTGACATGTTATGGATGTGACTTGTGACGAGCAATAAACTAAATCCAAACATCGGATCACTCTGTACGAATCCTGCTTGTTTTTTTGTTGTTTTTTTTTTATACAATGTATTCATTCGTTCTGTCAGATTGTTTAGCTCTTTACTATAAAAGAGCTGCTTGAGTGAGTCGCTGTGAGGAGACAGGTGAGTTATTGTGGAGAGGGAACATAAAAGCTTCAGATGAGGCAGATTAATGGTGGTAATTGAGCAGGAAAATTGCATCTCCTGCAATGGCGAGCGAGTGCAGTGGTGCAGAGCTAGATTAGTTCAAAGTGATACTGAGGGAGTAGTGATGAAGAGTGACAGGATTCAATCATAATCACTGAATAATTGCTTTCTAATAATTTATGTTGTATTTAGTAGCTCTCTGTGTTGTTGAAAGTGAGAGTGTGTGTTTGTTCTGATTAAAAAAGAGAACATGTGGAAAGACAAATTGTTTTGAAGAGGAGGGATGTACATGTAATGTTTAACGTAGAAAACAGGTTTACCAGGGTCTCAAGTGTTTGGTGCTGATTTCTTAACACAAGAAAAGTATTTATAAGTGTGTAGTTGAGTTATTTTTCTTGCTGTGCACTGATTTACATATATGATACCAGTCTGAATTGTTTAAGCCATTTTAGCAGATGCCATTTAATTGCCATCATCAGAATTAATTTGAGTCAATTTGAGCTAATGTTTCCATTTCCACTTTTCTGTCTGTGTGAACATTAATCACAATAACCCGTGAGGCTGTTGAACCATCTGCAGTCAATCTGTGGTGCCATTAAATTCGCAAAACCATAAACGTATTCTGATCATTTCCTATTCTGTCAATTACTTATCTGGGTAATTACACAAATGCAAGATTTTAAGTTTCACCACAGTGTCTTTGAGGTTGTAATCGTTCGTTTCTCCTTGAGGAAACTATTGATTTGGGAATTCATATTCCATAACAAGGGCTACAGTTCAGTAAAGACTTGGTAGTCCAGTTCAGAAGACAAAACGAAGTGTGCACCCATGTCTAGCCAGCGGCTCTGCAAGGCTGCACTCGGAGTAGGGACACCAATGCTATGAGCTAAGTGCTAAGATTAGTATGCTAATATTCTCTCACTCACAATGCTAACACGCTGATGTTTAGCAGCCATAATGTTTACCATTTTCACCATCAAGCTTAGTGTGTTAATATTTGCTAAGAATGCCGAGCATCATTAGTTTTGAAGATATTGGGTCATGAACAACAAAGTGACCTGATGATGGCAACTAGAGGAGAAATCAGAGGATCATCAAAGTCATTTGGATTCATCCTCTTGGCACCATGAATGTCTGTACGCAATTTCAAAGCAATCCATCCATTGGCTGTTGAGGTATTTCAGTCCTGAACCAAAGTGGCGCACAACAATTACGGCTGTTGTTTCCTAAAGGTCTGAACAGAACTCGCAGCGGGCGGCAGCAGGTTGCATCTCAGTATGTGAGGTGTGACCGCGCTTGCAGGAGCACACTCAGCAAAGCTTCGCCGGAGAGATTAAAGTCAACACATGGGGGAGAAATGTTCCCGGCGGACCCTCGCTGATTTATGGTGGCTGATTTCAGGTCGGGTCGGAGACAGAGTGAGTGGCCAGCTACCTGACGACTGACTGGTTTACTGAGTGGGAGTGAAGCACTTTACTGAGTTAATTCAAAAGAGCACACACAAACACACACTACATTTAATTTTCAGCTGCACAGCCCCCCCCCCTGTATCTGTGATAAGACCCATCATCATTACACACACACACACACTCACACACATTTCACGATCAAGCCAAAGTAATTATGGATGTGTCCAATCACCATGAATTTCCTTAAGTTTAATTAATTTTGTGCAGTAGGTCTTGGCTCTATCTATCCATCAGGTTTTATGTGCTGTCTGCCGCCCACCTCTCCATCTACTATCATTTCCCCTTTAAAGCAGATGTATTGATTGGGGCCTTGTCGTCGTTTTATGAAGTAGTCCGGAGTGCTTGTCTCTATTTTTCTTTCTTTTATTCCCATGTTGTTCCAGCGCTGAAAGCAAGTGGAGTTTGACTTGTCACTGCAGTAATAAAAAAGCGAAGTCCCTTGATATACACTTTAAATTTTGGTCTTAAATCACTGGTTTTTTTTTGGACAGAGAGCGAACAAAAAAAAAAGAAAACCCAAATAATTTAAGAATGAGATAAGGTGATGAGTAGATGATCTATGGACTGTTTCGACTATATTGCCTCTGACAATTGAAGCAGGGTGTGCTTTTGAAGAGGAAAAGGGCGGCGAATTAGTGGCACAAACCGGTAGATTTCCCTCTAGATTAGAGGGAGGTGAGGGCTGCAGAGTGAGATTTAGATAGATAGGTAGAGAAGGAGAGTGTTCCTCCTCAGGAGGCCTGCAGTTTAATTGAGTTTATGAAGCAGTGGACGCAGCAGATTGATGGAGGACATCCATCTAATAGCACCGTGATGTCTGTGGTCTTCTCTCTCGCTCTGCATCTTTCACTTGGTCTTTTTCTTCTCTTTCCACCGTTCTATTCTATTCATCTCACTTACTGTCTTGCTCCTTTCTGCCTCCCACTTTCTTCATTTTTTTCCTCTTGCTTCTAGATCGCTCTGCCTTACCTTCCCCACACGCTTTAATACTGCGTGGTAAATTCCTTCACCACTTTTATAGTCTCCATCTCTTTTTATTCCCTGTTTTCCTCCTTTCCTCGCTGTTCTCAGTCACACCCCCATCTTTGGTATTGCCTGTATTTCCAGAAGGCAATGTGCAGTTTTTCATGTTTATATAGGATATAAATGATATTCTCGATCCTGTTGTTTGCTTGTTCTCTTGCACACAGACATGACAAAGTTTGTTTGAAATTCTGAATCATGATGTTGTTATTTATTTGGCATCCTTTTGGTCTGTTTATTGCAATTAAATCACAGCAAAATCTGGGATCAGGGATCATACCCGTCTAGTAAGTGGAGTCTGTAAAGCCACCATCAGTGAACGAGCGGCACACACAAACAGGCACACAAACAGACACACAACACAGACTAGCAATTCAGCAAAGGCAACATATCTTTTTTTAATTTTTAATATTCTGTCTCGTTTACTCATCGTTAGTGTTTCCATCCAGCTGATGAAGCTCTGCTGATGTTTCTGAGCCTCTTGTGAGCCTATCAACATTTTTTTAAACAACTTTATTGAAAAGCAAGCTATAAGCTTGACACCTGTCAATCACATTCAGGTTTGTTGTTGTCGAGCCGACGGAGTGCAAACACCAGGATGCTGACTGCAGGTGACTTAATGGCCAAAGGTGTCATTTTTTTCATTTCTGAATGTTGCATACAGAACCTTTAAATAAAGAATCTGAATACTCCTCCCACATGTATGGATTGATATAACCATAATGTATGGAAGAGGATTAGGGCCACAGCATGTTGAAAATCTATTTCAATTAAGTTCAATGAAGAGTTTTAAATCAAAACTAAAAAACAAAACAAAACAAAAAATCACATGTGGCCTTAATCCTCCTCTGTAGTAATGCAAATTCATTGTCCTGGATATTAAACAAAATGGCAAACTTGTTAACATCTGCCTTAATATTTAGATGGACATATTTTATTTCCTAAAACACTAACCCACATTTCTGTTCATGCCCATGCACCAACACACACACACACACTACACACTTAAACCTATTTTGTCAGCCTGTTACACTCCCGACTGTGTGTTGACAGCTGGTTGCAGACAGAGAGCTGACCAGATTGATGGAGCTGTTGCTTGCCAGGCCTGCAGAGTTGCAGATTTGCATGTGTGTGTGTGGCTAGTTGTGCTGTGTGTGTGTGCCTGCACGAAAGTGCATTTATTGATTGAAAATTAGAGCGCAAGAAAGAAAGAGAGCAATGTCTTTGGAAGGAAAATGACATGCTAATGAATGCATATTGTATGAATAAAAGAGCAGAGAGTGACTATGTGTGTGTGTGAATATGGTGAAAACCCTGTGTGTTTTTTCTTTCCATGTGCATCTATAGATAGACCCCTTATTTATGTGGTGATACTCAGTATCACACTGTTATAATTCCTCACTTTACACACACCTTAATGTCTCCATACTCATAAACATACCTGATCTGACAAAAAAGTGAAGACCAGGAAACAAATCCAATATTAACATATAAACCAAAAAAATAAGAGAGAAAACAGAAAAAAAAACAAAAAAAAGAAAGTAGAAAAACATTGCTCATAATGAGAATACAAAATGATGTAACAGTGTAACATTAAATTACTAAAATAGCTTTAGTGGCCAGGTAAATATTGTAACAAACAAAAAAAATTGCTCTCAATGTACTCACACAGTTTACAGGAAGAGAGCGATAGACATACAGCTAAAACAAGGAAGACAATCCTGAGCAAAGCTCGGTGAAAAAATGAACATATAACTATAATGTTCATTCAAATTGGTGACAATAATAGGTGTATACAAAAATCAACAATGACCAACAACATACATTGTCTATATATAAGTCCAGCTGTTTCTGTTAAACAAACACAAATAGCAGAGCAATAAATATTGAATGGGTGATGTAATAGATCACTTTATATACATGGAATGGGTCTTTATACAGTGTATAAGATACATATTTGACAATGATGGAGATATTAAAAAATGTTAAAACAGTGTGTATTTTGACCCTGAAATATATCATTTACAGGATAACTGTTTGTTTTGGATTTAGTGAATTATTGACAGTGTAGGACTGATTTCAGTGTTGAACAGTGTGATGGCCTGTGGGTGGAAACTGGTCTTGTGTCCGGTTGTTTTGGCGCACAGAGCTTTTTAGTGCCTTCGAGTGGGAGGGAAGTTGGAACAGGTTGTGTCCAGGTCTGCTATGTTTCCTGCCTGTTTCCTGACTTTGGCGTGTAAAAGTCCTGGATGGAAGGTAGATTGGCACCAGTACTTTTTTTCTGCAGTCCTGACTGCCCGTTGCAGTCTGTTCCTGTCCTGTTTGGTGTCCTATCCAAAGCAGACAGTGATGGATGTGCAGAGAGCAGACTGGATGATTGCAGAGTAGAACTGAAGCAACAACTCCTGAGGCAGGTTGAATCTCCTGAGCTGGTACAGGAAGTCCATCCTCTGCTGGGCCTTTTTAATGACTGTGTGGATGTTGAATGCCCGGTTCAGGTCCTGGGAGATTGTGGATCACAGAAACCTGAAGGTCTTTCACAGCTGATACAGTGTTGATGAGCATGGTGATGAAGGGGGCAGAGTGACTTTCAATGTCACCTGAAGTCTATTGTCATCTCCCCAGTTTTGATTATCAAAAATGCTGCATTTAAAAAAAAAAAAAGAAAGAAGAAAAAGTCTACAGCCATGACTGTAAGGCTGTGCTTTGAGCTAAATGATAACATCAACATGCACTCAATGGCAGTGCTAACATGCTGATGTTTCACAGGTATAATGTTTATATAACCATGTTCACTGGGTATTTGGTCATAAAACAAAGCACTGGACAGATTAGAAATTTGACCAGATGGTGGCACTAGATAAAACGTCAAAGCATCACCACAGTCATTAGAATTCATCGTCTGGGAACCATGAATGTGTGTACCAAATTATAAGGCAATCCATACAAATCCAATAGATGTTGAGACATTTCAGTTCAGGACAAAATTCAGGATGGACATTACCATCCACACAGCCAGGCTGCTAAAAAAAATAATAGTCTGTAATAGAACAGCTCAGTGGACTGACCACTGTTTGGAAATGAAAGCCTTTATCAGCCATGCTTTTGGCCCTCCATTTTTTTTTTTTTTTTTCTCAGCTCAGCGCATCAAATCACCAGGCTTAGCACTTCCTCGGCTCTCCGTGGCCCCGTTTCCAGCTGTGAACTCCCCAGTCAACTGCAGCATTAGCTGGATTTGCCTCCACGCTCGCCCTGGTTGTCTGTCTCTCTCCTGCAGCACCAGACTTAAACCTGTCCTTCGGTTCCTCCTGCCTCTGCCAGTCTGGCTCTCTTTCTCCCTCCACAGCTTATGTTTCATTCTGTTAGTTCTGCAGCAAACGCGCGCCTCTTGCCTTCCTTCTCCCTGTGCAGCTGGAAATGTCATCTCCCTTTTCTCTCAGATTTCTTTTGTCCTTCCTTTCTTCTCCTGGTATTATCTAGCGCAGTCTCATTCTTGCAATCATTCTCTTTCTGACAATATTTCTTCAGAGAGGGGATACGTCACCCCCCCCACCCCCCTCCCTTCCTCCTCTGTCTTTTCGGTGTGTTTTTTTTTTTCTTCACTCATTTGTTTCTCTGTCTTGTGGCTTTGTGTGGCAGCTCCTGTCTTATCTGGTTCTGTCAGGTGCTGCTTGAAATCCATTCATCGGTAGGATGCACAAAGGTGGGCTGGTAAAATGCCAGTGCTGCCTCCACACCGCGATGGGAGGAATATTTTTTGGGCTGGACAGACTGTGTGGCACTAAATGCGTCTTGATTCCCTCTTCTTCTATCTCGGTTTAATTTTAATCTGGGTGTCTATCTACCTGTCAGTCTACAGTGGAATAAATTAGTTGGGTTTGTCACTGTAATGATATGTCTCTGTGTCTAATTTAGAATCTTTAAGTGTTAAATTTCATCTATAAACTTAAATTATACCTGCACAATCTATATGCATACAGCACAGTGCATAGACCATGAGCGGACTGAAACATGCTATATATATATCTATGAATATATATATATATACGTGCATGTGTGTGTGTGTGTGTGTGTGTATTTTTTTTTTATCATTTAGGGTAAAAAAGGCATAATTTCATCTCATAAAGGTGATATAGCGAGCTTATTAGCATCTTTTTACACACCCAACAGACACAGAGCAAAATATCCTGCAACCAGATGAAAGTATGTGTGAAAATTATTCACTCTCCTTTTTGCTCTGTTTTGGTCTTCAACAACTCCTGAAAAAAATGATCTCACTCTTTCGCCCCTGAACTAGTTGTTGAAACTTGTCTGTCTGCTGGTTGGAGAGAGCATAAAGCGGGTTTATCAGAGCTTTCTGGCTGGAAACGGCTCCCTGCTGCGGATGGAAAGGAGGCTGATGAGAGCTGTGAGATGAGTGAAAACAATAAGAGTTTGGGCCGTAAAACCAAAAGATTCACATGAAAGAAGCTAAAATGCTCCGTTGGTTCATCACCACAAGCTATGAAACTACTTTCTTATTATCTTAACACATTCCCAAACCTTAAATCACCTCACAGTATTCTTGTGTTTTTTCATGGAAGACATTTTG
The DNA here is from genome assembly GCA_023238725.1 of Scortum barcoo. Classification (NCBI taxonomy): domain Eukaryota; kingdom Metazoa; phylum Chordata; class Actinopteri; order Centrarchiformes; family Terapontidae; genus Scortum; species Scortum barcoo. The sequence goes on from CM041547.1 coordinate 18,143,435, forward strand.
TCATGTTAATGTATTAAAAGCAAAAGCATAATTAATAAAATTAACAATGGCTGAATAACATTTAGCCACTTCGACATCAGAGTCCTGCCTCACTGTCACACTGCTATGGCTTACTGGTAAACTACTGGGAAAGAGCTATTGTCAATGTGATAAGTGAAACCTGTACTACTATTATATTTTTTGTATATATAAATTCCAAGATAACAATTCACTGAAAATCCCTACTGAACCATGAGGTCACTTCGTTTCACTGGTGAAATCCAGAGTTGCTGCATTAGTATTAGGAGGGCGGCTGAATAAGTAGTGGTAATGCAATATTCCAGTATCCTCTGACCCGAATAAGAACATTTATACTCTGGTACTGAGCCCCAGGATGCCCGCTATGGGCTATGAGAGAGAGAGAGAGAGAGAGAGAGAGAGAGAGAGAGTTATTGTGGACATGGTTTGTGGCACTTGGCTTTTTGCTCTCTGTGATGGATTTGGTCCAAACCCTTGAGACACACAAATGAACTGTGACATCTATGACAGCTGGAGATGATGCCCACTGCCCTGCCTGCACACACACACACTATGCACACACACACACACACACACACCTGCACACACACACACACACACACACACACACACACACACACACACACACTGCACACACACGCACACACACACACACACACACACACACACACACACACACACACACACTTTGTAACCTTTGGACAGCTGTAAGACCAACTTACTATGGATTATGTATCCACTGGGTATCTAGTATATCTGCTTTGTGTATTATTATCATGATGCTGCCATTTTCTTGCAATAAGAAATAAATGTGAACACTTATTATGATGGGTTTAAATACTTATGTATGTGTGGAGGCATATGTGTGGAGGCTATATAAGAGGTTTATTTTCTACTACTTGCATATTTTATGGTTTTCAGTATACTTTGACTTCAAATAGTGAATTTGTCTTTCACGCCTCTGGGAGTGGCAGCAGGTATGCAGAGTGATTAAGAAAAGTACTATGTTTAAAAAAAAAAAAAAATCAAAAGTGCCTCTCCGTGCTGTCTTTCCATACGGTTCAATGCTCCTCCAGTGACATATTTCCTGTTTTAGCTCTCGGCTGAGTTGTTGACTGCTTGTTGTGCTTGTGCAGGAGTTGACATTGCTTCTATGTGTGTACTGTAAACATGACACTGCTCTGCTTTATTCTGCTGCAATGTGCGTTCATCTGCGCTCACGTCCTTTACACGTTCCTTCCTTTTTTTGTGCATTAGATATGCATATTTTGCTCTATTTCTTTCGGCCGTGTGCATAAAAGGCGGCATTAGCTATTCTAATATTTGCATGCGGGCAACATGACGACAACACAACTCTCTGAACTGTAACATTTCTCCGGGTCAAATACAATGGGAGGCCCAGTTTACAGTATTACTTTATTATTGCAGGATTAATGGGCAATCATATTCTCAGTGTCAAAACCAATCAACTAATTTATTTTAAAGCAGTTTAATGGAAGCTGCAGGTTGGAAATAAATTGAGTCAGATGGCTGTGCAGACATTCTTTACTGGATTAGTGTATCGATCCAGGTGTGAGGATGTTGCTGCCCTAAGTAAGAAACAATCGGTTACAGTATGGCAATTAAATATGGTCTTGATTATGATTCCCCTTAATAATAAAATGGATATTGACTCCTGCAGTGAGTCGTATCTCTCCATCTGCTACTTAACTTAACTGGCTTTTTACTGTTCTTAATGCATTAAGATTTACTTCTTTCACTCGTGTGTGTGTGTGTGTGTGCAGAAAAGATTGGTCTTTTGGCGGGCTGCAGGAAACAACGAGACGCAAAAGGTTTAACGTGCTGTCGGATGACATCACACACTCGGGGGGCTCTAAAACACACACTGCCAGCACGCTCATAACCCACAGGACACGCATCCAGTCAAATCCCACATGATGTCAGAACAAATTAAGTGGCAACACGCCTCTTTGGGAGATCCAGACTTTAGGCTGTGTATGACAAAGACGTAAGAGGAGGAGAGAGACGAGAGGTAGAGAGAGAGGAAAAAAAGAGAGAGTTGTCATCCTCCCGTGAGCCAGCTGGGTGCAGGTAGTGTGAGACGATGACGGAACTTACTTTTTCTGGGTCGTCAGATGACGTATTTTTTTTCTTTGTTTTGTTGATTTCATATTGTGTGGGGCATCACGCTGAGGGACTCCCTAAGTGGGTCAAACGAAGGCTTGAAGCGGATCTTTTTCGCTTATAGGAGGCGGTGGTTCGCTTGCTACTGTAGCACTGCCATGAATGTTGTTGTCACAACCATTTAATTAGGGAAATACTGGGGGAGACCTTCATTCTTGGTTAATCCTGCACTTATTTATATCACTCTATGGCAGTCATTGCTTTTAGGGGGTTTGTGATGAAATGCTGTAAGTTACCCTGGTGTTGAACCCCCCACTTCCTTTCAGTGACGTATTTTTTTTGTATTTCCCTGAATGCTGTTTTATAAGCCCCTACAAGCCTGAATTTCAGATGACGGTTTGGTTAGTAGCTTTGCTTTTTCTTTGTTGTATTTCATCCTGACTGTTTTACATCAGTGAGAAATGATGAGTCTGAGACACCAAAAACTTATTTGTTTCTGTATTTTGAAATAGTTTCTGTTATCACACTTACTTGTAGGTGTCTTGAGATAATGTCACAGTGAAATGTCACATTATTTGTGATGGTTAATTCAAACACACCATCCATTTTTTTTTCCTTTGAAGGCCCTACAAACCATTTCTTTCAATCAGTTTAGTACTGTGGGCAAAGGGATCACACATGAACTAACTATTGTCTGCCAAGCTACAGCAGTTTTGGTTATTTCACACGAGAGGTTGTTTTTCTTGTTGTTTTCTGACTTGTTTGAAGTGGATGGATAACAGTTGTGTGGTTGAAGCAGAAGCTGAAGAGAGGTCTAAAAATACACCTGCATCGCCACAGCTGCCAGAAAAGACAATGAAAATCTTCAAGATGATTACTTTAATAAATGAGGAACTATGTTTATTTCTGAACTTTCGTTTCATTATTGCGTATTGAGTAATAAATATTTTCTCGATGAATGAACATGAAGCGACAACCAGCAGTTTATCTGGCAGAAAGGGGGAGGAAACAGCTAACCTGGCTTCGTCTACAGGTAACAAAATCCACCTACCAACTCGTTTGAAGCTCACAAATTGCCACATTGTCTTATTTGTTTGATCAAAAGCCAGGAGGTGAAACAACAGCTTGTGATCTCACAAATTCAAAGTCCTGAACTGTTTATGTGACAGTGACTTCCTGGAGTCTCTGTTGGCATCGCTCATGTTATCTAGTCTATTTCCCAAAATGCTGAGCTTTTTTTTTAAATGGTCTTAGCCTCTCACAAAACGTCCTCCATCTTTGCTTTTCTGAAAAAAGTGCTTCTCCTGAACAGAAACAGCTAGCGCACACAGGAACAATGAACAAATGGATGCTATGTTTCTTGAAAGATTTATTCAAACAGGACACATGGGCCAACGTCGTATGAGTGCCTATAGACATCTTAGTCAGTTAGTCAGTCAAAGCTTTATTCATATAGCATTTTGTAAGCATGAAAATTCTGTTCATATCCCTTCATCCCTAAAAAAAAAAAAAAAACCTCTAGAGAAATTTGTCTTGAGTTACAGAGAGTGACGTCAGATTGCCCAGTCTGCTTTTATATCTATAAAAAGCCCTTATATAAGCTGAGTAGTCAACAAATTTCACAGCAGACAAGTGGTACAGCATACATATATACACAAGTAGTACATAGCAATCCAAGGCAGCCTATTGCTGCCCATTACAAATTATCATGAAACAACGCATGATTATTTTTTTTTCGTCATTTTTTTGTAGATGCAAAAGCTGTACAAGAAATCACTGAATCTTCCTTTCATCTTTCAGCTAATGTGTTGGCAAAGCACTTGGATACAATGCATTATCTTTTAACATTAAATACAAGAGTGCATGTGTACCATACAGTGTAACTCAAAAGATCACAAGCTTCAAACATTTGACATCCTCTGGTGTTGAAGGAAGGTGAGCTGGGGGGGAGGGGTGCTGAAGGCTGCGCAGCCATGAGTCTAAAATCTGGAAGCACTTTCCATTGGTCGAATGAACTTTTTTTTTCCTTTGTTTGTTTTAAACAGGAGCTTAATCCTTGAAAAAACACAGTACAAAAAACAAACTGACAGAAAACAAAGAAACAATTGAACCACACACCATAATCTATATATTGCTAGGGATCATGGAGCCCAAGTATGTCTACCAGGTTGCATTCAGATAACCTGCGGTAGAATACTTGCATTGTTTCTTTTATAGAGAGGAAGTTTTACAAACAACAGTCAGTTAGCTCTGACGTGAGCGAGTGACGCCATAGTCTGTCGTTAATCAGGAGAGATTGAGTAAACGCACTCTAAGCTGATGATCCAAAACAGTCTCAGCATTCTCACTGTTTTGGATGTTTAAGCATCAGTTAGGTGTACTCAGTTTCTCCTGATTCAAGGCTTTTGGTCCTGTTTCGTACCACAAACTTGTGGACATTGTATGGAAGATATAATTTAGTGTTACACCTCTGTGGCTCCTGTTTTATGTGTGTGTGTGTGTGTGTACATGTGTGTTCAAGTATTTACATTATCCACAGACAGAGGCAAAACTGTGGCTCTTCAGAGGCCTTTACCAACTGTTTTCAGGCACTCCTTTGCCTGATGAGAGTCATAGAAGTCCATCCAGCATTGAAGAAAAAAAAATCCTGGATCCAGGATGTCTGACCACAGGGAAATTAACACTAAAAGGTTGTTTTCCAGCACATCAGCATGATTGTTTCCTTAATTGTGGCACCTCTGATGCGGACCTCCCAAAGAGCAGAAGGATATTTAAGAATCAGCCATTCACAGAGCTCTTTTAGACTTTCTCAGCCAATCATTTTGAGCCATGCCAGCCAATAGAGTTTGAGGGAAGTTGAGATGAAGTTGTCGGCCCGTGTTAGTTTGCTGGTAGCCTGTCCACAGGCTCTGTTTTGTCCTGGAGGACTGACTGTAGACTCCGCTCTTTAATTGTCAATCCTGGAGCCAGTGCAGCCATTGTTTTAAACCTCCAGTGCTGTTTGTTCAGTCAGCCAGTGCTGCAGGACTCCCGTTCCTCCAAGACCCAACCACAACAATAGCTTTGACGTTGAAATTGTGCAATTTGACCAGCTTCCCCTCTTAGCTATGGTCACGCACTGCTTTTGAAAGCTGGTTGCTTGAGCACATCAGAGAGATAAAACCCAGAATTAATGTTTTCAGACGACCCAGACAAATCTGAATGAAAAACAACCAACGCCATATCAGCTGCGTCCACGCCACCCCATTTCTCTTTTCTGTCTCATTTCCTTCATCTGCTCCCAAAACCTCTACAGAGCCAATTCTTTTGCTCAGCTCTCCCTTTGGTTTTACCACCCACACCCTCATTAGCCACCCACCCCTAAACTCCGAGGAGGGCCCCAGACAGACAGATAGACTGACGGATAAGGATAGGGTGAGGACGGTTGGGCGCTTATTGCTTTACTGACGCATATTGCTTGTTTACTCGCTGTCATTCCTCGTTTGTTCTCAACCTCTAATGCATTCCGAGTGATTAAGGACAGACCCCACAGAATAATTTGGTAGGGCTTTTAGAGGCCAGAAAACTTTTCATATGAAGTGACCCACTTAAAGTGTGGCACCTCGTGGGAATAAAAGTCAAAGAGACAGGGAAGCCATGGAGAAGAAACCTGCTGCAGCATGGTACATTACATAGTGTGCCGCGCTGGCGAGAGCATAGGCGCGGATGTGTTTGATGCAAATTCGCACCGTGCATATCCCATTGATGCTTTTGTATTCATGATCCCCATTCTCTGCCTGATCCCTTATTACAAATCCATGCCAGCAGCTCTGAACACCACTCCAACAGCTTGCCTTACAGGTTTTTCACATCTTGGAGAGGTAAAGTGGAGAAGCCATTGCAGCATTGCAAACGAGCATTATATTGCTAATTTATTCCCCACTAGTTAAAGTTTTATTCCACCGCTCATTTTATTTGCTTGTGTACACTCACAGCTCCATAAAACTGAGATGCAAATTGGGGGATTTGGCTGACTGACATCTCTGCTCGGGAGAAAAATCAACGGACTCGAAAATAAAAACCTCTTTTGCGCATAATCCACTTGGTTCAGTTTAAAGGTAGCATAATCCACTTAGGTTGGTGCGAGCATAGTTGGAGCAAATCTCCAGATTTGAGCAAATCTCCAGATTTGAAAAATATACTGCAAAGCATCTGGTCATTTTCGTCCCAGCCTGTGTTTGTGGATGTGAGTTTGTGTGTGTTTGTGGATGTGAGTGATTGTGTCACGTTTCCCTTTGAGTTTGAGCGTGTTGATAATCGTAATGATGCTCGAATGTGCTTGCGTGCTTGTGTGTGAGTGTGATGTTGTGTTAGGGAGTAAATCTGAAATCTGAGTCCGCTGACACGCTGTGACTGACTCCGTCATTAATTATGGTTCTCGCCACACACACACACAAACACACACACGCTAAAAGGACCCAGTTAGAATATCATGGTTTACAACAGCTTGGAGCACCGGGTACCAAACACCAGGCGAGTGCTTGGTACCCATCACTCAACGCTCCACGGACATGGATGCACAGAGGGAGGTCGGAGGGTGGGTGACACTCCACTAGCAGGCAGAGAAAGGGAAAAAGAGTGACAGAAGAGCAGCAGAAAGGGAGAGGGATGCTAAATAGAGTGTGACTCTAGTAAGCGCTGCTGTTTGATTAGGTTCCACCACCTGTCTGATGCGCCATAGCATGTGCCAGGCATATGCACTGCGGCATAGCTGGTGTCCTCATGATAACAAATGAAGGTGAATTCAATCTGTGAGCCAGACTGGCTGTTCACTTGTTCACTGCAGTGGAGGAGGAGGTGAGAGATTTTGAAGGCTGAAAGCAATGTTGAATTTGTAGCCATCTGAAGCCATCAATAGCCAGAGTTGTACCAATAAATGTAATATTATTTAATATATTACTAACAAAAGTAATGACTTTAGTAGTAAGTATCTAGTTACACTGCTTAAATAACTTTTCTCCTTCAGCCCAGCTCTGTCAAAAGCAGCTTTAAAGAGAAAGTGAGGTAATTTGACCTGTCGTATTTCCCATTAACGCAGTCATGCTAACATTGCAGTCAGCAATGTATATCATGACAAGCTGTGTGAGCCTCCTGCAACTTTCCAGAAGCTAACACACCTGGACGAGTCAAAGTACTGGAGAGTTACTGGAAAAAGCAACCTTAATGGAATTAGTGATATTTAAACTGTAACCCTATGCTACTCATTACTGGAAAATAGTAACTGCATTGAAATGAACTTTTTACCATTTTCATGCCAAAGAAATTAAATGTGTTTACTGTATTTGAATTCATCCAAAGCAGGAATTACACTGCTTTTTTGTTTAGGTACAAGCATTCACTTGTAGATGTTAAAGGACTTTATTTACAGGGAGTGAAGTAAATTGCAAAGCAGCGACAAGTGGTTTCAGCCTCTCAGATTATGCTAGCAGCAGTAAACACATGCATCAAACAGCTGTGCTCAGGAATAGCCATGCTGGGAAAAGGTGTTGCCATAATCCATTGGTGCTTTTTCTTCCAACATCTGGAAACACTTCATGATGTTAATCATTAGTATTTGATTATTAAATTGTGTCTTGCAAATATATGGATCTCTCCTGTGAGTACAATGGAGCGGATCTTGGAGGATGCACATATATATTCATATATTCAGATGCCATAATATCACCCTGGTGCAAACAAATCCCCGTACCAATGTGCAGCATTGGCTGACATTTCTCTGACACAAAGCCAGTCTCATTTGTGAAAGCCAGTGTGGAGCAGAGAGGGAGAGAGAATGCAATGACTTTCTAATGACCTTTCTGGATACACAGAGTCATTTTCTCTTTTTCTATGCATCGAGACACAACCTGGGTTTTCTTGAGAGGTAAACATCCATAGCAAAACAAGAGGCGGCAGCTGAAACAAGCCGCTCAACAAACCATTACAAATAGCAACAAGAGAGCTTGCTTATTCACTTCCCTAGTTTCTGAGGATCAGTGTGAGGAGAGACAAGTGTGTGTCTGTTTGTGTGTCAGTGGGGGGTGCCTGTGGTCTCTGACACTGCTGGGAACCTTCTGTAGTTTTTGACAAGTGTGTAGTGTGTGTGTGTACGCATGGTTCAGATCCTTCTCATCTCACTTGCCCCTGGAATGAGATGAATAACCAGCCCCTCACTCCCCCACCCCACCCCATCCTCTTCCCTGGTATGAATTGCCAGGCTGATATCTCACTCTCCGGAGGAGCTGGAGGGCAGTGGGAGCTGACAACACAATGGCATTGTCTTTGCTGATGGGGAGCCAGAGTCTTAGGGGAAACACTCCCTTACCAGCCTCTCTGACAGTCTCCGAAAAATGGGTAGAGTGCGTCCAGGCTAGTTTGTGGGGTAAATACTGTCTGCGTGTGGGATTTGAACATTTGTGAGTAGTGGAGTGGTGCTACAGAGCAGTGCAGAGTGTCATTGAGGTGCGAGGGGGTTAAGAGGAGAAGGAGGAGAGAGCTGTGCCAACACACTGAGAGGCCACTCAATTATTTAGAAGAGCCGCCGGGTTCAAAGAGTCACACCTGCCAATCCTCCACCTTCACAGGTTATCTGCTGCTGCTGTTTTGATCCAGTGGTCTTAAAAGTACATAAATACCACTCACATTATTATTACTGTTGTCAACAATGATGAGGAAAATGCAGAGTTAAAAAAAGTCAGATTATACACGATATTTGCCTGCTCCCCGTCTCGCCATTATGGCTGTGGATATAAAAGATATCTGAGCATTCCTTTTAAAGTTGCTTGGAGCTCCACTTGGTTCCTCTTCTGTCTATTCACCCATTCACCCCCATGTTCAGACAGTGACCTCTGTCTTGCTGTTGGTGGGTAGTCCCTTGTGCTTGGGGTGCATGTGTGGCGAGTGGCCATAGCCCAGAGGCTGCGAGAAGAGCTCGGGCAGCGTCTCGATGCTGAACTGCCTCTTGTTGGAGTAGGCCTGGCGCCGGCTGTTCTGCTGGTGCAGCGGCTGGTGCTGCTGCTGCTGGATAGGGGTGGTGCTGCTGCTGGAGACCCATATGTGGGATGCCACTGGGTGCTGGATGTGGCTCTTACTGGGGTCCCATGCTTTGAAGGCTGAGCTGGAGGTGAGCGGGTGGGTGTTGGTCTTGGAGATCTTAGGCTTGGGGATCTGGGAGGCGTTGATGGTGATGGCCAATGGTGCATGGATGTCAGGTGGTGGGAGGAAGGGCTTGTCCTTGGGGTGGAAGTTGATTGGCTGGAAGGTTGGAGGGGACTGGCGGTGGGTGTAATCTACCATTGGGTAGCTCTTGTAGTAGTCTCTTGCAGCCGTGTCTGGATGATGGGAGAGACAGTGGAAGAAGGGAAATGAAAACAGAGACATGATTAAATTATGATGATAAAAAGTTAAGACAGTTTGTTAAGACACTTTCTGACCCTGAACTTAGTCTGAAACCTCACATACCATGTATCTATGCACACACGCACACATACTACACATATACACACGCACACAAACACAAGCATACACAAATACTGGTTTACATTTGAAATGGGGACCAAGTTTTTGATCATCACCTGTGGGGACCACAAGCATACACACACATTTCAGACACACACACACACAAATCTGTCAAATCCATCTGTTAAGCACATAAAAAAGCCAAGGCAAAATAGATTTATCCTGCAGGGTGAACATGTGTGTCCATGAAGATGTAAGTGGTTTGTAACATATTTATGTATTTGAGCTTTGAACTGTCTATTCAGTGACCATGAAGTTAAAAATACCAGCAGCGCCGGAGAGAAACAAATAGAGGGAGAAAGACCAAGAAAATATGGGAAAAAGCTGTGTGAGTGAGTGCCGGGCAAAACGGGAGATTTGTAGGAATAAAAATAGTGGGTTCAGTGTGTCGACCCAGATTAGCACAAGCTCCCTGAGTGGAACTCGACTCTGCTGTTTGGTCATCACCACTGCCCCCCTCACACACACTCTACCCTAAAGACACTAACAACCTTGTTTGCTTAGCCCCGTTTTATTGGTGTTTTTTTGTCCTGGAGAGAAATAACAGACTCAGATTAAAAAAACCTTCTTGTTCTATAATATTTTTATTGTCTTTTTTTCTTTATTCTGGTGACTAGAAGATGCTCTGAAGTATTTGCTCTGAAGTTGTCCTCCTCTCAGATTTGGTATCTTTCAATATCTTAACATCTGTCTTCCTTCTAACATAACAGGATGCAGCTGCTCTCAGCTTGTACCATGTGTTTATGACAATCAACATTTGTCTGTGTTCTTTTTTAATCTGTTGTGCCCGAGTGTCTGATATTATCATTATTACACTCTAAACAAAAACATGATAATAAGATCATGTCAATAGTCTGGTCAGAAGATGTATGACCACTGAGTTTAATTTGTTGAAATGAACGTCGATGAATGTGGCTGGCCAATAGTGGGTGTTAATGCATGCAAATGTGACAGAGACACTCCTACACTGTGCTTGCAGGAATTTCAAAGTCTTCTGAAACATTAATGGCATTTTTAAAAAGACATAATCCAAAATCATATTTGGGGAGCAGTATATTTTTACCATCGCACTGCCTGAGCTCTGAGTTATGTACTTGCAATTTCAGGAAAATGGAGCCTTTGGGATTTGTCTTCTTGTACAGTATACGTGAGTATCTGTTTGCAAGGAGAGTGTTAGGACAATATTCAGATTAACACTGCAAACAGTCACCCATAGCCGGGCTGAAAACAAATTTACTGCTTTAAGCACTGCATTTGTTAGAAACACAATTTAGCAGAGGCCTGTTTTCCTTCCGTAGTCTTTTCTAGTAATCTATTCTAGCCAAGATGACTGGGAATGTTTTCTGCACTTTCCAAAAACACCTAGAGGAAGAAGTCTCACATTCACACGTCAAGAAACTGTCCAGTGCTATCACAGCCTGGTAATTGCTTATTGAACACTTTGAATGTGGGTCCACTGTGTAACTGTAGGGCACTTCAACAGCAGCCGTTGAGAAAGGAGACAGTGTCATTCACTCCCTCAGTAGAATTCCCCAAGCTGGTCCAAAGATTTGAACACAGTCCTGCTTTTCTCTGCAACCACTGACACTACAAATAATTTGAAGAGTTATTCATCTGAAAGACAACTGGATATTTTCCTTTCTAACATGAAACAGCAACCTAACTTGAATAAAAAATGGTTAATTTCTGTATTGATGAAATAGGTTAAAGCAGAAGTAGCTAACTAATCAAAATAACTTATAACTTATATTTGCTAAAAGTTTCACTATCTACTGACAGTAGTACATGAGACATATAATCTGTGAAAAAAATCAGGCTCTTCTGGCTCCACCTGCTGCCTCTAAGGTTATCTGACAAGAATCCACCACACCTGAAAAAAAAATCCGAACTGAATAATTGACAGAGGTTCAATCTACTTCATAGGCTCAGCCCAGGCATGCATGCACCAACTCAGAGTGAATGTAATGTCAGATAAACAACAACCAAACAACTTATCAATGAGAAAACAATTGTTTACATGAAAAAAAATAAAAGCAAAGAAGACAAGAGAGTTAAAGAGAAATAATTAGAGAGTGGGACTCGGTGGGGGGAAGGGGGGAACCCACCAATCCCTTTTTCTGGACAAGGTTGAAGACCTGACTACAAAGATTTAAATACTAACTAAGAAGATGGTGCAAGACAGCAGATGGAATTTATTTTGCGTCCCATGAATTCACATCACACCAGAGATTGCTGTATTGGATGAATACATTCAGTAAATAAATCTCTAAACAGTAGTTTTTAGTGGCTTTTACTGTGAAGCTTACTGCTGGGTGTGGTTACGGCTGCAACAGAGCACCCACCAGTACCCACCTGACACCACACCCAACCAGCAGAGGAGAAAACAGATTCCCAAGCAGAGAGGGGCAGAAAACCACTTTACAACCAGGTTTTAGGTTACAATTTAAACTGAGAAGCACTTCTATGCCAAAACAAGTAGCTGACCTCTCAGACAGTACGTCCTACAGACTTGTGGAGAGGGACAGAAGAGACAGAGTGATCAAATAACAACAATAACAATAACAATTAAATGAATCTCTTTAACTGTTTTAAGATTAAGGAAGCTTGTTTTTGTCCTTACAAAGCAATAAAGTGTCACAATATTCATGACTTAGAATGAAGAGAATGGATAGAAAAAGACTTGAAGACTAATTTCATTTAGCGAGATAAGAATAAACGTGTTAAGGATTGGTGTGTGTGTGTGTTTGTGTCTGTGTGCACATATGAAAGTGTGCGCATTTGTGTCTGCCTCTTCATACATTTATGAAAGTGCCTGCGGCTGCATGTGTGCATCGTATGTCAAAGAGCACATTTACATACATTCTTCGCCCAGTAAAAAGGGAATAAGCTGCTTGATGTGCATCTATAAGTGCATCACATGGTTTAAGAAGCTTTAACCAGCTGCCTTTTTGTGACAATGACGTAAAGACACTCCTCAAATGTCAGCAGTACTGCTACAGATAGAAAATAAGTTGTATATATATTCAAAGGGCTGCAGGCCATGGGTAAAGTCCATGTCAGTTTTCTGAAAAATATATGTACACCAATGTCTACTTGTACTACTTGTTTTGTGTGTACCACCATTTATTATTTATGGACCCTGTACCCCTCTGTTTGGTGTAATATACTGCAACTGAAGTTACCACAATTTGAGAGAGAACAGCTTCAAATGTCTGGTCAGGGTGGGAAAATCTGGGACGGCACAGAAACAATGAATTAAACACACCTTTCCTTCCCACAACAACTGCTGTTGCTGTCCATTTGAGTGTTTCCACACATGTTGCCAGCAGGAGCACCTGACAGCAGGGTCCTCTGTGACAGTATTATGTGCCTTCCTCTCCATTTCACAGACTCTCCATCTGCTCATTCTCTCTCTCTCTTGTTTTCTATTCTTTCCATCTGTATTTCATTTATTTCATACTCTTCAAAAACATCAGCTTCTGCTCTTTATCCAGCAGCAGCCTAAAGCAAGGCCCGTGGCTAATTTGGAATCCCAATCTGGGCCACCGCATTATGGCTGCATAAGCTGGACCCCCCAAAGGGTAACAGAGTTTGACAACATACTGTATTCTATTTGGTCTATTTTTAATGCCATTTAATTATGTCAGAGCAGCTATTCTGAGAGAACCCTCTCAGCAGAATTTCTATTAACACACGTCACCATTGTGTTTCTGTTTGTCATAGTCATAACTTTTAGGTAGAGTTTTAACAGCTCCCAATCTTAATTTCACAAGCAACTTTCGGGAATAAGGTAATGTTCGTATCAAAATGACTTTACTCTGAAAGTAAGTGACAAAACAAGGGCTGACTTAAATATAGCACTGATGTTTACCTGCATCTTTAACCTCTTAAACTCTAGATTTTGCCCTTGTATTTCCTCTTTGACCGCATTTTCCATGACAGTAAGTGTGTTCTGTAACTGCTTGTTCAACACTTCATTGCAGCTATATGATGTCTTACGCTCAATGAAATATGTAAACCCCAGATGCCATGTTGGTAGAGCTGCACCATTACCTCAAGTAGAAATATTCTGACAGACACATTTGATAGAATACTTTAGGATCGCCCAAAGATCTCTCTTTGGAATTTAAAATAGTATTCGGTGGGTTCTCAGCGATCCGTGGCGCTGTATGGAAGTAGAGAAAGGTCCAGCAGAGCTTAGGAGGTTAAAATGATATTGAACAGTGTACAGTACAACTAACCAAACTAACTGAACCAAAAGGTTTTTCACATCCATAAAAATGCTGACAATATTTCAAGAACTGCATTCGCTTTTCCTCATTAGTCTCAACAGGTACTCCACTGATCATTGCTTGTAAAGGAACTATATCATGGAGTGCAAAACATAAAAAAAATCTTTGAACCAGTGGAGTTCCTTCATGTTCAAAGCCATATTTTGGGGGAATTTCAGACACTTTATGTAGTCATAAAAAAATACCAAAACTTATTTCACCTACTATGCAAGGTGAAGCACCAGCTACAAAAATGCAGCAACCGTGCTGCAAAAATATCTAATAATATAATCTTGTACTGAGTTTAAAGGATTTTTTTCCCTAAAAGAAGAGAAAAGCCTTATCAGTGAGTGTATGGATTAATGTTCTGTTTCTATGGGAATTCCACAAAACAAATGAATTCATTGTACTTGTTAATATATTGTCTACTTAACTCTAAAAATCAATAGAAAATGTTGTCCTAAGTGACCTTGCATTAAACTGTTATTTCTTTAGACTTTAATTAAAAACCTCGGGCAGTCTTGGCCAAGGACTTGGAGTTGTAGCATCCTGGCAAACAGTGTTTCACGCCCTTTTTGGAATATCTCTTGACCGTCTGTCCTATGTTGTCTTTCCTCTTTCCTGAAGACTTGACACTCACTGGAAATGAACCTAGATTGAGCTCCAGCTGAGGACCTTCCTGCTTCCTCACAACCAACCCAGACTACCTAAATGATAAGATGTGAACCGATCTCTTCCCCCTCTCGCTCTGTCTCTGTCCTCTCACTTTCTCACTCTCTAACATTTAGCATCTTCATCCCACATTTTCTCACTGCCAGTCCACCTGTCCTCCTTTAATTAAGATAGACACACCAGTGCTGCTTGTGCCAGAGTCCTGCGGCGACACCTGGCACAGGTTTGTTGTCACAGAGTCCCGACCTCTTTAACCTGTTATGCCCTTCCTCTTTTCTATCTTTTTTCCTCGTTTTGCGCTTATGCCTTCACTTTCTCCATTTCACCTCTTGTTCCTTGCCTTGTGTGAAAGATTAAAAAAACAAACAAACAAACGTGAATGGTTAGCCATCGTATTAAGTCCTGAGTTTCAATATGTTTATAAAGATTTGAAAGCAGCGTGGCCCAGCTACCTGCTGTTTCACCTGGCAAATGGTCAGCGATCCAATCCAAACTGTTGTGTGTCCTAGCCATGACTTTGTCCACACAGCCAGGGTCTCTGGACCCAGCAGCTTGTTTATTGCCCAGCGAGAAAGCTGATAAGCATGTGTGAAAAGATGATTGGGCTGTGTGTACATTCATGTTTCTCTCTTTGTGAGAGCATAATAAGTATCAGGACACAATTAGTAAAAATAATAATTGAAAATAATAATAATAATAAAAAATGACATTCGCCAATAATGTAGAACAACAAACAAAAATAGTAAATATGGAATCAAAATAGTAATGTTAGTGCAGTAACCCTACTGAAAATTCAACTTACGAAAGATTATGTTTTATTTGGAGAAATGTTTACCAGAAAATGCTGTTTTACTGATTTGATTGATGTTTAATGCCAAGATCTTTTAGGGGATGTCAAATACAGTTCAAATAAAAATGTGTTATCATTAAAAAAAGTTGATATTTTTTTCTTCTTTCTTTTTTCTTTTTTCTTTAATCTTAAGTCATGCAGAGGATGTAGCTGTGCTTCTGTCAGCTTTTCAGGTTTTGCTGTACCACCTGCATCAGATGATGTCTGTTTTTCAAGAAAACAGCGAAAAGGTCTGCCACACTGCCAGCGGTCATGCCAGCGGCCCTTCAGCTAAGACGAGAACGTGACAGGTAGTGCAATTGATAATACAATTCATAATATGCAATTGATTTTCACTTTCATAGGAGTGTTTTTGTTTGTTTTTCTACCATTGTCATTATTTGCAATCAAATAGTGTGTTAACGTCTTGTTGCACACGCATGTTGGTGTGCAATGCACATACGAAAACAGTGAGAAATAAAGCATGACAGAGAGGATGAAAGAAGAGAGATTATGAGTGTGTCAGAATGTATGCACGTTGATCAGTGTATGGAAATGCGGGATTTAGGCGTGTTGTATGAATGGTTTAGCTGTTAGGCACATCATTAAGAGCATGTGGACCCACAGTGGCAAAGGATCAGCTTCCCTGATGGCAGAAAGCACAACACACCAGAACTGCACTGGAACAGGAGAGTAAATACAGTGTGTGTGTGTGTGTGTTTCTGTTTGTTTGTGTGTGTTAGAGAGAGACAAAAAAGAGCAGAGCAGTTCCTCATCACTGTATCATCACACAGAAAGAAACTGAGCTGAATACCCAGACATTGAAAGAGAGAAGTGAATGGGGCATCGCACCTCAGTGTCTGAGGGATTTATTATTTTGAGGACGTCTGACACTCACTGAATGGTTGGGGTGTTGCTGCTACTGCGATCGGCGTTTGTTTCTCCTTAAATGAGCAGAATGATTAGTGTACTATTGTAACTCCTTGTTACATCACTAATGTTTTATTGTAACTCTCAGTTACATCACTGAAGTACTACTTCAGCTCTTTATGCCACCCCTAGAGTTCTACTGCAGCCCTTTTTACATTATTGGTGAAATAACTTGTTTTGACATTAGAGGTGTTCTTCTTTGACGTAAGAATTACATGACCAGAGTTCTACTGTAGATCTAAATGACATAACTTGAGTTCTACTTCTACTGAAATTCTATCGTAGCCCACAATCACATCACTAGAGCAATGACATCACTACTAGAGCTCCATTGTAGCTTTTAGTCACATCAGTAGTGTACCAATGTAACTCAGTGTCATCAATGGTATTTTGACATAACAAGTGTTCTTCTCTGATGTCAGATTTAGATTACCAGAGCTCTACTCTAGTTCTATATGACATCACTAGACTTCTACTGTAGCGACATCATCATTAGTATCCTTCAGTGACATAATTTGACATATAACATGAGAAGCATTTTATTGTATATCATAAAGATGTCACCAGAGTTTTCACGTCATTATTGTTATCATAACTCTGTACTACTATGACTCACAGTATCATCATTAGTGCTACAACATCACTAAAATGTCTCTATTACACCAAATAGAAACACTTTAGAGTTGTAATCACTTGTGTTATGATCACAAGTTCTATTGTAGGTAATAATTATGTGACAAGACCTTTATATGACATCACTAGAGTTCTACTGTAACTCACTTTGACATCCACAGAGTTAAACCTTAGCTAACAATGATAACAGGTCAAATTTACATGACTGTACTGTAGCTGTAGATGACTATAGTCCTATTAAGAAATCACAAGCATTTTACTGTACTTCATAATTACATTACTAAATTTCCAAAGTAACCCTCAATTTGTGGGAATTCGCACTTCAGCGACCACTACAGCATTACCCAAGATAGCATTACCTTTGCCAAACACACATTTATCCCATAAGCCTTTATCTCACAATGTGAAAAGTGAAAACTTTCTGTCAGAACGAAGCAGTAGTCTGAGATTACATTTTTCCGTATGATATCTTAAAGACATCTCATAATGTCAGCAAGGGACAGAATGTTCCACCAATTCATGGAGCCCCAATTACAATTGATGATTAATTAGCAATTGCTGATCAAAACGGCATGATGAAGGTTGTCCTTTAAGCAAAATGTACCGATGGGACTTGAAATCACTCAAAGGTGTAAACAAGACTACCACTGTCTGAAATCAAGCATCCATTGCTTAAAAATTATAGAGAATTTTAGCAGTAAATTTGTCACCATTAACATTGTAAATTGCAACATTTGCTGGGTGAGGAGGGATAGATATAACAAAAGCAGGTGAAGGAGGCTGGGCCTTGAACACACTCAAGGAATTATTATGGCTTTGTTCCTGAAAACTCTGGATGTCTCATGCCCCTTTGAGCCTATGCCTGATACTCTTCAGCTATCATGGGCAGTCTTGTCTCTTTTTGCATATTATGTCAATGCACAGTACATGTACATGTGTCAAACTGTCACTCCTCCTCATCATCACGATGTCCTTGTCTGTCTGCAGTGATTGGATGATTGCATGCGCGGGTGTGTGTGTAGATGTTTATGCTTGTGCTTGTGTGTGTGTGTGGTGAGTGGGATTTGTTTATGGGCTGATCATGTGTGTATTTTCTTTGTGTGAGTGTGTTTCCGTGTGTTTGAGAGAGGCCAGAAAGCGAACTCAAGGCCTGAACCAGTCGCTTCAAACCACTGCTGTCCAGACTACTGTCACTCAACACCTACCAATGCCAACTAAAATGCCAACTGTGTGTGTGTGTGTGTGTTTGTGTATAAATTGTGAACCAGTTCAGTTATCAGTCTTGCATGAGTTATGTCATCATCAGCAGTGAATTTATGTCATCCATGTACCCTTTTTTCCAGCTGATTCATGGTTACTATGAAGGCAAACTGTCAATAACTGTCAGCATTATAGTGGATGGGCTTCAGGCAGATGACTAACACACCCACAAAAAAGAACCCACAGTGTTTTTTTTTTATGGTTGTGAGGCAGCAATGATCCTAATGTCTGCTTTGTTCAATGGACTTCCCCAGTTTCATAAATCCAGAACACCATT
This sequence comes from Scortum barcoo, assembly GCA_023238725.1. Taxonomy (NCBI): domain Eukaryota; kingdom Metazoa; phylum Chordata; class Actinopteri; order Centrarchiformes; family Terapontidae; genus Scortum; species Scortum barcoo. The sequence continues at coordinate 18,161,985 of CM041547.1, forward strand.
AATGCCGCACAACTTTTTCATCTCATAAGAGGACGCTATTTATGTCCTCAACTGTCCCTGTAATGGACAGTTTTGTACTGCAGCACTCTTCTATGCATCGTATTGGTAAAGAATATCATTTTGCATCTCTCTCTCAAACATCTATTGTGATAAAAAAAAAACAAAAGGAGATCCCAAAAAGATATTCACACTGGTGGAGCGAACATATATTTGGGAAAGGAGATGATTGAAATCAGGGTGGGAGGGGGGTTGTCTTTCTTGTGAGTGGCCTAACTTAATCACAATATCATAACATGATGGCTTCTGTAATCTAATATTATATGAAAGGAAAAAAAAAAATCTTAAATCAGCCACAGCACTCAAACATGAATCACAAGTCAACATGATTGGATGAGAGTCAGACTCATAACAAATTTATTATCCTAATGGGTGCCTGGTCTCGCTTAACCACTTTCCCACTCAGCGTGTGCATCAGCATGGGAACATTTAGTTTTTTTTTTTCACCATCCTGATTCACGTTTGTTCGTACCGTACAGAATCTGGCCTTTGCCAACCTCCGTACATTAAGCCAGTGTTCTGTATCTGTCTCGTTACATTCACATCACTAGTTTAATCCATTAGCGAGTATTCAAAGACGCATACTTGTGGTTGTAAGGTTGGGTGTCCTTATGTAGTCAGTGTGTGTGTGTGTGTGTGTGTTTGTAATTCTACTCACCCACGGCCTTGAGCGAGGTGTACTTGTTGAAGCCAATTCCCAAGTTGTTATGAGGGTGAGACAAGGCCATAGCTGGACCCAGGGGAGACAGGGCTGCGTTGTTCAAATGGTTATGATCTGAGGGAAGGAGAGACAGACAGAGAGAAAGAGCTCCCCTTAAAATGTGGCGCACATATTATCCATCCATCAGCTAATGTTATGAGAATATTTTCCAGGGGGAGTAACAATCTCACACAATTAAAAGTCCTCTGTAACTCTGGCACATCACGGCCTTTTGGGACTGATTCCAACTTGTTATGACATTTTTTTTCCCTTTAAGCACAATGTTTGTGTGTATCCAGAATGTGACGTAAGATGCTAGTTAAGCTCGTTTTGGGAGGATGAGGGTAATGATGAGAGCTCGATAACCATCTGCACATTTCTATCAGCCCCCATTACGTAATGATTCTGCTTGAAGTAACAAATATATTCACAAAGCCTTTAGATATGCAGGTTGCCCAGGACAAATGTTACTTAATATACTAGACGACAAGCAAAGTAACAAACATGTCCACAAACCTATAATGTAAAATCACTGTGTGTATATCTCCCTACATTCTCACACACAGCAGGAATACAGTTTGCTTTCTCCGTGAGAAACTAGGACACTATGAGTCACTCAGTTCGGTTGTGTAAAAATGTTGCAGTATTACATTATGGCACAAAACACGAAGCACGAGGTAGTTGATGATGAATTTTCACATTTTAAATACACAAAAGTACCTTTCCTTATTTATCTTAGTTCAGGCAGAGCATTGAAGTTGCATGAGCTGTCTGACATCAGGTTTTTCATTCACGCTTCACAAGCCCTGGTACACTGGTACCTGCTGATACACTTGTGCCACCACTGCTCCCTCCACATTAGGTGTTGTATTTTTTTTTTTTGTGTCATTGACTGAACTAAAATTGATTGCTCATATCTGTGTTTATTAAGCGGGGATTTGTCCTCCCAGCTGAATCCACATGGCTCGTATTCTGTCAGAAGTTTCCTCAAAGAGCAGAGCCTTTTTTTCAGTCAACGGGATCAAACTATATGCTATATGTGGTCAATTCCTTCCTTCCTAGCACAGCTGAATGTCAATACTGCAATTTTAACAGCCTGTCCTAGTGATTGATGCTAATATTTGTATGCTTTGGTGCACCATGCGTCTGGATTTGATAACTTGTCAATATTTAGTAATTCTAGTAATTTTGCCATTGATCATGTAATCCCATGTCTGTCTGTATATGGCACTTGAATCGAATTGACAATTTGATGAAAAACCTAAGGAAACTGGTTCCCTTACAGTGTGAAATGTGAAAGTTTTGGCTTTCACTTACTACTCCACTGATCGTCACCCGACTCTGCAGCTCTCCTTGCACCTTTCAGCTCATTCTCTTGGTTGTACAACTTTACCAAGTTAAAATGGGAATCTCAGCAGCCTTGTTTCTAGCTAAAAGAAAGCACTAAAAACCTAGTGAACACCAACCGCTCCATCCCATGCAACGAAGACACCGACTAGCTGGGAAACAAAGTGCGACATTTTGTGGCTAAAGAGCCAAATATTTTTTGCCAGGAGTTGGTGGAGACCAAACCAGAGCTAAAAGTGAATATTGGACTTATTGTTGCTAAATTGATTGATGCAGGTTTAAGCAGTAAACTGAGTGATGGCAGTGACAGTTTTATATAAGAAACATAAATTAAATTAATCTTAAATTTAGGAAACATTACCGGTTATAAACAGTCTACGGTCTCTCTGTCTTTCTCTCTCTCTCTTTTTTTTTTTTTTTTTTTTTTTTAAACAGAAAAACCCCTCCTGGCCCTCTGAAGAAACAAGGTCAGGTAAGGATTAACTCACTCCTCAAAAAAATATCAGCACTCCAAAAGTCTAAAACTTAAAATTGTTTCTCACTGCATTAGAAGCACACACACACACACACACACACTCTCTCTCGCTCACACACACGCATGCATAAACAAACACACAAACCTGACACCCACGTCCCACCAGCCCCATGATGGCTGAGACGCATCAGTGAGAATGAAGCGAGGGGGAAATAGGAGCGCAAGGCGGAGAGAGCGGGCGAGGCAGGGAGAACGCCGGAGAGCGAGGGATGTGACACCAGCGCTGACTGATTGAATTAGAAATAGATCTTCACTTCCCCGTGTAATTGATATGCAGTGATGACACGCTCTGTGTGGCGTGGAGTGCAGGGAGGCACAACTGTGTGTTGTAATTTTATGCCTGTGCAGCCGCATGTGTGTGCAAAATGTGGGCTGTTATTGTCTTATGTGAACTGCTGGTGCCACCTGCTCTCCTCACTCATTCATCCACTAAGACCTCAGAAGTTTAAAGGTGCTTGACCTCAAATCGACCAGCCAAAAAACAAACACCACAAAAAAAACAAAGACACCACATTTAAAATAGCCTGTAAGCGCTTATTAAAGTAGGTTTTTAGGATCTTTTGAGTGATTACTTAATAACAACATTTAAAAGGATAGCTTTTGCTCTTTAAGTGTCCTACATTCGGATGCCACGTTCTCAAGCGCTCCTCTAGTGAGCCAACAACAGTGGATGTAATGAAACAGGAAGTGAAAACGAGAGAGAGAGAGAGAGATGGAGTGAGCAGCAGAAAGATAGAGCGACAGTTGAAGGCAGAGATAGACGGGGGGAGAAAAAAATCAACTAATTGATGGAAAGATCCCTGGCCGGTCTCCAGTTTGACCACAGGGCTGTTCCTGGCCACCAGAGAGCACGGAGAGAGAGAATACTGTAGTAATGAGCACTCTATTTGTTGTATTTTTTCCCCTTTTCTTTTATTAGAGATCCTCGAATGTGCTGCTTTGGAAACACTGTACTTAATGACAGTCATGCTAATAAGCCATAGGATGGGATAAGGGTATATAACTTTGGGTAATTTCTGATTTCTTTCTGCTGAATGTCTCAAAAAGTTTTGTGAATGACAAACTCTTTTTTAGAGTTTTTTTTTAACTCCTAAAAAAAGCTAAATGACCAAGAACTGGCCATCTCTCCATTAATGCTACAGGAGAGCGTAAGAGTTTAGAACAAAGGGGGATGTGTTCATCAGGCCTGAAAAAATAACCCCACTGATCTAACACTACACGATATGGACAACACTTTTTAAAAAAGGGTCTCTCTCTGACACAGAACATAACAAATCACATTACAAATAGTTATGCAATAACTTTCACTGCAGTGTCAGTGCTGCTGATTAAAATTAGATATTTGCATGATATTTGTGCAAAATTAGCAATAAACATTAAGTATTATGAATATAAATAGATGGCTAACATGACAGCAAACAGTGGCTTATTTCCACATCAAGTAGATACGAAGCAATATTTTCATTTATTTGAAGTCATGTTTATGTCTTCTTTGTCCTATATCGTCTCTCCTTTTGTGTCCGCTTTGGACTCCTAAAGGGAAATATCTGCCCCTTTAGTTGCTAAACGTTCCACTGTGTTCACCAGCCAGTAACTTTGTCTGTTGGTGTTTGGTGCTGATCAGGGATGCAGTGGGGTATTTGGGGTTATAGTGGACCAAAATGGTAAAACAATGGGCCTGAATATGTGAACAGTGAGCTGGGGGATGCTAAAATGCTCAGTAAAGAGGAACTTCAGAGTTGGGTTATAATGATGTTAAATATGTTATATATATATGTATATATCTTAAACATAATTATTATGCAAATTGTTACTATGAAAATATTCATTACAGCATTATAGCATTTGGTTTTGATTAAATGCAAGATTTTACATGAACAACATAACTTCTCTTAAGGCAGTAAAATATTTCTCATAAGATTCGCATACGATTTGGGAACTGAACTCAAGATAAAAGTTCCTCCTTGTCTCCTCTTTTTGCCGCTGAATTGAATTGCTCTCTGTGAGAGGGAGTATTTCCATTTTACGACATCATGTTCATTTTATGAAATGTCGGGTCACCAGCCTGTTGTTATGTGTAATTCAGTAGGCTTCCTGCCTTAGTCACTTTGGTGCTACAGTATTCATACGACCATATTGTAAGAGCGAGAGAGAGAGCAGATTGAAAGGGAATAAATTCTTCCCTGTATTCAGTATTCTTGAATATATTCTCTCTGAATGTCCTACATTTTCCCTGTGTGCGTGTGTGTGCGTGCTCTTTGATGTACTATAGTATAGAGGCCTCAGAGGAGAAGCACTCATAAGAATTCAAATTTATGTTTATTAAAGAGAAGCAGAGAAGGAAATGAGGACTTACAGTATATGAATGTAATTCACAATGTGTGTGTGTGTGTGTGTGAGCGAAAGATGGAACCTAGACCTATGAGAGGGAGAATAATGTGCATATTATGTAAGTTACCGTGACACCTGTTTCACGTGACTTGTGTCTGCGCTCCCACTACTTCTGTGTGAGCGGCCTCTTGTATACTTTGTTTTGAATGTGCATGCTTTCCCAACCAGCATGCGTTTGTTTTTGTTTGTATGCGTGTGTTTGCAACCTCTGTGTGTGTGTGTGTGTATGTGTTTGTTGTGCGACCAGTGTGTCTGTGCAGGCAGGCAGCAGAGCACATCGCTGGGTGATGGCCTAATTCAGCAGGGCTCAACATCAAAGAGGCAGACTGCTGCAAGTGCTTCAGCCAGCCTTACTCTGACATGACTACTGTCACACACAGAGAGAGAGAGAGAGAGAGAGGAAGAAAGGAAAATAGATGCAAGGAAGGGGGAGTGGCGTGGGTAGCGGGGACGAGAGAGACAGGAGAGTCCTGTGTTGTTTAATGCATAGTGCGTAAAACTAGCAGGGATAAGAGTTTGAGTCCTGCTAGCCACGCTGGCAAAAATGAGTGCACTTATGGAACTATAGGGCACACTGGATGAACAGCCGAGTGGTGTATATGTCACATCATTTCATCTGAGTGTGTGAGGGAAGGAGGGGGAAAAGGAAAAACAAAAACTGAGGAGGCAGGACAGGTCAGAGGAGGACACGAGGGAGAAGTTTACTTCATGACACATGTTGGAAACGTCCGTCTTTTGACTGAGCTGTGGTGAGGATTTTCAATACGAGTGTGCAACACAGAGCGCATGTTCCTAAAGTACAGGATTTTAGTTGTTTTATTTTCAAGGAACAGGACATTTTGGAGAATAAGTTTTTTTGTATTTCTTGACGACAGTTAAAAGCCAAATATGAAGGAGCTACATCCTGCAACTTGTATAACATGGAGTCTACATTTAGGGGGAAATGTCTCTGCCCAAAGATATCAATATCCATCTACCACCACCTCTAAAATCACTAATTAAAATGTTATATCTTGTTAGTTAAATATACAAAAACTTTATGCTTTATGTCTTTATGCTTATTAAAGCAAACCTGTCGTTGTCTGTAGGTTCATATTTAGCGTACCGTTTTGAGAGTGGTAATAATCTTCTCATCCGATGTCAAACTACTCCTTTAAATAATATGATTTAGTCTAGTTCATCTCTGCACCTTAAAACAGCAAATCTAGATTTTATTACAGATATTTAGAAGCTCTAACTGTGTCAAATACACATGTATTTTTCATTTCTCTGTCAGGGCTACTGCAGCTTTAGTCAGAGCGCCTGTGGTATTGCACCAATTTCACAAAACTGAAGAGGAGAAATGAAACACAGAGGAACACAGCTCACTAAATTGCATTTTTTAGATACTGGTAGCTACAAAAAAAGAAGATACGCCCATACCCAGTAAAGTGTTAGATAACTGCATGCTCGATGCATGTTAAATCTTTCAGTGGGTGGCATGTGTGTGACATATGGGCCTCTTTCCTTCATTAGTATGTGGGCTAGAAAAAAATACACACAAACGTTTGTTTGAGTTGTTGTATAGTATATATACCGTGCTAAATCACGCAAACGTGCGAGCAGATGCTGCTTCACCAAGCTCTCTCGTGTCCTCTCTCCTCCCCCCTCGTGCTCTCTCTGCTTGTGTCTTTTTTATCTTTATCTCACTGTCTTTCTCTCTTGCTTCTCTGCTACACTTTTTTGCCATATGCCTCTTCCTGCTCGTGTAACTTGTCTCTTCCCCTTCCTCTTTCCGTCACCTGCTTCTTCCTGTAACTCTTCCACTTTTGTTCCCTCCCAGTGAGTGTGAGGCCGGCCATCTGTTGTCTTGCAACGAGGCAGTGAAAACGAGGTGTGGTGAGCACTCATCCACCTTTAATTTGTTAAATTCTGCTTTCCTCTACCTTAACTTTTATTATGCTGGATAGACGTTCAGACGAGCATGAAAGGAGTTGTTTTAAAAATCTTTGCATTCCAGTATCTGTTGTGTGCGTTTTTTCCTGCTTTCATTGGTCTGGTTTACTACATTTGACATGATTTGATGTAACACATTTTACCTTTGTTGCCTTGTCTATCATTAGTGGCACAATTTCTTGGATTTTTAACTTTGTAATGCCAACAGGAACATAAAGAGAGTGATGAAATGACTGGAAAGTGTAGCTGCACTCCACAGCGTGCCCACTCATTCCACCATTCTCTCCTTCCTCCTTTTTTTAGTCTCACTCTTGTTTGTGTGTGTTAAATGGAGTAAATGGAGTCATTTCAGTACACTGATTCCAATGAGGAAGTCTCTCTGTCATTGCCCCGCCCTTGCCCCCACCCCTCCCTCCCCTCTTTTCCTCGCTCACACACTCTATTTGCAGGGTAAACGAGGGCTTATCCCAGGATAACACCATTATTTTCTGCCTTTAGCCCACACATTGGATGCATTGAACTTTGACCGCCTGTCTGCTCAGCACTTTACATAACGCAGTGGACCGCTATACATCTACACACACACACACGCACTGGACTGGTGATAAACATGGGGATAGACAGTGCCTTTTACTTTTGAAACCCAACCATTAGAGGGATAGTTGGCGAAGCCTATTGAGCACACAGACTAAGAAAGGAAGGAAGCAAAGTGAGCGAAGTGACTTTGGGAAAAACGGAATCAAGGCGAACGGAGCTCGTACTGAAGGTGCACTGAAAGATCATCAGGCCATCTAATTATTTTCAATTCAGAAACCATAAAATGAGACATTTAGATTTGTGTTACGACTGAACCAAAATCACAGCATTTCTATTATCATAGCCTCGCTTACGTAGTAAAATGATCCACAAAGTTAAAGGTTTACTTCTACAGACACCCTGACAATGAGAGGAATTTATTATTATTTGTGGCCACTTGGAAGCAGTGCAACAAGCTGTGAACACACACTGATATATGCACATTGTAGCAACTTTATTACACCTTTACAATGTAAGTCAATCAGTTTTGTCCTTGTATGATGCTTATAATGTTCATGTGCTTTTTTTACACTGTCATAAAGGTATTAATTCAAGCACTGAAGTCACAGTTAGTGTTGCTCTTTTACTGAAGTGCATCATATTCAGAGGTGTTTCTGATATTCTGACCCCCTCGTGTCTGTCAATAAGGAGGACAAAAACATAGAAACACCTCTCAGTATAATGCAGTCGAGTACAACAACACCTTTAACTGTGACCTCAGTACTAAAACACATGATTGAATTAAAAAATGATAGCAGAGCTATCAGAGTTCTGTGTAATTGCATTGCAGATTGTACAGGTCTACATAATAAAGTGGCCACTAAATGTATAATAGCCATAGAAAACTGAGATGATCACACGTAAATAAACGGATTCCTATTTTTATATTTCTGGTCATCTGAATGTGACCCCGATATTCACTCTCCTTTAAACTCCTCTGTTTCCCTCCGTTCCCCAAAGGAAATATCTGGCCGTTTAGCTGCTAAATGCTCTACTCTGTTCACCAGGTAGCTATTAACTTTGTCTGTCCTGTCTGCCTTCACCAGAGTGTTTTGGCTAAAAACAGCCACCTGCTGGGGCTGGAAACAAGAGGAAGAAGAGTGATGAGACTGAACCACAACAGTAAAACTGCAGGCCCTAAAACAAAAACAGTGAGCTGAAAGATGCTAAAATACTCGACACAGCTGCGAGGAACTACACTAATGATAGTGATAATCTGTGAGTGTGTCACATGAAGTCACGCCTTTCACATTATGCAGTCATTTGATTCATTGCTAATATAAAAGTATTGATTGGTGCAGCTTTAAGTAGATTTATCACTGTCCAAGAAAGAACAAAGCCAGATAAACTCAGCAGAGCAGCCAGATTACTGTAGTCCATGTAAACATTGTTAATTACATGTTACAAACATGGGAATGAAAAATGGGAGGAGTAAAATCTAATGAAGAGGAATGACAGGAGAGAGGCAGCGAAAGGATGGGAGACAAATCAAAGCAAGAGAGAGAGGACAAAAAAGCGCTCTCTTGGTTTTCATCTTTCCCAGAAAATGCAGCAGCTGTTTTCAGCACCATGGACAGAATCATCAAGTGTCCCACTGAGAACAAGGATTTCTTTTCAGCACCACGGACAGCGTCATTAGCCACAACATCATTCAACATCAGACAAATAATCTCACCGTCTTTAATGGACACTTCTGACAGCAAAGAGCGACACAAAGTACGGGAGGAGGCTCTTATTTCATTGTAATCTTCCCTCTTCATTATCTCCATTTGATTTCATGGTCTATTTCTGCATCCTTTATCCCTCCCTCTCCTTTGTGTTGCGTCCGCTCTTGTTTCCTTCCTCTGGTGCCTCGCTTCTTTCCTGTTTCTTGGAGAGCCACTGGATCCTTGTTCATCTAAATTTCATATATCCAGTCCGGCTGTTTAACCTGTCAGGCATCATTTTAAAAATGTGCAGCCATGGGTAAATACAGGAGGATGTTATGTTTGTTTATACGCACACAAAACACTTTTTTTTTTTTTTTTGGCTTGCACGTGTGCATTATGCAACAGTAAAGCAAGTGAGCGAATTGCTTTATTCCATTATTTCTTTTTCATTATTTACAAAGAGTGTCTGTAACTCTGACAGTCGTGTGAAGTCCCACTGGCCCCCCTCAAAGTCGCCATGACTCATTCGCTCTGCCCCACCCCCCCCCCTCTCTAATTGTTCTTCAAGGAACAACAAAGCAAACCCCAGGCCACCGCTTCTTAACTTCTGAGGATTCAATTATTCAAAGGAGGTAATTGTACTGCACAGTCATCTGAAACTCACTCGCTAACCCACACACATTTAACGATGGTTTGTGTGTGTCTTTTGTTTCTGTCCCTTTTCTTATGTCCGCACTTGTGAGCAATCTTGTAACTTTGTTTGTGCATTGGTTCATGTGCAATGTGCATGTGAATTTGTGTGTGTGTGTGTGTGTGTGTGTGTGTGTGTGTGTGTGTGTGTGTGTGTGTGTGTGTGCGTAATCATCTCCAACTCCCTCTAACAGCTGCAGAAATTTGGAGAGGTAAAGGAACCCTCGTTATGCAACAGCACTCAATCTGGGTCTCATATAATTAAGCTAATTTGCCTCAATAAATCTTTCATGAATAAAATTTAACAATAGCTAGATTTAACAAACAGTCATGATCTCTCTGTGTCACCTTGTTCGACCTGGTCATTTATTACCAGGAAAGTCTGGGAAGAAAATCAGACACAGAGATCAGTGAGGTCCTTAGATGAACTTTCACATACAAAGACACAATGTTTACTACTTGCAAACTGACTTTCTTGACTGCTGATAAACAATGTGATTGTCATCAGCTAGGACCTAAATGTTACATGCCACTAAGTCAACAAGCCTCCAGCAGCATTTATTTTGAGAGCACATGTGAATGAAGTTTGCTATGCCACCGTCTGGTCTTACTGGATTCTAACAATGAAAAAAATAAAAAATGGACAAAACAATGACTCTTTGATACAAATACAACAATAAAACTAAATAAATAAATAAATAAAAAGCATTTAGCTGCACTCTCTGTTACCCCTATTCTACTAACATGGAAATGTTTTTGTTCTGGTTCTTCCCCCTAAGATTAAAAGAGTTTGAAGCATTTCGACCAAAAATAATTGATTAAGTATTTCTCGACCTGAAGTGCAAACCGTGGTGATGTCAATGGGCGCGTCATATTCTACAGTTCGGAAAGAGAGGAAGGAGAATGCAGCGATATCAGTCATTAAAAGTTGGTCCATTATTGTTTTTTGGATTAAAACAAAACTCTGTAATAACAGAACAAAAGCTCACAGGTAATCAGTGTGATCTGCCACCTTGCTACTTGCTACTGCTCAGTATTATGTCACACCCTCTGTTGATAATGGATCTCAGTGACAGTGGTTTGGCTCAAAACTGTTTGTTTTCATGAGATAGCACCCAGGATCCAATAATCCTGAGTTAAATGAGTTCAAGAACCAGAGCCAATGTGGTAGAAAAAGGTTATGGTTCAAAGTTTCAAGCCTATTTCACCTGGTCAGAAGTCTGTTTTACTGCACCTGTAGCCACGCCCAGCACTGACATCACAAGGTCCTGAAGTACACCTGACCATTGCTCTGGTAAGTTGACGTTACACCACTGGAGGTCAGCAGAAACAAGACTTTCAGGAGATGTTAACTTGTACTCTAATAATATCAAGGACTGGGTACTATATGGTAAACCAGTATTGGATTATATAAAATAAGCATGTGTTAAAATGTCTCCTCACTGCAAAAGATATAAGTTACTCATAGAGTTTAAATAAAAGCTTTTATATTAAACTGCGACCAAAAGTTACACTCACTCCCAATTGTTTTAGTTGGCTAAACTTATACCAATCCAGATAGATTCAGACTGGCATTTGTCATAGCAGCATTTACTGCTAATTACTGGTGAGTGCCCAAAACATCTGTGTGATGCATAGATAAACTATTCAAGTGTGTTGTCCTAGTTCAGATTTTTTATTATTATTCATACCACTGGAACGCCATTTATCATCAACTTACAGTACCTCTCTATCTTCCAAGGCAAACATCACCACAATTTAATCTAATTAAACTCTATATATTTGCACATTAGTGCCATGTGGTATGAACTAAGTGACATTATTGAGTGAATTTAGAGTTAGTGTATAACTCAAAGTTGAAACATCTTCAAGACCAAACATCAAGTCCTTGCTCTTAGCTTACTACTTACAACGACATATGCAGACATTATTTCTTTTACCTTTATCCCTACTCAATCTCTAAACAACTTTGAGAAACTGTATTAAATTCCTGCATTCTACCATTTAGCTCTCTTAAAGGAAGTTGCAGTTATACGTTTCTAAATCTCTGTGAAGGGTAGAGATGCTTTATCATGCAGCCGTCTCTACCTGCAGAACTAATGAATTAGTAATAACAAATCTGTTAGATATGTGTTCGTGTGTGTTTTTGTTTGCGTAAGTACATATGTGTGTGTCGTTACAGTGGGTGCACACAGGTACAGTCTCCCCTCCTGTACTTAGAAAACTGGTGAATTATTGAACTAATCTGTGTGTTGAACATGCCCTTTCGACACAGAGGCCAAGCACTCCCTGGGGCTTCAATTTATAGCCATAAATCTCTGAAGCTCAACCCAAAGGCTTGCATACAAGAAGGTCATACCAAGTCACACATGCCTCACCTCATTCAGCTAACACTTGATTTACTTAGGTGCAGTCTGTGCCTAATTGCTGCATTGCTGCCACACAACATGAGTCCCTGTAGACCTGCACAAAGATCTCAGAATCTAACATTATGGTATGGTAAACATTCATAAAAGCTCTAATTTTTACATGATTTTAAAAGATGGATAAATCTTAAAACATCTTGAAATGATAAAAATGATAAAATCTTTCCCTTAGATTATTTCAAATCCCTTCTGCACTCCATCTCGCAAATGATCTTTATCTACATCTACATTTAGTGTGTCACTGTCAGTCTGTTAAAGGTTAGAAGGTTTGTGCCTGAGGGTGCTCTCACTGTCCTCCTTGACTTCCACCATCCACAAGTGAGACATATTTCATAATGTTGCAGTGCTTATGATCCCACAGGTTTCTGTTCTCTCTCTCGTGTTGCTCCTCCAAGAGAATCAAGAAACATGCATCAATGTTATAATGGCTCTGAATTGAAGTTATCTGTATCTTTCACTTCACACAAGAATATTCCTCGTGTATTATTATCTGTGACCGTGTGCATTTTTCAAGACATACAAGTTATAATATGAGCGATAGTTTAAAAAATGTTCTGGCCAGGTAATTGTAATGATGTGCGACCTATGCTACTTATTATTCTGGGATCTTCTTGGATAAATCATGGCCAATGTGAGGCCTGGCACCAGAGATTTAAAGCCTATTCCTCCTCATCCGTAAACCCATTTTAGTTGTGGCCGGGGGCTAATGTTGTACCCATTAAAGAGGGTGAAGGGAAAAAAATGAATTGATACGTATTGTCCATTAAATCTAATTTCTTACATGTTTCTGTCAACCATGGGGGGCACGTATTTTTTCACTGATTTAAGCGCCGTCAAGGGCCATAAAAAATATTTGACTCATTTTATTAGCAGCAGGTAGGGACCCACTCCTGTTATCAGCAACACGAGATCTGAGCACATTTAACAATGAAATACCCAGCAGGTAGGAATAATAAAAAAGGAGCGTCATTAGTGTCATTATAAATACAACTGAGATAAAGATTTAAGAGTTTCTTTAATGGTTATTTCTTTGTTTGTAAAATAGGAAAGACAAACACTCGATGTCAGCAAGATGATGTTTTATAATATATAAATATTAAATCTTGAATGTTTGATGTGCTGGTGAGTGTGCAAAACCTGCACGCAGCTATTACTCATAAATGAGGGTTAAAAATCTGACGCACACACTCAAGGTCACACTCAGGGAACCCCCATTCTCTCCCAACACACACATACACACACACACATATAAAATGACATATTGACACACACACTCTCACCTTCCAATCATTGCCCGGTTGTGTGAAAGGAGAGCATCGAGCATTGGCTTAATTATTTATGCATCCAGACAGGAAGAAAGGGCACGGGGTATGCATATTAGTTTCTCTATGAAATATTACTGAACAGACCTTTGATGCAGCCAAAGGAATGCAATAAAGGATGAAAGAGAGAAGAGGGGAAGAGATATAGAAGAAGGGAGAGCTAAGATGACTTAGAGGGAGGGTGCTGGAGGTGGAGAAGGGAGAGATAAAAGCAACAGAGAGAAAAGGATATGATGAAGCGTCTTAATAAGTTTGCTGTTCACTCAATCTGAAAAGAGAAAAAGTTTGGACACAGGTCAGTAAAAGTAAAGAATAAGTAAAAAAACAAAGAAATGGAGAGGATGGGAATAATCATATCTGAACAAAGAGTATATATATGTGTGTGTGTGGGTGTGAGAGAGAGAGAGAGTGTGTGTGTATAGATGCTGTACATACTACAAGCCTATTATTACACAAGAGCTGCCCTCTCTTAGTGTCACTTTAATACTTTTGGCTACTGAAGTGAGTCCAATCTCTTGTAATTTGATGTATAATGGTTGATGACAGCCATACACAATAATATGTGTGTGTGTGTGTGTGTGTGTGTGTGTGTGTGAGGTTGTGTGTAGGTTTATGCAGAGTTGAGTGCTCCTCTGCTCGTTAGCAGGATGCTCCCCATTTACTTGGACAACCGTCCAGCGCTGTAGGTTCATACACAAGCACACACATGGATGCCTCATATATACGCACAACTCAGTCAGCTGTGCACCCAGTCATTGTCACGGACTGCAAAAATACACACTTACATTACATTGACTCGTGGGGGCAATTAATAACCAGGTATCTTATGTTTTATATGGCTAAAGTAGTTTTGGTAGTGATGTGAGACTGACTGCTCTATAGTGAAGATCTTCTGTATTTGATGGATAATAAAAACAGAGGTAAGGGAAAGGCAGGAAGAAAAAATGAGAGCATACAGGAGATTTGACAGATTATGACAGTAATTAGTTCAATCACTTTAAGTTGATATATGTTGAGAGGTATGTGATTTAACAGTAAAGGTAATTTTTTTTCCCTATTTGTGTTTATCCTTACTTGCAGAAATGAACAAGAATTAGTCACATAACCAGTTAGCTGACTATGTGTTGGTCACTTATTAAGGAAAAATGCTATCCTGTGCTATCCCTGCTTCTCAAAATGTGAAAATTCACTGCTAGTTTGTTTTATATCATTATTAATTGAGTATCTTTGCATTTTAGATTGTTGGTCAGATAAAACCAGCTATCTGAAGTTGTCCTTTTGGCTCTCTGTAACGGGCATGTAAGTGGCACATTTTGTGATTAAATCAATAATGAAAACAATTTTAAAGGCTTAAACTAATAGTATATTCCCTACTGGTAACGTAATCCTGTATAAAGTTCAGCTACCTTTATATCTTATGCACCTGTCATCCACCCTTTATATCTATATCTATATCTATATCTATATATATATATATATATATATACACATATATGTGTGTGTGTGTGTGTGTGTGTGTTTTCTGTGGGCACAAGAAAGGCCTAGCTTGCAGTACAGTTGTGTGTGTATATTTACATATACGTGTGTGTGTTTGTGTGTGTGTGTGTGATCGTGTCATGCTTGTTGGGCCTGCCTTCTTTCAGCTCTGTGCTGTGCTGGTGCTCCCTGACTAATTGTGGCAGGCCTGTAATGTAGAGCCGATGTGCCCTGCTACTTTCTCTAACCACACCGGCAAGTACCTCATCAAGTTAATTCCCCTGTGTGTGTGTGTGTATAGACCAAACTCTTTAATCTGTGTGGATGTATGTACACACATTTATATGGGATGCGCCTGGGCTCTTCTGTTTGTGAGGTTCAGTCTTTGTGCGCGCCGTCAGTGTGCGCGAATGATCTCATCCATATTCTCCAGGCGGCGGCAGCAGTGATGGTGGAATCGCTCAGCTCGCTGACTTCACGCAGCACCATAAAAACCCAGCAGCCAGCCGGCGCTGTCCTTCACTCAACCGCTCCCATTACAACACTTGGCAAGGGGCGACTGATCAAGAATATTAACTGCAAACCTGTGGCAGAAGCTATGGAAGAAACTCATACAGCCTCTTAGAGGTATACCCACACAGGTAACAAAAGGGAGAAAGAGAGGCTGCATGGTGTTCATCTCTTCATGTACGCCCTTTGGTGCTAAATCATGTGAATTGCTTTTTAAATCGTCCACAGAGGAAACCTACCCAGCATTTATCCTGCATCTGTTCCGCATGTTTCTTCAGCATTTACCCTTGAAAGTGCAGCGAATGAATGAAGCAGAAGTTCAGCACGCACGTTGCCTTGACATATTTAGGCTGCTTCTATTAGACCACACAGTGATTGAAATTTTTTTTAAAAACTTGTTATATTTGCTACTTTGAGTGGCTCTGCAGAGATTTTCAGTCAAAAGCTTAGTCTGGTTTTTCAAAGATGTTTTCCTTTGGCAGTTTGCATCAGCGGATGGTGACGTGGATTGACTGAACAGAGTGTGAATAATGACGCTAGCACACACACAAAGGCCTGAAACACAAAAACAGCCTCTTCTGTCTCTATTCATTTTAAGTCCCAGGCCGACACTGCCATCCAAGGTCATTTTTAATAAGTGTAGCCGGGAAACAAACTTCAGATTCAAGACCTTCAACATGAGTGGTGAGGCTGATATGAATGACGCTAATGTCAGTCAATCAATAGTGTCCACTTTAATCTTGATATTTCCTATTGTTCTATAGGTTGCTTCACTGAAATTACACAAGTATGCTCAGGTTTTGACACATTTGTTTCAAAGATTTCTGTCTCAGTCTTAATGCCCGAACACAGGTTGGGAATTTGTGCTGCTCACACCGTGATAAAACAATAGATTCTCTTGCTGAGAGTTAAATGAAAAGATAAATACCACACCCCGTATGTGTCTGTATGGTAAATATAAATCTGAAGTTAGGACACAGTTAGCTTAGCTTGGCGCAAAAACAACAAGATTCCATGAAGTCACTGCACAAAGCTAAGATTTTATCCAGCATGCAAGTCTTTTTTACACTTTTTTTAGACATTTTTAAACAGATTAAATGAACAAAATGGCTTGTTAAGCTTCAGTAGTGCTGGCAGGTAGAATTTGATACCTTTGGGCAGTATAACATTTTCTCCCTGTTACCAGTCTTTGTGCTAAGCTTGTTAAGCTAATGTGCTGCTGGTACCAGCTTCAGATGAGCCAAACAGATTGGGAGCTGTATTAATCTATTAAATTATCTATACATCTAGTTATCAATCTATTTATTAAGTTAATAAATCACTCCTGGCAAAAACGTGACTATGCCCGTTAAAAAATGTCAAACAATTCCTATACAACTATGTGGGTTATATATTTCCAACCAATAAACACGGTAGGTTTACAATAACTGGCCTGCCAAAGTGTTGGTAAAGCAACTTCGACAGCAGAGCTAATGACTTCACACTGGAACTAGTTGAACTACAACTAAAGCTACCCGAGAGAGAAACCTCTTTCAAGCTAAATTTAGCGAAAACAAATACATGTGATATGAAATTACAACTAAATATAACACAAAAAATCACGTCAGCAAAAAATCATTTGAGTTTCTTACAAAAAGTGCCCCGCTTGTTCACATATAAAGCAAAAAGATAAAACATTACATTATTCATGGAAAAGTGCAGGAATGTCAGCTTTGGCTTTGATCATGATGTCCATCAGTCACTGCCAACATCCGCCTTCCAGAAACCAGAGTCCAGGTGGGGGTATTACACCAAGATGATGACTCAGTTCGCCATGTGAGTCCTAAAATAGCACCTGATGTCTTCAAATTTAGTTTTACAGATTCAAATTCAGAACATTAAAAAATGGCAATGTATTTTTCACAGGTGACCTTCCTAGAAAACCCCTGAGACCTGACCCTGCTCTAAACAAAACAATCCCACCAGGGCAGTAGAGAAGCAATAGTAAAATAAAAAAATAAAAAATATTCCTTTCCTTTTATTGCCCAAAATTGTTTGCGGTTTCACAAGTTAATCACACAAATATGGCAAAAACATACTTTAGCTACTTGTAGCAATGTGAATCTAGCTGAACTACCAGCAAGCTACTGGAACGTGTAGTTACACTACTGGTTTAATTACATGCAGCTCACTTCTCCAACACTGCCAAAGGATCTGTGTGTGATTAAGGAGGTGTATTAGGAGTAAAGAGGTGCCAAAAGAGGAAGAATGTATAACAACTTCTTCCTTTTACTATGTTATGAATAAAACAGAACGCAGCCATCCTGTGTTGTGAGAAATGCTTTTCGCTTCAGTGAGCTCCTTTTCATGCGACGGGTTTTACTCCTCCACGTCTTTTAGAAGCCACACACACAAACGCCTCGGTCACGTGGACCTGTGAGGGCTGCATACAAACACACACGACTTGCACTCGATCATGCGCGCACTGTATGGCCGTTCACGAACACACACACTCAGCAACACCCCCTCCTCTGTCTTCTTGCCTTGTCGGATCAGGAGCCAGCTCCTCTGTGTGTTTCCTAAAGCGTGAATCTCTTGCTAGTGCGCCCACCCACCATGTCTAACAGTGATTGATGCTCCACAGACGCACTCTCAGACACAACTGTGTGTATCTGTGTGTGTGTGTGCGCGAGCGTGGCTGTAAGTGTGTGCAAGTGCATGCTCGTGTTGACCTTAAAATCACCTTCCATCCCAAGAACCCACCACCACTTCCCACCCTCCTTATTTGTGCTTCCTTCGTGGTATGTTCTGGCCGATAACCGATTAACATGGTGGACTGGGTCAGCGCTGCAAAGGCCACCTGGGATGGAGTTGGATTATGGATTTGGGGGGTGTTAGCGTGTCCTGCGCAAACTGCTAATTGGCCGCCACATAGCCTGCGGAGGGGGCGGGCCAAAGGGAGCAAAAGGATGGGGGAAGGAGCGGGAGGAAATGATGGAGAGCTGCGAAGAGAAGACCAGAATGAAAGAGGGGGCGAGGGGGACGGGGGTGCATAAGGTGAAACGGAGCGAGGGAGACAGAAAGATAAAGAGAGAGAGAGAGAGAGAGAGAGAGAGAGAGAGAGAGAGAAGTGCCTCGTGAAGAGAAGCAGAGGGAGCAGATGGCTTTGAAAGAGAAACTGATGACATGAGGGTGACAAAGGAGCAGAGAACTACATCACTGCATCCAGCGGCGGTGTTGTCTCGCAGAGAGGCAATCTGCCCCCCCCTTTTTTTTCAAATGTTTTCAGAATTGTCATCTACTCATCACTTTAAAAAAGTTAAACATCACTCCATGCACAACTTCTATTTCAACTGCTCCGCCTCTCAGTTTTTATCTTTAAAAAAAATACTCAGCCTTGCTATTCATTAATCCGCCCATATAGCTCCACACTGTCCATCAGTTTCTCAGCCTACCTCTTCCACCTCCTCCTCTCCCCTTTTCTGTCTCTACCCCACTTTTCGCTCGCCAAAGGCAGTGATTTGTGAATTCTGTCACACTGTGGCAGCTGGATCCTCTGTCTGTCCCCCTTAGAGAGGGGATGGAAAAGGAGACAGAGACGGAGCGAGGAAAAGAGGGAGAGGATGAGAGGACGCGAGGGTCTAGCCACCTCCGAATAATTACACGTCCCCTCTCTCCGTGCGCTGTCATCCTTGAGGTGGTGTGAAATGTAGGCCACCACGCTAAAAATAAGCCAGACTGCTGAGATGGTTTGCTCTCACTTTTATGAATGACTCCCCTATTCTTAAAAAGGCCAGGTTCCTGGGCGCCGTGCGTATCCAAGGAAGGACACACAGGTGTTTTCCATTACTCCTGCTAATCAGACCCCCGCTCAGGTTGAAGCTCGGTGGGGCTTTGTACAATACGGTGCATTGCAGCGTTGGGGTTTGGGATCCACAGGCTGACGGATTGATTTGGCCGCTCATACCGAGCTTGTAGATGAGGCTCCCCAGATGTTCTCACCATTGTTGCAAATTTATACTCTGCAAATGTAATTTCATTTGAGCACTCACTGAGTGCTCAAATGAAATTACATTTGCAGTTACTGTTTCAGTTGTCTAAAGTAGAGTGAAAACTTTTCTAGCATTTCTTTGTTGTTTTTTTGGATTTCCAAATTCAGGCAACTCTGTCATCCACGAATTTAGAAGAAAAAGCAACTGTGTAAATTAATACAATCAATGATGGCTCAATTCCTTTTAGCTGCTTCAGTTTCAGTGCCCTGTTAATGCATGCTGCTCCACTGTCACACTGTCATCACTTTCACGGGTTAAGGCCCCTTTACACTGTGCAATATTTGACTATAGTCATGAGAGAAGAAGATGTTAAATCAAAATGTTGGTGGTCCTACATCGCACCGAGGGACGCCTTTGTGAGCGACTCATTTGGAGTTTTTCTTGAAATTCCCAGTAAGCCAGGGCAGTGAGCCTGTGTGATCACTGTCAGGTCCCAACAATCGCAGTTCACCCATTTTAGTGTTATTTAATTACACCTGGGTCTTTTCCTCTATGACATGTCAAATTGTCTCTTTGAAAAAGGTCATATGTAGAACCTATCCTATGTCATCCTATTAGCTAAAATGTTTCAATAAACCCATCCACATACACCTTGTGAAAACACTTTCTCAGTGACCACGTTGTTATTGTTGATGTCTAACAAAACACATTCAAGTTTTACTCAAGCAGCTCATTCTTCACATCTATCCACTTAAAGCATAAACAGTACTTCTCTGCAGCAGATATTCTGGCTTCTAACAGCAGTAAAAGCTCAAATGCAATGAATGAACATGAGCGCTGTTTCACTCTAGTGCCCCAGTAAACCATTCCACTGATGCAGCACAACATAAGAAAAAGATCTATAGGCAGTACATCTCATTCACTCAAAATACAGGTATGGTGTTAATGTTCAATGTCAAACCTCAGTGACACAATGCAACCGGCCGATGATGCAAATTGGGCTCAGTGACCTGTGCCTGACACTGCTGACCTTTTTGTACCCTGTATTTATCTCAGGAACGACTGTGACCATCTCTGATTTTTATTCATAACATTTCACACAGTCACTCCAGAGAGCACAGCCAAAGATCAGCCCCCACTGAAACAAGTGGAGGTTAAGTGACTTGGGTTTTTCCACTCTTTTCCACTACACTTTCACCGCCCTCAGTCGCACCCCCCTTTCTTTTATTCGCTTGAAACAATGCCACTTCATAAGCACCTTCCAAAATATCACGAGTCGATAGGGGAGAGTTGTGACTTCATATGCCAAGGTCAGGACTTTGACATTTGTAACATGTGATTCAGCCCGTTATTGATGGAGACGTGCTGGGTGAAGTGTACCACCTCAGGGTATGTTATAAAACGCACTTGCGCTGGGCCACATGGCTGCAATGAGCTCAGGCATGCAAACACTCGAAATTAAGGCAAAATTAATTCGCACATTACTATCCGAATTCTGATTTCCAAAGTCCTAATGCTAACACTAATTCCTATCATTAAAATGGTACCACAAAACATATCCACAAAGCAATATGCAACATCACACAAGAGACAGGTAGTGCAAATCAAATGGCACAATCAAACATAACACGAGGGCCATATGCTAATGTATACTGACACTACATGTCACACATTCTGTATGTTCACATGCCTCAAGCCTCGCTGCAGTGCAGCTTATATTCTGACACAAACAAGACACTTAATATAACACACATACGCGCACGTAGTAAGAGACGTCAGCGGTTTTACCATGCTTGACATTTCTCTCACTCTGCAGCTGGCACATGTAAGCTGTCCAGTGACATTTCACACACTGGGTGCAGGGGCAGATGGAGACAGACAATAAATAAAAAAAATAATAAAGAAAGAAAGAAAGAAAGAAAGAAAGGAAATAAATGAGAGCAGAGAGGGTTTACGATGAGTATGCACACAAACACGCTCTTCCTCACTGGATCCAACAGCAGCTTTTCCCACCTCTCCTCATCCTCCTCATTTCCTCTTTCAAGTTTCAACTCGACTCCCCCTCCCACCCCGAGTCCCACTGTGTTTCTCACCTCATCGTCAGTTTATTGCCTCACACTGTCACGCACACATAAAGACACACGCCTGTGTTCACACACTCGCGCGCTGCCACGCTGCACGCTGCACGCTCTCTTCTATATCTCTTTATTTTTAGCATCTTCGCAAACACTCCTTTACTTTACTTCCTCCTCCTCCTCTGCTGCTCTAATTTTCTCCCCCCTCCTCGTGTTTTCACCTCGCCCCTCTCCACCTCTAATCCACCTTCCCCTCCGTCTCTCCTGTGCGATGGTGAACGATTGAGATGCCGCAGCGAATGACAGGCTGCGATTGAAAATCCTGTTTAGCGGCGTGCGTTTCCTTCTCCTCCTCCTCCTCTGTTTCTCCTCTCCTTCTCTCTTTTTCTCGCTCGCCTTCTCTCCTCCTCCCTCCGTCATTCTGCACGGTGGCGAGCGCTGGCCTCTCTTTGATCCCCCATAATGCATCGTGATGGCTGTGTCAGCGCTCGGCCTGATCTCAGAGAAACTATCTCTAAGCAACAAGCTACGATCAATGGCGCCGTGTCACCGGGAAACTGTTTTCCCCGTTGGTCTCTCTCCACCTCTCTGTCTGTGTGATTATCTCATTCTCTCGCTGTTCCTCGCCGTTCTCTTACTTTCCACCCCCTCCCCCCACCCCCCCAAACCTCTGCGTTATCCCTCTGTCACTTTTCGCAGCCTGCTCCACCCCGCACTGTGCCTTCTCTCGCCATCTCCTCATCCGTCGTTTTGTGATTTATTTATCGCCTTCTTCTTTTCTGCCTCCCCGTCTTTCCTGCAACACACGCACGGGCAGGAACGCCTCGATGATGCACATTAAATATGGTCGCGTTATAAAAAGTTAACAAATCCTGTGTCTCAGAGTTGCAGACAGTAACAGTGCTCGTGCTGCTGCTGTGGGACTGCTGCAGGTCAGCGTGAAAATTTCAGGGTTAAATTGCTTGTGTTTACGGGTAGTTTCCACTAAACGTTACCATCTGTCATTTTTGTTTTTTTGTTTGTTTGTTTGTTTTTACACAAAAAGAAATGAGATTTGAACAGAAGGTACTCAGAATATGACGGCTCTTCAAAATGACCTGCGCATGGTAATGTCAGAGTGGAGCACTTCCAAAAATTGATTTTATGTCCACAAAAAAGCCGGGCCGACACGAACCACTTTCTGCCACCAGCCAATGACAAATGTGATGCTGGGTTTCCTATTTTCAGCAGCACAGAGAAAGTGTCAGGATAAAAATTGGCCATTGAAGTCGCTGAATATTGTTAAATTATCAATTTTACAGCAGAGCAACTGGTGCTGTTGGATTTAGGTGGAATTAACTTGCTCCCTGTCTCTAAAACAAAGTGACGATGCTAATGTGCTGATGGTTAGCCGGTATATAGTCGCCATCTTGGTTTGGCATGTTAGCAAAAAAAACTTGCTAAACGTAGCACAATGCTTATCTTCACGGACACAGGTTTTTGTTGTATTTCAACAACATAACTAACTCCAGTTGGTTAGTTGTTTTAAAGTCGGCCAACACTACATCTACTTCATCTGAGCATGAAGGATCCAGTCCACTTTGACACAAAAGAAGAGTGTAATCATTTATATATATATACATCTAATCTTCACAACATCCATTCATACCTACTTATCATTCCTGTACTTTTTTATTGTGGGAATCGAATGTTTTTCATCCAATATCTGCGCCGTTCATGCCATCAACTCAGCAAGCTTAATGAAACATCAGCACAATTGCAGAAGAACGCAGTCGAGCTGAATTCTTGTCCCTGGAGCCGACAAAGAAGCCGGATGATTGATAGCAGCGCGTGGGATGAGAGTGACTGTGTTTCTGAGCAAACTGTGGAGCAGTAATAGGTGAGAGGAGGTGCCACCTCTACCATGTTGGGTCTCTCAATATGGACAGGATGGCAAAATCACAATACGTTTCCAGGTGTGAACGCTGGACGCTGTCAAACCGCTAACTATTTAGATGGCACGCAGATGCAGAGAAGAGTTTAATGGGAGGTATAAAGGATGTGTTGTTTCGTCCTCGTGTTGCAGATTGGTAACTGGCAGACTGGGACTGCAGCAGTGTGTTTCGACATATGGTGGGAGTGTTGGGACGAGGATGAGCACCGTGAAAAAGTGACAGCCAGTGGACGGGGGGAAGTTTGAATGACATCCAATGTGGTATTAAGTTAATGTGTGTGGATTAATGATTCAATTAAGAGAAATATTTTGTTTTTGATGATAACAAAACTGTGTGTGTGTGTGTGTGACAGGGAGAGTGAGCTCTTCTCTCTTTCCGCTGCTGTTAGATAAATGATATCTGTCACTTTGCACAGCGGTTTACTGGCAGTGGTATACGGCTCCACTTTGTTTATTGTCTGTCATTCTTATAAAAAATACACACACGCATGCACACAAATACTGTGAAGGTCTGTTATGCAGCTACTGTAGTAACTATGACACTACAGCTGGTCAATACTACCTTAGAAAGGCAGAGAGCAGCAACTTTGGACAAAATGAAGGTGAGGAAATGTTTGAAGGCTCTTAGCTACAGTGCGTGACGGCTTGATTCCACCATCGTAAGCATGCTGACTGTGCAGTGGCACGTTTTCATCGAGCCATGCACTAGTTTGATTAATTCATCTTTGAAAGAACACAAGAAAGTGGCCACAGTCACTTCTTAGCAAGGTAGCTACAGACCGCAGCTACAGTCTGTTGTTCGGAGTGTAGACGTACGCCAGACTGACATGGATGCTAATTTGCAGCATGAATGAAATGTGTGTGCGTCTGCAAGTCCCCAGCTAAATACATCTGAGGCTTAAAAATACGTGTCGAGTCTATTTATGACGGAAGCCGCATCAAAATGCAGAGAGCAGGTGAGCCCGGTGGAATCCAGGCGTTACATTTTTATTTCATTTCGTGCCTCTTAATGTTGCTTTTTCATCCTTGTGCACTCTGGACAGTTTGGACAGTTGTTGATGTTTTTTCTTCAGCTCTCTTTGAACTCCATTGTCCCTTTGAACTAATGAGCATATTTACTGAATACATTTAAATATGTGATTATTATTAAGATACCTGAGCTGCACAGACAGAAGTTACTGCCACTTAATGGTGTTTCTTTTTTCTCCATGATGGTCTATGATTTAGTCACTGTCTTATCCGTGTGGTGTGACAAACTCCATTAACAGGATGTTGGAAAGGAAACAGAAATAAAGTGGGTTGATTATGTTTAGCTGCTGTACTGTCACTGGACTTTGATTTTTACCTGTTTTTGTCTTTCTTGAGAATATTCCATGCTGTTTTTTTCCATCCTAATATTAAACTTTTCTATTGCATATTATTTTTATAGTGAGGTAAGATGTCAGTCAGCTCAGTTTGACCAAATATGCAGTTGCGGCTTTTTGGCAGAGCAAAAGAGGCTCTGTGCTACTGTCAGAATCTGTTTTCAAATATTTACAGAGATGGCCGCGCTTACTCTCAGCATGGCAAATATGACTCTGCTACTCATGCATTAGTTTCCCGTCTCACCTCTATTATCTCCCCACAGGTAAACACTGAATCACAGAAAACCGCTGAAAGTATAAACAAAATATTTCCCTGTGAGCTTTCCGGGGACAAATGTGATCGGACGTCGGAGCTGCGGCCCGATGTGTGCCTGCTCACAGGTTAGCAATATGGAAATGAACTTTATGCAATTAGTCACTCGCTCTGCCTCGCAGTCGTGTCTGGTTGGCTTCCTTCCTCTGTCTGTCCACATGTCCGCCTCTCCTGCTGTCCTGCACATCCTGCGCAGGTCTTTGTCATGTGTGTGTATTCAAAGCAGGCTGCTGGTCAGTGCTCTCTAAACCCCGTGGCCGTCACACAGCACATCGACTGTCATAACAGACCTGACTCCCCCTCTGAGAATCACGCATGGTTGAGTGTGATTAGGTTAAACACGCTCTCTGGAATGACGTGTGATGTGATGTGGCATTGTGTGTGTGTGTGTGTGCTGGACAGAGAGGGGAAAACCAGAGAGAGAGCGAGTGTGTGTGTTTTACGTGTGTTGTCATTTTGATGTGCAGTGCTCACATACGTGCATACAGTACAGGAGTTTGTGTGTTTTTTTATTCTCAGGGTGTGTGCTGCTACTGGTCTTGTGGTTCCTTGTTTTTCTGTGTGTGTGTGTGTGTGTGTGTGTGTGTGTGTGTGTGTGCCAAAGACCCCCATACTGCTTTCCAAGAGTGGCTGGCCTTCCGACGTGAGACTGATTTCAATCAGATATGTTACAGCACCATTTGGCTGAGCTCAGAGGGACACACACACACACACACACACATGCATTGAGCTGCCATGCAGAGCCCAGCTAAACCGCTGTTTCTTTATTGATAACTACATCAATTTAAGCTCACAGCAGGAGCAACCTTCACAGACAGAGGGAGACATTGTTATCAAAGACACATCCTCCTCTGTTACTTCTTATTGGTTTCACTTGCAAAATTGTGCTCATGAATCGGTGAATATCTGGCACCTTTAATCTTCATATAACAGTTTATTTTACAGTCACTAACACAACGCTTCATGGCTGCGAGGCTGAGCCAAATGATGAGTTAAACTAACCAAAATCGAAGGGAAAAAGGAATGAAAAAAAAAAATTAATGTATGCCACTTTAATCCTTTTAATGGAGATGCACGGTTTCCAGAAGACACTTTCCTTTCATCTGAATTTATCTCTAAGCTTGTAATCGTGAGACTGAGCTCGTACAAGATTGCCGGTTTGATTGCGGAAAATTACTCTGGTGGAACATGACAGGACACGTACAGATTCTCCGAGCGGTGTAGAGCAAAGAAAATTAAGCAGCTGAATGGCACACGGATAGATCAGTCATAATCACAGGAAAACATTTTTTCGTGTTCGATAGCCTGCACAGTACATTTCATTTCACTGATATTACACACTGAAAAATCCCAGTGACTTTAACCCAGCTTTGGACAGCAAGGCAAGAGTGGGTTAACTCATTAGTGTTACTTTTTATATTACAATTGTTTTATTCAACAAACAGAAATAATTATAATTCCCCATTCAGTCATGAATGTTGCAGTTTGTTATCAATTGTTAATAAGTGTGCAGTCATGTGAACAATGTGCTGCTCATCTAACAATGCATTTGTTACAGTTTTAAAGTAAAACTTAGCTTCTTCTGTCCAACACTGGGTAAAGGTCTGGGAAAATAACCCGACAATAATAAATAAAAAAATTAAAAAAAATAAATAAATAAATAAGACAAACACTCTGTGGGAACACCCCCTTGGTATTATAAGGTTAACCCAGTGTTGCACTGGTGTGATATTGATCCAGACTGGATCCATTTTTTTGCCCAGTTATTTTTAGTGTATACACTGAATTTTTAGACTGGAAAATTGTCCGTTGAAATGATGATTACATTCATTTAACTTCACTTTTACATGATAGAAACTACATTCTACTGATATAGCACAGCCTGTTTTGTCTTGTAAATGTCTTGCAGACGTATTTTCTGCTCAAACATCCTCCCCCTCATCCATCATTTTCCTCCCTGGTAGTCAGCACAAGTGCTACCTTTGGCCTGATGCATTAACCAGGAAACCACTGAGTCCTTTATGAGAGGGGTTATGCCTCATTATGACAGAATAACAGAGCCAAAATGGAGCCAGATCCCTCCCAGTCACTCTATAACAGTAATACTATCAGTGAGCCCGCAGCAGTCAAGGCTAATCCTGGTCATTCAATGTATAGCCACGCATTGCGCCTCACTCAGGGGCTCGGCTGCGGCTCATATCAGTGGCCAACAGACGCGCAAAAGCTCACATGCGCACACACACACATTCACACCGATTCACACGCCCTTCACATCCATGGAAATCCACATTCTCCCTTTGAACACTCTTTACACATAAAAATGCCACCCCCTGCTCGCACATACAGGACTGCTGAGTGCTTCTGTGTGCATGCGCAGTGAGGAAACCTTCCAAACGCAAAGATGTCACTCATCTCACCATCGCTTTAATCTCAACATTTAAAAATCCTCTTCAGTGCTCTTAGTTACATTTACTCCATACATGCATTCACTCCACTATATTTTTTTTATTCTGTAAGCAAAACCTTGGTGATTATAATACAGACTACAGGAAAAAAAAAAAAAAACTACACGCTTCCGCTCACTCTCTCTCACACACACACACACAAAACTACATATTTTAAGGTCAAATGTGTACAAAATGTGTCAATCTATAATGGTTGATCCACGGCATGGCTGGAGGCGGAGGAGGTGACAGAAACAACAAAGCCCCTCTCAGCCTCTTTTGACATCTCCAGCACACACATTTAAACAAACACACACACACACACACACTCTCATGTGCACAACACACAACCTCCACACACTAATGTGTGCCGTCATTTGTCACTATTGAGCTGCAATTTATGAATTGTCTGTCCACACTCTCCACAATGGCTGACTTTGCTGTGTGTGTGTAGGGGGGCTGTCATGACTGCTTGCTGTGCGTGGGGCTGCAGAGCGGGTCTGGTGTCCTTCAAATGACTGACAGAAAATATCCCCCGCACACCGCACCGGAAGCACACAAACACACTCGTACAGGCGAGCATCTTCCCTCTTCATTCACACATGTAAATAACAGCACAGATGAGCCCGAAGATACTCCGGGTCCCTTATGCATGCTGTATACATTATAATTCATGTTCTCTATAGCAGCTTCAGGGCTTTAAGTGGACTAACTTCCCTCTAACAAGAACACAGAGATCCACGTGAGCTGCTCCTGGACAAAACAGAAGTAGATCTTCTAAATCTCCATTCATTAATATGAATAAGATCAATTATAATAAAATAGTAGGTCGACAGTCTGTCTTATCTTGGTCATCAGCATTTTTGTGTATCTGTGTATTTGGCTGGGCTGCAATCCTCACAAATACTCCCACGATTACATGAATAAAATAAACAAATAAAAGGGTTTCCTCAGTGCTTTGCAGGGATACAGTTGGATAGTCAAGTGAACAAGCAGGATTATGTTCAAGTGTTTGGTCACAGCACTAAAAAAAGAGGTCTTTATAATTTTTCATTATTTCTATTTTTCATATTTTATTCATTATTTTGAGCTGTTTAATTACATTTTATAGAAACACTTTCAGTTTTGTTTTCCAGCATCCCTCTTGGTCGCTTCTTCAACATGTCAGTATTCCTATGTGCTGAACTGGAAGTCTGTATGTATGGGTGTACTGTTAATTAGCCATTATACCCAATCAAATCACTGACCCGCTGCTTTGGTGTCCGTCTGTCTGACTGTGTCTCTCTGTTTGTCAGTCTTGGTCATTGTTTTGGCGGCTCACTAAAGCCGTAATCTGTCGCTGCCCTGGCTTATTAATAAGCCTATTCTGAATATTCCCCCTCTGCTGAGTCGGCTGACTTTCAGAAGTGGAAACGGAGCTTCACAGAACTGGAATAAATAGAGTGGCGCCATTCATGTCCGTGCACTTGCTTTCTGAGTAATTTTATTTTTCGCATTTTAGCTTTGAAGATGTACATTTTTTTCACAAGTTTCACGTTTCCCGATCTTCATTTCACTTAGATCATACAATTTAGTTGCAAGATGCAGAGGGAAATATATATTTCTTTATAAATATAAGCTTTTGTTTACACAACCTCACTATCTAAAAGTTCTGTGTTTTTATCTTAGTGTTTCTCCGGGTTTCAACACTCATCTTGTCATATTGCCCCTAGGTTTAGTCCCTGTAACCCCAAAAAGTTTGCTTTCAACTCAGTGCAGTTCAACTCTTGAACTCCTAAAAAACACCATAAGGAATATCAGGTCTATTTATTGTAGCTCTGTGATCATTTCTGGGTGACTTTAGAGTTCAGTCAGAAAATGAGGGATCAGACAGCTCGGTCTGCAGACACTCGGGCTATGATTTAGAGAGTGAAAGAAAGAAAGGGAGGGAGGACGGGAGAGAGACGGGGAGGGGATAGAGAGATGACAGAAAAAGTGGAAACAGAGAGAAAGAGGGAGAGAGAGAGACCTCGAGGGATGCAGAGCTGTGAGCAGAAAGAGGGCAGAGGATGAGAGAAGATTGGCGGCTAATGAGAGGGAACTGGAGAGGGGAAGACTGAGACGGGCAAAGGGAGTAAAGCCAGCGATGCACTAGAGGATTATCAGCCTGACTTACACCTGATTTACCCACTCTAACCATCAGTGGGGACATCTCAATCCGACTGTATATCTGGTAGTCTGAGCGCTTCCCAAATTCAAACTTAACCACCCCAAATGAGTCCTGGACAGAAAAAGTATCACCTCTGAAACGTCTTATTCAAGATGGGTATCACAGACTCATCCAGACAGAAGAAACAGTGATCCCCAAAAAGAGACTTTTGAGTGACATGAAAGTCATAAGAAGAAAATCATGAAAACATCTGCAACTCAGACAAAAATGTCAAGTTTAAATAGAGAGAGAGAGAGAGAGATGATGAAGAAGTTGATGTAGGGAGGGGAAATGCAGACTCATGTTTCTCCTCTCCAAGTCAGGCAATAATAGATTACTGCACAGCTTATACAGAGGTCAAGAAAGAAACAAAGATCCAGAAGAAGAAATTCAAGAGACAAACAGGAAAAAGCAGGAAGGACACACAAAGGTGTATACCATTCACAATGGCATACTAAAGAGTAAGACTGAGGGAGGCAAACTGAGACTGGGAGGAGGAGATTAGAACAATGGGATATTAAAAGAGAAATATATGATTGGGCAGACACACTGGAGTGTGTTTAAAGAATAATACAGCCAACTGGAAACAGGAAAACAATGTGCAGGGTGCTTAAAGAACCACACTGGCTGGTGTGTTAAACAACCCCCCATTTCAGATCCAGTCAGAACTGTTGTTTATTTGGCAGTCGGCATATTTTCATTTAATTTGTAAATGATTTCTGTTAAAAACATAAAAATGGGTGAGAGTTGGTAATACTAGCAGCTCAGGCTGTATTCAGGTATAGTGGTGCTTGTGAGCTGAATGCTAACATCAGCATGCTCAATGAAAATGCTAACATGCTGCAAATATTACTTTTGGAACAATCACAGTATTAGTTTAGTTAGCATGCTAATATTAGCTGATTAGCAACCATTCAGAAAATGCAGATGAAGCTAAGGTCATCTGCTTTGCTAGTTTTTGCAGACATCTAACTATACTACTACAGATTAGAATTTTAACCTGACGATGCGACTAATTGAAAAAGCAGGAGATCCAGAAAATTATTATCATTAATCCTGAGGGGACCATGAATGTGTGCACTATAATTCATGGCAATCCAAATGTCAACCTCATGGTGGCACTAGAGGAAACATCAGAGGGATCATTAAAGTCATTAGGATTCTCCTCAAAAAGGGACCATGAATGTCTGAACAAAATTTTTATGGCAATCCATTCTATAGTTCTTGAGATATTTCAGTCTGGACCACAGTGGCTGACATAAGGCGTAAGGCCGACTCTTTCTGACATACAAGATGATCCGTTAGATACTTTCAAATTTTTAACTGTGAAATCCTCAGTTAATCGTCATGTATGCAAATGAGGTGTCATCTGTATAAGTTGTGGATTTCCGCATCAGTTCACATGCAGCAAATACAACCATAGGTCTTCTGCACTGGCTTTGATACATTAGCTGGGGTGGCTGCCACTTGTTCACAGTTACATTGAGCCATACACCCACTGACATCTGCGTTGATGTATAACAGCTGCCAAGTCGGGTTAAACACATCGGCGTGATCCCATAAGATGCGTCATGTTCTGCAATATTAAATCAGGTTGTACGGTGCCGGCGGCTGAGGGTCGGTCGAAGGCCACTGTACCCATCGCGGATGGCCAGCCAGGTCGCGGATCAGTCATTCCTCGCTCAAACGCAACATGCCGCCAGACACTAATTAGGATAAAACCTCCCATAAAACAGCATTTTACGAGGTCCTGTCAGTCACTCGGACACAATGTTGAGAACGTAACTGGATTAGAAGACAAGTCGGCCACCTGATGAACAAACTGTGCCGTACAGTTTACGCATGAGTGTCTGTTTTCATGCTCGTATGAACACACACACGCACACGCATATAGATATGTATATATATAATCTTAAGGCATGTTTGCTCCCTTTCCCTCTCTTCCCGTCTCTCTCTCTCTCTCTCTCTCTGTGTCTCTGGTGGCGTGTGGTTGACGAGCGAGCTCAGTGCGGATATAATTGGCACTGGCCCCGTGTGGCACTGTAGTGACGATCCACAGAAATCAAGGGCGCGCAGACGTAAACAAACACTCCACACACACACACACATACGCACATACGCTGGCACACACTCACACCAACCCCCTGCCTATAGTACGTATTTTCACTTAACACCCGTCCTGCTCCCATGATACTCATTTCCTTGTTTTGATTTCAATGTCACACTGATCCTATCTCCCTCCTCCCCACTCTCTTTCTGCATCAAACACACACTCCTTCTCTCCCACTCTTTCTTTGTCTCTCCTTTTTTTCCCCTCCCGCTCTTCCTCTTTTAATGTTCCCTCCTTCCATCTCAGCCTCCCTTCCTCCTGCGCTCACTCTGATGTTTATAGTTTTCCTCTCTCTCTCTCTCTCTCTCTCTGCCTATTTTCCCGCTCTCATGCAGGCCAGCAACATGCAAATTATGCCCCACAAATGCAAATCCCCTCTCTATCTCAGAAGAGACCTTCAGTGGAGAGGAGGAGTCCGCCCAGCTCAGATACCCCACTGAAGTCTTTCCCATCCGTAACGGAGGTGGTTCTTTCGTTCGTTTGAAGGTTACCTCTGAAACTGCTGAATAAAGTATTACATGTGTGCATGTGGATTACTGAGACAGGCCAAGGCATCATTACGCGATGTGTATCAAATGGAGGCTGCAACAATAACAAGGGCAGAGGTTCATGTGGTTTGTTTTAATAGATTTCACGTGGAACAAGAAGTCTTGAGTCATGCTAGCAGCTCTGCAGTGCTTTGAGCCAAATGCTAGCAGCATGCTCTCAATGACAACGGTAGCATGCTGATGTTTACCATGTTCACCATCCTATAGCTTAGTACGCTGAAGTGTAACATTTTCTAATTATCACGTAGCACAAAGTACAGGTAAGAGGTAGGAAGGTATTTAGTTTCATAAATCAAAATACTGGACTGCTATTGAAATTATAACAGTGATGCAGCTAGATGAAAGAGGATAATAAAAGTTTTTTATAATTAATCCTAAGGGGGACCCTCATTTCTGTGCCAAATTTCATTGAGACATTTCCCTCAAAAGCACAAAGTGAACATCCTGGTGGTGATTATAAATCACCAAGGATCGCCAAAGACATAAGGATCTATCATTTGAGCACTGCAGATATCTCAGATATCTAATTTCATGAACCACAGTGGTTAAGATATTTCAGACTGAGTGTCTGGTCATTCCTACGGTCAATCAGTGATGCGCGAGCTCCTTCACCTTTGACCTGCAACTAAGGGAATGGCTGATTTCAGTGGTGCTGTCCGTGGTGCTGAAATCCTCTTTCAGCAATTTGACGAAACAAAGGAAAGCAGATTTCTGCTCTCACCTCTGCTGCAGTCGCTGCTACAAAATAGAGGCGACGTTTGCATGCCTGACATCAGCTGTAAGTGATCTGGGAGCGCTCTCGCATTCCCAGCTTTCCATCTTTCTTCCCGCTCTTTCTTCCCCACCATCTGTTCTCCTCTCACTCCTCCTCCCCTGCCACACTTACTTACATCGCCTGATACCCTCTCGCTCACTTTTATATAATAGCTCACTCTCTCATTTATTTGCACCTCATGCTTTTGTTTTGCCCTGGTCTGTGGAGATTTTTTTTCCTCCTTCCTCTCCTTCTATCTGTCCTTTCTTCCATAATTCTTTCAAATCTTTATCTCCCCCATAATTTTTTCACTTTCTTCCACACTTCCTCTTGAATCCCCCTAATCTCTGCTCTCTAGCTGTGTGTCTCCCAGTCTGTGTGGTGTGTAATTTGTTTGTATGTATGCATGCAACCTACTGCATATGTGTATGTGGCTGTGTGTGTACATGGACTAGCAGGTTTCAGTGTGTGTGTGTGTGTGTGTGTGTGTGCAGCGCAGGATGACTGTCCTCAGGGCAGCTCTCCACACCAGAACAGAGCAGAGCAGCAGCTGACCAGCTGTCCCCCTCGCAGCTAGCAGCATGTTGTCTCCTCTCTCCTATTCTCTTCATGCTTCCTGCCTCACCCTCTCCCTCTTTTTCCCCTCTTTCTCCCGCTCGTACTCTCATTCTTTCTTTCCAAAACTTGGTTTTTGCTCTCGTTTGATGTAATCTCCCCACCCCATGTCGCACTCCGGACACAACGTCGCACCCACCGCTCATTTTCATCATTATCAGCTGCCTTTCATCTTCACGTCTCCTTCTTTCTTTACCTCCACCATCTCCCCCCCAGCCCTCTCTTGTCCCCTCCTCCGCTCGCTGTTTCTCCCATTCCACGCTTCAGTAATGTCACTGTTAAGGTATGTCTCTTTTAACCTCATCTAAGTTTCATCTCCTCCCCCCTTCGTCTCTCTCCACTCCCCATTACCTTGTTCTTTGACTTTGTTTCCTAACTTCTCTCTGTCAACCCCTTTTCCCTCCATCACATCAGCTGTCTTTTGTAACCACACAGAAACTCCAGTCTTCCCGTTCCACCGATTCAGTCATTGTAACCGTCGCATGACCTCGATACTTTTCCTCCCCATGTTTTTCTTCTCATTCCCTCTCTCTCTCTTTTCCTCTCTTCCTGTCAAGTCTGCCAGCCTTAGACCTCTCACCTCACCACTTTTATACCTTAGTTCACCTCTTACATTGTATTAAAAATACATCTGCCTTGAAAATGAGCACAGGAGAGCAGGAGAGGAGGGCAGGTCTGATAAGGAGATCATTCTTTTCTCCGAGAGGGAAACACGAGGATTTGGCTGCTGTCTTCATTAGGGAAAGGGCTCAGAACTTGTTCGGTGTATTTTCATCCTAATCAGCTTCACTCGAGCGTCTCACTGCACTCTAACCACAGCAAGCCAGAGTGCATCAATGGGCATAGTAGTTTTTGGACATACGCATATGGTGATAAGAATAGCAGGGGAAAGTGTGAAATTCATTTGCATGTTTACAAGATGCCTTGTTTTTTTTTTTTTACTTCTTGAAATTAGTTAGAAATTGCGCAGAGAGGCAATAAAGTGATCATAATGTGATGTACACATTTTGCATTCTGTGTATTTCTATCTGCACTGGAGGCAAGTCAGCAAGTCAGGCTGGATGAATACGAAAAGTTGATGACTATTGTTCAGAATAAATAATTATTTATTGCTGTTTTACCTTTAGTTTCAAAATCCAGACAGACAGACAGAACGGGGACAAGACAAGACAAGAGAAAAGGACACGCAGTGAAAGTTGCAGGCCGGATTGAAGGTGTTTAAAGGTTAGTAAGAGACTAACTCAACTGCCTTTCCTCAATTATGGTTTGAAAAAGAAAAAAACTAGAAAAACTAGCAGCTGTGTGTGCACAGCAGCAGCACTCGAGCAGCCCCAAGGACCAGCAAAGTTATTACAGTTCATTCTGAGGGGACATGAATGTGTGTACCAAATATTCAGTCCTTTCCACACTTCACTCTGAGCCCAAACTGTCAACCTAAATAGTTATGACACTGTTTTACTATTTGCCTGTGACTGTGTGCTTTTCTATGTTTTCTATTAAGTTATTTATTATTATTTTACAAGCCATAAACCTGCGAGGGATTGCAGATGAAAATGAGCCTGTATGACTAAATCTGACACATTTATATGGTGTCATTTCTAAATAAAATAAACATAAATCTTATGGTGTTGCCGTGTGTACCAAGTTTCATGACAAGTTGTCCAGTTGTTACCAAACTATTTCAGTCTGGACCAGAGCGGTGGACCGTCAGGCCGACATCCGTCATCCGTAGCTGCTACAGAACACATTTGTAGATAAAATTCAATTTGCGATTTACTTTGGACGTTTAATTTGAGATGCCTTTTGTCATGGTCAGTATTATCATAATAGCCGCACCATTTTACTTACTACTAATTCTCGAATGTAAGTTTGAATGCCAGCGTGATAATAATGGAATAAATGGTGAAACACCATTTTTTCATAATGCCTAGAAGTCTTCTGGATGAGCCCGAAAATTTAAATCATGGCGAGGGAGGACAGTTTCCTCTACTGTCCTCTTCCCTCTTCTCTCTCTCTCTCTCTGTCTCAGTGGCCTGGAGGATTAAACGTGTTTAATTAAGAGGTGATTATGTGTAGATGCCTGACACAGCAGGATCAGGATGGCTTCATCCCGTCGCCCCGACTGTCATCACCCCGTACTCCCATTCAGCCCCAGCACGTCGCGCTAAGATACACACACATACACAAGCATATACACCCTCTCCACCATATGTTTGCTCTGTTTATCCCTCCTTTCACACCCCTCACTCCCTTCCTTTTGTTATTTCCCTTCCCTTTTTTTATCATCTTTTTAACCACATGATTCATTCTCCCTCTTTCCTCTTCTGCTTCTCTCGCTCCCCTGGGTGGTATAATACCAATTCTTCTTCTCTCTTGTGTAACCTAAGTGCTGGAGTTTTACAGTATGCATATGTCATTACATCGAATCGTGTCGTTAAAGTAGGCAGAAATGAGAGAGAAATGGAAAACTTTCTGTAGAAAAAGAAAAGGATACAGACAAACTTTAGTTTGAGAGTTACAATGAATATTATCTTTGTGTATAAAAAGTAAAGTCCAGGTTATTATTATTATTATTTTTTTCATAAAATGAGCACATCCTCCTGATCCATCAGATTTTAAAAAGCACTCACAACAATACTGAAATTACTATCATACTATCTAATGCATCTGCCTGGCACTGAAAGGCTGATTCGATACTGATGTTGAAGGCTACAAATGAAAAAAAGAAGAAAAAAAAAGACTAAGACAAAGCAATGTGAGGAAGCAGAGGAGGTGGAAGGGGGGGATTTAATAGCAGGGGAAGAAAGAAATGGAAAAAGCAAGGAAAAGCAGAAGAACGCAGAGCGCTAATAAGTACAGTACGGGGTGAAAGAGAGGCCAAAAACATGTTTATTGCAATGGTGGGAAGATGAAAGCGAAGGGAGAAGCCTCAGCTTTATGTTTTGTCTTTGCTTGTTGATAAATCCTCCATTTGTGACAAATGTAAAAAGATCGTGACTTTTATATGAACCAGATTGAATGTCATGTTAATTGATATCACATGTTTTTATTCAGTGGCTTTGGATATCAGCCTATGTGGTTTACAATAAAGACTCAGCAGACAGCAACACAGTCCGGATACTGTGTACATTTTTCTGTGCTGCGCCTGATGACGATGACCAACTTGCAAATGGTGAGGCAGCGGGGACCTTTGTCCTTTAAAGCGTGCCATCACTCTTGTCACAAATGAGCCCTCAGGAAATATGCCCACTAATTTGAGTCTCAATCCACCGGAGAAGCACAGGGTTATATTGAGCACGTATGGGTGTGTGTGTGTGGCCAAAGCATCTGAAGAAAGAGGAAGACAGATGGGTCACACAGCGTTCCCTCTGTGGGTTTGGAGCTGGAACACGGCTAATTACATCTTAATTAAATATGACCCGAGTGCCCCTGCGCCTCCTTGCCCATGGATAACACATGTGCGCTTCTGTGTTTATGCTGAAGACGGAGAGACAGCGAAAGGGAGCGAGACCCGTGTGCGTGTTTGAGTGTCTGACAAGGGGAAGGGTCCTGGTGCATTTGGGTGTACGGTGTTTGTGTGCGTGTGAGTTAATGGAAAGTGTTTTTTCGAAGGAATCGAAGTCTTCACTGTCTCCTGTGAGTCACAGTAGATATTAAGGCTTTGTCCCAGTCCTCTCAATTAGTACACCCCCTTGCTTCTGAATTGCTCTCGATTTGGACGGGGATGCTTCTCCAGCTGCCAGGGAGTTGGTGGAAAGATTGTGGAGTAGCTCAAACACAGAAATTAGGGTTTGAATAAAACAGTATATTGAGTGAGTTGTAACAGCTGAGGGCCACATGTTGGTTGTTTGTGAAAACTATTTAGGAAATGGGCAAAGAAGTTTGAACTGTTAAATGAAAATGCTAAATGAATGAAATAGATATCTGTAAATGTTAGCTCAAAGTAAGCAGCTAAAGGTGACAAATGCTTAGCTGAAAGTGATCTATAAACACTATATATATAGTTAGCTAAATGTAACTGATAAATGGCTAATAGTTAACTAAAATGAACTAAACTCAACTAAAATAAATAGTTAGCTAAACAAGTGGGTAGACAGTACCTAAAAATGAGTAATAAACAGCTAATAGGTACTGTGGCTACATATTTTATATATTTTCCTACATAAAATACGTAGTTGAAATAGTTACGTAAAAGCAATGGATAAACAGTTGAAATAGCTAAACGTTATGTGGTAATGGTTTAAATAAATGGCGGTGTGGATAAAGGGGTACTTGAGTTTATCTGATGGGAAGTACAGCTGACAAAAAGTCTAGGAAGCTCTAAGACAAGTGTCATAATTAAACTGATCTGAACTGCACAAATATGCAACTACAAAATATATATAGTGTTCCACTGGGCCTCTATAATTGCACAAGCTGTAGGTAACTCCAAAAGCTCATTTAATGTCACCTCAATATGCTTGCATGCAAACCCACACAGATACACACACACACACACACAGAGGACTAACCATTGTTGGAGCGCAGCGCCCTGGCGGAGATGCCGTTGGTCCCTATAGGATGATGAACGCCGGTCCCATCCACCACTCCTGCCTCCCCTGGCTGCTTCAGAAGCTCCGTCAGAGTCCTGAAGGGAGGAAAAAAAAAAAAGATCCACACATTTACACTTTTTATCCTGCTTACAAGCTAGAAAGTAGACAGAACACTACACAATGTCTTACAAACTTGTCTCCAGCAATAACGAGCATCCACACGAACGGAAGAGAAAGAGGAAAGAGTGTATTGTCTGGTAAATGAGAGCTAAAGAGGACTGAGGGGAGAGCGTCAGAGAGGTGTGATGGGAAAGAGTTGGATTGAGAGAGATGATACGAGATAGAAACAAGAAGCACAGGTTCACGTGGACATAATATGGAAATCCATTATTAAAAATATCCAAACAGCCTTCATCTTAATAGCTGTACCTGAGGACAGAGACAGAGTTGGAAACAGATTGTTCACATCTATGAAAACAAACCCAAACAGAAAATGCTCAGAATTAAACTCAAGACAGGAATGGAGGATGAAAAGGACGAGTCTCTTGGATGTTTACCAACCGGGAGCATCAATCATTTATAAAAAAAATAAAATAAAACAACTTCCCCTCTTGCCATCTTTTATTGTTTGATGCCTTTGAACAAGTTCTGATGCCTTCTCAAAACTGGAACACAGGCAGGAAAAGGCCTTCCAACATGCAGATTTAACTCTTTAGAGGCACACAGAGCCCGCAGCTGTAAACTGTGGCTGTGTTTGAAATCACATGCTAATCGTAGCATTCCTACATTAGCACTAGTATGACGTAAAAGTCAGTACATAATGCGTTCCAAAACTGCATAGACACCAACACTAACAGATTCAATAATATTAATTTTCCTTAAAGTAATACTGGAAAATATTACACTGAGTGGAAGAGCTAATGATGAAATTTGCGATAAACTATTTTCATGCACTCAGACGGTGTTTTACATGGTCGATTTCATTCTGGTTAAATACAGCAGGTGACTCCACAGCAAAAATAAAGTGTTAAAATATACAGATTAAACAGACTAGGGGGGGTGCGAGAGGTGGGGCCGCCCGCTCATACCCATTAGCAACCAGTAGAAGTACACAGTGTAAAAGTACAGAAGTACAAAGTGCAAATGCAAATGTTATGCACTTTTCATCCCTTCTGATAAGCTAAAATATAAGCAATAACCCCAAATGTTAAAAAGTCATATACCTTTTTGAAAAGGAATAAGCTGATGAAGCTGACAAGTGACCAATGTTTACAGTTTAAAAGTTTTGAATGTTACTGTGTTAAGTCTATAAAAATGCACATCCCAGTGAATCATTTGCACTTTTTTCTCTGTTTTGAGAATCACACAGACTGAGCAATCTTGTTCAAATGTTACAAATTGAGTTAATAAAATTGGAAAATTTGAAATTGAAAATTGGAAATAAATTAAAAAGTGATAATGAAATGGTATTTTAGTTCTGACTTCTGGTCTGGTTTATGTGCTTAGACCTAAAGGAAGTGGTGTTATGCTGCCTAAGACTTCCTGATAAACATCAGACAGCATAACAAGTGCAGTAACTTGAAAGGAAGCAGAGCCACTTTCACTCGAGGGCTTCCTACACACATTATTATACTCTCTTAAAGGTCTCTTACACAGTTTGTTTAAGGCGCCTGACAATCTTTTACTATTTTATGCCTTGGGTGCCTACTTTAGTCGATGACCATTTGTTGTTGAAAATCTGCGGTTTTGCTTGCTGTCACAGATCGTATAAAGATGATAAATTACACATGGGATCATTTTGTTGTCTGTCAGATCAAGTGGATGCATTATCTTGTCTATTCTGTGCAAACATTTGAGAAAAAGGATGTTTTTTTTTTCATACAAGTTGTGGCATCAGCCAAATAAACTTATTTGTCAAAGCTCGTCATGCTCGTGATTCAAGTTTAACTGCTACAGTAAGCAAACCCCTGTAGAAAACACAAGATATTACTTGCCCTTCTAGAGTGTCAGCAAATATTGTCCTGCCACTTCTTGTTTTTAATAAGATAAAGTGAGAAAACACAGCAGGTTTGCTCATTTCTGAAAAGTTTTGTTTGATTTCCACCGTTGACCTCGACGACTTTAACTGCTTTTTCATACACTTTCCGGCATTTGCTCACATTAAACAACAGAACGCTCACCATCAACACGCTGACAAGCAAATTATAGCAACATAGTCAACAAATCAGCTGTGACCGGAGAGCCGCTATCAGGAGACCCATAACTATTTCCTCACTGTTAATCTCACTGTTGAGACCGTCTAAAATGCAGTAGAGCAATCGCCTTTTTATTAGCCCGCTGTGAAAGGACTGCCTGTAGTCATGGGAGCAGTAAGCATAAAAAACATGAACACCTGTACAACATAATGCAATTCAACGCAGTGGATTTTGAAATAGGCGCTAAGTATTATTAAGGTGCTGTTGTGATGATTATAATATGTCTTTCTGTATGTTTGTGTATTTTTGTCCAGAATGAAGGGAGAAAATAAATATAGCGACGGTGGTTGTTTTTGTAGTAATCAGGCCAAACATGTGATCCGCTGTTTCCAACTCTATTTGTGTCCTGAATTTGAGTAAAAATCAATCCATGAGCTTTTGAGATATCCAGCTGATGCAGAAACAAACAAATTAACAGAGAGGGTAGCAATGCGCTCTCTTTGGCACAGGCAATTATACAGTTTAATTAAATTTTTACTGGACGCAAAAGAAGTGCTCATGGACGCCGTCGAGAGGGAAGAGCAGTGTTGATGTGTCTGTCTTTTCAGGAGTGACTGGACTGTACAGGGGCCCAAACTCTACCAGTGTCAGGTAGGAAATATGTGCAATTAAACTGGCATTTCGTTCCTCTCCCTTGACGCTCTTCTCGCTGCTAAGGTGGCATTAACCAATCTTAAGCTGCTCCAGCGAAGCTAGCAGCCCTTGTCTGTGGTTTCACCGGGCGGCTCCCTGGTGTGAATGGGTAACGGGGGAAAGAAACACCCAGCTCAGCGAAACCTCCCATGGATGAATTAGGAAAAAAAAAAAGACAGACCATCTCCTCTGGCGAAATAACATGTAAATATGTATAAGCTTGTAAATTGAATGTATTCTTAAAAATTCTTGAGTTTCCGCTTTAATGATTTCCTTCCAAGGACAATAAATACTCATAAAATGTCCTTAAACTGGATGGGGTGGGCAGCATGTGCCCCAGGAACACACATAATGTACACACACATGCATCTCAATTGCCCTTTATATTTTCTGCTTGCTCGCCAAGCCATTCCTCTCCCTCATCTCATCAATAACCTGTCCACTTCCATTCCATTACTTCATTTGCCCCCCCGCACACCCACATCATTCTCCGTGGTAATAAAGCGAGCTGTGCCTCCGTCACTCTCCCCTCTCCCCTCCCACCTCCCTCAGTGTCTCTTCCTCTGGTCCCCTCCAGAATACTTAAGAGCGCTATTGTTGACTGCTTGTAGTTCTCGACACCCTCTGTCTCCCTGGAAACATCTTCCCTTTCTTTCTCTTCCCTTTTAATCCCGCCTGTCTTATCTCCTCAACTTTCTGCGTCTGACTCTACCACCTCCCTCCCCAAC
Organism: Scortum barcoo; assembly: GCA_023238725.1. NCBI lineage: Eukaryota > Metazoa > Chordata > Actinopteri > Centrarchiformes > Terapontidae > Scortum > Scortum barcoo. The sequence continues at coordinate 18,204,062 of CM041547.1, forward strand.
CACCAACCCCCCCCCCCGTTATTGCTCCCCCTTCTTCGTCTTTTCCGAGGCCACGAGCCTTTATCTCCCCCCGCATCGCTTCGTCAACCCTCCGTCTTTCTTCTCCTCTCAACCCTCTGATTCTGCATCTCTTGCACTCTCTCGTCGTCGTGTCTGGTTTGTCTCAGCACGCTCAGCCTCTCACCCTTTGGCCCAATTTTTTCTTTCTTTCTTTTTCTCCCCCCTTTAGTATTCTCGGCCCTTCCTCCCTCGTTTCTCTTCCCCTCCCCGAGGAAACTGTCACATAAACTATTCCAACTTGCAATATTAGCACTCTTGAAATGATACAGAGTGATATGCAGACATCAGAGCCTGGCACACATCAGCACACACACACACATACACACACAAACACAGGGTTTTAAACCATAAATAACCAGAAAATACAGAAAATATCTGACGGCATCTATATCTACCAGCAGCTCAGCAGAAGAAGAACAACTATTTGTTGCCTGCAAAGTAAACAATCAGCTTCATTTGACTGTGTTGCGCGATGTAAAGGCACAGCTAAACGCCTGAAATGGATGAAAAAAACAAAAAACAAATCTGCACTGCTTAAGTTGTGGAGAAATTCAAATGCTGTGTAAACCCCAGATCAGAATAGCATCCGCCCAGTCTATATGCCGAGGGATATCTGGCTCTTTCATGATAAGGGTGGAAGCTGTAAGTGTTGACATGCAGCACTTCAAACAGCACACTCTTCTAGCGCAGATATGAGGGAGAATAGAAGATGCAGTGTGCTGTGGGCCCACACGACAATGTGCACAGTACACATGCCATCTTAATTCTGGAGGAATGTATTTTCAAATGCTGTTTTTTTTTCTTTCCCAAAAGCGGGGCGTGTTATAAAATGTTGATTCGTTAAACCAATCTTCTCTTTGAAATGTGTGAGATGTCAAGTAGTTGGAAACTCGCTGGAAATGAAACTTGGCTGTTTAAGCTGAGGTGATATTTCTAGCACAAAACTGGCTTCAAGGGGAATTCAGTATGTAAAGGTAAGTGAAAACCAATGTGCTCTCTGTGGGAGGAGCCTGTAAAATCACCCTGATGATGTCATCAGGGTAATTCCAGGGTTCATTTCCAGGCTTGGGCTTGGAAGCTAAAGATTTATAGCAGAAAGCATGCGTAACAAAGTGGGGACGCAGAGTTTGAAAGACGTTGGTATGTCACTGGCAGTGTGGGTCAAAAGAAATTATGCTGTTTGTTGCATTGTGGGAAATGTAGGATCCTTGGGGATTTTGGGGGGTTTTAACCAATACTACTTTTTTTTTGTTGAATTTTCTTTTTAAATTCAGTGTCATCAATATGTCACTTTATGGAAGTGCATAATACATTGCTCAATCCTGTTTGTATTATTTTGTATCTCTTATTGTGCCTCATTCACCTAAATTAAGTAGAACAACAGCTGGCTCCTGAGATGCAGGTGTGCAAGGTGGAGCTCCACCTATCATGCATTGCATACTGGGATAGCCCACTGTGTAGCGTGACAGCACAAAGTCAAATCTCACTATGAGACAGTCAGTCGTGCTTAATTTCATTTTGTCTTTTCAAGCAATATCCATTTCACTTTCTTTCTGTTCATGTTGCACTCCTTTTTATACAGAGCAAAGAAAAATATTGTTGAAATGATGTCACCTATCCTCATATGGAAAACTTCCCGTCAAATTTAATGGAGTGTTGTTTTCTAAATTGTATATTGTTAATCAATTTCATGAGGCTTGCATCCACACAGGGCCCGATAAGCCTCATTTCCAATTAAATTACAAAAAAATTGATTTTTCTTGCAATGCAAGACAGGATATGAATTGAAGAATGAATAAAAGCTGATGTACAGAGACTGTATTTTTCAAAACTCATAAACACAAATGACTCAGCAGAAGGCAGTAAATATCCGCCACAGAGGATTTTGGTCCCGTGAGATTTGGCGAAACTTCTGGAAAGCTCCAAAGAAACATCTCCAGGCAGTTTGGCGGGCTTAAAGCACCACATACACAGCTTTGTCCCGACTGAAACTTGCTAAATATTCCAGAGAAAGAAAACACAGACCGCTACAAACTACTCCTGGTATCCCCCAAAATTTGATTTGAAAAAACATCTAAACCTCAAAAACCTAGAAGCCACGGAGCTGTTCAAACTGATAACAGTGACAAGTTAAAGTCCTTATGAGCCTGCTGACTGAGCACGAGCATGTTTTCCAGTGAAGCAGTGTAATATCTGTGGTAATTGCCTCGAATGGACTCAGACATCCCACATTGCGGAATCTTTTCAGTCGGACGCAATTAGCGATCGTTCAGTCGTTTATGGGAAACACGATTAGCCTCTAAAAACTGTGCTGATATTCGCCCAGCATGAAGCTTCTCAGGGGTGAAACATGTGGCGCTCAATTAGACTGTATCAACTCGGCACTGTCTTTATTAAGTTCCCCCGATTCTAAACGGGCTGCAGCAGAAGGGGCAGATACAGCTGATAAAACTGCATTTTAGATACATTTCTTTAAGTATAAGGGGGAGGGAAGTTTTACATGAAGAAAGGTGCTTATCTTATATTAAAATTTATTTAAGATGTATAGTTTAAAATAAATATCAGGCAGTGCAAGTGAGTTTTCTAAAATAATTAAGCAGAAGATTGATGGCTGACCAGAAGCCAACATCTTTTACTGTAAGACATATATGAGAAAGACTACATTAAAGAAATGAAGTGTTAATGAGATTTATGCTTTTACATAATGTTCATTTCCATGCATTCTTACATACTTACAATCGAAATTCACTGATGAGTATGATGAGGATAACTTGATGTGAAGGAGGTGATACTTTTTCCATGTTCACCATGTTACATGGCACTAAACACAAAGAAAGGCTAATCGAATATGATTATTTTAGCAAGGTTTTGTTAGATTTTTGTACTAATTCAACCTTGCTGGCACTGTATAAAAAAGTCAGAGGAATGTCCAAAATCAGTGGGATTAAATCTCCTGGCACCATAAATGTCTTTAGTTTCATGGCAAATCAATTTAATATTTGTTGACATATTTCAGTCTGAGCCAAAGTGGCGACATTGCCATCTCCAGAGACATGCCCCTGGCTAAAAAAGACATAATAACTGGAACAGCGGTCTTCATGATATACATATCATTTACACTAAGTGTCTGGTTTATTAGTTACTATGCACTAAAGCTGATGCAGACTATCAGTATTAATAATGTGGCCATTGAGTCTGTATAATGTGTTAAGTGTGTGTTACTGCTTCATTTCAAAGTGACACAAAAGCAAGAAAAGATACTGCTTTCCTGGAAGAGACAATCAGAGATATATATATGTATATAGATTAGATTTGTCTCAATGCACAAGAAAATGCTATCCACTCCCTCCACAGTAGCTCTAAATGTTGTGACACACAGGACTTTATGAGCTCATGTAGCACTTATTGTTTTGTTGTTGTGACATGACAGAAAACTCAAAAGGGTGATTAAAAGTCCAGTGTGATTAAGTCATCCACTCCCACTGCTCACATGTTTGCTCATTCACTCAGCTGCATATTGCACCGTCAATTGAGTGGGTGGATCGTGAAAGAATTTAATTTGCATGCATTAAAGAAACACACTTGTTGTTTAGCCCAAACACGTCTTGCCATGCCGCACGACTCCCGAGGAGTAAGAGAGGGCAAATATTTGTGTCACGGTCAAATTGCATATCAATGCGGTCAGTGCGAAACGAAACGTAAATCGCCGCTTTTGTAAGTGTGTTTGTAAGTGTATCACAACCTTGCAGTCCCGGTCCGGGCCCGCGCCTGGTTGTGTAACAAAATGTGCACCATTGTTTTCAATTGTCAAAGAGTGTTTCGTGCTAAAAATAAAGTGAGAAAAACACCCCTTGGTCATGTAATAAGACATTCCGTATTGTTCTGCACACACACACTGACACATACTGGTGCACGCGAACACATTTACTCCCCTGGGTGTATAATACAACGTTTTGTAGCTGAATCACTCCTCACTGTCACAGCAGGTTAGTTTATATTACAAGGCCCCCCACAGATGATTCCAGGGGCCTGTGACCTAGCATGGGAATGAGCATGGAGATGCTGTTATTTCAAACAGCGGTGCGGCATAATTGCGTGTGATACCGCTCGCCACCTACAGTTGTGCCAGCCCGACCGACCTACTTTCGAACAAAAAAGCGCAGAACGCGTGCACACACACACATTTGAAACGCAAAAAACACACACACGTTTACACACACTGCTGCCACTGTCCTACCCACATTTGTGCCTAGAGGGAGTTAATTGATGCAACACAGCAGTGACTCACCCTTTAATTCTCATGGGTGGTAATTTGGAGAGGTTACAGTGGGTGGGAATGGTGTGTGTGTGTCTGTGTGTGTGTAGTGATTTTCGCAAAAAATACTCTGGGGCAGGGAGAGCAAATTTTTTTTGTAATGAGAAAGGCAGGAGGATGTATGCGAGTTTATGACCATGCGGGGGCTGTATTCTGTCTGTCCTCTTTCTCGTATTTCACTATTAATTATGTGATAAAAAAAATGTGAGAGCCCAAATCAAAACACTAAACAAACAAAAAAACTCTTCTTCATCATGTCCTTTTGACCAAATGATCTGATTTTCCACCTACTTGTTCAATATTACCTACTGAGCTTAAGTGTTTTGTTTTTATGTTTTATGAAAATATACTTCATTGGTAATGTGACTAAGTAGGATGTTCATACTCCTTCTTGTTGGCTACAGTGAGCCGCTCTGCATCTTTTTTTAAGAGTCTAATTGTTATGTAAATGAAGTTGAAGTTCATAGTTATTGTTCTAAAGATGTTGCCTTTAAATGAGCGGCTTGAACTCCAATGCAAAATGAAGCTTTTGTAAGGAAGAGGAAAAGACAGAGGGAGATATTTAGATCTAGCCCGGTGTGTGTGTGTGTGCGTGTGTGTGTGTGTGCATGTGCGCTGTATGTGCCACTGCCTCTGCATCTCTCCCTCCTTCTCTTTGTCTTGTGGTGTTATGAAATGACAGAGCCAACACTTGAAGTCTCTCTCTTCATCAGTAATCCACTGCACTTTATCCCACTGCCGCTGTCAGAGGGAGGCAACACACACACACACAAAAGGCCAGATTCCCACACATAGATAGTAGGCTAAATGGACGCTGCAGTGGCACAAGTGGTAGCATGCATTATCTCAGAGGGGGTCTGATACACCAGTCCCCCTGACACACAAGCATACTCGTGCATGCGTGCACACACACACACAACAGGCATGCACATATGCTGTAGCTGCCAGATAGTGCTCCCTTGTAGGCTTGGTACAGAGCCTGGATCTGTCTCCCACCCTGATATACCCCTATTAGAGCTGACAGCTGCCAAATAATGTCCCTTGGCATGGCTGAGTGCCTGCCATGCCAAGGCGTGTTTTTGTTCATCCACATCCACTTACATGAGTGTGTATCTACATGTGTATAAGCTCACATAGGAAGGGTTTCATTTCCAAACATTGTATCCTTTTATGGAAAAATGCCTTAATATTCACAGACAAGCCATCTAAAATGTGTGTCAAGGTCACAGGCAGCATTTAGGATGGATAATAATCTAAATATTGTACTTGACTGCGTTTCTGTTGTTGTTAATTACTTGTCAGATTATTCAAATATCCCCTTTTAGCAGCGGCAAAGTGTAAGAGGTATTTCAGTGCCAGTTTAGAGGAGATGTCACATTTTTGAACAGATCAGGATTCCTTCACTGGCACAATCAAGGAAAATGTACAATCCCCAGAGGACCAGGCAGTGAAAAATGTTAATGGAAACCTTTTTTTTTTTTACTACAAATACTTAACTAAAAACACAGAAAAAGCAGCCTTTGAAAAAGAGAACTATGATGATTGTGTTAAAAGGTTTGTAGAAAAAAAAAAGCTATTCGATTTAGGCGCTTTATGTACCGCATTGCAGAGTGATGCACACATTTTGTGTATGAATCATTACAGTTTGCTATGAACACAGCGCCTTTTCCGCAAGCTTCACGACAGAGGATATTGATGCCTCTAACCATGCTGACTGTAAACAGCTAAGCTGTAGACTTGGGGGGGGTCAGAAGACAAAAAAAAAGCATGACAAAAATGAGACTTAATCTCACAGTTGCAAATGAAACCTAATAATAACATAATAAAAATGACTCAGGATTCTCTTCTCAAGGGCCCAAAACTCTCTTTACAAAAGCTGTTTCCACTATAATGTTTGCTATGTCTGAGAGAAGCCAGTCATTGACGCTTCTCTCATCTCTACTTCAGTATCTGTGAAACTGTTACAGTGATGACGGTGAAGATACTGGCTGAGTTTGATTCACAGGATTTTTTGCCACACCGATGTGATGCACTACCGCGCTCAGATAGAGCCGTGCAGCAGTAATAAAATGAACAAATTCAAAGCCAGCACGCAGGAAGCCGCGCAAACCAGTTTCTGGCAGGATCTCAGTGCCGAGGCCGCGACGTCGCTAAAGATGATGTCACAGAAAATACCATATGTCAACCTCTGAGTCACCGCTCGCTCTCATTATTTTTGGGCCGTCTTTATTTTAGAAACAACAAAACACACACACACACACACACAAAGATTCATTCTCCTCAAGGGATTTGTTCTCAAACATTCATCAGTGTGACGCACACATAACCCACGCATGAATACACACTCAGACACACATGCGCACACATTGTCAGCAGAATATTTATCATCCTGTGAAGGCTTTGACATTATTGATAACATACAGGTGCTCAGTATGCTGTGATTGAACCATCATCCATCATCACACGGAGAGAGACAGGATGATATTGATGTTTTATCAGATATCTGTCACTGTCTAAACAGCTTAAATCACTAATTAGGAAAGCCTGTAACAGACGCCATTACAGGCCTCCATCAAGTACAGTACAGTAGATTTCATGTAAATGTGAACTACTCTGTCATTATTTGAACCAGCATGTGGCTGTTTTGATTTAGTCCGAATTAGATGTATGCACTAAAGCTTCCTTTTTGTTTTTGTTTCTTGAAAAGAGTCTCCCATAATTCAGCTGTATTGCAGGGATGAACAGAGCGCTCTAGGATTTTGCAGAACTTGCCATTTGATTCGGCCCGCAGGGTCAACGTGCCGACCATCCATCCCTCTGACACGGACAGTGGGATCAATTCAGCCCTTTATGCCTTTTGTGGATGCACCACTCGGGCCCAACACACACCCTGTACCTGTCACGTACTGTAAATATGTCACGGCCAGGGGCAGCATTGATGAATTAGCAATACCGCGGCACTCTATCACCGGTGCACCATGATGGAGTGCACCACCGTGACAGGCGCTGGTAAATGTTGGTGGTGTGTGAACTGTGGAGTTAAATGACCTTGGATTACAACTGCAGGCACGGACGCATGGCACAGGCGTGGCCGGTATGATGGTCATTCGCCCTGGGTGCTTAGTTTGCTCGGTTCGGGAAAAGGTGCGAACACACACAATTCAGAGAACGCAACAGGATGCCCCGATGAATGGCAAACCGTCACACGAGCACCGGGATGTGGCAGCTCTGCGTCTCCCAGATGGGTGCTATTTGTGGCTGAGGGGATGCAGCTGGTCAGCCAGCAACATGAACTGCAGTATCAATGGACATGCAAACAGCTTGATTAGACACTCAGGAACGCCTGATGCTCGAGTGCACATCCACAGACCCCCTTTTCATGTTTTTCACATCATGTCAGATTCAGGATGAATCCCTTTGTTGTTGTTGAATGAACCACTCGCTCTAAATATTAATATTGTACCCAACACTGATACATTATCATATATTATCACTTATCCCTAGAGCTGCAATGATTCGTTGGTTGATCAGTTAGTTGTCAGCTATTAAATAAATCACTAACTCTTTTGATGTTTGATTAATTAGAAAATAAGAAAAAGTGTCCAAATTCCTTTCCACCTTGGGCTTTGGGAAACAGTGATAACCATTTTTCACCAAACATCTATTCAATTAATCAAGAACATGATCGCACATTATTTATAATGAAAGGAGTCTTCAGTGCATCCCTAACTATCACCTTTCATGCTGATATGGAAAACCAGCAATAGCAATATTTACTCTCCCTGTAGCTCTGTTTTGGGCTCCACCACTTCCTTAATGGAAATCTATTGTTTGTTTGCTAAATGTTTCACTATGTCCACCAACTTGTTGCTAACTTTACATGTTTGCTCTTGGCCTGAAACAATGACAGTGAACCAAAACAATGAACTGAAAGAAGCTAAAATGCTCCATGGACTACAGAGGGGTGACTATCTACAGGTTCATCACTACAAAAAACTTTTTACATTACACATATTGATTTGATCAGTTGTTATTATATAAAATATGAATTATAGTAGCTTTAAAGCTGAATTACTTTAACGTTTTTTTGGAAGTGTTAATGTACATACCCAAGAAAACATTCACCTAACACCAGAGGCTGTACAGTCCTACAGTAACTTCTGACACCACTCCACTGCATGCTATTGATAGCTATTGTGCTATTTTTCTCTCTCTTTAATCTGCCTTAAATCTCCAAAGAATAAATTCACTTTGTCCGATCACTGGAGCTGTATTGCTCACACAGTTAAAACAAAACAACTCAGTGCTAATCCATTTGACGCAGCACAGTACATTTGATGCAATGCAATGTAACACAACAGAAAGCAACACTATATAAAGCTTCGCAATGCAGTGCAACAGAGGTGGGAGCCAGGAGTCAACCTGTGTTTAGCTCATAACGCACATCCGCTCATGCACGGATATCCCCTTCGCATCGCATTCGACTCAAAGTTCAGCCTCGTACGCAGACATCAAAGCGACGCACAATATGGAGTTTGTCACAGGGTTTACAAGCATCCGCACACAAGCACACACACCAGACGGTGCAAGGACACTCTGACAACGCGGCGTAATATACTAATGGAGTCTCACAGCCGATACGTGTTCCTCATTTGTCAAGAAATCAAACCCACACACACACACACGCACACACACACTCACACACGTGCACAATAAGTCAGAAGTCGGCCTTTCCTTTCTTCACATGAGTGAGTGCGTACCTACAGGGTGGGTCACGTCAGTGACTCTAATCTATCAACCTGTCCGACTTGACTGCTTCTAATTCCATCCACACACGTCTCTCTGTCTTTATTTCTCTCTCTCTCTCTCTGTCTCCGCACCTCCTGTCTGTTCATCCACTCAACCTCTGCCTTCTTCCACATCATCTTTTATACATCAGTTATTCCTCTGATGTGTCGGAGTGGGCCATTTCGCTATAGTGCCGTCTCACTTTTGGTCCCTCTCTGCATTCATCCTCCAATACTATTCTTTCTGTCTTTACACTGGGCACATTCTTTTTTTTTTTTCATCCACCTTTTAATCTGAAAGATACCATTTCCAACAATTCAACAAACATCCACTTCTCATGAAAAGGGACTTTGCCTTTCTTTTATGAGATCATTTCACCTCACTGGTCCTGGTTTTAAAAATCGGCACAAAAACAGGATTTCAAAGGGCACAAAGGAGACAAAAAATGTATTTTGAACAGGTGCTTGCCGAACATTTGTTTCATTACCTTTTTGTCTTTTCCCCAATGACTTAATCCACGCAGACAGTTCAGCCCACAATAGACGCAATTAACTTCTCTTCTAAAGTTCTTAAAATATGTGTTTCTCATTTTAAAGGTGCTGATAAGGATAGTCTTGAACACTCAAATCAATTCCAATGTCCATGCTGGCACAAACAGCCATTCCAGGGGAAGTGGAGAAGAGAGGAGAGAGACGTGAAAAGAGGGAAGGAGGGAGGGAAAGATTAATGGAGTGATGGCATGAAAAATTAACTTGCTCAATTCACTCTTTTGATAAAATGCTATTTAACCAATCTCTTTCACCAGTTAATCTCAATTCCTTCCTTTCCCAAGCTTTCTATTTTGCTCAAATTATCTCCTCTCGCTCTCTCTCTCTCTCTCATGCCTCTGCTTGTTTTCCTCTCTGCTCTGCCTGTTTCTCTTTTTAATGGCTCTCTAACTCTGACGACTATCTCCCCATCCCTCCTTTTTTCACACTTATTTTATGCCTATCCCTCTCTCCTCATCCCCCCCGCTCTACTATTCTCTCTTCTCTTTTTTTTTTGTCTACTGGTCTCTCCTTATCTCGGCTGCCTACTGACTGCCTCTCTCTCTCTCTCTCTCTCTCTCTCTCTCGTCATCTCTGTTACGTGTGCTGTTTAGCTGCGCTTAGCTTCACCTGTCAGCTTGGATCAGGGCTGTGGAGCAGCAACATGACAAACTGCCCTCTGATTCACTTACACACACACACCCACAGACACACACACATATAAGCGCATACACTTGTAGCGTCTTCTCAGAAACCCCTCTCGCTACCCCATCTCTCTCTCTCTCTCTCTCGCTCTCTCTCTCCCTGTCTTTCACTGGCTTATTGCTTTGTGTTAATGTTTTTGCTCGCAGTTACACACAGCCCTGTCTTTTTGTACACACATTTTAAAGGAATACACTGTTGTTGTTTTTTTTTTCTTTTTTTTCTTTTTTGCTAGTTGGTCAATTTATCTACCAAACACTAAAATGTGTTCTTGGATCATGTGCACACAACTTTGGTGGCAGTAGGTCCCTCAAACATTAAGAAGAAGAAGAAATGCAGAATTAATGCTTGTTAATGCTAGTACAGCCTTACAACACAAATATTTTATGAATGATACCAAATAATAAATGTTCTTCATGAACATTAGCAAATTTAAATCTAAGCATACTATACACACTGTAAATGGACGTCTAATCATGAATACACCGTGCACATCCAGCTACTTCATATATATAAATGAAGTAGAAATGTGATCTATTAAAATAATCAATTAATATTGATTGCAGAACTATTTGCACTCTTGCACTGTTGTGTTCTTGCTTTACGGAAACAGTTTGACTTAAATAGACACTGTATAGTGTTGTTCATTGTTCCTTTTAATGTACATTCAAATATCTATATTTTCCATATTTTCTATATTTACCTAATTCCATGTACGTTAGTTAAACACTGTCTTCATCTTCATTGTTCTTGTTTGTAGTTAGACAGGAATAAAAGTGTGGATTTTACATTTTACACTACACAGATAAGCTCTCTCATGAGGAGCACTGTAAAAATCAATGATGTCATCAGGGTTATCTCAGGTTTTATCAGGAGAGTTTTATCTGAAGTGCGAGTTAAAACCATGGGGTGTGTACAGTTTGAAATCAAGCAGCTAATGAAATATCCTGTTGCATTATGGGAATTTTTTTTTTTTTCCTGAGGCTGACACAGGCATCTCTCTTGCGTCCCCTAAGATAATGGAAGTGCAATACCAATTCTGTGGAGTATCCCTTTAAATCTTAAGTACAGTAAATAAATATATCTTTATCTTATGTTGACACACCAGAATGTTTCCTACTAGTAAACCCAGTTACATACTGAGCTGAAGATCTGTCCATTTCTTTTATGTCAGCTAATATAAAGATCATAATGAAGACCGCTGACAATAATGTTAATGAGACTAATGTGCGGCAATGTGTATGACACATCAGGACATGCATGCTGTCCTCAGGCCTCACAGGCAGAGAGGTCATTCTCTTCTATGGGCTGATCTCTGAAAGTTATATTACGTATAGTGATAAAGCTTCGTGTTTAAGCAGTAGTTTGGTTCCACAGAACACATTTACATTTCACAGCGGATACCTTTTTTTACCTGTTGTCGACGTTTGGTTAGAGGTGTTTAGTAAAGATTGTGCATTGTGGATTTTTAACCGTGTGGACGCGGCAAAACATACAAAATGTCCTAAATACAAAAAAAGGCTGGTTGATTTGAACAAATACAAACACAAGTAATTTAAAAATACAAATGTGTTTGTTTCCAGCACACAGACTCTTTTGGAGCTGGTTTATGTGTTTTACTGTCCGACACGCCATCACACAGATGGCTTTAAACTATTTATTAAAGATTCTAGCTTTTTTTAATCACCATCATCTTCTTCTTTCCTGTCTCTCGCTCATTGTCTCATCTGTTCCTTCCTTTTGACATTGAAGTAAAAATATTTATAATATATATATATATATATAATATAATTATTAGCCTTGTTCACATGTTAAACTGGTTATTTTCCTCAATATGTTAATGTATGTGTGACATATTGCTGGCCCAAACAAACCCACTGACCCCTCTTTTAGGAAAACAGGTCAGGCAGACATGTATGTATGGAGAAAGAGCATTGATCGGGAGTCTTTGAAAGGTTCCTATAGCTCGCACAGAAAAGCAGGCCCATAAATCCACTTAATGGCTGGCGATATTAGCATGAGCTAAGCTGGTGGGATAGTCATCACTTAGAGCAAGGTAGAAGGTTGTTGTCATGAAGGGAGGGAGGCAGACAGGCTAAGAGGGGATGGGAACAGCGGAAAGTGGTTTATTACATGTTGAGTGGTTATGTGCATGTGTAAATGAATGCACGCACACATAGTGATGAGGGTACAGTACACACACACACATGCACAGGCAGGTCTCTGCATACATACAAGCAGACACTAGGCTGAAATGTCTGATTACTGGCGGGTACAGTGTATGTACTTAATAAATAGACCTATTACTAAAGAATAACTATCATAATTCAATTTCATAAATGTAATCATAAATGTAATTTTTTGATGTTTGCTGGCACTGTGGTACATACCGGTGAAAACATTATTTTCAACAATGATAATTTGAGAAGCACACAAATTGACCTTCCATCAAAAAATAATGCATGAATAAAGCCACAATTTAAGGGTTAAAAAAGTAGTAAATGGATCTTAAAAAAGGAAAAAAAAATGTATGCAAGGTCCAAATAAAAGACACCCTGGGGAGTTTTTTGGAAACAAAGTTAATGTTTACATCACCAAAATACATTGTGTAGGTCCTTGAGGCTGAACAAATGCGTTAAATGCACTTCTTTCTTCCTTGAACAACTTCAGACCAGATTTTTGAATGAATTTGAAAATGTCATTGTTTGCGTACATGTGTCTTTCATTGCAGTCTTCTTCACTGCCTTGGTTGGAGCGTTGCTATATTACTGCTATATTACCAAAGTGTGTCACATCGCCAGTGTGCGAGCACGTGTATCGTTAGTATTTTTTCTCTCGTGCACAAGGTACTATGGATGCACTCATAACAACTTTGCTTCATGGTGCTTTAAGGGCACCTCTGAGAGATGAAAGTCCATACACAGTAAGTAACAATAAAAACTAATGAGGAGAGGATGATGTTATTGAGTTGGAGATTAAATGACTGATAATTACTCTAATTTATTGGTTCGGATTTCAGTGCACAGTAAAGGTTGATGGAGACTACTGATCCCTGCGTCTTCATGTCATAACAACAGTTTCTTCCGGCTGACCATTTATAGTGTGTCGAGTGTGACGTCGGCTGCTCTGCTTTGTGGACAGCTCCCCGAAGAGTTGGAGGGCTGTCAACAGGGCGGAAGTGCCTTTTTCAATCCATCTATTTTTCTTAAGGCATCTTTTAAAAAAAAAAGAGGGAAAGGAAAAAGACAAGTCTGCGAGCAAATGACATGGACAGAGGTGACAGTTACGTTCATAGCACTGTAGCCTAAAAAGCCATTTCAGTGTGGGCTGTCAGAGCTCTGCAGTGACAAATTGCCTTCACTTTGCTGTGGTGATGATGCTCAACAAGAGAGTGGACATTTAATACAATATAAATGTTTGCTTTAACAGCGTCCTTTTCTTTCCTATATCTCATGTCAGGACGGCGAATGATTTCCACTGAAAATGTTCGTCACCACATTTTGTGGCTGCACACGTCGGTGTTTACCATTTGTTTTCCTGCTGAAAACAGTGAACATCTGGTTCGCAGTCTACTGCCCTTCTGCCACGATATGTATGCAGCATATACAGCGATCCTCCTCCCCCTTAAGATTTATCACTCTCATTTGTACAAAAGCAGGGAGGAGAGGAAGCATGTGGCTAGAATGTCAATGTCCGTATACGTTTCACCTGTTCGAGCTGATAAACACACCAAATTGGGGAGAGAAGAATAGATTGATGAATGAATGGACAAGGGAATAAATGGAGGAGGTGCAGGAGAAGTAGGCAGAGGAGAAAAGAAGGTTATAGAAGATGCAATGAGAGATAAGAAGCAAAGACAAATTAAAGACAAATTAAAATAATGACACTTTAGCAAGCAGAAATCTGAGGAAACTGTTTAAGTACAGTAAAACAAAACTTCAAACCACGTTTAATCTATATAACTTCTAACTAACTTCCTTTTCTCAGGCATATATTGAAAAGAAGAAAATACTGTTGTGAGAATTGAACTCTGTGAAGAATCCATCATGTGTATTTACAACTTTGTGTCTGTGATGACTAAAAAAAGAAAGTGAAAAATAATGCATCTTTCCTCATTTTCATCTTGCAGTGTGTTTCCCTCTGCACAGAGCAAAAATAACAGTTAGATTCATCGACAAAAACTGGTTCAGCCGGCTGCAAAACAACAGAGGTAGACTCAGATAATCTCACCTTTACATTGTTATCCATTAATTTGTCATTTACATAAAATGCCGTAGGGCAGACAAAAACAATAAACAGGTGATCTGGCCTCTAAACTGGCCCTCAACTTTTAAGTGGCCCATATGGCCTGAACATAGAGGAGAAAGAAAAAATATACTGTACGATTAATGGATGATTAGTCAGAAACACAGTAGATATATATAGTGGCTATTTCAGATAAACATTTTGCCAGAAAAAGCCTTTTGGGTGAGAGGTGAAACATCTGTTTTTCTGATAGCTGCCAAACCTTTACCAGAGAGGTGATAGATAAAAAACAAACAAAAAAAAGGTGTTTTAGTAAAGGTCATATAGGTCATTTCAGAAAGCACTGACATCAGCTAAAGTCCCTGCTGAGAGGGGCGCCAGATTGGAGAGAAAGAAATGACAAATGACCTATTTGCTAATCAAGACCAGAGGACTTCTTGGCAAATGTCATAAAATGAGTATTCCCTCATCAGTTTGCTTTCTCATGTTTCGCCTGAATTAATCATGCTGTCAGTTCACAAGCCGTCTGAATGTACATTTACTGAAAAAACAGTACTAATTTAGCCATTTATTCTGAGGATCCTGAAGTCATCACCGTCTGACTTGAATACAGACTGAGGTACAACCAGGACTGCCCTGTCTGACAAGCCAAAGGTTGATATGATATGAGGTTGATATGATATTTATTTATTAGCACTAAGATTTTTTTTTTAAACAACATTTATTTATTATATTAAAGACTAAACAAACAAGGAACGGAAACCTCTTCCCATCGATGTATCCTCTTGCCTCATCTTTGCGCTCTCTATCCCCCCCAACGCTCTGTTTTCCCCAAACTCTCTCACTCTCTCTCACTCTTCTCTTGTCCTGTGTTATGTAACCAGTGTTTCTCTGCCTTCATGCTCCACTTTCACAAAGATTGTAAAGAACCCTGTACGGTTAAACAGGGCAGCCGAGCACTGGGAGACAGAGCCGGGTTTATTGGTTATGGGGACGAGCGGTTCCCGGTGTTTTTACCCCCTCGAAGCACAACAAGGCAGGAACGAACAGCGTACATGAAGCGATTTTGTCTCCTGGAGCAATAGCTGAACTCTTGAGTGCTTGTTTCACATCAGCAATTGCAAAACTCGACTGAACGGTCTTACCATTAAGGGCTCTTCTGTGGCTGCTGTACTTGAGCGGATATTCTTTAGTGTGGTAACGACTGCCAGCCTCCCCCTCAGTCACAGGAGAACTATGTGGGGAGCAGACTTCGACACAAAGACGGTATTCTGAAAACACTGGGAAGTCAGCCTTAGTGATTGTAGTTTGGTCCATTTATTTGGACCTCTCACCAACACAGTCAGCAGCTGCAGCAGTGACTGTGATACCATGGAAGCATTTCAGGCACTTTAAAAATCACCTGACTGGAGCAACCTGTTTAAAAAATCTCATTCCGTTTTGTATTTTCAGAGAGGCTTACACTTTCCATCAATACTATTATCTCTCTGTCCATTGCACAGAAAACACACCTATATATCCTTTTCAAAATTGGATATAACTTCATACCTTCAGAAGTTCCCTCAGAATCATCACGTTTTTTTATGGCTTCTTAACTAATCCGGTGACAGATGTCTTGTGCATACTCAGATACGCTGGAAACAGGAACTGCTAATAACTAATTCAGCATTCAAGTTGCCAAATATAGGCTAAAAATAACACAGGGCTGAATTTGTAGCCAACAGTGTAATTCATGGAGTCCATGGCACTTCCTGCTTAATTACCCCAAATCATTATGGGAACTGTAGTGGAAGAAAACAGATTAAGACAAAGAATAGTCTCTTTAAAACTTTTTTGTTGTACTGTCACTATTTATGGACATAAATAAGGCTCTTCCTTGCATGCTCAAACATGAAAATGTGTGTACCGTCATCTTCATGGAATTTAAGGTTGAAATATCGGTAAAATATCAGAAAACACATTAACTTAGCCTTTAAAACAAAGTACAAAATATTGTCTACTAAGTCTAAAAACATTTCCCTCCTGACCTGCCAACTCTTTCAAATATCCTAACACACTCCTTCTGTCCTCCAGTGGAGGCCTTTTGGACCCTAGCAGGTCAGCAGCATTTAATATCTCTGTTTGCAGCCCTCAGAGCAGCCTGCCAGAGAGCCTGAAGGCAGCAGAGTCTGTCAGTGATCTGTTAAAGGGTGGTCTCGCCAATCAGTTTAGCTTCAGCGGGTTACAGTTTTTCATTTCCGCCTTTAGACGAGCACATGCTGATCAAATGACAGGGACACAAGCTGGTCTCTGATGGGCCGCGGTGGCAGCTGTATGTAAATATTCCTGGACAAAATCACAGCTTTTCAGTGACGACATATTAACCAGTAACATGGCGTTAGAAACCAGAGCGGGCCGCCTGAAGACTTTACGTGGAAGATAGCAGAGGAGGGGAAAGGGAAGCGGGGGCAGAGGCGTAAAATGGGGATGGAGGTGATGGATTGACAAAGAAATGACTGGAGAGAGGGAGGAGTGGACGGATAAGGTGAGTTGTATTTTGACCATCATGGCTGTCATGTAGGGATGAGAAATCTCAGCTCCCCTGTCATTTTCCATTGACTGTGTGTTATTTCACAGAAGCCCGTGAGGAGTATGATATTGTTTTCACTCCAGCTCAAGGGTAAGACATCAAAATCCCTTTCCCCCCACTCTTCTCTTGCTCCCTTGTCCATCCATCTTTCTTCCTTTCTTCCTTTCTTCCTTTCTTCCTTTCTTTCTTTCCCCACACCCCCATCAGTGACAGTGACAGGGTTCCCTCGGCAAACGTCAGTGTTGCATCACAGTGACATTTATAAAGTTGATACAGCGTCGGTATGATTAGAACACACATATCGAATGTCTCGCCGCTGCCAAATGGGAGTGTGCGCATGTGTGAGTGTTTGTGCGCTACGACACAATTTCTTCCGAGGGCATTTTGGATGCAGAAAGTTTGGTTGAAAATGAACTCCGCTGCAATATTTGCATTAACAATTTTGTAAATAACACTAAATTGAGACCCTCGAGTGTCTCGCCATTATTTTCCCACACTCATATCTGAAACAATTGCTTCAATTATCGCACTTCAAAAAGGCTATGATGGCCACTTGTGTGCAAAAACAATAACTGAGGACAGCACTTGACACAGCATCGGCATCGTTGTGACCAGCTGTAAAAACAAATAAATAATGGTGAAAATTGGAAAGAGTTGACAGGGTATTAGAAAACCAGGCATGTCTCCAGTGATGTTGGGAGGCTTCCAAAGTGCTTAGAAAGATGCAGGTAGCATATTGGATGTAATATCTGCTGTTGGCCCCGCAGACAGCACAATATCTCCTGCAGCACAGTTGCTCTTGTGTACTATGATAGTGTCATCATGCGTTGTAACTGCAGGCCTGAGTCCCCCGATTGATTTTCATTATAGCTCAGACCAGAGTTACTGATCCTGAGTGCAAAGAACAAACACAATCCTGTTCAGCGCACAGATAGTGGGGATGCACTCTGCCACCGCTTCTGTAAAGCACACAGGCTTTTGTGGAGCGTTTCGATGTCGTGGAAATGCCTCAGACCGAGGTCACCTTTGTCCGAGTTAAAAATGCAAAATACAGTAGGTTTAAAATGAGCCAGTGTCCTGCCAGGGATGCGTTTTTTTAAC
The DNA here is from genome assembly GCA_023238725.1 of Scortum barcoo. NCBI lineage: Eukaryota > Metazoa > Chordata > Actinopteri > Centrarchiformes > Terapontidae > Scortum > Scortum barcoo. The sequence goes on from CM041547.1 coordinate 18,222,369, forward strand.
CAACAATGCAGTGAAATCAGTAAAAAGACTAAATAATGAGTTACATATTTTAGCTCAGTCACTTTAAAGTTTGTGTGAGTTAGACAGAGAAAGAGGTTACGGAGAGAAACAGTTAAAGTAGAAATAATAATAATAAAAACAACCCGAACAAGTAAAAAAAAAAGACATTTTGCTGAGGCATAAAGAATGAGCGTGTTTCTGTGTTTCAGAAGGAAAGCAAAACGAGGGCAAGTGTGTGTGAATCAGATGCATGTTTGTTATTTTGCTGAGGCATCTACTCCCTGCAAACATGGTGTACGCTTCCAGTTTGATTTGAACTAACTGCAGCCTCTTGTAAAAAAGAAAAACTTGTATTTTGAGAGAGTAACTGTGTAAACTTGTAAGCACAGCTGTGCTGTTACTGTGGATGTTACTGTGCTGAATACGGTATCAGTGTGTGTGGATGGCGTTGGTAGGCGGGGGTGGTGGGGGAAGTTAAAGGGAGGCGAACAGAAATGATATAGAGGCGCTATCGACTGTGGGCCCTGTACCCCCGCAGTCTCATCAATCATGTGACATGTTACACCACTAACATACAGAGTAAACCCTCAGTTAGCCGCCATGGAACAACAGCAACATACGACATGAAGGAAATCCAGCCCAAACCAGACCTACATTTATGAAAATCCACATTTCAGCAATCTATTTTGCCGCTCACTGAACAGAACATTGACCTCTGTTCAGATTACTTACACAATGTTGTTTGCTTATTTACTGGGAGTTAAAGGAGAAGTCTTTAATTCATTTTTAGTTTAGTCTGACATAAGATGAACCTCGCTAAGCCTAAACAAATGTATCTGTCACGTAAATGAGATTAAAACGCAGGCTGGAGCTGTGTGAGACACTGTAACACTTTCAGCGATGAATGAACTGAACTGAATTAATTCAGTGTTGCACTCTGGGCCAATTCACGACAGTTTCATCAGCTCATCAACTGTTTTGTTTTCCAACTGCAACGACAAAGTGATCTGAATTTCGTATCAGACTGATTCTTGCTTCTGGCTGCCTTTTTCTTCTTCTTCTGAGGATCGCGGGTACTGATTTAGACCCATTCGCAATAATTGGGGGAATAAGACAGAGTATTATGGGCAGGATATTCCTTCTGGAGCAAATGGCTCTGCCCACCTTCAGAAATTCTTCCCAGTGCTACCCAAGAAGTTTAATTAGTACAGTCCAAACGACCTGCTGGCTCTTATACTATTAACTACAGAACGTACAGTAAAAAAGCTATTAATCTACTTGCGCTGTACTATAAGTCCTTGCGCAGAAATAAATATCAAACAAAGTGGAAAAATGGTTAACTGAGAGAGGAGAAAACAGCTGAAAAAAAACACAGAAACTTTCTTCTTTCAAGTGTTGTTTCCAGCCTTTTCTCTCTCTCTTTCGCCGTCTTTGCAGCCGGTATGAGAGGAAGATGAATGGCCCGGCTTTGCGACCCGAAAGGTGAGAAACTGAAGGCGAGATTGTTCTCAACGTATATCGGCGCTGCACTCTGCAGGCTGTCGCAACAAGTTTGTGTGTGTTATTATGTGCGTGCAGGCGAATATACGCGTGTGTGCAAGTGCTCGCGAGTGAGGGAGAGAGACTGTGACAGGTGAAGTGGAGGTACAGGTACGCGGACAGGTACGTCGAGAAAAAGTGCTGGAAAAACACGTCCATTAACTGGAATACTGGACGACGTGTGTGGCGGTGTTTCTGTTTACTTTGCCTGCTGCCTGCTGTACAGTATATGTTCTCCGATCACTGCCAACTAAAACTTTAGGAAAGAAATGGGGCTGAGTGAGAGAGAGAGAGAGAGAGAGAGAGAGAGAGAAGAGAGGATCAAGAGAGAGAAGGAACAAGACAGAGACAAAGAGAGACCAACGGGAATGAGTCGAGCACAAGCATACGGAGAGGAAAAGCAAACAGAACATGAACAAGGATGATGGTAGGGGATGAAAGTAGAGAGCAAAGTAAAGAAGTGAATTCCTCCTTGCTGCGCCATCCTGTTCCCCCTTCTGAGTTTCCCCTCATCCGCACTCTCGTTTCATCTCTGTTCTTGCACAATGCTGAAGATGTACGGCGGTTCGGGCGATATGAGCTAGCAGGTAATTATTTTTTGGACTGTGGAGGAAAAGAATGGGGAGAGATGGAGGGATAGGGAGGGGATGATGGAGGGAGGAGACCTGGGTGGGGCTATAAAGGGTATGGTTCACTTTCCCTTGTTTAAACTGTGTGGGAAGCTTTCCTGCAGATGCAAGGGCGTCTAGAGATAATAGCTGAAACATATTGGTCGAGATCTGCTATCAATAATGACCTGCAAGAAATAACGCTGTGCACACTGTGGCGAATAAGAGACGTATTTCCTGTTGTTCCTCATTTGCAACAGTGCTGTCGTGATCTGCGGATTTAATGATGAAAAGTGTTAGATAATTACAATGGACATCGGTTAGCAAGAGATGATGTACACAGAGGGAGAGTAAGAAAGGCTTAATAAAAATGATCAGATATGAAGGCCTGATCACACCAGCAATTTAAACTAGTCAAATTTTGCAGCAAAATCATTTAATGGATCAGTGGATTTGTACTGTATTTGTGCGCCGGTGGACTTTAACACACAAATTTGTGCCGTTGACCAGTAACTTTGTTAACAGTCCCGACCTATTAAGGGAACCAAGAGCTGGTGAATCCAAAATGGAGGAAGCTAACATAGCTTATTGAGTCATTCCATCTACTTTTATTTATCTCCTCCAGACTGGCAATCTGGCAATTCTGGTAAATGCCAGGTAGGCCGGTCTAGTGGCCGACAAGGCCACCAGCAATGTGGGAAAAGACTAATTGTGTTGGGAGGAAAAAACAGTCCTTCTGATTGGAGGTTACACAGTCGCAACAGTCAGATCCAGGAAGTGATGTAGTTGTCATCACCCCCACCCATCCATGTAAGGTCAGAGGGCAAGAGGGAAATAAATAAAATGCAATCTAATAAAGGCCAAAAGAGTGAATAAAACAGAAATGAAATGGAAGGTAAAAGAAAAAATCTCAAGACTGATGTTGCAAAATTTTAAATCAACACATTTATTCAAAATGAATGACACTGATGCCACCAGTGCCATGTTAATTTTGACTGCTGGCATAACATTACAGCCTAGCTGCAGTGATAACAGTCAAAAGGAGAGGAGAAGGAAAGAGTCTGGACCATCGACTGTGTATAAAGATGGACGACATGCCTCCATTCCCTCCCGCTGTACAAAAGTGAATTCAAAACATCCCTGATACAGGAGCCGCTATCTTGCACTGGTGAGGTCATGTGCAGTCAGAGTCTGCACAGAAGAAGTGATCAGAAGTACGGTATCAACGTGCCCACACACCAACCTGACTCGATCGGTAATCAATAATTTGCGTCTGTTAGCTAATGATCATTCGCTAAAGTTGAGGGTACTTCTCCTCTACGTTCCTATTCCACATACAGTTCCTGAAAAGACACCTGCAGGTGCCTCCGCATGGCTCCACTTGATTGACACTTCACTTTGATTGATTGACAGCTGTAAATGGCATGACGTTTCACCCCATTTTTATAGCATCAAATAACTAAATTAAAATCAAACTTCAGAAACATAAAATATTATAAGAAATTTGTTAATGTGAGAAACCATCTTGGAAAAATGTATTATTTATTTTGAATGAACTTAGTATTTACCGGTTAGCCTGTTTGTTAGCTTGGAGTGCCTTAATCCCTCTAACCTTTTTATTGAATTGAATCAATACCTGGGGAGAGTAAATGGCTCGGCACAGAGAAAATAGAAAGAAGCTCAAAGAGAAGACTGACTAGTGACTAGTGCTGGTGGTTAGTAATTCATAAACTAGCACCACATAGTCTGGAAGACGTGCAGATTAATTTGGGTTGACTGGCTCTCATAAATTTTTAGGTAAAGATAAGATAATTAGCTACTAAGCTTTTCACAGTTACTAACTGAGTAGATAATTACCCATTTCTCAGACAGTATATTTTATATAAGCCATTTGAAACACACTAATTATGAACACACTTATTACAATCAAATAGTCATAAGCTAATTTAACTTACCCTAATGATTTATTCTCAACCAATACACATTCATTTGGCTGAGTATCTGAACAGCACTGACAGAAAGATATTAAAAGATGAAAAGGAAACGGGGGGTTGAGGGGGTTGAAGGGCAGATTGCAAAGAAATGAGGATATGCATAATAGCTGAGAACGGTGAGATGGCGATGAATAGAAATGAGAGAGAAACAGAAAGAGAGACAGACATAGAAGGAGATAGAAAACTCGATAAACAGATAGATAGATAGATAGATAGATAGATAGATAGATAGATAGATAGATAGATAGATAGATAGATAGATAGATAGATAGATAGATAGATAGATAGATAGATAGATAGATAGATAGTTGACATGGTGAGTTAGAGGGGAAGGAAAAGGAGAGATGACCAGCTACAGTACACAGAGGGAGATAATGTTTGTTACTGTGTGCGCTCCAGCAAACAGCTACATGTGAGCAGTTGATTTTCTGTCAGGGTGACTTGGAGCCAGCGTCAATCTACACCGGGACAAGACCATTACCAGGATCACTGGAGTGAAAATGGAGCCCACGTTGGACGGCCTGTTCCCAAACTCCATGTAGACCATGCATACACACACAAGCTTACACAGTCACAGAGAGACTCGCTGACACACATTGTAACACACACACACACACACACATACTCCAAGGAGTCAGCAAAACATTGTTGGACTGAGTGTGTTGGGAGGAATATATTCATGCACTTTAACAATGGAGCCTCCCGCAAACCTCCTACAGCGCCTCCAAATTACAAAGTCAAAAGTGAGACGGATCCTTGTTAACAGCCCACGGCCCCGCTCAAAAATAAACCTCTCATTATGAAGTAATCACTTTCCATTTGTCTCTGCTGTGTCTTCCTCTCAAACGTAAAGCAAGCCGAGGTCAGCCACTCATCTCATGTTAAGCGTCCTGTAAATATCTGGTCATTTAGGTGTGCGGGCTTTGGTGAAAATCTGATATAAATATCCTTTGCAGAGGAAGTAGGACGATGAAGAGGAGGCATGACTTTTTTTATTTTATTTTAGAGGGCTACTTTGGCATGCAACTAAATTAAAGTCAAAACAGAGGGGAGAGGAGGCAGCTGCAAGATGGCCTGTTGTGATTTTGACACGTAGTGTAAGTAGCCGGGGAGAGAAGACGACATGGGAAAGGTTAACAATTCTGTTGTGCCTTTAGTGATTAAAAAAGCACTTGATACCTTTGTTTTAAGCAGTCTTTCACTGTGGTAGCAGGAGCCCTTAGTGTGAATTTTATGCAAACATTTGTATTTGAAATTATTAAACTTTCCTTTTGTTCAACTGTAAACAGTCTTGGCATATAGAATATCAATATAACCTAAATGATACCCCAGTATATGTATATATTATATGCATATATTCTCGACTAGCATTTCAATGATTTTGACTGCACTGTAAGAAATTAAAAGTCCATGTTTTTGTTATACTTTTATTTATTTTCTTAATGCCTTTATGTCGTATGTAAAGCATTTTAATTTTTCCTTCAACCCCGTAAAGCCTGAAACATGAAATAATTACCAGAAAATTCTATTTGTTTATTGAACCTTCTGACAAATAATAAAAAATAAATAATAAATAAATAGATATCAATTTGCATGAATGAGTTTTGATTTGTATCATTTTTGCTGCATCCGGCATTTTTATAAATTTTTTTGGTTATTTGGTATTTTCTGGCATTTTTATGGTTGTTTTTCAGGAAAAGAAATATCACACGGATAATGTAGCAGTCTCGAAAAATCATGTATCAAATATACATACACTTGGCTTTACAGGGTTAATAACATGCATAATGCAGGTATAATACAGTATGAATATGCTAAATCAGATGTCATTTTGTTTTTAAATTTTTAAATTTTTAAATTTCTGTCATCTGCACACTGTTTGTCCTGACATGCAATGTTTCATAGCTGAAGAGAGTGAGAGAAGATGAGGTAAATTACCATTATTAGAAATAGGGTGAAAGAGAAGGGGAAAGAGTAGAGGCGGAGTGGAGAAAGTAGCGTGTTGTGGATCCACTGCAGCAACAGTTGAGAGCTGAGGAAGTTCAGAGCTCTGCAGCAATCTGTCTCGTTGAGCTCTGCTGCACTGAGGTGTGGTGTGGAGTTACAATCATTGCACAGCTCATACGGCTGCTTCTGTCGGACATGCATGTGAAAAGAGACACATATATGACTACAGACACAGAAATACACGGTATGCACACGCCCAGTCGTGGAGCAGAAATACCTTGTTGTAAAAATACACGTTTTGCAGTCATAATTTGACTGAAGGAAAAGTACAGAAGTATTAGCTGCAAAATGTAAAGTATCAAAAGTACAAACAATTGGATTATTATGACTGATAATGTTGTAAGTGGGCGGGATGAAGCTAATTTGAAATACTTTACATACAGTTGTGTCATTTATTCCATAACTATACATCATATTCAATAAACTAAGCATATCTAGATGTAGTTAAAAAAGTACAATACTAACATCTGAAATGTAGTAGAGCACAAGTATAAAATGACATAAAATGGATAATAACTCCTAATTTTACTTCTCTTTCTGTCTCTTTCCCTCCTTCAGTAGTACTTAGTTACATTCCACTTGCCTTTCTATTCCCTCTCTGTAAAGACGCATGCCAACATGCTCAACAGCGGATCTGCACAACATTCACTGACATGGTTCCTATTTTTTTCTTTCAATATTTGCTCTGGGAAGCTAAAACATAAAGAGTATTACTCCAGTGAATGAATCTGATTCCGTCTGATCATTATGATTTACACGTTTCTCCTGTGTTAACCGTAGATGTTCATATTGACTCTCCGGAATATTTCCTCAAATATTGATCAGTCGCACGTGACCGGGATCTGCAGGTCAAGTTAACGGCTACAAATCAGTCATATTTCTCTCACAGCAGTGCACACGTCTGAGCTCCATGAATAAGGAAACAGCTCAGGAGTGCCTAGCTCGGACTAAGCTAGTTGGCTCAGAGCGTCAGGGAGGATAAAACACGCCGACCTGACATCCCACAGTGCAGCGCTGCCGCTCTCAGACCTCTTTACCTCAGCCATGCTGGTTGAAACCTTTTACACTCTTTATCTGCATGTCTGAGGGCGTAAACGAAAACTTGGGGCTGGTGCACGAAAGCCAGCAGGCGGCTAAAAGCAAAGTGTGTGTTTTAGTGCTCAAAATATGTGTTTTAATCACTTTCAGAGCCCAAAGTGCCAATGATCACTTTGGCCTTGGAGTGTGTTTGGAAAAGAGAGAGAGAGAGAGAGAGACTGGCAAAGTGAGGGAACAAAAAGCATAAAGTGAAGTCAGTAAGTAAGTCGTGATGGCACAGCAATAAGGGGTCCAGGTTAAAAATAATCACATTTATCCACCGTCTTTAATGTGCACAGAGGCTAATAAAAGGAATAAACAATGATGTGAGTTAACTGTGCACTTTGGGAGGGTCAGAGTCTATTTTTTTTTTAGTGCTTCTGCAGCTTCAAAGAGTTTATTTTGGGTCCAGATTAAGCATATGGAGGAGGAGGAAGTTGTTGTTTAACAAGCCTCACTGCTTTTCGAAAAAAACAAAAAACAAAACACAAGCTCTTGTTAATGCAAGGTGAGAACAGCTCTAACAATAGAGGTGAAATCAGCACCGAAGCCTGAAGACACGTTTTACATGAATGAATTTTCACTGCGAAGGCAATTTGGAGGATTGTCTGATCTGCTTCTGTGTCATTTGCTTTATTTCTTATTTGATATCTTAATTGATTTTCCTCACCAGAGTGCCCACCTCAACACTTATCCTTCCACATGAAGAAGAGCAACCACGCCTCTCATACATACCGGGCCTTTCAGTGGCAAAACCTAATTTGGTCCGCACACCTCCGCTTAAAATACAGCTCTGGAAAAAATTAAGAGACCACTGCATTTTTTTCTGAAATCATCATCCCAACATGTATGACAGCCAATCCATTCCAGCATCTGTTGAATTCCTAACACAAGCACACCTCATTCTGCTTAATGAGGTACTGATTAGGTGAACACCTGAATCCAAATCTTATTTAAGGAGGAAATGTGTATAAAAACAGTGCTGTGTTCATCACCATCCTGTTGCAATAGGACCAGCTGGATGTCAAAAACAGTGGTAGTAGTACCTAAAAAATAATTGGAATCAAATAATAACAACTGACCATGCCAAAAAGAGTTGAAAAGAAAAGTTTTGAGTGAGGAAAAGAAAGGTTCAATTCTGGCTTTACTGGCAGAGGGATACAGTGAGCGTCAGGTTGCTTCCATCCTTAAAATTTCTAAGACGGCGGTTCATAAGAACAAGGTCAAGCAGCAGACACTGGGGACAACAAAGCTACAGACCGGCAGAGGGGCGGAAACGACTCTCAACTGACCGGGATGACCGTCAACTCATTCGAATGTCACTCAGAAACCGTAGGATGACATCAAGTGACCTACAAAAAGAATGGCAAATGGCAACTGGGGTGAAGTGCACAGCAAGAACGGTTTGAAATAGGCTTCTAGGGGCAGGGCTCAAGTCATGTAAAGCTAGAAAAAAGCCCTTCATCAATGAGAAGCAAAGAAGAGCCAGGCTGAGGTTTGCAAGAGACCATAAGGATTGGACCGTCGAGGACTGGAGTAAGGTCATCTTCTCTGATGAGTCCAATTTTCAGCTTTGCCCAACACCTGGTCGTCTACTGGTTAGACAGGAGACCTGGAGAGGCCTACAAGCCACAGTGTCTTGCACCTACTGTGAAATTTGGCAGAGGGATCGGTGATGATCTGGGGATGCTTCAGCAAGGCTGGAATTGGGCAGATTCGTCTTTGCGAAGGACGCATGAATCAAGCCACATGCAAAGTTATCTTGGAAGAAAACTTGCTTCCTTCTACTTTGACAATGTTCCCCAGCTCTGAGGATTGGTTTTTCCAGCAGGACAATGCTCTATGCCACACAGCTAGGTCAATCAAGGTGTGGATGAAGGACCACCAGATCAAGACCCTGTCATGGCCAGCCCAATCTCCAGACCTGAACCCCATTGAACACCTCTGGAATGTGATTAAGAGGAAGATGGATGGTCGCAAGCCATCAAACAAAGCTGAGCTACTTGAATTCTTGCGCCAGGAGTGGAATAAAGTCACCCAAGAACAATGTGAAAGACTGGTGGAGAGCATGCCAAGACGCATGAAAGCTGTGATTAAAAATCAGGGTTATTCCACCAAATATTGATTCCTCAACTCTTGCTAAGTTAAAACATGAGTATTGTGATGTTTTAAAATGAATGTGATCTTGTTTTCTTCGCATTATTTGAGGTCTGAAAACATTGCATCTTTTTTGTTATTTTGACCATTTGTCATTTTCTGCAAATTAATACTCTAAATGATAATATTTTTATTTGGAATTTGTCAGTAGATTATAAAATGAAACAAAAATGTTCATTTTACTTAAACACATACCTATAAATGGTAAAATCAGAAATACTGACAATTTTGCAGTGGTCTCTTAATTTTTTCCAGAGCTGTATGTTAGATTCATCTGGTCCGCCGCTGCAAGCGTTTATGTGAGAACGGTGCCGCGTGCACATGTTTATCTCCGGCCTCTAAACACCTGTCACGGGCGATGATGGAAAGTGCCGCTGCGGCTGGACAATAAAGGAAATAGAAAGCACAGTTGATGAAACACAATACAGTAAAGGAACAGAATGGCCGATGGAAATGGTTGTTTAGATCCCCTGTGGGTCATTCAATCGTCTGTGCCCTTGAACACATGGCCCTTCAGTGTAATAACTTATGATAAGTGGAACAATTCTGTTAAAGGCACTGTGTGTTTGTGTGTACATTGGATATATATTTCTCGATTTATGTATTCTTGGTAAGCGCGTGCCGTCACATAACACGCAGGCAGTGTTATCAGTTATGTGAGATTATGCTTTATGCTCTATACGCTATGTGGTTGTGGCTGTAAAAAAAAAAGTGCGTGTAATTTATTTAAAAGTATTTATTGTTTAATTGTGTGTGTACAGATTTTTATTCTTCCCCTGTTTATTCACGCTGTGCTTGTTTGATGCTTACCCCGCTGACACCGGCATTAATTTGTGGTAGCATATTGTTTTATTGTGTTAAAAAGGTTGATGTGCCAAATATTTACTGGCCTGATTAGTGCAGCGCAGTGGTGTTACGACATGCATCTCAGGCACCTTGTCAACACGCCAGCCATGCCGATGTTTGAAAGTTTCATCCTCTGTGACGTAAAATGTGAGCTTTCGACATTTGTGGCAAAGTTCATGTGTTTACTGCGCTGTACAAGTTCTTTAAAGGCCTCTGTGTGTGTGTCCCCCCTCCTCATAACCTGTTCACCTTCAGTCCACGTATCATGAGCCATTCATTGAAAAAAAACAAACCAAAACAACAACTTGATTTGGTATTTTAATTCCCACATAAGCTGAATGGCTTATCAAAGGATATAATCCATTTTTAATTTTGCTTTGCCGCAGTTTCCACACAACAGACGCAGCAGCAGACAGACTGAGAGCAAAACAACAGCACAAACAGCCGCTTGGGAGGTGAAAAGCAGTGCACCGGAGGGGGCACGGGGTGGGGGCTGTGAGGGAGGCCAGTACAGTTATAATGAGAGGTTTATGTGCGTGTGTGTTTCTATGCATGTGTTTTGTGTGTTTTGTGCCATAAGTCATTGCACCTCTGCTTGTTGTGATTGCCTGACCCAAGGTTTCAGCGCATTACCACCAACAGCTCTGTGGCGGGATTTATTCCTTGAGTGCACACACACAAACACACACACACGCATTTGCGTACAGACCCAGGACTGTTTCTTGCGCACAGCTGGGTGAAAGTGTCTCGCTGTCGAATGTATGCAGGTTGAGAATGAATTTTAAAATGAGATGCCCGTGAATAGATGCGATAAACAATTTCACCAGAGCTCACCCTCAAAATGTTTTAGTCTTTAAGTTTTCAAATGAAGTGTTCCTCTAAGGGTTGAGACTGATTGTCCAACTTCTTAAAATAAACGAACTAAACCCCCCCTTCCTTTGGTTAGGTGGAAAATACATCATAACAAAGCTGAAAACAGTTTATCTGAGCTCAGGAAAGTTTACTTTTTAGGCATACGTGCTTCTCACAGGACGGCGGTGCAACAAACATATGATGACCTTACAGACCATGATGCATTGCTGTTTTTTAAACGACGCAGCAGTATGTAAAGTCATTAAAGTGAGTGCAGCCATAAACCACTACAGCAGTAAAATTAAACATAAATGCAGCAGTAATTAATCCAGAAACCTCATGTATAATAATAAGAGTATCCCTCTGCAGAATGAGTACTTTTACTTTTCATACTTTAAGTACATTTTCCTCATAATGCTCACAAACTTTTAATCAAGCAAGTTTTGAATGCAGAAACTTTACTGGTAGTGGAGTATTTTCACAGAGTAGTATTAGTATTATTATGATGGACAGAATCTGTATGTGTCTCCTCTTTAGATCTTATGTGTCCGTTGATCAGACAACACACACAAGCTTTTGTTGTCAGGCAACAAAACACATTTATTACTTTGAGTCTCAAGCATTTGAATATAACTTAATAATTTGCAATAATGTTGTGCACCATAATTCTATTAAATATTTCCCACAAGAGTTCAGGTAGATGTCTGATGATTATATCTAAGTTGTGACCAGGATGATATTTTCCAACAAAAACCCACCCAAGCACCTTGAAGCAGACTTTCCAATGTGGCTACAGCAGTGTGATATTTGTACTACAGCAGCAGGCTCTATTTTAAGTGTTTGCCACAGCCCCCTTGTTCAAAGGAAATGATGGTCACATCATTACAGTGGTTTCCTCCTGTGCCCTCTGATCTGCTTCACTACTTGCTCAGTTTCCCCATCAGAGGCTTCTTCTACACCTCTATTGTGTCCTTTCTATTATATCTCACATTCTCATGTTTTCTTCTTCCTTAGTGTGGGTTATTGTTGTCACTGACCCTCTTCTCATCTTTTCCTGTGCAATAAGAGACTTCACTTGCTTGGGACTCTATCATGGTAGTACAAGAAGGCTTTTGTCACGGGACCTGCTCTTTTGTATTCATGCTAAATATGAACTGATGCAAAAACACAATTCCTTAACAACACAGAGAAACTTTAAAACTATTTTGTCCTTAAGGCGACAAATTCCGAAATGTATTTGTACAAGAAATATAAGATCCTTTATTTAAGTAATAAATAACCACATCACAATTTAAAACTATTCAAGTACAAAACCTTTTACTGGTAAAAGTATGTAAAGATTTTATCTTGAAGATTTTCGTTTAAATGTGTATTAAGTCCTTGTCAGTCACTGAATGAGGCTTCACAATTGTGACTGAGTCTACAGCACACTGAAGTGCGACCCGGGAGTCACTGGCGACTTTCCCAGAAAAATCACATGCGGTGCACAGATAGGCTTTTAACAGGATTTTTAAAGCAACAGACTTGCTCCTGAGCTTACCTGTGTGTGAAGAGACATGCTGTTTTTTCCAGTCTCTGTTAGCATGGTGAGCAAATGGTTACTATGGCTGAACAAACAAAGAAAAGCTTGATGACTGCAGACAATGAAACTGAAAGTCAAGTGAGGTCCAAAAACACTCCTGCAATTACCGATCATCGCCACGGATGCTGCAAAAGGAACAAATGAACATCTTCAGGATTATTACTTTAAAGTATTACTTGTAAAAATACTCATTATTGTTCCCAAAAAGAGCATTTCACTTGAAAAAAACACAAATTGATTGAAATTTCATATTATCACACAATAAAAATTTCTCTTACTAAGTTTTATTCATTTGCGCTCTGAACATCTCTGCTCTGGCTCGGTCCAGTTTGCCTGCACACTTGCTCAACGGGGTGTCAAAACCACAGCCAGCTGGAGAACTGGGGTAGGTCATTTCTGATTTTCAAACACGGAAATAAGATTATTGACAAATGCATTGCTTTGTTTGGTCAATAACTGTGCTCTGTAACTCTCTACAGCTTGTGTGAGCAAAAAATCCTTCTGCCATAAACCTCCTCCCCAAGACATTTTTCAACGGCAGCTGATCTCGTTATAGGAGCAAAGAAGAAAATATGCTGATTTCACATTGTAAAACACAACACGTCTTTTCATTGTGTTAAATAAATAACAAATGATAATGTAATGTTTACTGATAAATCTTCCCCGGCCAACCAGTTGTCAGACTTTCTGAAACACTTCAAATTTGGCATGAATTTGAAATAAGTTGTTTACTTGGCTTTTAATAGGACTGGTAAAAATGATTTCATTGGCCCATCTTGTTTATTCCATTGGGAAAAAAAAAGAGCAGTTTTCATTCGGGAAGGTCAAACTGAACGGTCAAGTCGAGTACAGTTTCAGTGTCTTGCTCCGGGACCCTTCAGCAGGACCGATGCTTGCCAACATCTGTCCTGCTGATTGGAGGCATACACATGTCACTTCTGAGAAACTTCAAAACAAATGCCGAACATTACTTCTGACAGTGTGACCTACATGTGGTGAAGATGGCCGAGCTGATTCTGAGAACCACCCCCAAAACGGCCCCTCGATTCGAGCATTAAAATTCACACATAATTATTTGATTCGAGGGATAATAGCGGGCCAAGAGCTGCCAGCTTTCACTGTGTTATGCTCGAGCTCGGCGTAGTTTAACATTAATGAGCGCTGATGTCCGCTGCTACCCTCCTCTTCCTCTTCCTTTCTCTTCTCATCCTCCCCTGGAAGATTGGGAGGAGATCCGGTAATGGCAGGATTATAAAGGAGCCCCCGTGGCCCGACTTTTAACACCCGATAGGCTGGCCAGTGAACACACACTGTCTCCCTCTCTTCCTCTCGCCTTCCCCCTCACACACACAGAAACAAACACACACCCCTGTTCTCTGCACTAGAATTAGCCGTTGGCTGCACTCCAGTCAGATCCGCTCAATATTCCACCCTTCCAAAAACCTCCCCTCTCTTTCCTCATTGTTCAGTGGAGGCCGCACATCGCCACAGTCATAGTTGTGTCACAGCAATCAATCAGCCGTCAATGTGAAACGGCTACACCAATACGCTGCAAAACACAATACAACCGCGCTGCAATTTCCCCAAAACTCCTCCCTTACTATCATCTGACATCTGTCCTTTGGAGTCTCCATCCTTCTGCTTGACCTCCATCCGCTCTCTCTCTCTCTCTCTCTCTCTCTCTCTCTTCTTTCCCATCACTATCTCCATGGCTCCCTCTCAGTTGCATTGCATACAGACGTCGCACCATTTATCACCTCGCTGTGATTCAGTCACTTGATTCATTAACCAGCTGGTGACCCTCTCACACATATGCAGAGATATACACACACACAAACACACACACAGTCCATTCACACAATTATTTCAGATTTTACTCAGTTCTGTGAGGGAAAGTGTAAGGCATTACTTCAGTGACACTGATGTGATTATTTTTACAGTAATGAGTAGTTGTCTCACTGCGAGTTTAATGGTGGGTTGATTTCAGTTTGGCGTCTGCACCCGGTGGAGAAACTGCATCGGGATTCGTTAGCTTGTGCAGGGTCTGGGGGTGTGGGGAGGACGTTAGCGTCTATCAAAAGAGCCTACATGTTGTGTCTGAGCTGGCTTGCTGCTGCCTGTTGGAGGGTGTGTGGACCCCCCAGCTTCTTTGTGAGGACAAGACTTCTGGATCATTGTGGCTAATGCTAAGATAGCTGCTGGTCAGGAAATAGCTGCAGTATGTAGGCTGACCACTTGCTAAACCATCATGTCCTGTTTTCTGTCTTTACAATGTGACACCTGGATGCGGAGGCTTTGGAGTCCTTTGAATGCACTTTGACAGAGCTGAGCTGAGTAACAACAATAATGTAGTGTGTAATGTAACTAATTACTTTTGCTGTTGAGTAATTAGTAAAGTAATGTGATTACTTTTGCGATAAGTAATGTGTAATGAGTCATTAATTACAGTTTTCAAGTAACTTAGCCATCACTGACTGGTTGGAGGAATTGGAGGAGAAGTTTTCTGCATTTTTGAAATCTTCAGTGTTACAAAAAAAAAATGCACGATTCTCCCAGATTATATAATGTTTATGTTGTACCTTGTAACCACCGGTAATTATTTTAACTTTTCTTGACAGAATTGACCATTGACAAACACAATTCACTGGATATTTCTTGTTGAAATGCACTTTGGGACTTGCAGTTATATACACCTTGACGTTTGTACACAGACTTCGACTTTGATCAAAAGTGAACAAATAATATTAACATTGTCTATTGGAAAAATTAACCATAAGTCCTTGAACCGTGGGCCCCCGAGATAGCTCCTCCCACTTTGCAACTCTTTGTTTTATCCCCACATCCTGATACTTTATATTTTGTGCATATTATTGTTTTGATCTGAATTGTAAAGCTGGAAAGTATTCATATGACCCACAACCTTTAGTCCTAAAAAGTGGTAATTCTAGAAAATGTAACTAAATGCCTGAAGTAAATATGAACATATAGATGATAACTAGAATATAAAGCTTCTCACTCATATTTCTAAATGAGCTGATTGACTCTTGAATTCAGCTGTAAATAATCATCCAGTCAGCGACTCAAGCTAATCTGATGAAAGTCAATGCGTCAATATCAAGATAATTGTTGGTCACATCATAATCACCTTCATTATCATCTATTAAAGAGCCAATTATTGTCTCATCTATCATCCACCCATTAATCATTACCCCCTTCTGTGCCCAATATCATCCATCCATCCATCCGTCCGTCCATCCATCTACCTCTCTCACTTCATACCTGGAGTTGGTCATGTCAGTCTGTCCTCCCTGACTCTTCTCCAGCCCGAGCTTGGTGAAAATCCCGACCAACACCATGATGGCCACCACTCCACAGATAATATACACAATCATGTGGGTCCGATCCCGGTCTGGTTCCTCTTGGACCTCTGTGACGGGTGCAGCCGGTCGCCCGGTGTTTGCCCAGACGGGCGTGTCATAGTTGGAACAGGAAGTCTGGTCCAAACTGTGGACTTTGAACTGGCAGCAGAAGCGGTAGAAGCAGGAACCACAACAGAACAGGTAGATACCTGCGTTACAATTGAAGGGCGGGTCCCACTGGCCCATGACGTCATAGTAACCCCAGCAGCGGTTACCGACGGTTGGGACCGTTTTGTCGTCCGCTTCCGGTGTGGGCGTCGCCAGCGCGGCCTCTGGTACCACAGAGGGCTTGGTGGTCTGGTTGTTGGTAGAGACCTGGGCCAAAGCCTGACCTGAAGGCCAAGAGTTCAGTCCGCCCAGAGAGGTCAAACCCAGAATAATGGCCAGCGAGAAGCTTACCAAGAGTGGATGGATGGAGGTGGCCATCTTGGATTTACTCCAATGTCTTGTGATGCCTCAGTGCTGAAGTGTAATTGTTAACCTCAAATTAAAGCTCCTAGGTTTAAAAAAAAACAACAAAGAAGAAGAAAGTTAAATATCCCTCTTACCCAGAGCTTTAAATTATAGTCATTGAATGAATCTCTGAGGCTGTCAGGTATTAGAAATCTTGAGGGGGCTTTAGCCTATATTCAGCAGAGAGCATTCAATTAGCATGGTGGGAGTTATTACTGCACACAGTTACAGAAAGCTAAATTGTCGTCAAGGGGCAGAAGAACAAGTGAGTGAAAGAAATCAATCTCCCATCTCAACATGCTTCTAACAGGAGTGAATGAGTCCCCTGTGAGCAGGCGCTCACATGCGCAGACACATCACAGTCCCCTGCACCTCACTGTGTGTGTGTGTTTGTGTGTGTGTGTCAAAGCAAGTAAATAATACAAAATTCAGGAAATGTCACCTTTCACAAAGCCATATGTCATCAGCAGACAGCAGAGGCGGTTGTAGACAAATCCAAATCCGGTGGCTTGGAGGGAATCCAGTTTAGGAGGGCGTGTTACGTACGAATGAACTTGCCTCTGGCATTTCCAGCAATGCGCTCCCCCTCTGAGTGGATGAATAATCCGTGAAAAAAGTGAGAACTCAGGGTTCTCCAACAGCATAAAAAAAAGGCAGATTCCTCTAAAACTCGCGGATAGTCACGGGCTCCCACATGAAAGGCTTTTCGCTCTGGAGACGGACTTATTCCTGAGTGGATAACAACTCTTAACGCTCAACACTGGAGTCAAATCAGTTCTGATGTCCTGGAAAAAAACAAAACAAACTCTGACCAGAGTGAAGTGTTTTCCACTGGAGCTGCCTGTCTCTTCCACTTCTCCCTCTCAGAGCTTAACTTGCATCTATCATCCTCCTACTCTCAGTGTCACTGTTCAAAAGAGACTTTTTTATTTTTGTGGTGGGCATCTTTTTCTCTGCCACCTTTGGTCCACTTTGGGGAACGTTACTGCCTCCTTGAGATGTGCAGGTCCAGTCTTTCAGCCCCTGATGTCTTTGTGGGTGATATTAAACAGTGAGCTTTTATTTTGTAGAGGTTGTGTAGGATCTCCTTCCTATTTCCAGCCGGGGACCCAACAGGTAACCACAGCTGTTGAGTCCTCTTTAAAGCATTACTCCAGGCTCTCGTCAAGCTGAAATCCTATGATGATTACAGTCCAAAAGCGTCCCTTCTGCACCTGAGGCGTGTTTTCTCTCCCTCGCTCGCACACGCTCACACACACTCACACACACTCGCACTCACACACACATTCACAAACAGCTCAAATCCCCCTGGTGACAGTGCTCTGTCAGTGTCAGTGTCTGTAGCTTTTAAGCGGCACACAAGGAGTCCAGTGGCTTTTTGTTCTCGCTCTCGTGTGCAGTGTGTGTGGTGGGTGTGGAGGTGGGCTCCTGTTGCTGCTGCTCCTGTGCACACTCCACTGACACCCCTCCTCCTCTCTCCGTGGATCCCAGGGTCTGTAACAGACCCGGGACACCAGCTGGGTACTCTGTCTATCAGCTCGCTTAGTCCTACCCTACAAGTGCTAAGACCGAGGGGAGAGGAGAGAGGAGGAGAAAGGGAGAGGGGAGGGCTGACGTTGGGATACTGAATCTCTTTAATGTCTTTGCACCCGAGACTCAAGAGAAGCAGTGCGTGGAGTGTCCCACATAACGGAGGGTGGTTTGTTCTTTGATGGTTTTGTTCCTCCTTCCTTGGTTTGCTTTTGCCTCAGTTTTTTTTCCCCTCTTTGTTTACACTCTGATCATAACCTCCCCCTATCCTCTCTCTTAATATATTTTCTTTTTTGCCTCTTTCTCTCTCTCTCCCACAACTTACCTCACCCTCTCCTCTCAGCCCGAGCGGGGGCTGTGTGCGGGCTTTTGTCGTCGCTGAGGAAACACCAGCGTGGGGCCAGAGAGCCCGTGGACTGCCCTCTGTGCACTTTCAGCGGCACGCTTGAACGAGGCTCGCTGGGATAATGCTCCCACAGCCCACTCGGACGACAGAGACCATTGGAGATGCGACAGCCAAACAGCCGTGTGGCAGCGAGGGCAGATCAAAAAATATCCTGCTTTTAAAAGAAGCCCCGTTTGGAAATATAGGACTGCCTGCAGCAGAAGCTCTTTGTTGTTATTTCTGTTGCCTCAACAACTCAGTTGCCAGTTTCCCAAATTTTCCATCTGCATCAATGTGTTTTTTTGTCTTTTTTTTCCCCACCAATGAGCAAAAAAATGGACAAAAAAATCTCAGAGTCAATATGCGGCAGTTTTTAGGAAAATGTTGCAAATTATCTCCCCAATTTTTTTTTCATGCAGTGGATTTTGCTGTCAATTCAGTCCTTGTCCGGCTGCAGCTTCTTTGAAAACAGGCATAATTTGATATATATGTATAGGAATTTTATATATATATCATATGTATGTGTTTTCACTGGTGCTCTGCTTTGTGGGATGCTCCAAACAGAAGTGGGAAGAGAAAGGAGAAGCAGTCAGATGCTTTTTTTTTTTATTCCATCCTCCCCTTTTGTTGTTGCCTCTTCATCAGTGTGTATTCCCTTCCTTCCTTTGCAGCCTCGGTGCGTCTGTATCCCCGTCCGCTGGTGATGCTCGCGCTGCTGCTGCTGCTCTCTGGCTCTCTGGATGACAATGTCTCTCACACACTCTCTCTCTCTCTCACTCTCTCCTCTCCAACACACCTCCTCCCTCTCTTGCTCACTCCTCCCTCTCTCTCAGTCTCTCTCTCTCTCTCCTCTCTCTCTCTTCTCACACACACACACACACACACACACACACTCCCATATCTCTTTTGTGGACAAATGAGCACCACTCCCCACTTGCTGACTCTCCCTTTCACTCTCCTCCTCTCTCTCTCATTAATGTGTCACTGACACTCTCCTCTCCCTGTTTTGACTGCCGTTTCTTTGTTTTTCTCTTTGGGTCCCAGCTATCGAAACTCACTGCTTATCTTTCTCTTTTGCATCGTGTCCCATCCATTCCTGTCCTCCTGTTCTTTTTTTAACCATTCATCTCCATTTGGCTCCTGTCCGTCTAACCTTTTCACTTTGCTCTGGCTGCCTCTCCTGCCCCCCCTTTTTTCCCTTTTCTCCCCATTTTTCCATTACTATTGAGCTTTCATGTCCTCTCTTTTCATCTTTTTCATCGTGCCACTCTCCTTTCCCAAGATGCCTGTCAGTCCGACAAATGGGAGTGCTGGTGCTGACTGAGCGGCAGGTTGTGAGTGTGCAGGCATGGCCGCGCGTGCACCTGTGATGCATGTTTGCCTGCGTGCGTGTGTGTTTGTGCCCGTGCGCGTAATTACTGCGCTAAAAACCTCTGCGCGTCCTCGTCTTTGTGTGAGCACGTCTGGAACATGTGTGGTGCTGCAGTCTATGAGGGCTGATTTAGGAAAAGGGAAAGAGAGAGAGAGAGAGAGAGAGAGAGAGGGGAGGCAGGAGGAAGCGAGAGTAAGATAAACAGAGAGGAAGAGGGAGGCAGGAAGAGATGGGAGGGGGAGGAGAGAGGGGGACAGCGGAGCGACTGCCAAAGAGAGAGGAGAGAAGGGGCTTGACAGAGAGGAGCAGGGGAGGGAGAGAGCAGAGGAATTATCACAGGGAAGGGAGGGGGATTAAGAAACACGGGGAAAGCGACTGGAATAGGAACTGACAGAGATAGTGGGAGGGAGTGGGGGGAGAGATATAGATGGGAAGAGAGGTGCAGACAGGTAGGAGGAAACATCTCAAGGGATAGTGACATATTAGACCTGGAGAGGAAGAGGGAGGGCAAATGCAGGGGAGAGACAAATAAAGAGTCAAGGCCGCAGAAAATTCCCAGGAAATAGACCTTAGAGGGACCGAGAAGCGAAAGGTTATGCATTTTGAATAATCCCAGATATAATGTTGAATATGAAGTAGATTTTGAAGAAGAGGAAGAAGAAGTTAGTGCCTTTGGGTCTGACCATGAACCGGGCAAACATTTATTAAAATAAAAAAAAAAAAAACAGCAAAGGAAATGCTGCTTAATATTTTATTCTGTTTGTAAGTGGCTAACATTATATTCATCTTAAATATTCATTTTTGCTAACTTTTTTCTCCACATAAAAGCTTAAAAGCTTTTTTTAAAATTTCCCTGTCACACTGTGCTCTTTCTCTTTGTCTCTCCCCACTCTGTCTTCTCCCTCTCACACATTCGCCACACACACTGTTGTTGTTTTTATTGCAAGTACCCCCAGCTCGTCTCCGCTCGCTGTTTGTACTCTGTCCAACCCTCTCGGCCTAAATTCGCTTGAAATCTTTGGCAAAGTGCATCCGGAGTTATGTCAAGAACACACACACACATTGCGCTCTTACAAAATGCACACACACACACACCAGACGCATGCCAATACACACTACGGTTACGTGACGCGCCGCAAATCAGCTAATCCTCCTCCTTCCTGCAGTCAGTGTCCTCAGCACATTTTCTCTAATGGAAAGCAGGTCCATTAATTTAGGAGAGGGAATCAAAGTGGGGGTGAGTTGAGATTGGTTGTGCTACCATCAGAAAAACGCTCAGACAGGCGGTGAGACACGGAAGCTGGGGGTGTGTGATGGGAAGGAAAGAGGGATGAGATGGATGGAGGGGTAGAAAGACAGAACAGGAAGAGGAGTCCTAGGGGAGAGATGGAGGGCAGAGATTGAAGAGATCACTCTTAAATCATCTCTCTCTGTCTCGCTCTCTGCTTGGCTGTGGACACTTTCCACTCTGTTTCTGTCGTCCTCTGTTTCTTTTTGTCGTCTGTCTCCTGCACATCTCATATGTACTGAGGTTTCATTTATAAGTTTGAGCGCTAAAGCTATAATATGTTATCTGCACCTACTGTTTATGTCCCACAATAATCTAAAGTTTGGATTTATATATGAGAAGTGGGCCTTTATCAGAAAATTCAGTCTGCCCCATCACTCATCCATGCTCCTCATATGTATACGTTTAAGATTAGCTGCCAAAAAAAAGTACAAATAACAAAATATTTTGGATGAATAATATTTATATCCAATATTTACACACCCACGCACTGTGAGAAAAAGCACACAAACCTGGACCTGAATGTATTAGAAATAGATCAACATGATCTGTATCTCAGCTCCACCTCAGAAAAAAAGAGAGAAGAGAGAAAAGGAAGCATAGCTAAAAGCTGTAAATGCATAATGCAAGCAGAACAGAACAAACTACAGTTTGGATATGATATGTAAATATATAACAATAATAATAATAATAATAATAATAATAATAATAATGATGATAATAATAATATGCGGAGGTTCACGTTAATGTAAGTTAAAAATTCAAAGAAATGTAAAAAATGAAGAGTTCCCTCGGCCCATTTTGCACCACTTCTGAGATGCCAGTGGAAGTGGTATGTAACTTCAGCTCATCAGTCTCCCATCCCAATTTCTGAATATTAGATTAAAAACTATCCACTTCTCAGTGTTTTTAGACCACAGCATACAGTTCAGACAACAAGAACCTCACTATCAGTTTTGATGCTGAAGGAAAAGCATACATTTTGCTAATCATGAGCCAAGATTTTCTGAACAGCTTTATGGACATGTGGATGTCACAGATCCTGACTCTGGTGTAAAGAACGAACACTGCTGAGTGTAACGGTCTGTGTGTGAGATGTTTGTGTTTCAGGGCGAATGTCTCAGAAGTGCTGCAGCATTTGTGCCGAACTGTGGTAATCAGGTATGAGTGCAAAAATTCAGATGCTGAAAATGCATTCCCATCTGTTTACATCCCCAACATGTATTATCTATGTTGACACCTTTTTCTGTCTGTATTGAATGCGGCAGGCGGCCGTGTGGATTCTTTCTGTCACATCTCGGCAGAGCCAGTCAAAGGATGCTCTCTCTCCTCTCTTTCTTCCTCTCTTAACTCTCTTTACCTTCCATCCTCTCCCCTACATGCCGCCTCTCCCTTTTCCCTGGCACCTCCTCTCCCCTCTTCTTCCCCCACGTCCTTCTTTTCTCCTCTACTTTCCTCATCATCTTCCCCTCGCCTCCGCTTCCTCTCCTCTCCCACTCACCCTTCATTAGATTTTGTAGAAACCTTAAGGAGGATAAACACGTTAAGTTTCCTCAAAGCCAACCTCATTCTTTTCCCTCGTCTCAGTCACCTGCCGCCTCCGCTGCCACTTCAAACCACGTCGTCCCTCTCTCCGCCTTCACTTTGTCCTTTCCTCCGCCTGTCTGTTTCTCACCTCACCCCACCGTCCTCTCATCAAACTGTCTCCCACGTCCCTCAAATTCCAGTGTGTGTGCCCCACCACGCCTGTCGCCCCCACTCCTTTTTTTCTTCTTTTCCTTGCTCTTGTGTCACTCCCTTTCACACGCCATGGCTCTGCGCTCTCTGACTGTCGCTCAGCATGGATTAGTCGAGGGTGGAGATGAACACGGAGGAGAAGGATGGAGTTTATGCGAGGGAAACTCAGACAAGGCCGTGAGAGGAAAAGAGAAAGAGAGAGAGGGAGGTGAAAGAATCCAAAAAAGGGGACAGACCTCGAAGACGGGATAGTTGAGGAAAAAGCGAAAGCCTCAAAGCAGTGAAATAGTTATAAATAAATGAACAAAGAACAAATAAAGAGAGAAGATAAATGAGAAAAGAAAAAGTAGAAGTGATTAAGTTACATTGAAATAAAAGAGTCTGATGGATGACTGCGGTTGTTTTTCTTTTTTTTTTTTTTATTTGCAGACCTGTTCAGCACCGTCCCGACCCAGTGCCCTCCCACAACCTCGTCCTTGACTGCAAGGGGCCAGACATCGTATACCTGCCATTGATTCAGAGCCAGCACACACACACACGCACACACCAATAAATTAATACTTTCACACACACCTGAGCATGCACACTCATGTACACACTCACAAACACAGATATCGTGTCCCTTAGAGGACGATCGAGACCGAGTTTAACAGGGTGCAATTGAATGTTTATGCCCTTAGGCGTGTGCTTGCGTGTGATTTATTTTATTGCTACAGTATTATCTCTCTGACCGTGACGCTGGTATATTTCACTGCAAAGACTAAAGCACAACATTAAGATTAAAAATGCTGCTTCCCACCGTATGCTGGACAGACAGTATGGATTAGCTAAATTTTTTGACATTCTTGGGTGGTTTGGGGGCATGTCAAAAAATTTGGTTGCATGTTTTGCTGTTTTAATTGATATTATATTTTGTTGGTTTGTTTGTATAATTTTTTTTTTTACAAAGAATAAGTTGTAGTTTTATGTGGGGATATGTGTGGGACTATATTTTGGTGGAGTGATTTTTTTGTTAATATAAGCAGGGACTCATGTTGATTAGTGACCTGTAGACGTGCTGCAAGGTGAATTTTATGCGAGGCTGGCTTTTCGCCTTTGTTTCCAATCTTTATGCTAAGCTAAGCTAACCAGCTGCTGGCTATAGCTTCATATTTAATGGACAGTTATGAGAGCAGTATTGATCTTTTCATCTAACCCTCGGCAGGAGAGTGAATAAACTATTCTTTCAACCTGGTGCCACAGAAAATTGTGCATTTTTCAGCAATGCCCGTACATCCTGGGAGGGAATTAGCTGACAGTGTCTGGCAGAATTCCAGCCAGTCCAATCTCAAAGGTTAAAGATAAAATGAAACGTTGAAAGTCACACTGTCTCTCTGGAGGTTAAGAGATGTTCCCGGGCTCTCATAGCTGCAGCTTTCTCTGTGCAAAGGGGGTGGGGGTGGGGAGGGGGGTTTATCCGTAAAGTTTCATTTGCGGATGAACCCCTCCCACCCAACCACCACCACCACTTCCACCCCCCATGTGGGCCAGCGGGGTCTTATTCCCGGCTGTGGTACTTTGGTACTTTTTGTACTGTGATCCCTCTTTGTCTGTAACCCTCTCAGCTTTCCCTTTTTCTTCAGTCAAAAGAAAGTACACAAGAAGCTCACCCTGTTTGTTCCCCGTGACAGGCAAAAAAAAGAGGCGGCCTGAGGAGAAAGGAGAGCCCTGCTCTAACCTCTCGGTAAGACAATGTGGGTCAGCTTGATATAAAAAGAAAAAATCTATTGAGTGTCTTGAATTTCCTGTTGTAGATGTTTCAGTTTATTATAGGAATGCATAACTGTAGAGTGGTGTTTGTGTGTAGTGAATATACCGTTATTTGAATATTATGTCTCTCTTCCCCCCCCCTTTGTATATTACCCAGCTAAGGAAGTCTACCCCAAAAGCCCTCGCATGTGCAGATCAATGACTACTGCTAAGGTACTGTTGATCCCTTTTAGCCATGTGTTTACCATCCTGTCCAGTCATGTCAGTCTGTCATCCCAGACAATTGCTGATGTAATTGTTGTGTAATGACAAATAAATTCTTGAATCTTGAATCTTGAATCCCAACAGCCAATAACACACTTGATTTATCAGCCCCAATTTCAACTTAACCAATCAAACATTGAGCCATAGCTTTATAAACATAATATTTGCATGCTAACTTATGGTACAAAGGTGTCCAGTCATGCACTGGATAGCCAGTGACCTGCCATTCACAGTCTCACCTACAAAACCACAATACTTATTTAAGCTGCTGGGGGGCTCAGTTTATCATTTATTCTGCAAGACATTCACCCTCTATGTACACTAGCCTACATGCTGCACTCAGTTTGTTTTTAAATGGCCTATTATTCCATTCATCACAACTCTGGAGCAAAACCGGATAAATTGTCATGATATGAAGGAAATGTTTCAAGGGGATGTGAGAGCACGTCCTGTAAATGACTGTGTATGACACAGGTAGTAGTGGTGAAATGATTTGTTGTTCGGTCTAAGGCATTTTATTACTGCTAATCCCCACGGCTGTGCCAGCTACAGACAGGCCATAACACAATACTAATGCCCACAACAAGAAGGAGTGCGGGCAACATCCCTCACGCTCTCCCCCAAGACGCCAGCCCTCTCCGGCCCTCTTCTCGAGTCAGCAACTGCGCACAGAGCCTGGCATTGGTTTCAGCTCATTTAGGTTAACAAATAAATGCGGCACATCCATATTTCATATGAACGACCATGAAGCGCCACATCAGTTCAACTCGGGGCAGAGGATTCAGAGAGGAGTGCAATTAACCCCATGGGGTATAAACCGAAAGTTACACAGAACTCAGACATGAACATACGTAACGAACAAGGCAACTTGTGCCATTGCCGAGTTTGGAGACAAGGAAATAGCCCAAAGAACACAGAGAGGTGTGTGCTTGATGGAGAAGTCAACTTAATCAACTAATGGCCATAACATGAAGTAACGAGGACAAAAAAAGGTCATTTTATTAACAGCGCCTCATTTTCCCGACTAAATTTCACCACTTCAGTGCTCTGATATGGCCTGCACAGTGTAATGAAGGTCCAGGTGATTATACAAACTGACTCTTAGTTGAGGAGCAGCTCCTGAGCATGCTGCTTTGTGGGACACTAACTGCAGAAAAATGACATGAAAATGTTGCTGTAGGCAAAATCATGCACAGTCTGCACAGCTTGTCCTGTCTCCTCACAGCAGTCTCCTGAGTCTGAATCATCCGGCTGGCTGAGGCCTTTCTATGTGGAGCCCCCCTCACGCCTTGGTGGGTTTCCTTTTGGCACTGCCCTGTGACAGACTGGAAACCCGTCTATGGTGTCTGCCCAATGTGTGTTGGGATTGCCTCCATCCTCATGTGACCCTGCACAGGATGAGCAGGTATAGATGATGGATGAAAATGAGGCAGAGGTCAGCAGAAGTCAGCAGAGAGCTACCAGTCAGCCATCCAATCGCCCAAGGAGCCACCGGGTTAGATAACTAGCCATGCAGTCAGCAAGTAGTCTCCAATGGAGGATTATCCGGCAGTATCTCTGTGGGAGGTCTGTGTCATTATTAGCCGTCTGTCTCCGTTTCATCCTAATGCAGTCTAAGTCCCCTGCAAAGCCGTCTGCCGTGTGTATCGCTGTGTTTGTGCGCGTGTCGTGTCAACAGGGACAGCCGCAGTAACTCAATCAACCGGTCAGAGATGAGATCTCTCCTCACTTGTGCGACAGAGAGAGGAGGACAGAGTGGAGAGAGGTGTGGAAGGAGAGCGTGCGAGAGAAACCGAGATAGATAGATAGATAGATAGATAGATAGATAGGACAGAAAGGTCACCCAAAGGTGAACCAGGAGGTGGAGGTGGTGCAGGTGATGTGGGGAAACAATGGACAAACAAATGCGACAGGAAAAGAGCTGGAGAAGAAGGGGAAATGAGAAAGCACGGTGCGCAAATGTCAGGCTCCAGACATGTAAAAAAGGCCCCCGCCACACCAAAGATGGAAAAGAAAATGGTTATCATTGCTTTTCTGTCACTATTTTTTTCTCTATCATTGTTTTGCACCTTTTGTGGTTGTTTTATGTCTCTTTGGTACTTGTGTGTGTCCTTGTAGTCATTCATACTTCACTGTGGTCATTTTGTGTCTCTTTGTAGTTGTTATTTCTGTCATGATTTTTGATTTGATTTTTTTTTTGTAGTAGTTTTTACAGTTTTTTGTAATCCTCACTGGTCCTTTTGTAGTCATTTTGCATCTCTTTATAGTCATTTTGTGTGTATTTGGGCCCCGATCCGTCCACGATATCAGGACATGTGGGGGAGAGAGAAATGAGTAGAATCATAAAAGACAACAAGAGAAGGAGAGGCAGATAGACTTGCAGTGAGGGGACCTTGTTGATGCAGAGACACTTACTGACTTGCCCTCACTTGCTCCTTTTCTCTCCTTCTGCTAAAGTTTTGTGACACAAAGCGGATTTGTAAAATCCAGTAGACTTTTAGCAGCTCGGGGATCTGTGCATGCACACACGTGGAGGTGTAAAGCCCTTAAATTAGCATGTTTGATAAGCTATACGGTGTCACACATGTATTAGCACATGTAGTGTTTCATAATTAATCTCTCTTTAAATGATCTACGCAGGCACCATTTTGGTTTAAGCGTTTGTGTGTCTGTGCTTGTGTGTGTGTGTGTGCGCACAGTTTGAATGTGTGGATTTCAGTGGATTAGCCTAGTTTGGGGCTGATGTTTTCATCAGTGAGGCTCCTAAACTTGTGGATGACTCATATTTGGTCCAGTACTGCTGATGACATCATCGTAGATCTCACAGTGCTTCTCCCTGGAGCTGTTTATCAGACTCTATATTTATCCTCTTATCACACTTACAGAAACACATTCCGACTTGCGCTGTCGATTGCCTACGTGCCATGAAGAGCCCAGGAGCACCTTTTAGCTTTCTTGACAGGCTGTAAACTGGAGAAAATCCCATATATTTTACAGTGTGTAAATACGTGACATATATTGGAAAGCAAATTGCCTCCGGGAGGATATTTTTCCTGATCTAATCTAAAACGTTCATGCTGAGATTGCAGTATCAAAGTCCGGGCTTCCTCTTTAATTTGATTCTTCAAACTTCTTCAAAGGGAAAGTCGAGCCGAGGAGGCTTATGGCGGTGCCTGAGTTACTGAATCCTCTTTTTTTTTTTTTCTTTCATGAGAGGAGTGAAACCATGAGAATCTTTAATGGTTGATCTCATAATTTGAACTCTGAAATATTCTAGATCAGCTAAAATAATTAATTGTATCCATTCAAATATTCATTCAGAGAGGTCCGACATTCATAATTCAGTGAGATGGATTTAGTCACCATATGTGTGT
The DNA here is from genome assembly GCA_023238725.1 of Scortum barcoo. Lineage (NCBI taxonomy): Eukaryota > Metazoa > Chordata > Actinopteri > Centrarchiformes > Terapontidae > Scortum > Scortum barcoo. The sequence continues at coordinate 18,250,602 of CM041547.1, forward strand.
AATTAGCAATGTTGGGCGACAAACTTGCATGCGTCTGGCGTCAATGAGCGGTGGGAGCTGAAGCATGTCTGTTTCTTATTGTTCAGCAATGATAAAGGCCCCTTGTAGTCTCCAAACGAGTGCTGCGAGAGCACTATACAACTATAACTCTTCCAGTTTAACTAATTCAACTACTCTAGTTTTCTACTAGATTTCCCTTTTTATTTAAAGGAGCACTAACACAGGATACTTCAAAAGATAGCAGTCCAGGATGGCAGCACTGTGTGTGCATCAGATTTATTGGAACCACAAGTGATTTTATGGTACCAGTAAATCCCTGATGTTGACAACAAACTGCGCCTTTTCTTCCTTCTTTTCCCACAGACAGCAAGCTTTGAAAAGAGACATCTTTTCACAGTAAAACCACCTCGGGTCTAACAAAATTAAACTCCTACAAGGCGAAGTCTCCTCTTTTATATTCCAAACCCGCAAGCCTTCACAGTTCACTTTGCTCTGACGCTGGGAACAACGACAGACGTGTTTTCTTCGCCATCATCAAAGCCCGCCGCAGTGACCTCATTATCCCTTTCAAATTTCAAAGCTCCTCTGAAATTGGTTCATCACAAAATCTATCTCCGCCAATCACAAACAATCTAAATCAAAATGAGATTCTCCGCTGTAGTTACAGAGAATATCCTTGTTCCTAGAAGAGGAAAATATATGTTCACTACTATTAGGTTTCATTTACTGTCAATTTCCCTGCACACAACAATATCCTCCCAAATCCATCTTCTTCAGATTGGACAACTGCAAACCAATTAAAAATGATTATATTACGTCTCAAACGTCTAAGACTTGCTGACGCATTGTTCGGTGAATCGCCATGACACTGAAGCTTCACTGAGCGAAAATAAATTGAGCCACTCTACGATGCACCTGCACCAAGTCATTTCAACCTGACCCCGGGCCTACCTGGGGTTGTGTAAGGTTTCATACAAGACTCCATTTACTTGGACACTGTGACAAAAACATATCAGGTTTAATTATCCTAGCAGGGCTGGATATACACAGGTAGGATACAGTGGGACAAAGAAGTATTTAGTCAGCCACCAATTGTACAAGTTCTCCCACTTAAAAAGATGAGAGAGGCCTGTAATTTTCATCATAGGTACACTTCAACTATGAGAGACAGAATGGGGGGAAAGAATCCAGGAAATCACATTGTTAGGATTTTTAATGAATTAATTGGTAAATTCCTCTGTAAAATAAGTATTTGGTCACCTACAAACAAGCAAGATTTCTGGCTCTCACAGACCTGTAACTTCTTCTTTAAGAGGCTCCTCTGTCCTCCACTCGTTACCTGTATTAATGGCACCTGTTTTCAGTATATCATCAGTATAAAAGACACCTGTCCACAACCTCAAACAGTCAGACTGACTGATCAGACAGGAAGACTGATCTGTATAAAGGAAAGAATGAATGGGGCCATGTATCTTGAGATTTTGAGTGAAAACCTCCTTCCATCAGCAAGGGCATTGAAGATGAAATGTGGCTGGGTCTTTCAGCATGACAATGATCCCAAACACACCGCCCGGGCAACGAAGGAGTGGCTTCGTAAGAAGCATTTCAAGGTCCTGGAGTGGCCTAGCCAGTCTCCAGATCTCAACCCCATAGAAAATCTTTGGAGGGAGTTGAAAGTCCGTGTTGCCCAGCGACAGCCCCAAAACATCACTGCTCTAGAGGAGATCTGCATGGAGGAATGGGCCAAAATACCAGCAACAGTGTGTGAAAACCTTGTGAAGACTTACAGAAAACATTTGATCCTCTGTCATTGCCCAACAAAGGGTATATAACAAAGTATTGAGATGAACTTTTGTTATTGACCAAATACTTATTTTCCACCATAATTTGCAAATAAATTCTTTAAAAATCAGACAATGTGATTTTCTGGATTTTTTTTCTCATTTTGTTGTCTCTCATAGTTGAGGTATACCTATATGATGAAAATTGGAGACCTCTCTCATCTTTTAAGTGGGAGAACTTGCACAATTGGTGGCTGACTAAATACTTTTTTGCCCCACTGTAGGAGGATAAATTAATCTAATCTAATTTCTCATTTGCGGATTATTTTTGGTCTTCCAGGTTTCCTTTTACATGGAGGGATGGAAATTACAAAGAACATCTCTAAAGGGTTAAATATGTGACTATGACTGAGGTACCCCTTAAGGATTACAGCCTGTTTTAAAAATGGAGACAGTGAAAAACAATAGCCCACAGGCCACATCTGTCACTCACAATAGCCCTAAAGCAGATGTTTCACAGGCAGACTCTCTTTCCAGACGTCTCCCAGTGGACCCGTGGACCATGCCGCAGAGAGAGCAAACACTGAAATGTAATTTCTGTCTGACCAGCCATTAGAAATTCATTGCATTGAAGATGACATCAAACGGAGGCGTGTGTGTGTGTTTGAGCTGTACGCGATGCCTTGTCTGGGAATCTTCAAGACAAGATCAGTGGCATCATTTCACTGTTTCAAGTGTAGTAAACTTCTCAGGATAGGGCTTCAGATAAATAAGACCACACTCATGAAACCTGAGACGGATTACAACAAAACAGTACTAGAAATTAAAAAAAAGTTTCACAAAAAAATAATAAACATGTCAAACTTATAAATAAACATGACATTACACATGGATAACGTGTACTCAACACGTCTTTAAACTCCAGATGTCATTATGTGATCACACACACACACACTCTGTCAGTTTTCACACTCGCTCACGCCACATGACATTTCCATATCGAGTCCATGAAGCTGCTCTGATCGTCGTATACATTGGTCACAGGAAATGTAATAAACATGCACGGTGGAGACATTGACACACAAGCAGATGCAGTACACACACACACACACACAAACATTATTTGGTGCTATCATAACTATTTTTGCATCTGGCCAACCCCTCCAGCCATATCATCATTAATGTCACTTACAAGGTCATTGTGCTGCCTGTAGTGATACACAGTCTGACACACACACATTCACACCCACATATATACATACACACACACTCACTCTCTCTCCCCAAAAGAGTGAGGCTTTAAATTTTACACTGCCACTGTAAAGGTTTATCTCAGCCATAATCAATAGTGTATGACTTTCATTATCTTTGTCGTCGGTAATATAATCACATCATAGCCGGAGAGAACTGTAGCACAATCCTTTATCATTGTAATCATCATCGTAATTGTTATTGATGTAAGTGGATGGATATTTAAAGCACAAGGAAGCACTGCTCTCACCCTCTGGAAGATCATTTACTTTGAAGATCTGTTGCATGAACTGCGATGCCGTTTCAATTACATGGCTGAACAAACTATGGCAGCGTTGTGTGTCATGTCTTTTCTTTGGGTCAGAGAGAGGTTGAACCTGCCTGAGCGATATATAGAGGAGAAAGCATCTCCACATTTGGTAACTTTTTTTTCTCACTTCGTTCTCTACTGGCAAGAGTGGAAATATACAGTCTTGGTCGCACAGACTAGTTACAAAGTGTACCAGTCCTAGTTTGTTATAAAACACAGATGATGGGTGTTTGAAGTTTAATTAAATAAATAAATAAATGAATTATGCTTTTATTAATGGCTATCATTTACTACAGCATTGGAACTGATAGAAGATAATAGTTGATGATTTATGTGTGATTTGTGTGTGATTTATGAGTGGAGTACCTCAATGCAGTGTTCAAGTACTGCAGTTTTAACTTTAAAAGTGTGTCCACACGGTATTTGACGGCTGATCCCTCAAAATGTTGTGTTTGCGGTGTGAAACAGATCACAGAGTACTTTGCTCAAAGAGTTTGTCTGTGTGAATCATTTGACCTGAGATGACAGTTAGCCATTGGTTAATGTCTGTTTGTAAAAAACCCTCAGCTACCCGTCAAGCCAGGCTTATGATAACCCCAGGCTACTGTATGTGCATGCCTGGTAAAACATCTCTAGGTCTGCTCATTATACGTCAATAAACAGACTTAATTGCAGATATAATGAGGTAATTTCATTTATTAATGCTGCTGTATCATAATTGACTACTATGAAATCAAGGTTATACTGCATGACTTAGGCTATCCATTCAGTTGGTGTGAGCTCATATGGGTATGGATGAGATTGAACTGTCATGAACTGTTATGCACATTAGTTCCCGTGTGGATGTGTGCGTGTGTGTGTGGTGGTGGGTGGTGGTGAAGACCAGGGCCTTGGTCAAATTGACATGCAATACATTTCCATGACTGAGTTATTGCGGCAGGGGTCAGGAGGCCGGCGTGTGCACACGGAAAGCTCAACCAGTACTGAAGCTCATCCAGGCAAGGCCAGAATCACACAGCATCCCCATACATCTCCCGTCTGACTCACAAGTCAACGCACAGCACGGCAACGAATCAGCGGCCACGCATCAAGGTTCATGCGCAGGGCTGAAGAGTGGGTTTTCTCTGTGGACCCTTTCTTTCCGTCTTTCTTCCTCTCTGTGGTTCAACCACAGTGCACTGCTTCTGATGCATTCCAAAGCAAGACATGCGGCGTGGATAGCTGACACAATAATTACAGGCATGAGAGCAAAGCACATTACGGTCTGCCATGAACATCATGAGTCATCGGAAGGCATTTTCCTCTGAAGCAGCTGTGTTTTTTTTTTTGAGGACAGAGATTAGCAGCATTTCTCGTCATTAAGGAAAAATAACAACTATTGCATAATTGTGGGTCTTGTACGTTTATGCTGATTGTCTGTGTGGGAGACGTGAGGTTGAATCCTATCAGCTGAGAGTGGTGTTGGGATTTAGAGAGTGATTATATTTGACATCCTGCTAACAATCCCCCTGTTGGTGAAAGCATTTAAAGGTACAAATAGCAAGATGTTTCACTTTTAGCTGGGGGCATATAACACAATAATAGCATCAGCTGTCAGCCGTGAAGACACTGCGGGGAGAGCGAGCATTCGGCTTGCTGGATGAGCTGTTTGAATCGGGGGAGGCCGGCGCACAAAGATGGAGAAAATGCAAAGAAGAGGGGAGCTGAGGGATGGAGAGGACTAGGTGAAAAGAAGGTGCCTTTCAGTTTAATTAGCGGTGGTAAATTAATTAGCAGCAGGATGTGAATTAATTAGTGTTCCAAAGGCAGTTTAAAGGCAGTGCCATAAGGAGCCACTGTAGAGGTCCCATAAGGCTTTACAGTTTGTTGCAGCCCAAACATTATCCTATTAATTAGCAATTAAATGCTTCTTGAATCCCACTTTATATCAATCTCTCTCTGTGTGTGTGTTTTTCTTTCACCCTATCTATTCTTTTTGTCTCTGCATCTCCACCGTACTTCCCAGCATGGTAGACGGTCGCAGTAGAAGTCCTCTGTGCGATTCCAGCTGCATTACACATTTGTGCAATTCACCACTTTCGTTTTGGTTTATCCAGACAGCATCGCAAACCTTTAGGGCCACTTTCCCACCAATGGAAAGCCAGCTACGGTGTAGGAGATTAAATTTTTTTTTCAATATTTCTTTCTAAAACAAATATCGCTCATGCTCTCACTGCAGTACTTTCTGCTCGCTTTCTCCCAGCCAACATAACCAGCTTGGTGTGCGCAAATGGAAGAGGAAATTGGCTGATTTAAAGGGCAGCCCTTGCTTTGGCTTTCACACAAACAAAAGATTAAGGACCCCGCTGTGGATGGTATTGATGGAGAAGACTCGATTCAATCACTTCAATTTATGTGATTCAAAATTGTGCTGCTGAAGGAGCACCGTGGGGCTGATGGGTCTCTCTTATAGGTAAAATTTGTGGCTCTTGTATAGCTTCTTTTGGAATATGACACAATGTGGAATTGATCAGAGATACTACACACATTTATCAATAAGGTGATATCCAATGGGTGCGTACATCAATATTTACTACTATTTTTACAAAGCCTGAAGAAAGACTGCTATTAGGCCCCATTGATGTAGGAGATAAGAAAAGCCTGCATGTGAATCATAGAAACCATCAGTTAAATCTCCTTGAATGTACTGAAGAAAGAAAGAAAGAAAGAAGCTGGGAATGTACACAATCTTGGTTCAGCATGTTAGACACACTGATGGGAACGTCATTAGTTTTGCAGGTATTTGGTCATAAGCCAAAGTTATTCTGACCTGATGCAGGCGCCAGAAGAAAAGTTAGTGGATCACCAAAGTGATTACAATTCATCCTGCAGGGATCATGAAGGTCTTATGCAGATCTTCATGGCAATCCACCCAACAGTTAGTGAGATATCTCAATCTGTGATGTACCAACCAGTGTTTCCATCCTTTGAGCCAGGTCGCTAGCATGACTAAAAACGTGGGAAACATGGGAAAGAGGAAGTAATGAGAGGATTGAAGGCAAAGCATAAATGAAGAGATCTTCTTCAGTGGACGTCACACATCATTCTGTTTGTACTGAAATTGCTTTAAAGAGGTTTTGTTCTTTGAACGTCAAAATGAAAAATGAGTAAAATTCATATATTTTACCTAAACTTAGTCTATCTCATGTATTGTGTATGAAAGCTTTCACCAAACCTCAGTAAACATAATAAATGTCCACTGGATGAAGATGGAGTGATAATACAATAACCTGTATGGTGTGTATTTCTGAAATGAGTGGCTTGATACTCCTTTGATAAACTAAGACGAAAAAGGATGTGCCACACGTCTCATACTCTGTGGGTGGAGATCGATTTTCTGTCATCAATCAGATAGTACTGCCAGAAGAAGTGCATTCAAGAGGCTGAGAAATTTATAGAAAATTGCAACTTTACATCTCAGACTGACACTGTGCTCTCTTTATTGATTGGCTCGCCAATGCAATCATGATAATACAGTTTGATATTGTCTGTTTGTCATAGGAAATATAGGAATAAAGTCATGACAGCCTGTAACACTTGTTCATAGCAACAGTTGTGACACGTGTCACAGTGGGCACATTATTTAGTGTTGTAGCATTTGTCCTTTCCAGGTCCACTTACCATACAATTCAGTGCCCTGCACTCTTTCGCCCTTGGCTCCCTTTGCTTTCTCAGCCATGCTAATGTTTTTTTTTTTTTAATCTTTCTTGAGGATTATTCACTCTGACCCCGCTCGGTTCCGCAGAGGAAGAAGCGGCTGAAGCAGCATCTGTGTCGGGGTCGGAGAGTTGAATATGTCGTCACGTTCTGTTTGCTTCCTCTCCTCCTGACTCGACCTGAGGAAGCGGTGCACCCTCTGCCCTTCCAGCTCAGATGTGATTGGTGGCCCTCAAGTAACAGTAAGGTACAGTCATCACCATGGGAACCAAGACAATGTGAAAAGATGAGGCTGAGCTGTCCAGCTCTCTGAGATAAATCAATGAAACTATTGTCATCTGTGTTTATATGATCTTTATTTCATTTGAGTAAAGTCTTTTATAAAACTTTAGCATTTTATTTACTTGAATATTTCCTTTCATATTTTTGTTATTTATGAATAACTGAATGAAATTAAATCTCTAAATGAAAATGATAGAAAGGAATTAAGTTAATTTGAAGTTGAAAAGACACCTGTTCAACCCCTGTTTAAATTCTAATGTTTTTCTTTTAATGTTAAATCCACCAACAGCGTCACCGCACACAGCTTACCTCAGCCTCGGGCTACATGTTGTTTTCGGGTAGACAGCTCATCAAGATTAGAGACGAGTGTTGGGTTGTGAACTAACATCAGGAATAACAATACACTTCCTGCCTGGAGGCATAAAGTTGCAGTATTGTAGCTTTTAATTCCTAATGTGGCAACTCCCCGCTGACTTTTGGAGAAAGTGAAAAGCAAGCAGTTCTGGGCTCTCTGGGTCACAATCGATTTGCCAAAAATGAAATTTCGTATTTCGTCAGCAAAGCAGTGCAAACAGTGGTCTCTTTCTCTGGGGTTCTTGAATTTCTAGGAAATACAGCAGAGTTAATGAGGCTCAGTTGTCACTCACTGCCTCATAAGCCAACTCAGGAGTGCTACTTTAAGACACCACACTGATACCTCAAAACCCTCTGGTCATCTCTCTCCCGCGTGTGATGTAACATCGGGCTGAGGCTGACCATCGATTCTTCCAGGTGACTGTGTGGAGTCATGGGTGGTGGTGCTCATCCTCACCCGGCTGCCACCCAGCCATCGACTGCAGCACCCCCCCCATCATGCTAATGACGCCGCATATGCAACATCGCCACAACTTGAACTTACACAACTTCCACTTTTTGCTCATTCAGCACCAACACACGTCAGGAGAAAACTCCGGGACGATTGATCACAAAGGCTGCCTCCTGATCCAGGGATGCTGCTACACCGTGTACAGTTGAAGTACTTCTGACTCTGAAACACAGAATAACATGCTGCTAGGATACAATTCTAAAAATGTTTTGTTTTTTTTACTACTTGGCAAAAGCAAATATTTGTTGAGAAAAATATAATGTGATTATGTTTTTAATAGCATCACAAGGACATGTGTTAATGAAGGTATCTGCGAAACATTCAGTGTAATTCATTTGTCTCAGCTATCCCACGCACTAAAGCACACTTAATGTTTAATTTTTTATGTTTCATTGTTCTTGTAATGGCTAATTTAATGTCTGGAGCACCGTTGAACATTTGGCTGGCACATTTATAGTGATTGATGTGCACTGTCTCAGAAAATAAATACATTTTTATATTTCACTGTTAAGTGTAACCAAAGATTTTTTATGAGAATCAGCTTTACTAGTGTGTAACCATACAAATGAATTTGACTCCAGTTTAATTGGCTAAACCGAACCACATGAAGCTCACAGGATGCTGTTCTCTGTTTTTTTTTTTTTTTTTTGAAATTCACATTCCTCTCTAACCACGTCCCTTTGGGGACTGTCCTCTTGTGAACAGCATGTGACAAAGACCTGTAGAGCCTCTGAGAGTTATGACTGTTGTCCATTGGGAGCAAAAGGGGAAGCAGTGTGATGTTAAAGGGCCACAGTGTCCACAGAGGGAGGATGCAGGGGTGGTTGGATGGATGAACACAGTGTTGGACTTTAGACAAATAACAATAATGATTTTAGTCTGTTTTTAAGACTTACAAAAATAGAGTCTGGTTTATATGTGTATCTGCATTTATGTGTGAAGGTTTATGTGTTAGAAACAAACACACACACACACACCTTCTGCAATCCTCTTCCATAACATTGTTTATATGCAGTCTCTGAATCCTCATTAAACAAGGCTGAAAAGATACAGAGGTGTCGAGCCACCAAATCTGAGGGATCCGAGGGGATGATAATAACACTGTACCGGAGTCAGCAATAAATCACAGACTGATAAGGTCAGCTCCTGAATAATGATCATAATAATGTGATGAGTTCCAGCCACGAGCTAGCGAACATTTCTTGGGCATAAAATGGAAGGAAGTTTGCACACACATGCAGTGGATGCTATAATGTATATACTCTATATACTGTACATATTGGTGTGTGCTGGGGGTCTGGTGCATGTGTATGTGGATTTGCATGCGCGTGACTGCACTTCGGATAGGTTTACTGAGAAAGCTCGGTTTGGCAAGCCGTCCGCCTTTCTCACCCCCCCGCCCCCCCCCGCCAGGAAACAATAGCTCCTCTGCTAAATATAGAACGTCTGCATTTTACCTCACCCTTCCTCACTCTGTCCCACCTCACTCTCACACACAGAACACACTCTCTTGTCTTTCTAACATATTGTGCAGTTCTTCCTCACTCTATTTATCCTCACAGTCTCCCATCTTTCTGGCTCATTGGATGGTGATATGGGTCAAATAGTCTTTAGCCTTTGGATCAGAATGAGATTTGGTGTCCTCCTGTGTCCTTGCTCCAGACACGTGCCCGCTTCCTTCAACTCGTGAATTCCCTCTCTGTCCACCAGATGCCCTCTGGTTTGGTCTCCTGTCTCGGTCATCTGAACCTCCTCACTCACCTGCTCACCTGGCCCCACTTTCCTAATCGTCCATGCAGTCGTTTAACCGTCCACTCGCTCACTAACTGCCAGATCGATGACGTTACCACGGACTTCGTGCCTTTGATTACACACCAGAACTTGCACATGAACCTGACCCCGACCCCGACTCTGTACCCAAATCTGAACCTACCTGCCTGTCTTCTCCTTGTTTGTGTGTACCTGTACCTGTGTCTGTGAACTCTGCCCGGCCTGTGTGCAGTTGGGTCCGGCGCTGCTTATCCCAGATTCATTTGTGAAAACATTTATCGCCACCATCCAGGATTAAAGATAAATCCCAAAGACTCACTGACTTATCTTCTCACTTATCCGTCGTTTAAGTTCTTGACAAGATGCCAGAAAAATGACTCTTTGCCAAATGCTTATGTCAGTCTTCGTGCTGAAACTGCAGTGCTGACAATGAATCATTTTTCAAGCACAGATGCTAAACATTTGCAGAAAGCAAATTCTCAAAAGTGAGGCTGCATTTTGCTTTATTATGTCATTGTAAATTGTAAAAAGTTTGACTGTGGATCAAGCCATTTAAATGACCTCACATCACATAACCTTTTAAGATAAAGTCAAAATTGAACTCTAAATTGAATCTAGCATGGACTGCACTTTAGCATGAGCCTCTTGAAGTGTAGGCTTTGAGAATCTCCTGCCACAGTAACATGTTGGCATTATTGCATATTAGCATCTTCTGTCCTCTGGTTGTAATCACACTCACTTCTTCCTGCCCTTCTCCACACTGTTGCAGATCTGTGATCAGTGCAAGCTCAGCTTGTTGTCAGAGCAGCCTGATGTTAATAGCTTTGATGAGTGTTTTCTCACTGCTCTACACTCGGCCCCTTTGCCCCATTATCACGCTTCCCCCCCTACCACTCACTGTGTCAGCATTTTCTCAGCCTGTATGCCGCATTGGCATATGCAGGAAAAATGTGTGTGTGTGTACACGCATGGGCGGTAATGTGTGTTCAGTTTTACGGCTTGGTCGTCTGTCGATGTGCATTGATTCCACCGCATGTCATTTGCATTTTGCTTTGTGTCTGTTGTGCGGTAATCTCACTGCATGATATGAGACACATGCAGAAATGAAGGGCCGCCAATTAAAAATAGTTGTAAGTAGGACAGACTCTCATCACTGAGCACAAAAATATGCTGATAGGATCTCCAGTCTTTTTCCCTTTAATTCCATCCTGTTACAATTTTGTATCGTTCCAGTTAAAGGTTAGAAAATGAGATGATGTTAACTACAACAAGCAACCTATTAAGTGGGTTTCTTTAAAAACTGCACTCGTTCACCATTTCATTTAATCTGTCTAATCTTCCAAACTATTTTCAACAGTTTCAGGTATTTCAGGTTATTTTAAGGATTAATTGTGGCTTATAACACTGAAGCAGTAGTTTACACACAGTGGTAACTTTATTAAGTAAACCTGTACAGCCTCAAACAGAAGCCTCCCCAGTGAAGGGAAGCGAAAAATATTACATTAGTTATCAAAGGAGATCATGTAAAATTGTCCAAATATGTCTTGTTAAAGAGACCTCAGGAAAGACCTTTTGATGTAGTCTGAAGTTTGTCAAACAGCAATATTAGGCTATCTAGGCTCAATTGTTGAGTGTCTATGGGCTCTAATAAAATATGGCTATGTTGTTGACACTGTCAAAGAGCTGTGCTTTATCCTTGAGGTCATGGCGTTGCACTGGACTACATTATATTGAGAGGTGTTTCTATTATTCTGCCCCACTCATATAAACACGGAGGACAAAACATAACATAATAATGTACTTCAATACAACTCTCATCCAACATAAATGCTCACCATAAACCATTAGAAAGGTTGAATCTGTGGCAGATTGAATAGCAATAGATGATACAAGTGTACCTGATAAAATGGCCACTGAGTGTATCTTTGTCAGCAAATAATTAAAGGCATAATTTAACACTTAGAGAGTGACGAATTTCTGACCATCTAGAGCTCTTTAAAGTCAAACTCTGAGTTATACGTCTGTGTTATGAGTCACCTCAACTGTTGAGTGGTTGATTATGTCAGAGGCAGGAGATGGTCTGTTGAATGTGTCGGGGATTGGGGGCGGCGAAGAGTCGACAAAAAGCATGACTGAGGCAAGGAAAATAAGAGGCAGGCCAAAACACACCAGCCGCAGTCTGCATAGTCTGAGACATTGTGCACTCTCATTTTCAAATTATTTCTCAGAACGGGTGTCGTCATCCCATCACTGATTTACCCACTTAGCAGAGATTCTCCAAGAACAACGTCCCTGTCTCCAAGCCAATTACCACATGTCAGCGAACAGCCTTAACAACGCAGTGTTTGATTAAAACGAGTAAAAGAAGGCTGTGGAGGAGCGTGTGTTATGAAACGAGGCGCAGTGGCACTCTGTTTGACAGGCCCCATTTAAAATGTGATATTTCGTTAGGGATACATTCAGAGGGCGGTCATTTCCCTCCCTGTCGGCAGATTTTAAATGCGATTCATGCCATCAGCAGAGCGTAACAGAAACTGAGGATATTCAGAGAACATTCAGCCATCTGTCAATAACCAACTGCATCCTGTAAACACAGCGGAGCTCCACATTCAGCCACGTCTAAATGGTAGCAAACAGAGAAAAAAAAGGCTCAACACGGAGACATATTTTGTCACGGCAGTCTGTCACGTGTATTTTCATTTTAATCAGAAAGAGGTAAAAGGTGTGTAATACTTTGGCATGCTGACGGATCCTGTTTGTTCATCCAGTTTCGTCTCTTTCCTCGTAGACACAAGCCTCCCCTAATTTCCAACATAACAGCGGCAGTTTTCAGGCCAGTATTTTTGTGATATTCTGATGCTGTGGCGGTAATCAGGATAACAAGCAGGAGGATTGAGTAGAGGGAAGAGGGGGAGAAAATGGAGAAAATGCATCTGAGGCTAAATTGTTGGTCCCCTCAAAGAGCAAGGCACCATGGAAGCAGGAAATAACGTCCTAGAAAATATTTGTTTCTCTGAGAGTGGAGAATAATAATCTTTCACAATGAGTCTCAGAGTCCTTTCAGGGAAGGCGCACTGTACGCAGTCACATGGGACGCTTCATTTCTCCACGCAAATCAAAAGGAAACACTGTTGCGTGTTAATCCACAGCATCACTGCCAGCTCTGCATTCGCACGCTCCACGGTAGGTATATCTGTGGTAGGCCCAACACTGTGCTCACACAAATCCCCCCCTCTGCTGACACATGTATTGGAAATCAATTCTGTGCAGGCAAACTATACAGACAGCACTGCGCTGGGGCTTCCCAATGTTGCTATCGTGCCTTAGGTGCCAAAGAGGTAAACACTGCACTATCCAAACGTCTGAATCACTGCTACGATTAAAATCTCTGCATTACAGAGCAAAGCAATATGCTGTATCATTTCAAGAAATAAAAGCTAAGTGTGTATCTTGTGCTGTGGAGGGTTGCTTTCCAGCCACGTATAAATATGACGCAATCTCTAACTGCTTTTTAAAAAAATATGCAACTAAGTGCCTTGATACAGATACGGTGGGCCTGACACTGGCTTTTCAGTAATACTATAATAATGAAAACATCGGGATGATGGCAGGAGAATGGCATCACACAGATTGGGGCTAAAGCAAATTAACGCTGCACTGAGGAAAAGAATACAGAAGTATTTGGTTCTTACGGTCAGTTTTGCAGCTTTTATAAAACATTTTCTCTTAAGAGAAGAGGCAACGGATAATCTGTAGTTTTATTAATGACGTAACCCCTGAAAAGACACAAGCCAACGATGAATTAATTGTCACACACAGCAAGCGACTGGTTCCTACTGAAGATGTACATTTATATTATGTCATTATTTTCAAAAGGCTGAATAATAATAATACTAAAATGTTGCTCACATAGGAATAAATAGTGTATTTGTTTGAGGCTATTTTAAGCCAATACCAAGTGCTGCCAGTGCCTCAACATAACAGGAAGATATATTTGGGCTATTTTGACAGAAAACAAATGAAAAATCAACATATTTTATTCTTACCATAACACCTTCCATCATCATAACATTGATAAAACATGTAATATGCATTGCGTTCCCTTCAAAAAACATAATTACTGTTGGCAGTTAGCTGTGTATAAATGTCACTTGTAGGAAAAAAAATCTTGACTTTTGTAGTAATGAATAATAAATGAAAACTCATGAACAATAAAAAGAGAAAATCTGTTTTGTTGTGTATCAATGCACACTGAGCCCTGCTACATTTTCATATCCTCCGTGTCCTAGAAATACAGGACAATGATATTAGAACTTAAAGAGCAGATATGCATCGTGTTGAGGAAAAGCTGACAAAGCACAAAAAGGTCAATCACTCTGTTACGCGTGTACAAGAGGTCTCTGTACGCAGAGAATAACCTCAACATTTCCCACTCTCTAATTAGATCACTCTCTATCGGTTCACTCTCTCAACAATAACTCAATTTCCTGATAAGTGATTTTGGCGCACATGGACATGCAGCACGACGCTGGCCCTGCTCGATTTGATTTGCTAATGCTTATCTCCTCCTCAAACCAACAGCTCTTTCCCAGCACCGTCAGTATTCTGTCTCATCTCCGACAAAAAGGGTTTAAAATATGCTGCAGTGGCCGGGACTTTTGACGGCGCTCTATCTGTTAACATCAGACGTGATCATCTACAATGTGCAAAAACACAAAAGGGGCTGTGGAAGAGGAGAAGAATAATTCGCAGTCTGACAGTCCCATAACTGGTGCAGACATTGAAGAGGACTTGCAAAACAATCCGAGCTGTCATCCGGATCGAGTGTAATGAGAGCCAGCACATCAGGCATCTTGTGTCAACAAAATATTAAGCATCATCTCATGTAAAAACACCTGTGGTTTGTGGAGGGGAAAGCTTTGATCTGCATGTGTGTTTGCATATTCTGCAACATTTCTTGTAGCAAGGAAAGAAGAGGTGGCCCTAAAAGGAGTTCAGTAATGTTTTTTTGTTTTTTTTTTCAGATGTTGCTTCTTCTTCTCATTTCTCTGATCACTGCAAGTTGTACCAACTCCTTTATTTTCCATATCATTTCACCTCTTTATAAAATCCTTTCAGTGTGTAGTTGTGGAAGTGTTGGACTCAGGAAATGAGAGAGATATCATGACTAATGACTGAGATATAAATGGTTTGTAAAGATTGACGCTAAATCTTTTTTACTCCACATGAATTTGACAGCTATGGTTACTTTACAGATTACGATTTTACACAGAAAACATATTATTTGTGAGGTTTATCAAATAAAAAACATTCTTCTTTTTACTATTATTATTATTATTAAATATAACTACCCAATAGTATATGAAATTGTTAAAATGACATTTCAATACATCTGTAAATCTAACATTGTACAGTATTACAAGTGTTTTAACAAATTTAACGGTGGGACGACAGCAAGAGAAGGCTTCATGCTGTGTTAGGGCTGCACTGAGAAACTCCATTGGTTTGTATAAAGCCTTTTTATGCCTCCAAAGGGAGCTGCACAGAATCTGATAAATTCCTCAGGTGACGTGACTCAAGTCAGCTAAGTTTGGGCCTGAAGACTATGAGTTTGAAAATGAAAAAAAATCTGAGGTTTGGAGTTAGAAAGACGTGGGCTCACCAGATCTCTGTGGCCCGCTGAGGCTAGTCGCTCAAGGCTACTAATAAAGAACCTGAATCTCTGATCCAACTCTCAGTGGTCAGGTCGCATTTTGGGTGTGCCAGTTTTTGACAACGAAGAAGAATAAAAAAGGGAATAAATATATATATATATATCTGCTTCTGCTGCATCAATTTTGGTTCTTTTTAAAAAAAACTGTCCATCTTGAGTCTGAGTGTTATGGGAGTGCAGTGCTGAATCACTGAAATACTCTTTCAAAGGAAAAAAAAGTCTTGCCACAGTTTATATGAAAGATATTAATATGAATGCCTGTAATTTCACACTGCAAGACAGACAGGACAGATAAAGGACTAAGCTCCATGCCCAGACGTGGGTATACACCAGATATCTGCATATGCACCGGCCACTTTATTAGACACACCTGTTCAACTGCTCATAAATGCAAATATTTAATCAATCAATGGCAGCAACCCAGTGCATCTGCCTGCATCAGAACAGGGAGGAGAGGTGATTCGAGTGACTTTGACCGTGGCATGGCTGTTAGTGCCAGACGCGCTGGTTTGAATATTTCAGAAACTGCTGATCTACCAGGATTTTTTATGCACTGACATCTCTAGGGTTTACGGAGAATGGTCTGGAAAAAAAAACTATCCAATGAGCGGCAGTTCTCTGGGCGAAAAAAAGCCTTGTTGATGGCAGACTGGGTTGAGCTG
Source organism: Scortum barcoo (assembly GCA_023238725.1). Lineage (NCBI taxonomy): Eukaryota > Metazoa > Chordata > Actinopteri > Centrarchiformes > Terapontidae > Scortum > Scortum barcoo. Next base: position 18,266,932 of record CM041547.1, read on the forward strand.
ATACAGAGGCAACAGTAACTCAAATAACCACTCGTTGCAACCGAGGTCTGCAGAAGAGTATCTCTGAACGCACAACACACCAAACCTGGAAGATGGGCTACAGCAGCAGAAGACCACCCCTGTCAGCTAAGAAGAGGAAACTGATGATACAGTGGGGGTGGGCTCAACAAAATCTGGACAAAAGAAGACTGGAAAAGCACCTGGTCTGATGAGTCAGTCCTGGTGTTGCAACTGTGGTGGTGTAATTGTGTGGGAGATATTTTATTGGTTCATTTAGGTCCCTTAGTACCGACCAAGCATTGTTTAAATGCCACAGCCCACCTGAGTATTGTTGCTGACCATGTCCTTTGATGACCACAATGTACCCATCCTCTAATGGTTGCTTCCAGAAGGATAACCTACACATCACAAAGCTCAAATCATCTTGAACCGGTTTCTTGAACACACCAGTCGCTGGGCTCAAATGACCTCCGCAGTCACCAGATCTCAATCCAACAGGGCACCTTGGGATGTGATGGAAGGGGAGATTCGCAACGCAGACAAAACTGCAACACCTGCATGATGTTATCATATCAATATGGACCAAATTCTCTGAAATCTTTGTCGTCTGCACCTTGGTGAATGTATGCTAAGGGGGATTAAAGCAGTTCTGAAGGCAAAAGGTGGTCTCACCCTGTACTAGCAAAGTTCACAGAATAGGAAAAATAATTTATCTAAAGTGGTAAGTGAGCATCTTAAAGCATCAAGCATCAAGAGCTGAGAATCAGCAGCAGTGAGGTGTGCATTGCGTGGTTCTGATTGTTTCAGCCACAGCCGCTAATCTTTGAGCCGAAACAGCTTTAAATGTGGAGATGAGGGGATGAGAGATGGAGAGGATGTCTGAAATGTGGACGGCTAAAGATGTGAGCGGGACGAAGAAAGAATAAGTGAAGGATAAGGAGTGAGGGATGGAGCTACTGTAGAAGACAATGATGTTGTGTAGTCAAGAAATTTGCATGCACATTTGCATTTGTGTGTGTAAAGCCGACCTCATCCCCTTGCTGCTTAACCCTTACCCGACACATGGACATATAATAAATCTGATAGAAAAGGTTCGACTTGCCTCACGTATTATTCACGTGCTTTTTTTAGATGCAGTTTTTAATGCATGTCTGTTTTGCTGCGGACAGCTACACATAGCTTTACTCGCAGCAACCAGTAGTTCGACAGGTAGCTATACAGTAGGCAGGACATGAAACTTTGGCCTGTAGGAGAAGGAAGAGATCAGAGAGAGAATAATGAGATTTAAACCCAACCTTCTGCCGGTTGTCATGGGAAATGTGCGCTTGCTGAACAGGAGGTGGATAAGCTCCCTGCCTTGATCTTCATCCTTTGGGAATATCACAAATGCATCCTAATATGCTTGACTGAGGATACAGGGGGAAAATAACTGACTCATTGATCGTGCCGGAGGGTTTTCAGCGAGCGTGGGCGGACGGAGGGTAAAACAGAAACTCTTATCATGTGGTTTGGCTGCATTAAATGTGGTGTGCTCTGCGGAAACAGTGAAGGTGTCCACTGTAAGAGAGAGGAAGAGCACGGGCAAGATATTAAGAAAACACATTAGGGGTTTGAGATTCAGGTCATTTTCAGGTAACACAATGCTGTGAAAGTATCCAAAACACAGCCCTTTGTAGTATTTTCTGATCCATCTTCCTCTTGCTTCCTGTAATTTTGGGGGCTACATGTTCCACTTAGAAGATGGCAGGTCAGGCAACACCTGCACCGGTGCAATACATCTTGCAACAACCTGTCGTTACACGGCAGATAGGGTTGGAGGAACGCAGTGGCTCTAACAAGGATGAAATGGAGAGCGGGAGCTCGAGGAATGCGTATCTGCATAATTTAATAAAGTTTGGGGTTTGCACCATTTTTTAAAAAGCTCTAAATTTAAAACTGCTCGAGGCAAGATTTCTGTGTGAAAACACACATTTCCTATCACTGTAAATCCCAAAGTGGGGCTCCCATGAAGAGGAGCACAAATAGTCCCACTGTAGATTTGATGTGTGTCTGTTTTGTTCCCACTTTGCAAACTGTTCTATTAACTCTTTTTTATGTGACTGTCAGGAATGGTCACTGGTTCCTGGATTGAAATCGATGAATCTAAATCTAGTAGCAGAGTCTAAAACTTGGTCTTAACCCACCAGCAGGTTCTCATAGTGTGTGAATATAAGCTGAATGGTTGCTGTGTTCTGACCCCCCCCCCCCAAGTTCAACACTGCACAGAGCAAGCAGAGGTGTTGCTAATGTTCAACTAAACTAAATTAAAAAAACAAACAAGTATGAATTTTCATTCATTATACTTTGTTGTTTTTCAAGCAACTTGAGCAGCAGAGCACACCTTCCCTTAAGAGTGTGAAAGCTACAAAAAAATCAATTAAACTGAAATCCAAACAGGCAGACTTCAACAACACACCACTGACGGGAGATGAAAGCTGTGACAGAGATTATTTTACTAACACTATTCGAGAAGGAGCGGCCAGCAGTAATAAAAAAATTTACCACAAAAAAAAGTCTACTCAAAAGCTTAGCCAGCAACTGATGTTATCATTTTCAAAGTGGAGGCTTCATTTTGATGTGTAGGACTCAGATCTACTGTATCAGCCACCAGAGGAAACTGAGACGCCCGCTTCTCATTTTCCGAGCAGGACCATTGTTTATTGGATCAGAGCAGAGGAGAGAAACAAGAAAGTTTGCAAATTTGATTGGTTTGCTGAGAAGACTGCAGAAAAGTTCAGCTGTGTTTCAGTTAGTTGGCTGTAACTTGTTGTGCTGTACACAGTTTTTATCACGACTTACATTAACCGCAGGCTGAAGATGTCCAGTCATGACAATTGAACTTCAAAATGTCGCACATGTCACCCATTTAATATCACCAACACAAAGGTATCTAATGCAGCATTACAGTGGAAGGGTCACTACATAGATAGACAGATACAGTGAGTCAGACAGATGGACATAAACACAGGCAGATGGACATATATGTGGACACTTGTGAGATCTGACACATAAACCTGACAAAGACCCTGACAAGAAAAAGTGCATCGCCATTAACAGATGGGAACCCTGAATGCAGAGCTGCATGTCTCTGTCTTTTCATGTCTCTCTCTGTCTCTCTCTCTCTCTCTCTCTGGCAAGGTCAAGGGTTCAGCAGTTTAGTTGAGCAGAGGAAGAAAGTATGGAAGCTGTCATATGATGCTGCCTCTGCTGTTTACACAGGGAGAAGGAAAGAGAGATTGATGGCAAGGACGTGGAGACTCCCAGAGGACGGCGATGCTCGTACATAGGGTTAGCGAGGCAGACGTGAGAGGTGGAAGTGAAGTGTTGATTTTATTTCTCACCCCTGCTCGTGTTTCCTCTTCATACCTGTAGTCTGTGCCAGGTAGCGCGTGTCGCGTGCAGCAAAGGTCAGCACTGTCGCCACCGTTTGCCTGACCTAGATTCAGAGGGCCCTTGATGTGACGGTGTGCACATTTGTGTATTCGCGTGTGGGGGGGGGTGGTGGCCTGCCACTGTCTCCGTATAATCCCCCTGGTAGCGTTTGGTTTCAAGCATAAGTCAGAGAACAGTCAGGGACTCAGTTTGCAATACGCCTGACCTACATCGGCTGCTCGCAGTGTGCTTAAGATGACACATGAAGTCACACTTACTCTCTATCTTCCTGCAAAATGTCTGTTTTCAAGGGCATGTGTGTGTGTTTACAGACACACACACAAACACACACACACACACACCAAGGCTCAACAGTTTAGTAATGATGGTAGTTTCACAGAAAATGCTGCTGTCACATTAAGGCGCGGATTAAATTCTCCTTAAGCTTCTCTCACCAGGCTGCCTCTCTCCAGGTGGTTAACAGGAGAGGTATAATCTCACACACACACACACCACATACACACACACACACACACAGACACGGCGACGGGAATACAAAAAGAATTACAGGCACTAAAACATAGCGACTCAACGTGCAGAAACTGCGTTGTGAAGGCACAAAAAATGTGGAAAATCTAATCCTATACATGAATATATGTACATACACAAACACAGCTAGACTGACGCACACAGTCGCGCACACCTCTCCTCGTTGTGTGCTATTTGGAGTAACGTGGCAGCAGTAATTAGAGGTGCGACAGCCAGACAGGTAGAGGTGATGATAATGGGCCGCAGCTATTTCTGTTCCCCACTCTCTTGCTCTTCAGCTCTCTATTGTCCCTCTCTCTCTCTCTCTCTCTCTGCTCTCATACTTTCTCACTGTCAAACGCCCCGACGCCAGGTCCAGGTGGAACTGAAATGTTCCTACACACGCGCACAAACACACATGCCCGTACGCACTCTGACACATACGCCTCCCTCCCTTGCCTCGCCACCCCTTCACCTTTTTCCCGGATCCTCTCGCACCTCATCTCTCACTGTTTCACTCTTTTAAACTGCACTGTCTTTGTTCCCTTTCGTGTGTTGAATTGACACGATGTCAGCGTTTCCCTCATTACGTTCCTCAGTCACCTCCTCCATGTCGCAGAGGGAGGGGTGGGTGGGGGGATGAGGTAGACGACTGTTTCAGGTGCATGAAAAAAGATGAGGTTATAGCGTTTTATCGTCAGGTCGTATTGTTTTCGCATCTGTGTGTTTGCATCTGTCTTCCTTGAAGGTGACACAGCCTACCTGTCACACCGTCAAAGAGAAAATAAGCCATTCCTCTTCCTGTTGAGGAAACAGATGCATTAACGCCGACTGCTGAGGAAGCTGGTTTAACATCAGATAGTCTTATCAAAGAAAATCCAGAGTTCAAAGGGCAATACACTGGTATGATGAGTTTCACATTTAATAAAGTTAAATCTAAATTGATACAGCAAGCATGTTAGCAAAGAGACACATCCAGAAGAAGCAGTGCAGAGGAGTTTGACAAATCTTAAGTCCATTACTTTCTCTCTTTTTGACTCTGTTTTGGTTTCCAACAACTCCTGAGGGAAATATCTGGCTGTTCAGGTGCTAAATCTTCCACTATGTTCACCCGCTGGTTGCTAACGTGGTCTGCCTGCTGATTGGTTATGGGCAAGAAGGGTTGAGCTAATTTACTGGCAGGTGTCATTTCTTCTTTATAACCTCTGCAATGTAACACCACATCCATGTAATTCCTGCATGTTGTGACTGTATACCTGTGGCCCATTTCATAACTGATTTAATAACCGAGTCACTAAAATGTGATGAATCGGCTATTCATGTTTATGACCGCAGTGCAAGGCGCCGCTGCAAGATCTCATTTTGCAAGCCGGTATCAGTAACGCAATACTGCAAGAAACCGTGTGCATGCCTGTGTGACTTATCTGTCTGTGTGTGTGTTCGCCCATGTGCCTGCCGCCACGTTTTACTCATTCACATGTGCATCTGACAGCCGCTGTCAGCATTTTTTTGCCGCTACATGCAGCTGGAGCTGAAATGTGTCACTTCAGTATGTCTTTGTGTGTGTCTGTGTGTGTCGGTATGAACATTTCTTCCCAGCAGGTTTCTATTAGAGCGGTCCAGATTTAGCATTTTATCTGTCGTGTGGAGTGAGCCTGCTTTGACCTTGAGGATCTTACAGTACTAAGAATACATGTTGTACAGTGGCTTTTTTTTTTCTCTCTACCTCTCTGTGCGTCTTCCTCCAGCATGAAGGGATGCTGCTTCAGCAGGCAGATATTCTCCACCCCCCTCCTCTCTAATCACAAATTAATTTCACTCTCTCAAGTGTCAGGATGTTTGGTCTGAAATAACCTGGGCTTTCAAAGGACTGTCACATTGAATCAAGAATAACAGCAGCTCCACACCTGCCCTCGTAGCTCTTTGCTTTGTGACTGTGGGAGCTCTGACATCGTAGTGCGGTCGGCTGAGTTATCACCAAAGAGGAGAAATGTGTTTTATTTTGTTTTCAGGTGGACTCGGTTCGGTCTGAATGACGGCTTTCACATTGGTCTAATAGAATTTGTTAAAATAGGTAAAGTGCAAAAATCCACAATGTGTGGAAATATGTGTCCACAATGTTGCCATAAATGTTAGCGTTGCTATTGTCTGTCACCAGCTGATTTAACAAACTGTTCAGGATGTTATACAGTTTATGAAAGCCCTGACTTCTTAATGTCTGGTGTCGTAGGAGTTTTACATTCCCCATGAGCCAAATCAGCAGTTTATCTGGAGTTAATAGAAGAAGAAAGTAGATTAGTCAAGGTTCAAAGTCCGTTCTTGACCTTGAACAAAGCAATGCGGAAACAATCTCACCAAGAGCATCAGTCGCTTCAGCAAATCCCTCAAGCCCTCTAGCAGCTGCAGGAATTATGACTGTTGTCTGCCGGGATCAAAGGAGGATATCAGCAGGGATTACTGAAGAGGAACAGAGTCCGTAGAGGTCAGAGGTAGAAGTTGGTTTCTTTTAACTGTGACTGTGGTCGTTCCCTGACCGTTACACAGTGGTTATTATTGTAACCTACTGAAGTTCTACTAACTTTAAAACAGCGGTTGGTAAGATTAGGAGAAAGTGCTCTGTCATTTTTGAAAATTAGAAATTTCTTGGTCATTCAGTTGTTAGCTACTGCATGGATGATGGAACAGTGCTTGTGTAGGAGCAACCAGCGAAGGTCCATCAGGGTCTGACTGGTTGTTTTGAATCAGGTGGTGAATTCTTAACAAATGGCCTCAGAGGCAGCAGGTGGAGGTGAGCCAGAGGAGTCGGATTTAAACATAGATTATCTGTTTCATGTACTATAGGGCATAGTGACAGTTTTAGCAAATATGACTAAAAGGCAAGTCATTTTTAAATAAGTTACCTATTTCTACTAAAAAAAAATGTAACTTTCATGAGTTAAACAAATGTTTTTTTTTTTTTTTACCAAAACCGAAACCAGAAATACATTTTTTTTAATGTTGATGTTGTCCTGTTGAGAGAGGCACCAGCTCTGAGGAGCGTGGACCAAAAAATAGAAATAGCCAATGAATTTGAAGGACTGTCTCATCACCAGGTCCAGATGTACAGATGTTCTGGAGATTTTGATCTTTCCACATGATCTTCATCAGCAGCTGCCCATTTCTCATGTATAGTTAACCCTGTAAAGCCTGAAACATCACATTTAGTGTTTATTGAACCTTCTGACAAATAACTAAAAAAAATGACATATCAATTTGCATATATGATTTTTAATTTGTATAATTTTTGCTACATTCTGCATTTTTATTTATTTGTTTGGTTATTTGGTATTTTCTGGCATTTTGATTGTTTATATCAGGTTTTTCAGGAAATAAATATCACACTGATGATGTAGAGGTTTTAAAAACCCGTATCAAATATGATACACTTGGCGTTGCAGCGTTAAAGATCGTGAAATATAATTGAAAGCTGCAGGTCAGCTACCAAATGGACACTGGGCTGACATATTACAGGAAAACATTACCACAGAAAAAGAAAAATGATTTACATTACTACATCTTTAAAAAGTAGTATTCCTTAATCACATACATCATGTGCCACGATTTAACTGGTGTTTCCCTGTAGAGTTGTGTAAATACGTGTATTTGTACACTCCTGTGTTTAATTCCCTGCTTACTTTTTTGTGTATATTTGTGCATGTGTGTGTGTTTGCAAATACTAACATACTTCCACATCACAAGCAGATCTCCCGCTGTTGTACTGAGATGCATCAAAGCATCTGCAGAATTACTTCAGGCAGCCTGATGGCAAAATTCCCTCTAAGCCCAGTCCCACATTACAGTGGTGGCTTTAGGGGTGTGTGTATGTGCGTGTGTGTGTGTGTGCATGCATCTCTGTGAAGCCCTAATCTTACACTTCTGGCTCATGCCAAGCTATCTATGTTAGAGAAAGTGGCATAAGAGGAAGGTCGCAATCAGCTTGGCTCTGAGTCTTTAAAAAGGATGCCTCTCATAAACATCTAGAGGAGTTTGTTTGTCTGACCTGGTGGAAAAACAGAAGCTGCTCAATTACACGGATGTCAGTTAAAATGGGTGAAAACTTGAACTGAGACTTGACACCAATTTGCCTGAAGTGCATTTCAAAAGCAGGCAATTAAACCACATTATGTTTTTCAGCATTAACATCATAGTAAATGATGTATCATCAACTAGAGCGAGAAGTGACTTTAGAGCACTCCAAACCATAAGAGCTGCATACATTGTTTGTTTAAAACACCCCGTGACAGTCTGTGAGGTTCTTTTGGGTTTTGAGCTTCCACCATTTTTTTCTGAACAACACAGAGCCTGAAATCCCTACTAGCACTAGCCTCAGTTGGAGAAGCTTGAGGGTGGATGAAGGGAAAGTTTGAGTAGTGAAGGTGAAGAACAACCAGCATGACTGACAGCTACAAGTCAGCTTCCTGAGAAAATTAAGCTATCTGGGGCTTTCAAATAAATCCACATCAGTGACTGGGTGTGATTATGCAGAAATGTAGATTTGGGAAATGTTTGTTCACACACACACACACACACACACACACACACACACACACACACACTTTTGTCATGGGCTTCAGTGGGAGGCCTGGGATGCCCACTGTGGAATAGATGTTAGGCTGGTATCCTCTGCTCCCCTTTATTAGCAGCTTGAGAGTTCTTATTAGCCAATCAAACGCCTCCCTCACATGCCCACCCATATCCTGGTCTGTGTGTTTTACTTTTCATACGTAGAAACATGCTTGTGTTTATATTTGTGAATATGTGTGTGTGTGTGTGTCAACAACTGTGCAGTCATCTGATTTTTCCTGTTTTCCTCTTGTGACTCACTTTTTAAAACACAACAATTCTGTTATCCTCCCGCTCACAGCACATTTTAACCACCCAAGTTTGTGTGTGTGTGTGTGTCCGTGTGATGGAGGCTTGTGCATGTGTGTGTCTTGTGTAGTGACAGCATGTGCATGAAGACGGTGCTTTTTGCTCTCGTGTGGGCTGACAGTGCTGTGAGCGTTGTCTCTATTCATGCACCTTCAGAGCTAAGCTGCAAGGTTGCAGGTGTGGAGATAAAAACACAATGCGCATGTAAGGACGCAATTATGTGCAGCGATGTAGTTCAATGTCATCAGCTTTTCTAATATCAGAGGATGTCGGGGAACAAACGAACAAAGGCCTTTTGGAGAAATTATTTGGTTCTAGTTTTTTTTTTTAATCAAAGCATTATAGCTCCAACATGTTGATGTTTATCTCAATGGGCAAAACCTCATTTATGTTCAGAGAGAGTATAGTTAGTAAGAGTATAATTACCATTTACAATATTTACAGTATACGTTCCTCTGCTGCGTCTCTTGGGGTTATCTTGTTTCAACAACAGCTGATCGAGTCACATGGGAATGAACATATTGGGAACTATACTTGTTCACTTTCTCGCCAATAGCTAGATTGATACCACTCTCATCTCTGTGCAGTAACTATGAAATAACAGCCAGCAGCCTGTTAGCTTAGCTTAGCATAAACACTAAAAACTGAGGACCAGCTAGCCTGTCTCTGCTCAACTGTAACAAAATCAGCCAGCGAGCACCTCGAAAGATCACAAATTGAAACATTGTGTTGTATGTCTACTCTATACAAATTAAAATTAAAATCGATGTACATATAAGTGATGTGTAAAAAAGGTTTTCGTTTATGTTTCACAGGATGGAGAACAAATATTGATTCTTCTTTTATGTCATTATAGAAATAATCAGATTTTTTCACATCAGGCTTTATCATCTTTTCTTTTATTAATAAATCCCCCTTTGTTTTTAGAAAAAGAAATACTTACAATTAAAAGAACACAAAATCAATTTGCCGCAGAGGGCTAATGACTTTACGTGAAGCGGATCAACACTTGCAGGAATAATACAGCAGAAAGGCCTCGTAAGCCGGACGGAGTTGAAGTGTGTTTGAAACATCATGCTAAGCACTTAAAATCCAAAAATTCAAGAAGAAAAAAAACCCACATGAAAGGTGAATCACGCACATGTGATTATAACCATTTGAAATGACTTTGAGTTTTCACAATAGTAACGTTATTAAACCTTTTACACTGAAAAGGGTCAGGGTCCTTTAAAAGGACAGCTTCACATTGTTCCTCATCGCGTCCACTTAAAGTGAACATTAGGAAGGGATCTGTTAAAGGACAGAATATGAACAAGAGGGCTGATTATAACATGCAAAAATCTGTTTCATATGAAGTCTTTAAACAGCCAGACCTTAAGAGCAAAGTCAGGAAATCGAGGAAGTCATACTGGACAAAAAATAACACCTTAAGTACACACTATTAAGTAAACCATATAGAACAATATTTCATGATGTTTGGACTGTCAGTGGCACCATTTTGCATTCCCATCAGATTAAAGATCTGATTAAAGACCAGGAAAAAAAATGCAAATGGCCGACACATGAATCTTAGTAGCAAACTCATGTACATGATTGTGCTCTTGTTTAATGGTGACTTGTATATTTTCTATTAACTCACTCTGAGGCAGATCAAACTCGCAGGAGAATGCGTACAAGTCTCCAAACCTATCACAATAAAAGTATGGAATCTGTTAATGGTGACAAATGCATAAAAAATGAAAAGATGACGAGAATCAAACATGACCCTGTGTGTGTTTGCAGTAACAAGCAAGTTGCCAAGGTTTTCTCAAGAGAGGTTTTGGATTTTCAATAAAGACATTTTGCCAGAAAGAAAAGAAGTCACAGAACACACACACACACACACACACACACACACACAGCTGTGTTACCAAAATGTTCCACAGCTAAAAATGTCAAACAAATGTGTCTTATAATACATTTTCAGTGTAAAATTTTAAAGAGGGACAGGGCTTAAATAAAATGCCCTTTGCCCCCATTGGCAAAAGTACTGATACAGTACAGAACAGCCAAATATCACCATTAAGAGAAACCAAATACTTACAAAAAAATCCTTACGAAGAAGGCGTGTCATGAAATTATGTGTCAACCATCTATGAAGCTGCATATATCCATTAGATAAGTGCAAAGAGAAAGGGAGTAAAACCGCAGTATTGTACCTGTCAAGACTAAAATGTCAAAAACAACCAGACAAACCTGTTGGTGCCACAATGTGTGTAAACAGGAAGCATTGTGAGCAGAGTGCGGCGCTAACATCGAGCTGTGTGTTTCATGTAATAGACATATTACTGCTATACATTTACATTCAGAAGATTTCATGCCAAATATATTCCCGCATGAAATATTAATACAAATACTACTTACAGTGCAATACAAATACTTTGCATTTTAGAATGTACATACTATAAAGTAGCAGTATGTCAAATACAAAAATGGAGACACTGCAGCGTGTACAATCCAACATTCAATATTGACTTTTGCAAAGTGCACAGTATATTTTACTTACTTCGTTTTGACCAAAGTAATGTCACTTTACCATAATACTGGAGCTGTGCGGAAATCCCTATGCAGCCATTGACCTATCTCATAATAGTAACATCTTATACCAGGATTGTAGTTCAGCATTTCATAATTTAGAGTTGGATTCTCTTAACCTTTAATCAGTTGGTTGCATAAGAAATGTGTTGGCAGTCATGGGATTCTAGGGACAAGGCACAATGAAACCACCATTTTAAAAATGTACAGTAACAACAGTAGATAGCTGCATTTCTTCACCACTTGTAAGAATATAAATTAATGAAGGGCCTGCTGCACGTAGATGCTGTCAGTTGCATCGCTCTCAGTGCTGAAGGCTGCACAAGATCCAACATTTTGTCTCAGACGTCGAGAGGTAGACACAGCAGCTGTCGCAGTGTTTTCAAAAAAATACATGAGATTCAGTAACGTGTCACCTCAAATTATAATGTATTTCGAAACTATGCCCCTGCAGCATCAGTCTGACTGCAAACAACATCTCAACATCTACCTACTGCCTTAACTTTTATTGTTTAGCTGTACCTTTTCCTGTAGTGGTAAACTATTGATTATCTTTTCAACAAAAGCCAGCTGAGGATCTGCACTCTAATGAGACAAAGGTCAGATAAACCGATGCACTTCTCCACAGTAACTCGGTGTCTGTGACAAAGAAAAGATGAGATTAATTACAGACAGATTCATGGCTCAGATAAAAGTGTCTCATCAACCAAAGTCCCTCTAATGTGTTGACAAAACTGTCGCCAAAGAAGCAAGAACAGATATAGGACCTGCCTAATAAGTGTCTGCACGGAAATCAATATTACAGTGTAAATCAAATAAATAAAGGTCAAAGTGTTTTAAGATTCAATATACCACTGCGTGAGAACACACAGACAGGGTGCTCTAATCAGACACTGAAGCCTCAGCAATCAATTTGTTTTTGTGCATGTGTGTGACTGTGTACGTCCATACAACCGAGCCCTGTATTAAATGTTTGTTTATCGATTGCTTTCGGCTATAGGCAGGAGTCCCAGTGTATCTGCAGGTCATAACCTTCCAGGAAGTCTGTGGAAAATACACTAGGGGGCGTTTGGGGGCCCAGTGGGGCCAGTGTGGGGGTTTCCTCTCCCCTGCGTTCTCCCGTGGTGAGATCCAACCAATCCATACTGTCCAGGCCTCGCTCGCCCTCCGCTGCCACGTCGAAGGTATCCATGGGAGACGGGGGATGGTCCAGGATGCTGGGAGTGCACAGCATTTGACTGTGGAGGTCATCAATCAGAGTCAGCAGGCCGCTCTCCACCCCCAGCAGAGGCTTACCAGTGGTGCTTTCGAGAAAGTCCTCCAGCCGCCCGCTCCCAGCGTTACTGAGGTTTTGTGTCTCTTCCGTGGTACCGACGGGGTTCTGGAGCTCGAACGGCACAGAGGTGGCCGACTGCGGGGTGTCGCCGCTCTGAGGTATGGGGGGGGATAGCAACAGCTGGAGAGGGGAGGGAGGAGGGGAAGTGGCAGAAGAGTTTGGATTGACATAGTCCAGAGACGGTTCTGGTGCTGGTTTAAAGGTGGTCGACGTTTCTGAAGGGGAAAACACAGAATTTCAAAAATTGTGAAATTACAATGATGTGATGTTTGTTGCTCGCTTCTTCTATAATAAGTCATCAAACTGCTGAGAAAAGAAAAACACAACAAACAAAATGGGCAGTTATTGCATCATACCTCCAGTCTGCAAAATGATGTCAATGAAATCATCTTCCTGCTCTGTATCCTAAGGACAGACACGCAGGGAAGAACACATTAAGTCTGTATGTACAGTTCACATAACACAGAACAATGTGACATAAGCACTTGATGTAAGATGGTATGATGTAATGCAAAGCAACATGCAGAGAACACAGTGTATATTAATATAGTTTACCAAACCTCAAAAATATCCCGGCAGACAGTTAAAAAAAAAATCACAGACAGTTCATTTTGCACAATGATACAGACAAACATGCTTTGTGTCATACTTTGTTATCAGGTGATGATGAGGTCTTAATGGAAGCTGGAGACAGAGGACTGAACAAGACATCCAGACTTGGGCACACCTGCTTTAAGAACACAACAAGAAATTAAGTTTCCATTCACTTTTCAATTCATCCAATGCATCCAAAGTTGTCCAGGAAATCCTTCAAAATGTGAAGGGATGATACAAGTTGCCTTGAGAGATTATCAATGTAGTCTGGAGATTACTTACAATTTGAGAAGAAGGTGATGAAGTGTGTCTCCCTGAGGGATCAGTCTCCTGGTCCTTGAAGAAAGGCTGCAGACTGGGAGGCGCCGACAAACACTGAGCAACTTCCTGCTGAGGCTGGTCTACAGACACCTGAAGTCCCCCATTCTGTGGCTTCAAATCAGTGAAAAAAGATAAGTGATAAGTGCTCCTTAAAGGGCAGCAGTGTTTTTCATTTCAGTAACACCTAAAATCGCTAATAGTTTCCCTACTTTTGACTTTTTTTGTTCTTTGCTGAGCAATGCCACACAACACATTCAGTGGCACTCATATACTCGTACCAGCATTTCAAACTACAACTATCTACCGCCACCCCTGTATGGAGTGTCATAGGAGGGGTAAAAAGATCAACAAAGACTTCTGATGACAGCGATATGTGCCATCAGCACACAGTGTTCCAGCAAACCTTGACTTTTTTTCTTCCAGACAGGCTTTGCTACGGCACACCTGCACTTGACGGCAGATACCGTACATCTCAATTAGCCAAGATGCGTCTTTGTTGCTCCACCGTTAACAACATAAATCATAGTAATGGAAGATGTCATTAGAGTAATTAGCAAAGCAATAATAATCAGCATCGTGATGGTGTCAGACACTCTTATCAAGGACGGCTGTCACTGTCTGCAGCAGCATACATCATTAATTCCTGCTGCTGTTGGACTCACTGGAACAGCTTTCACCCTCGTGTTTCGCCCTCTCTTTATGGAGCATTAACAGACTCTTGTGTTGTTGCTCCAGAGAGGTGAAAACGAGGCTCCGGAGTGTGTATATATTATGAAGCGGATCCATGAGATGTATGAAAGAGATGCGCGGACGTCTTTTAAGGTTTAACATCTGCTGTTCAGTGCATATTTGTGACAGCAGAAATGAACCATCCAGAAACTTTAAAAAGGTCAGCTTTTACTCGCACATCGCTTGTCAAAGCTACAGATTAGTTTTGAGGTGTTGATTTATGGAACTGATGCTATGACCTGTGGACACTTTTTAAGCAACTCCTACTATAGTTATTGACCACAACTGAACAACTAAACAGGGTCTCACATCTATTAAATCTCTATAGAACTTTTAAAGATAAAAATCCCTACATAGTGGCGCATCATATTCATGTACTGTAAAAGCTGTCATACACACACACACACATTTATATATGAGACTATTTTCTATTTATCTTTCAAGTGTTTTCCTGTTGTACAATGCTACTCCATACTATGAATTCAGATCACCAGCGTCTTGATTTAAACCTTACCTTTGTCTTTTGTTGTGTTAAAAGTCCTTCGTTCATGCTCTGTTTGTTTTGATTATCAGCTTCAGGCAGGTGAACAGGATTGTGGGCAGGGAGCTTGGCAGGAGAGGACTGTAGTCGCTGGTGGAAAATGAGCATATTGGTATTTCTGTATAAGTGTTAAATATAATTAAAAAAAAGAGTGCACTAGAGAACAGCTTTCTTTTTATGAGTCATTCACACAGGGCTGTATATATATACGCACACAAGTGGACTGCTGAAACTCAGTCATGTACCTGAAGCGTGACCTGATTGGTTGCTTTGCTCTCTTGTGCATCGGTTCTTTGGTTTTCAGCGACGTGACTGGTCAGTGCAATCAGGAAGTGGTTACCATTGCTGTCAGTGACCAGAGTCGGGGTGGAGTTATTCTTCAGCAGATCCAGCGGGAATGATGCTGACTGCTGGTTGAGGTACGCTTGAGGCACCTGCACAAAACCCAAAGATGACTTTTAGAGGAGGAATCTTGATTTGTGGACACTGAACTTCACATGTGACTGTCAAAAAACTTTCCTAACCTGTGGTGGCTGCTGCTGCTGCGCCTGTTGTTTCTGCTGTATGAGCACCTGCTGTTGCTTCAGGTGTATCTTGGTCTGTATCTGGATTTGTTGCAGCTGTTTCGTCTGCTGCTTATTTTGCTGCTGTAAAAGCAACTTTTGCTGCTTCAGTAGAATCTGTTGCTTCAGCTGCATCTGCTGCTGCTTTGACTGTTGATGCTGCTGTTGTGACTGAAACAGCTGCTGCTGCTGTTTGAGCTGCTGTTTCTGAGATTTCCTCTTTCTCTGCTGAGAAAGTTTTTGCAGGTTCTGCTGATTCTCCAGCGTCTGACTGCAGTTCTGAATTTTCTGCTGCTGATTCTGAATGCTGTGATGCTGCTGCCGCAAAAGTTTCTGTATGGCCTGTTGCTGGGCCAGCTGCAGAGTGGTTTGCTGGAGGCATACATGTTGCTGATGCTTTGTGTGCGTGTTCAACTGCTCCTGCGCTTCCGGAGTTTCGGATGAGGTTTTGGACATAGTTGTCTCAGGCACAACTTCCTCTGCCTCCATGGCTTCCTGCTTGACTGTTACCTTGGTAACATCCATGTCACGTGAAACGGATGATAGTGGAGGGGGGAATGGTGGTTGGCCAAATGAGAGAGGGACAGTGGGCTTATCAGGAGGTTCTTGTTTAACTCTTAGAAGAACCAGCGGCTCGGGAACTCGTCCACCTCTCGCCCTGTGCTCCAGCTGCATCCTCAGCACCTCCACCAGCCTCTGCTTCTGCCTCAGCATCCGCGTCAGCTCCTCTATCTGCTTGTCCTTTTCCTGCAGCATCTTGTCTTTGTCCATCGTCACCACTGCTGTGGCTGTAGTGGTGGGGGCAGCTGATGAAACCAGGCAATGTTTCTGCAGCGAGGCTGACTTTAAGGAGAACTGACAGGCTGCTGGGGTGGAGCACTTTGGCTCTTCCTTTATGCTCATTGGAGGCTGAGCAGCTGAACATGGCTGAAGGCTCAGCTGGGTGAGAGGTGAACCCATCTAGACAGAAAGACAGAAAATAAAAATAGGTAAAGACACAGTAGGAAGCCAGAACATGAGTGCAAGAGCTTGAGACTACTAAAATCACATTTCAAGAGTTTACAGCTACGCTAGAGCTAAACAATAACATCTGCATGCTGACACGTTGACAGTGATAATGTGTTAGGGTAGGTGCTAGGTGAGGCGGAATTGGACCCAGGATGCAGATGAGGCAGGAGGCTGAGTAGACGTTTTACTTTTTATTGATGATGAACACGGGAACACAAGGCAAGGCAGGAACACACGAGGGTTGAGGCAGGAACAGAACAGGAAGCGAAGCACAGGACAGAACCGATCAGCACGGCACAGAACAAATCAGCACAGCACAGACGACACACGACAAAGAACAAAGGAGAAGGACTGGCTTAAATAGGAGGAAAGGAAAGTGGAAACAGGTGGAGACTAATGAGGACAGGTGAACCTAATTGGGGCAGAGCAGGCAATCAAAAAAGGAGGGAAACACAAAAGGGCAGGAAGTAAAGTGAGAAACAGAGAGGAGAGACGAGACTACAAAATAAAACCAGGAAGTGCAGGACAAAGAACATGCAAAACCCTAACATTACCCCCCCCTCAAAGGACGGCTTCCAGACGTCCCATGATTGTTCAATAAGTCTAAGCAGGGAGGGTGGAGGGCGCGGAGGAGGGATTCGGGAAGGGCGGAGGGGGTCCGGAGGAGGGATTTGGCCCTCTGGCGGCCGGGGCGGCAGTCCAGAAGGCGTCCGAGCGGAGACCGGGACCCTCGGGGAGGCCGACGATGGCGTCAGGCGAAGACGTGAACCCTCCGGTGGCCGGGCGCCGACGAATGGCGAAGACCCTCCGGCCCGGCACAGCAGGCGGCGGAGGCAGAACTCTCAGGAGGCCGACGGCGAGGGCGAAGCGGGGGCTGGAACCCTCGGAGAGCCAATGGCGGCGAAGACCGGACCGGGCTTCGGGAGGCCGGCGGCGGCGAGGCCAAACGGCGAAGCCGGAACCCTCCGGTGGCCAGCGGCGAAGGCCAAGACCCTCCGGCGGCGGCAAGATCCTCGAGGAGGCGGCAGCGAGCGACGGGATGGAACCCTTGGGAGGCCGGCGGTGAAGGCCGGAACCTCCGGTGTTGGCGGCGGCGAATCAGTTCAGGCGAGTGTCGGCGGGAGGCGGCTGCCGGGCGGAGCCGCAGAAGTTCGGGAGGAAGTGTCGGCGAGGAAGGCCGGCGGAGAGCCGCAGAGTTCAAGGCGAGTGTCGGCGGGAAGGCCGACCGGAGAGCCGCAGAGTTCAAGCGAGGTGTAGCCGGCGGGGAAGGCCGACGGAAGCCGCAGAGTTCAGGCGAAATGTCAGGCGAGGCTGTCGGCGGAAAGCCGGAGTTCAAGGCCAGTGAGAAGGCCCGACGGAGGCAGAAGTTCAAGGCGAGGTGTCAGGTCGGGGAAGGCCGACGGAGAGTCAAGTCTCTGAGGGGCGCTGGGAGGCTCAAGACTCGGAAGCTGGGCCATGCAGGCTGAAGGCTGAGAAACAAAGATGCAGGCTGGAGACCGGCTAGCTGGCAAGGGTGGAGGCTTGGGTGCAGGCTGGAAACCCGCTGGCTTGGAGACAGCAGCTGGAACCCTGCTTAGGCTTGGAGGCAGGCTGGAAACCCGCTGGCCTGGAGGCAGGCTGGAAACCGGCTGACCAGGGTGCAGGCTGGAGTGACTGGGGTAGATGAACCAGTTGGAGGTTGGCAGGCATAGAGCCCCGTGCCGTCAGCAGTTCTCTGAATAAGCCTGGGACCTGTTTTGTCAGCCAAGGATCACCAGCTAAGCGGTCAAGGGCCAGTTCTAATGCTGTCACCCTCTGTTGGTGATCTAGCACAGAGTACATAGAAAGAAAGCCAGTGATCAGGCGAAATGAACGCTCCCCGTATTCCCGGGTCCCTACCACGTCTGCTGGGTCCATGTTGGTCGTGTCGTTCTGTTAGGGTAGGTGCTAGGGTGAGGCGGAATTGGACCCAGGATGCAGATGAGGCAGGAGGCTGTGTAGACGTTTTACTTTTTATTGATGATGAACACGGGAACACAAGGCAGGAACACACGAGGGTTGAGGCAGGAACAGAACAGGAAGCGAAGCACAGGACAGAACCGATCAGCACGGCACAGAACAAATCAGCACAGCACAGACGACACGACAAAGAACAAAGGAGAAGGACTGGCTTAAATAAATAGGAGGAAAGGAAAGTGGAAACAGGTGGAGACTAATGAGGACAGGTGAACCTAATTGGGGCAGAGCAGGCAGGATCAATCAAAAAAGGAGGGAAACACAAAAGGGCAGGAAGTAAAGTGAGAAACAAGTGAGGAGAGGCGAGACTACAAAATAAAACCGGAAGTGCAGGACAAAGAACATGCAAAACCCTAACATAATGTTAACATGCTGATGTTGAGCAGATTGTTTACCATGTTCACCAACATGCTTTAGTGTGTTAGCATGGAAACTAGCATGCTGATTAGCACTACACAGAAAGTAAAGCTGTATGTTTTGATTGTACTCTACTCTTGATTGTAATCATTTTGCACTCTTACTTAATAACGATATTCCTGAATTATAACCAAAATATAATTCAATTCTGAATTGATTTTTTTTTACAATTTTAAGTACATTTTACAGCTATTTGCAGTGCATCAAAAATATATTAGTCATTTATAATAGTACAGAACATATTAAGTAGTGCCACTCTGCACAGTAAAAAAGTTCACCATTATTACAAAAATATACTCAGATAATTAACATGTAATTACAATGTAATGGTGTCTCCTAATGTAGTTAATTTATATCAAGTTGTACTAATTATATACTGTTAATACACTAAGTACAACACTAATATGTTAATACATCATGTATTTGGAAGGTTACTTCATTTTCAATGCAATGCAGTAGTTATTTGTTAAGTTTTAATACACTTCTGGGGTTACCTAAGATTGAGTCAATGTATTACCAAAAAAAATTAGAATAATAATTCAGACCATTTCCCTCAAAGGGTCGCTGTTAAAGCTGGGATCTTCTGGGCTCATGGCGCCTGGTGAGCCGTCAGAGGGGGTGAGCGAGGCAGGGGGGGAGGAGACGGTCATGAGCTGCTGAGGGGTGGCTGCAGCCGGAGTGGCACTGCTACCTGCATCAGCTCCACCTGATATGATATTAGGCAGAAAGCATGACGATAAAACAATATACTCTATCTTCTTTATCTTTTAACACTAGAGTATTTAATTCTGTGACGAGTGATGATTGGCTCAATCACCTGACTGACCGGCCAGAGAAGATGTTTGACGGCACTGAAGCTGAAACTGTTGCTGTTGTTGTGAGTAGTTTCCTGCTCCTTCAGCCCCTGGCCCTGTGGTACCCCCTGCTGTTGGAGAGGGGGTAGTGTCACTGCCGCCGTTCAGCTCCTGGTAGGTCCTCAGCCTCTCAATGAGGTCGTTCTTGGTGCCAGAGACTGGCAAGCTGCGCAGCTTCAGCTCGGACTTGAGCTCCGCGACCTGAAAGAAGACGGAGTAAAAGAGAAATTGAGATTGACGGACAAGAGCGAAGAGATGAGGATGAATATCAGTGGAGAATTGAAAAGGATCAAAGGAAAAAGAGGAAAGAAAACAAAAAGACAGAGCAATCCATCACAGTCCCTTGCTTTGTGAACTCGGAGTTGGCAGGCCACTGTTCGCTGACAAAATGCCGTTAACAGCGAATCTTTTACATATGTCAACTTCTATCCACCACTTACTCCATCGACTCCATCAGCAGCAGAGAGTGCTGTCGACCCTCCATGTACTGACTGTAGACTGAAAACGTATTGTAGTAGTGGATATAGTTTCTAACCATCAGCACATCATGAGAATCAATCTCACACAATCTCATGAACTAACTGCATCATATTCTTCTGAACATGTTGCTGACCTTCATCTCATCCAGCTTCGGAGGTAGAGACGCCGGCTTTGTCGCACCCAAAGGAGCAGAGCTCTGACGGCTGTGGCTGCCCTGGTTAGGGGGGGCTGTCGAAGGGGCAGCGACTGGCCGAGGTGGGGAGGAGGTGGTCGTGGAGCTGGAGGAGGAAGAGGCAGATGGCTGCTGATCTTTCTGAGGTCTGTTGGAGAGAAAGTCAAGGGAGAGCAAAAGTATATAGTGACCTCTACAGTCTTCAGACAATAACATGCAAGTAGACCTTTACTGTGCATTACAAGTTTGACCACCTGCAAATACACATACTTGGGTGGAGCAGGCAGGATGGCGTGGTAGTTGTAGTGCTGCTGCTGCTGAGTGAGGATCTGGAGCTGCAGGAAGAGCTGCTGCTGCTGGAGGATTTTGGCATAAGACGAGTCCAGATGGGGAGGAGGCTCTTTATCTCCCTTCTGGTCGGGAGGGATGTACTGATGGTACTTTAACTTTTTAATCTAGAGGGCAACACATCAACGATATGACAAATGATCATTTTAGAACAGTAACGCAACAGTATTGTCTGCATGTTTAAAAAGCGGAGTAAAAAACTACCTTTGGCTTGTTGTCTTTAGGTTTCTTGTGTCTCGGGGCAGAGCGGTCGGAGTTTGGTTTTGGCTGGAACTGAAAAGAAGGAGGGATGCTGAGTGCATGCTGGAAACTTTTACTCAACATTATAGCTATTTTTCTATGTCGGAAAATTATGTAACTTAAAGCCTGCATTATTTTCAAGACGACTTGAAGGAAGCATGACAATCTGTATGACCTTATAAAAGTGACAAGGTGAATGTCTTGGCAAACAGTTGCCTATTTAGCAGTCCTCACTCTCCTTGTAGCTCTCTTTTGGTCTCTACCAGCTCCTGTGGGAAATATCTGGTTCTTTAGCTGCTAAATGCTCCACTATTTGCACTGGCTAGTCCCTAATTTTGTCATCTGCTGTTTGGGGCTGGTTAGGTAGAGTAAAGTGGGCTTAGGAGACCTTTTTATGCTGATAACAACAGTCTGCTGCTGACCGTAAAACCAAAAACAGTGAGTTGGAAGACACTACAACAGCATCTGAGTGGAACTGCAGAGACCGGTGATCTTTCTGATTATGTTGGATTCCCATGTCTGAAGTTCTTTTCACCACTACGAGTGTCTCTGTCATTACACACATTTGTTTGATCCATTATTAATATAAACAATATTAGTTAGGGCAGCTTTAATAAAAGCCCCAACTGTGGAAACACAAGCAAATCTGAGCACAGTTTACACATTTTCACAGATCCTGACACACTTTTGACCCTTTACCTGTTGGCTGACAGATGTCACTTACCTTGATCTGTGAGATCGCACTGGCCATCTGGCCAGACTGTGCTGCCGTCCCATTGGTCAGCTTCAATGAGGGGGAGGGTCCAGAGATTGGTGGGAGAGGAGGAACAGAGGAAGGGACCTAATTGATGAGATGAAAACATACTGGTGATATATTGTATTGTACATGTGATATATTGGTATGGATGTATAAGTCAGATATATAAATTACAAGAAAGCGCAGGACAGGAAATGCCAAACGTTTGAGTTAATTTAGGAACAGTGTCACCATTACATTTTCTATTACAGATACATCCACCAGAGAGCACGTACATCTTGGTCAGAATTCTTTGCGTTGTTTATGTTGAGTTTGTGTATCAGTGATTACTATATTGTTATATAATAAGAAAAAAGACAAAAAATAGAAATTAAACATTTCATGTTGTACACATGTTTTAAAATCACCCATGACACACAACACATTAGTCAGACTGCGTCGCCCTCTCTGTGGAGTGATCCTACCTGGGGAGGAGAAGGGATGCTGCTCCCAGCCAGTGTTTCTGGTGGAGAGGGCAGAGGTAGCAGGCTCAGAGGAGACTCCTGGCCAAGCTGCTGTTCTGGAGACAGACTGTAATTGCTGTCCTCGTCACATGATGAGTTATCACCTGAAGCTTTTGGAAACTGTGTCTCTAGGAGGCAGAGGAGGGAGGGAAGGATGGACATTTAGCCAGATGATAACATACTTCAAAAAAGCGCACTTCCAGAATATAACACAGAACAAGCGACTTTATCTCCATCCTCGCCTGAGTGTGTGTGCCTGTCTTGCTTGTGTGGCTCTACAATTTTGCTTCATCTGAGTTCACTTGCAGGGCAGCCAAATACTGCCGGCCACCTCATTCACACTGCTTTTTATGTAACAGATGGCGTCTTTCAGGAATGACGTTACACTGAGAATTCTGGAGGATTGGAGAATTTATTCTATGAATGCATTAAGTGTTTTTGTGATGCGACACATCTGTGAATGATATTCTCTTTACAAAATGTTTTCCAGTCAACAAACAAACATGCGGGGGATGCATGTAAAAAACGAAGGTCACAAAAACTCGTCAACCAGAGGGCAGCATCAGCACCGCAGTTGAGACATCCTACAGATCAGGAATGAATCCAAGGTCTCAAGGATTTTATGTAATCATTTCATTATTATGCAGCCATTCAAGTCTTTACAGGGATTTAAGGAATAAAGGTACCCGCTAAGATCCCATGGACGAGGATAGAGACTTTTGCTAGTAGATGTGTTATTTAATTACAGGAGCTGCTATGGGCTGGAGCAGACAGCTATGTAAAATGAACTGCTGGCCATCAATTCACCATCAGCAGGCGATGATGAAAAGACAACATGGGGCTGATTTAATACCCTCTGATCCAATAATGTGATGACTTGCCTACTGCTGCGCTGTGCCTGTGTGCACCTGGGCGTCACGCTTTGTATGTTTGTATCTTGGCATGTGAGCTCAGTGTAACTCCTGCGTTCCCACTGCTCCTACAGTAAGTGGCTGTAATGCAGTTGTATTTATTGTGCAGCGGCGAGAGAGATGGATAATCTCGGTGACAGCGTGCATTATTGAATCGCAGCATCCTTCCCACCACACCATCAATCAAGCGGCCAGACCCACTGTCTCTGATCTTCATCATCTCATACCTGAAACCACCTGCACTGGACTAAAGATACACAGTGAAGCTTAGATATTGGTGCTCTTTGTTCCTGTTATTGCTGACAGTGTAATGAAAAAAGGGGAAATTGGGGTCATTATATCTGTCACAATGCCCAAATTGCAACAGAGTGAAATCACAGTCGTTCATTTAGAGTCCTAACTCTTCAATTAGTATGCAATAATTCATCAATAAAAGATCATTTGGTTTGTTAACAGACACTGTGGCTATTTAAAACTGACAGCGAAGAAGGAAAAATGTCTTCACTTCCTGTCTGTCAAGCAGTGGTGCAACGGCATACATGATTCACTATATTCTAGTTTGACGTTTTCACAGACATTTGAGACAAGAATACTGAGGCGGGCGAGCTTCTGTGATGTGTTTGTCGTGTACATGCTGGATGAGACTGTGTTTCAAGCCTGTATGTAGCCAGGCGTTCGTGTGTGTGCCTCTGTGTGCTACTGAAATATCTGCGAGAGGGCATCAGTGTGTTCATGATAGCTGGAGGAGGAGGGGCCCTGCAGGGACATCCTGTCAGGACCTTCAAAGTGTGGGTGTGTTGTGATATATGACACTTTTACATTTATATTACACCTCTCTCCTCCACAAATATGCAGGGCATGTTTTATTTAAAGTTGTATTGAGTATTTCCTGGCCCCTAGGGGGCAGGAACACAAAAAAAAAGCTGACAGATCTCGAGCTGCTATGACATCAAGGCTTATAAAGCTGTCCAACTTTTACTCTTCTTCCAACATTGTTCCATGTCATCATTGATTGATGACAGGTTAAGGCATTTATTTGTTTTAGTTTAACCCTGTTCACTATTTATAAATACATGCATGTGGATTAAAGAAAAGCAAAAGTCCTCCAGGGCAGGAAAACAAGTTAAAAGGGGCAGTTTATCAAAAACAGATGGAGCCTGAAAACAGCCTCCATTACAAAACCTGTGCTCTTACAGCTCTTCTACCACAGCCTGTTCCTGCCACACTGTTGCTGGTGCTGGTGTTCAAGGTGAAGGGGGCTCCGGGCAGCTTTAATCAAACATAACTAATTCAACACTTCAAGCTTATAGTTGGTAATAGCGTATAATAGCGAGAGGAGTTAATTGTAGTCGAGCTGAAGATGGCAGCCATCCAAGAGACAGTTCATTTGGTAAAAAATAATTGAAGAAACATCCGTATGTCATTTAGAAACCCTGTGGGAGTGTAAAATCTGAAACCAGGCCTGGCTTACCTATGATGGCCTGTTTAATGCTGGAGTGAACAGGCAGAATGTTTTTGTGGATCAGCTCCATGGGCCCCGGCCGGTGAGAGATCTTATCGTTGAGATCATCGGCAAGGCGAGCTCTCTTCAGCTGCAGCTGTTTGGCCTGAAGTGACGGCTCTGCAAGCACACGGAGACCAAAACCATCGTCATGTTTTGCCAGTGTGCACGGAATCTTTCAACGCTATTTGTCAGACTTGCCTAGACTCACCTTCCAGGATGTGCATCCTGATCAGTTCTGATCGCTCAGGTCGACTCCTGATCTTCCTCTTGAGATAGTCTTCAGTCTGGAGAAAGCGAGAGAACATTTGGGACGATAAATCACTTTTGGATTTATACCACACGTTAATCATTTTTCCTCTCTCATTGCTTCGCTGACATTTAATCTGCCCGTGACCTTCATGCCGAGCCTTCCTCTCTCGCAGTCATCATCATCTGTGCCACACGGTGTACCACTTAGTGCTGAAGTGCCCAACTTGTTCTGTCACATTTACCCAACAGCCTTGTCAAAAACCTCTTCACCGACGGCGCTATTCAGTTGAATATATCCATTATTTTAAGCTAACTTTAAAGGCTTATTTTTATCCATTCATTTTAGCCACCTGCTAACCATTCATAATGACCTTTTATCGGTTATTTTTCACTCTTCACCATTAATCAGCACATTAATCATACTTTAAGACTACTATTTAAACTGTTTGTCCATGACTTTCTGCTAACTGTTTAGATTTCTCCGCTCCCTTGCTTCTAGTTTTCACACATTCTTGACAAACAGTGTTCAGGTGTTGGAGTTGACTTAATACTTTGATTAATTTTATCTCCAGTTAGGCTTTCTCTTCTTCTCAAATTAGTTAAGCTACTCCACAATCTTCCCACATATATCGTGATGACTGCAGACATACTCCCATTTGGGAATCATTGATTTAGTGGATACTTTTATACGTTGCACCTCAATCAGTCCAATAAGAGTATCCATTTTCTGTCCAGATGGCCTTATCTCGGCTCTTATTTGTCATTTCCAGCCTCTCTGTATTACAAGATTATTCATGTGTTGCTGTAGTGATGTCAGATGTTACAAGGCCCACAGAGAGAGAGAGAGAGAGAGAGGATGTCGGTTTTAAACTTCGAACAGGCCAGCTTTGACTCCGGTGATTGAATCAAGGATGGCATACTCACCCGTGCTCGTTCCAAGCTCCGTCTGTGTTCGTGGAAGGCAGCTGAACTTTTCAGCGCTTTAAGAATAAAGAACGAGAGCAGAACAAAAGTGAAGAGAAAGAGAGAGAGAGAGAGAGGACATTAGCATGGCAGTGTGTACATTCATGCCACTGAAGGGAAATGGAGAGCTAAATGGCTTTGAATGGCTCTTTGCTTCTTCGGTTCAGTTCCAGTTCAGTCTGAATAGTTTACTGATGGCGAGGATTATTGCTCTTATATTGCTAAAGCTTTGCCTTTCTCACATTTTGAGTGCCATGTCAGTAAAGTAAATGCCCGCTCTTACTGTACAGACTCACTCGTTTATAAGCCATGACGGAACAAAATGCATAATGGCCCGGGCAGCAGTCCAGTTAACAGGCTCTGTAGAAGGCCAAAAAACCTGAAGGTATATGGAGAAATGCAATGAGGTGGACTCTGAGGGTTCCAGTCCAAGGAGCCTCTTTACAGCAGTGGAATTTATGGAATCTGTTCAGCGTTCACAAATGACTCAAGCAAGACTTCCTGTAGGCCCATGATTATGCAAAAACCCTGGGATTAGTGGTGCTAGAAAACTAAAAGCCTAAAGGGCTGTGATGACACCAAAATGCTGAGTTAAATGCAGCATATCAGCTCAGGAATTATCAGTTTGCTTCTAAAACAAGAATGTGAACCTCAAAGTATTCAATAATGTTACATTAAATGTAAGAATACGTATGCAGGAAGGTTGCTGAGTAGCAACATAGACAAATCTTGCAAACCAGTGGTCAACACAGAGGTTAAACAAGGAGAGTACGTTTCAATTACAAGCATTTTATGAACGATATTTAAAATGTTATATGCTCAGTAAAAGCGTACACTGCAGAGTTGTAAATTGGACTTTTTATACCTGGCAAATGTTTATTTCTAGACCAATCACAAGCCCCTATGAAAAAGGAAGAGGCAGTAAGATAAGACAATTAAGAGGCAGTGTTGAATAAGTAAAAAGGTATCACGCTGCAGAAAATTGATCAACTGTAGGTCTTAACCTAGGTTTAGATATTTTAACCACTTTTCGAAGCGAGTGTGTGAGATCTACAGGCAGAAGGCATAACTCAAGCATCCAGCATACAATCAAACTAGACATCTCGAGGTGGTAAGATTTGCATTTAGTTTGCTCCTTACTTTTGAATGTCATCTGTGCCTCTGACAGGCCTGATCATTTTCCACAGCAGAGAGAAAACACTGCAGCAAAAATGTGCCAAATATTCATGAAAGTCGCACCTGTGAGCCTTTCTATATAATGGATGTAGCTGAAATAATAACAGGCGGTGCACGTTGAAACCATTCTTATGAGTCTGGATGTAGACTATAAAGTCATAAGGTGTGGGTTCAACCCTTTTGCATATCATTTTTTCAGGTCGTTACACTAACAAACACGCAGACTCTGCCTAGTCATGTACAGGGAAATGTTTTTCATTGTTTTTGTTTGTTCAAATGCCTTAGAGGTTAATGTAGCTCTAATGTATAGACAGTTCCACAACTTCTAATAGAGTTGCCTTCTCTGAATCTTAAACATACAGACAAGGCAACCAAGAAATTCTCAAAGGCCAGTGGGATATTGGAGACTGGCACAGGCAGTCACTGAACGTTAGCCAAACTGAGCACGTTTTTCATCGCTGAGGACCGACGTCACCATACGCATGGAGGTCAACGGCCTCAAATTAAAGCCGAGACTCAGCACTTTAACTTCATAGTCACAGTTTCATTTCGACTCCGCTGTGCTGGAGCTAACACAACAGACAGATGTGTCGTTGTCCTAATACTTTCTGACTGTACTGTACACACGCACGCACACACACACACACTCACACACAAGTGGTGTGACTGGATTAGCAACCCTGGGGACAGACTGCTGGTACCTGCTCAAGCCTCAGTTCACGTCGCTGAGCACTGTCACACTGCTGGTACACACTCACTCCTGCACACCCTGGGGACATCAAGCCTCTTAGCTCTCTCACCAGTCCACGAGGGGGGGTTGTGTGGCCTCCTTGAGGGTGTATGAACCTGCCTGTCAGTCAGCTACATGGGCAATGAGTGATGGGGTGGAGGGGAGGATGGATGGATGAGCGCAAAATACAGTTTTGGGAAGGTAGTGGAAAAAGATAGGAAGAACATGGAGAATCAGAAAATGGATGGAGGGAAGACGGGGAGAGGAGATAAATGGAGAGAGGCAGCTGGAAGAGAAATGGAACAACAGACTGAAGGCCAAAATGAAGGGGCGGAAATAAAGAGTGGTGGGGTGAGGTCAGAGAGAAATGACCCCATTATTTGCACAAGTGGCTGCATCGTGGCTTCTTGCCACCCTGCTAAAGCTAACCAGCACTGCCGGTCTTTAAACTCGAGCAGCAGCGGTGGTCTTCTTTTTATTTTTAGTCACCTGGTACTTTTTCTCGTGTGTTAACCGACTGGCTAGTGTTTAAAAAAACTCTCTACTGTGTGTTACTTCACTGTCCTCCATAAATATGTTAAGTGTCATATGAACAACATGCAATTCATACATTGAGAATGTATGGAAAGCCAGAAACTGTAAATTGTCAAAATAACTAGGCAAGTTTACCAACCATCCTATAATGTATATCTAAAGAGTCACAGTTAACTCAATATGAGTATTATCTGTGTCTCTTTCTGCTCGTTTTATTGCTCTTGCTGACAGATCTTTGGAAAAGGCTTTGCCCGTGTATTAAGATTTAGCTCAGCTGGCCTAATAACCGACCACAGATGAGCATGAAGTGAGAAACATTTTTACAGATCTGAGAAGTGTATAAATAACGTGCTTGGTAGGGTATCACTCTGTGGGCTTATTATAGCACTGTGTCAAATGTGCACACCCCACCACAGACACACACCACGGTTAGAAGCTAACCAAACATGCAGCTTAACAAATTCAAACTTATGACCATTGGACAGTGGCCGCAGAGAGGTATAGTTCATATATTTTCCTGCAGATGTGAAATTGTGGAAAGGAGCCACATATCCCTTCATATATATCTTGCTATATTATTTGTGATGACCTTATTACAAGCTTCTGATGAGAGGTTTCTGAGTGTGGTGAAAAGTAGATAGGTTGTACAGTAGACACTGCTCCGCTTGTTTCTGGTGCCTCCACTGCTTCATCTGGGTGGTGAGCAAGCAGGTGAGCCCTCAGACTTGTTGTCGTAGAGTGTGATGCAGGTGCATGCAACCAAAACACCGCTCTTCAGATGTTTCTATGTCGAGGTTATCTGATCAGCACGGCTTTGCTTGCTTGTGTCCTCTTTCATGTTTATTCATTAGCTCTATATATCCGATCACTTGGCTCGCAAGCAGGTCAGTAGTGAATTTCAGAGCACACTCTGCTGAATCACAAGACAATTTTGTGCTTATAGACTGTAAATTTTGAAACTGTAAATATGGTGAATATTAATTTTTAACAGTCAAACAAAACTTCAAATTTCAAAGTAACAGCCCTAACCCCCCACACATATTAGCATACCCTGATAAATAAGGCAAATATGGAAAAATCATTTTCATTATTATGAAACAAATTAACAAAGGCTACTCAAAATGTGCTGTCACTCCACAGTATCTCAGACGGGAAGTATCTGTGATGTCATATTGCCTAGAAATGTCTGTGTATACAGGTGTGCAACAAGCTAATAGAAGAAAAAGAAGTTTTCCTTACACAAAGCAAGCATCGAGGAGATTATTTATTGATGGTGGAGGGGAGAACCGTGTGGGGGCGACCAGACAGTGAGTGATAAAGAGGCACAGAGGGTGAGGGCGAAGAGCGGTGGAGCCACCAACTTTGCTAAGAGAGGTCAAGTGGCTGCTGTTTGCGAGACTTATCGACCCAAAACTAGAGAGGAAGGCTTCCTCTGAGGTCTAATCTGAAGCTTTATGAAAGGGACTGAGGGAAGGAGAAGGTGAAGGTATTCGGAAAGGGCTCAGTTAAGAAAGGTCAGCAGAAAAAAGGGCAAGATGGAAGGGAAGAAGAGATGAGTCAGAGAGGGAGGGCAGCAATACAGACTCTTAGAGGTGTTGGGCTCCAGTGGTGATCCACCCTCTACAGTGTGTGTTGTCTCTATGAGAGACTATAGGGACAACTATGATAAAGGTCATGTGACAGGAGAAGGTAGCTGAAATGTCAGTGGCTAATTGTTCTGCCGTGCCCTTACTCTGACATTAACCACACTCAAATCCTCACCTGGACTTAACCACATCCAACAAGCCACATGAACCCTGCCTCCTCTGCCGCTCAGCCCAATGACCACCATCCTTTTGACCCCCGAAAGGTCTCCAGAAGACGCATCTCTCCTCTGTTCAGATAAGTAAGACATACTGTAATTCCCCTAAACACTGCAGGAGACACAACGGAGGGACCAAACAGTCAACCTAATGAAGCACCAAGCCTTCAGTTAAGGAGGATAGAGAGGCGTGGGATAATTGGACGAGACAATGCTAGCGAAGCATTTTGATCTTGGAACCGGCCAGTCAGAGGGCAAGAAGCACAAGCCAAGACAGACAAGAGCCTTGATCACACTAACTCCTGTGGTCACACTTGGCCTGATCACAGCTAGACCACGTCTCTCTCTGGCTCTCGCGCCTGCATGTATTAAGCTTGGCTGCGAAAAAAAAAAAAAAAAGAAACCTCAAACTCGGCCCCATCGCTGTCGACAATGTTGTTAAATTTTAATCAGCATCTTTCCATAAAAGTAGCTCTCCACCAGGCGGGGTCTGAGTCATGCTCATTATTAACGCCGCCTGTCTACAAAGATAAGAGCTGGTTATTGTATTGTAACAGCTATGTATAATGTCGGGGGAAATAGTGTGTGTGTGTGCTTGCTGTGATGCAGAACAAAACACACTTGTGCGACGTGAAGGTGAAAGTATAAATTAATCTGTGCGAAGCGTTTTTGGGCAGCTAATTGAAGCATTTACCAGTTGAACGGATAACGATAGGAAAGAGCTCGCAGAAGCACA
The DNA here is from genome assembly GCA_023238725.1 of Scortum barcoo. Lineage (NCBI taxonomy): Eukaryota > Metazoa > Chordata > Actinopteri > Centrarchiformes > Terapontidae > Scortum > Scortum barcoo. The sequence goes on from CM041547.1 coordinate 18,297,818, forward strand.
CCACAACACACTTCCTGTGTGACAACATGTGTGACTATTGTGAGATCAGCCATCAAAGTATGAGCTATTTCAACGTTTACAGAAAATAAGCCTGTACTTAAGTGAGCTTCCCCAATAGCACTGATATGTGGGTTCTTTAGGTTATTTCCTGATACAGAAACGTACGTTCCTCTTCATTATTAACATCAGAACATACTGCTATTAATACATATGCTGAACAGAATCATAAAGGTGTGCTGTCTGATATGGTGTGTAATGAAAATGACAGTTTTTAATAGTCTGTTGTATGGCTGTTGAAGCTTGCTCTGTTGAAAGCATCTAAAGGAAAAGCCAAAAGCATGAAAGCAGCACTAACAAGGTGCGTGGTGCGTGCGGGGGGAAATCTCTTAATCAGATAAAAAGCAGATAAAAAGCAGCAAACGGATGCTCATGACGGCAGTTGAAGCGTGACCTTGAATCACCTTACTCTGAAGACTGAAACTGCCGTCTGTCAGGAGACGATGGCAGCGTCTCAACCACAATCCAAATCACTTCAGAGAACTGCAGTGTAGCAAGAAATGAGGTGAAAAACCAAAGCGAATGTGTGTAGTGACGGTGCCCAAAGAATGAAAAACCTGGCAGTTTGCCAGTTTCCAGTTTTTATAGGTACACTGAGCTAAAACTAAGGCATTTTAATACAAAGATAAGAACAATAAGTTATACCTTTCTAAGAGTTACATGTCCAGTTTCTCTTTTCATTATTATTATTTATTTTTGTGTTGTGACTGCTCTGTTGATACCTTTGTTCCATATGTGACAACATATATGAGGCAAAGATAGTTTTACACTGCGGTGGTCAATAAAGTTATATCCTAATCAATAGAAAAATTAATCAGCAACTATTGCAATCATCTATTAATTGTTTTTGTCAATTTTTCAAGCAACAATGGCAAATGCTGTCTTGTTGGACTCTGAAAAATGAACTTTTTAGTGACATTTTATTTGCAAAATGGTTCATCGATTAATCAGGTCAGTCAGTATGAAGGTTTATACATCTGATTGGTCTTTTAAAGGATATTTTTCATGCCCCATGACTCAGTAAAAAGTGATTTTAAAAACTTGCAGTGCCGTGTGTTAAATAATCTCTAAGAGAGGCTAACATATGAACAATCTATGGTGTGAATGTAGTAGGAAATGGAATCAATGACTTTTTCAGAGCATGGATCAGCATTTTAAAATAAACTGCAGTCTACTTACGCGGCATGATCCCCTGGCCCACCAGCTCTTCTCTAGACCTTCTCTGTTGTAGCTTCAGCTGGAGAACTGAACAGCGAGAGAGAGACAAAAACAGGAAGAAACACATGAACAGAATGAATGGAGAGCATCGTGAAACTGCCAATACATCACCTCCACCACAGCAGTAGCGACATTACTCATGACTCGAGTGCAAGTCAGAAAAAAACATGAAACAAAACGACTTTGTATGAATGTAAGTTATAATCTTGTACTGTTGCATCTAAAGTGCTCTACAGATGTTTTTTTATCTACCCTGCAAGCTGCTGAGAATCAAAATTGGTTCTCTGCGGTCCTCTGTGGGAAGACGCACAAAGGTTATGTCAGACACTACAAAGGGGAGGGAGACACACGAACATGAACTCACACACACGCACAGACGCCACCAACAGTTTCCTGTACCAAAGTATTTGATTAACCAGCAGCACACACAGTTCACAGCTACTTTCATCACATCTCATGACGACAGAGATGCAGTTCCTCCTGATGTCTGTCATTTTCAGTGAATCGCTCCACATGTGTGGAGACTCAGATTCCCAACAAGGCTCAATGATGGCAGAACTATCATCAAACTCCTGGAGGCAGCCAACTGATATTTGCATTCACATGCTCCGAAAAAAGCTATCAGACGTGTTCTGACTCACCACGTCCTGAGTCAACCTCGCAATTTCTCAGACGAAAACATATCTAAGTTTTGAGTGCTGAACTTCCAGGGTGAAAATGTGAATTGCCAGGAAATGATCTTCAGCAGATCAGCAGCTCCTGTATATCTGGGTCATGAAATCAGCATTAATGTGCACACACCCTGACCGTCCGCTGCTACAACATAAGCTTACGTCTTAGCCCTGCAGAGCTGTGGCCAAGGTGTTGCACAGTGCTCAGGACTTGGTCTCATGACCTTCCCTGCTGTGGAAACTGCATGTTGCACGCACAGTTAACATGTACATTTTTACCTGCTAGTATTCAATTGCCTAACAGCTCATGATTTCCTCAAACATGGACAGTTAAGTGTAGTGTTTCCACTGATGTAAAGAACATACTATGTTTAAGCCACATATATTGTGAACACAAAAAAAAGAACAAAAAAAGAAGAAAAACTATTTCCAGGTCATTCTGTCTGATGTGAAAGGACAAATCCATAAAGTCGAAATTTACTGCTGCCCTTCTGGGCTGAAGTCAATCACCCCGGTGACATTCAGACTGTAGCTCAGCTTTCCTCAGCACAGCGTTCCTTCACAGCAGGGCCGGGACCCCACATGGGGGTCACTCGATCAGCAGTCAGATTAAGCTCATAAAACCAACAAATTAATATTTCAAATGATTTGTACAGGATTTGTGTGTAAAAAGGGCATCACAGACCAGAAAAATGCCTGAGTACATACAGTGAATAACTCACTAAAACTAGAACAAAATACATGTAGCCAATGCCACTATAACTTTAACTAATAAGCAGAAAATCTTTCTGGAGCTACAACATATATGCATATAACACATACACTGTACATAGCACCATTGATGAGTTAAAATCTTTTTAAGCAGTGCCTCTATGTTAACTCATATACTGTACTAACCCTTTCTGGCCACTGGGGAGCAGCTGAAACAGACACAAAACTTTACTATTAAACTGAAATGACTGTCTATTTACACATCCAGCGGCCACAAATTCACGTTAGCATTCATTTGGAGTCGTATCGCTGGCCTCCTCTTGAGTGTAAGTCTAACATTCACTCTCCTTTTAAATCTGTTTTTGGTCTTCACCCACTACTGAGGGAAATATCTGGCTCTTTAACTGCTTAAAGCTTCACTATGTTCAGTCGCAAAGTTTGTCTGCTGTACTTTGGGTTTTCAGAGCTGTTTTGCTGGCCACAGCTCTCCTGCTGTGGCCAAGGACATTGATTAAAGCGGTAAGAGTGAAGCAAAACACTAATGTTGCATGCTAGAAAACCAAAAACAATGAGGTAAAGGATTATATAAAGCCCTGTTTTGAAAGTACACATAATAAATATAGAGTATATGACAGAACATAATTTCCTCTCCACATTAACGCAGGCTGGTTCAGTGAATCAGCGTTTGATTTACATAAAACTGATCATACTATGAATGATCTGTGTGGGGGGACTGAATAAAATCTTAATTTGGCACTCTTATTTTGCCCAGAACCTGCTGGAAACCAGATCCAAAACACCTTCTCTCAAACCTCTCATCTTCCTCTTCAGTCCTCTCATCCACATGTCTTTAAATGTCTCCACAAAGAGACACTGTGTAGAGATTTATATACCAGAGCATGACTTTCTTCTTTTCTGTTGGTCAAGTCAACAGGCCCCTTAAATCTCACTTAGTCAGACAACAGCGGGAAGAGCACTTATCTCATTCATCTGTCGCTCTTGTTACTCTGTTTCAGTTATCTCAAGTACAGCTGTACGCTTGGAATATTCTCGCTTTTTCCACAATGCAGAAACGATCTGTGTGCTCTGGTGTTTCAGCACTGCCTAAACCTCACTGTATCCCGAGCCGGTGATAATGAGAGCCGTCTCTGTCGCTGTGGCCCGTTGCAGGCAGACTCAGCAGACAGTCGCTCTGTGTGTCCTACAGTAGCCTGAGATAAAAAACATTCAGATTCCTTTGATTTCTGTGACGAGGAAGCGGCTGACGCAGGATGGTGCAGTTTCTCCCCTCGGCAGCGGGAAAGTCTTAACTGGCTCCTGCAGGCAAACATGGGCAGACTAACAAAACAAACACTAACACAGATACTCATTACAAGCATGCATCATATTGGCAAACACACACAAACATACACAGGGGTGCACAATAAACCTGCACAAGTAAACCTGCTTTAATAACTCAACTTGCTACTGCATAGCGTGGATACACACACACACACACAATCACGAAAAACATCCCCATGCACACTATGCGCTCAAAGACGCACAAAAACAAAACACTTGTTTTCGAGGCAGTGATGCAATGTGCTGATACAGAATCTATTCTGGGAAAGTGTCTTCATCATTCAAACGCCACAACACAACATAACAGCAAGCGCACCTTCGCTCGATAACACTTTAAATTAGAGCAATTTCTGATAATCATACAAGTGTTGCTACTCATCTTGGATTGCTTGAATGGAAAGTAAACAAAACAACGTCAACGCATTATGAAAATGTAAATGCCGAGCTCACAGGTACAACTACAACCCCAAAGGTGGCTCAAACACTCATCTGTCATCGATAAAAGAGGTTTGGCGATTAGCACCGTGCTCTGTCAGCTATCAAAGCACTTTGAAACAGGACTTCTTCCCGAAACAAAAACTCACTTATTTAGTATCACAACAGTCTAATCATGAGAAAATATTGCTTATACAGACCATATTAACTGACTGTTTGTTAAACCTCTCCACCAAAAAGCATCTGTCCAACTATCTTTTTGCAACCATAACTATGTATGCAGGTTTTATATTTCTGCCTCATGTTAAAGTGGTGTGGATGGGACTGTACTAAGAGTGATACTTCACTTATGAAGTGTTAAAGAATGGATTAAACAGGGAACATTAGCAAACTTGCCAACTTCCTGCAGCGTTACTTCATTTGTTTAGGTAGTGTATGAAGGTTAACATTAGTGGCTCTTTCCCATAAGATAATTCCCATAAGTCTCTATATCTGATGAGATATTGTTCTGTTTCCCAAACCCACAGGTTAGCCCTCATCCTTAAAGACTATTTGCATTCTCAACACGAAACGTGAAACATGCCGTTTGAAATACATGAAAATAAAATCAAATGGCGCATATATCTCTCCTCTTCAAGTGTATAAACTAAGAATGAAACAGTCTAATCTCACATTTTCCATGATTATATTTGCAGCACCAGGACCAAGCAACCAACAAGTACATTCTCATCTTACAATGAGTGAGACAGAAAAATTGCAATGTCAGCTGGAGACAGCGTTTTCAGCCAACTCATGAGTTCGATGTTAGCTTAAGTAGCTCATTAAAAACAAAAACAAAAAAACAGTGCAAAGTTATTAAGAATTTCAAGGGATTAATCTGCCAAGATTATCACTGTAAACTATTACTGCTGTGACGTAGCAACATAGGCTTGGGGAACAGTCAATTGTGTACTTGTGTGTAATTGTGTTGTAGACATGGGAACTTGTGAATGTTTTTGTTTTACAGAATTAATATTTTAGAATCCTAAATTTAAACAGTCTTCTTTTTTTGTGGATTGTGTTTTTGATTCATCTATTTCAGGTTAGTATTTGCAAGGGTGCTTTTAATTACTTCAATCCAAGACTTTTGTTTTCTTACAGGACACAATAAAAACTAACCTTGACAAAACAGAGTTCAGACAGTGATCACATGCTGATAACTAGGCCTATGAAAAAAACAGGCATATGACAGGTATATAATGTGCAGTATATATGGGGTGGACAGCTGTGGGACTGCTATGCAATATAACATGACACACTGTAGCTCCAGGGTTTGCACAGGCGGTTTAGTCAATTTAACCCATTTAGTCCATTTAACCAATTTGTTGAACTGTCCCCCCTCAACGAATCCTTCAAAACATTGTGCCAATATTTAATTTTCACTCCATATTTAGTCACTATCTTTTCAATTTGTTCTCTTTCATGCTTCATCCCTGGTCTGTTTTTATCTCAGCTGTGTCTCTCCGTGGCTGCAGTTTTTCTTTGGTTTCCTTCGCCTCCTCTCCCAGGAGAGACACGAGGAACTACGCCTGGCGATATCAGTGTCATCTTTCAAAACACTGCTTCATGAATTTTAAGCACATTTCTATTGACTGGAACTTGTTTAATCTTTATCACACCCATGTGGACTTGTTGAGTCTGTTTCATTTTTCCACGATCCCATCATTAAAATTGTCATTTACTTTACATCCTTGGCTGCCTGTTTCTGCACTGCAATTTTTGCCCATGTTTCTGTCTTTCATACTATAGTACAGCACTTCCCATGACTTTCTTGCTCTCTCTCTCCCCCTCGCTCTCTCACACAGTTTTTCTATTTGCGTCCATGTCGTAACCAGTTCCCCCCGATCCCTCCGGACAGCTGGATTAAAAGAAACATTACTGTAAATTTGCGCAGCACACAAACACGCACGGGAGGAGAGACAGTTCAGAAGAGGGTGACCACCTGGTTTCACTGGCAAGGATGGGGGGGGGGGGGCAGAAAGAGACTCAGTGTGGATGGATAGACATATCGACATATAAAATAAGTTGGCTTATCAGGTTAAAATCCTGTTGTTATGCCAATTTATCTCCCACAAATTGTAATTGTAATAAAAATACAGGGTTTCTAAAGGGTTTCAAGATTATGGCGGTTTAAAAAAAAATAATGGACATCTTATTTTTAGGGTTTGGCTCAATCCACGTCATTACATTTTAGACTTCTCTGGAAGTCCTCTGGCTTCGCAGAGTTTGTCCTCTCCTAAATCGGTCCAAAGTGCTCTCAGTCCAGCTACTTTGGTCCCTGTCCCACGGCACTACACTCAACAGGTTTGTGAGTTCATGTGCTCGAGCCAAAGTGTGCTGTGCCCGGTCTGGCTGAGCCTCAACTGTAACCCAGCCACTTTTGGAGTATTTGATCCACTTAACACCTGGGCCCAGAAAATAAACCTGGAATGATTTGGATTATTAGATCTGAAGACGGCCTATTCACTTAAAATAGTCACTGCAGTTTGTGATGTGCTGTTTTAAAATGACTTGCAAATATCACCTGAGTGGAAAGATTGGCCAATTGCTGCTTTTGAGAACTATCAATGAGGTCAAAGCTTTGATCCAACATGCTATATATGTGCTGCAGGTTTCACAACATACGTCTTCATGTGCTTGTGTGTGTATGCATGCGTGCGTGTAGGTATCCCACCTTGTCTGAGACTCTGACAGGCCTGTCGCTCTAACTCATACCGTATGGCTCTCTCATCCATGTCCCTGCTGATTGGTGGAGGCCTGTGAGGGGCAGGGTCGATGCGGACGCAGGGCAGGTGTTCTAGCATGGCAGGCGCGATCAAACTAAGAAATTACCCTGAATGAGACTCTGAAGGACAGGTGCCAAAACAAAAAAACAAAAAAAAAACAAGAAGCAGGAGGTTGTCTTAGTCCAGGTGTTGGATTTGTGTAGCTGTCACAAGTCACAAGTCTGCACATCCGCACAAGAGCACAGCGTAATCCTCTGTGACAATCGCAAAGTTGCTGGAAATAGTTATGAGTCAAAAGAAAGAAGACTATTCAACATATAAAAAGATATTTCTCCTCATCAAAACAGACACTTCCCACCACTTCTTTGGAAAAAAAAAACTGTGATTAGATTCAGTGAAAACATTAGCGTTGTCCTCTATAGCAAAGCACTCCTTAAGTGTATCATAGCAGGGAAATAAATCAAAGCGAGTACAAATACAAAGCTACTGTATGAGAGCTGAGCAGGCTGAGCGGAGCCTCTGCTGCAGCTACAGGACTGAGACGTGTGTGTGCTCGTGTGAGTGTGTCAAATGTCGGCGAATCCGTGATCCAGCAGTCTGTCACAGCTGTTGCAGCACTCAGTCATTCAGCTGCTGACAGACAGAAACAGGCGCACACGAGGACCCCGAACACACGTGTGCACACGCAAATGCAAACACACACACACACACACAAATGTTCTGAGCGAAGACCCTTTGCTCCTCACCAAATTCCTCTCACTTAGCACTTCTGATCCGAGCTCAGTGCGGTGTCACTGATATGCACCTGCGTGAGCACCTCTCTGCCATCATGCCTTCGGGCCTAAAATCATTACACACACACACATACACAAACACCACCTGCTGCCACTCTACATTCCTGCTATCTTTTTTGTTCCCTTTTTGCTGTCTTTCTGTGCACCTGTCTGACTTTTGTGTTCTTTGCTTCCTGCTAACCACATTCGAAAAGAACGCTGTAGTCACAATTTGAGCTATTTGTGCTGTGGTTCGTTATGTGCACCAGTGTCGCTGGAATCAGTGAGAATTAATCCCAGGAGGCTGACAGAAAGGTTCGTCATGCTTATCTAAACCTTTTGATGATTGGGAGAGACATAGAGCATCACAGCTGCAAATAACACGTGCACATAAACTGTGACACCTCTAATACTGCCAACCAAATGCAAAGAAAAGAGCGGTCACTGGTGTCAAAGAAGATTCTTAATCTTAATAACCCGAACAAACAATGTCTCCACAGGCTGCGTAGTGAGAGCATCATGTCAGCAGCAGTCTTCCATTTTTTTTGTTACACGTATGCTTGTACATTTTTTTACACCTTCAGATTTGTCTTACTTGCTTGATGATCTGAAAATAACAAATCTCAAATTCTAAAAGAACTCATTTCCTTCCTCCGTCCCTCATCACCAAGAGCTTTTCTAAAAAGACACTATAAAATTGTGATGAGCACCTTCCAATATTTACACATCACTGCTCAACAGTTTCTGTGTTCTACTTATATATATATTTTATTTTAGTTTTATATTTCTCTTTTTTTTGTTTTTTGCTTTGTGGTTTTTCTTTCTAAATATTTCTGAGCATTGTTTTAGGGACCGTTTGACTTAAGAATTTCATTGCCAGTGACTACTCCATGTAATTGTTGTGCACATGACGATAAAGACTTGAATCCTGAAAAAGCACCCCTCTTTATGCCTCCTTTTTTTTTACAGTACAGTGATATTCAATGCAGGGCACACATAAGGAGAAATGTCATTAAATATTAAAGAGCCTTATTTTTTGTTGTTGTTGTTGCTTTTTCTTTTGAGTCTGCACAGAGCAAACTTTGGCAGACTTCAGGTCACAGCTTTGAGCGGGTCAACAAAGTGTACCTGCCCGTGTGCCTTTAAACTGCCTTTATCGCCCTCTTTCAGCTTGGCTGTTCTCTCCCCTCCCCGCCCGCCCGTTGGTCGGTATAAAACACCTGTTCCCGTCCACTGACAGTTTCATTCATCTCCTTTATTAAAGCTCTGTCCCGGGTGACATCAGATAATATGACATGACATTAAAAGGTGAGAGAGGGCCCTTTCAAGGTGAAAAAAACCCCAAAGCTCCTCTCTCCTCGTCTGTCGGTGAGCATTACGATGAACCGCTGGCGTTTGTCGTGTTCACATTATGCTGATGAAGGAAGCGATGTAGCGGCGGCAGCGCGCTTCAAAAAACAAAAAAAAAAAAAACAAAGAAATGGTGAGCTTTTGTAAATGGTTTGGTTATCAGTGACTCCATTACGGGCATAAAAGGATTGTTAAGCGAGCTGATGCACGCAAATAACAGCCTGCGTGTTAAATACGCGGGAGGATGTGTCTGTGGGCGCACGTTGGTATCAGAGGGTGTTAATATGCACGATGCGGTGTCCCCAGGCAAAGAACTGCTCCGTCTAACGAGAGAGAGAGGGAGGGGGAGACGAATCAGGACTCTGATCCGCCATTACTCCAGATAAGGCCCCAACCCAAAACGCCGGCAGGGATAATCCCGCTTTTCTGGGTTCGTTCGTGTGTGTAGGTGTGTGTGATTGTTTGTTCTCAGAGAGTGTGACGGTGTGTTTATGCAACGTCAAGAGTGTACACATACCTCAGGATGTGTCTGCACATCTCTGTTTGTATCGGACTCGGTCTCTATAAATTGCACGCTCCTATCAGTCATAAATGCTGAGATAAAAGCCGACAAATTGCTGAGGGCTCCGAGTGGACTGTAAATCTCTGTCCCTCTCTCTCGCCCGCATGCAGAGTCTGGCCTTGCTGTATCAGTGGAGGCAGATCGCTGTTTGTTAATAAATGGAGAAAGATCTGAAGGCAATGGTTCGGAGAGGTAATGTTTCCACAAGCATCAAAAGCTATGGATAAGTCAAGGTCATTGTTGGAGTTTGATTGCTGAACTTTCACATCGCCTTCTGTCTTCAGGAAGGCCTCTGAGGTCCTGTGGAGGTGAAGGCGACTCATTTCCTTCTATGTCAGTACAAGTACTTGCATTTGTGATGGCTACTTAGAAGAAATTTTCAAACAGTCACGCCTCCACAGGGGGAGTTTTAGGTGAGGAGTGGAGGGAAAGAAAGAGGTAGAGATGCTGTGTGACAAGAGAGGGACTTATGTCCTACAAACTGGAGGTTATTTTATTTCGGCCTGCTGATTTAGCTCACTTAGTTTGGAGTCATAACTCACCATTTCAATTTCAAAACAAAATAAAACATTAGATTCAGTGTATTTCCCAGAGACATGATTTTCCCAATGTCCATTGTGGATAAATGCCCAAAAATCTGCTCAGAAATTGTAGAAAACAGTAACTCCAGAAAGTGTCTGAGAAGTTTTCTTTAGTATCACAGTGACAGTTATCTGTACACCCATGGGTACGCTGCAAAAGTGAGACAGTTCTCTTTAAATGGAGCAAAAATGGCAAAATGTCTACAAATGAATGCTCAAAAATGGGGCTGAAGTTGTAGCCCACAGCTACATGACAACATTATACTTCCTGTTAACATTTCCCAAAGACCGGAAACTATGGGAACTGTACTTCCAAAATCTAGAGCATTATTACCTCCTAAATACAGACAGAAGTTGGTCTAATACTACTGCTACCACCTCCACTACAACTACTACTACCACAACAACAACAAAAACAAACAACAACAACAATAATAATAATAATAATAAGGCTCAGAATGTCCCATTACCTTGGTTCTTATATTCTTATGTATACATATTACAAATTATACAGACCTTTGTGCTGTGTTGAAAACCTGTGACTATGTAGACAAAAAAATAATAATAATTAGTTTTCCAAGCTGTTGAGACATTTCACTAATAACCAACCAATTTCATGGTGGCACAAACGCAAAAGACAGGGGATCATCAAACTCTGATTCTTCTGACTGTCTGTGTAGAATTTAAGAGCAATCCATCCAGAAATTGTCGAGATATTCAGGTGTGGACCAAAGTTGACCAACCAAGAGCCTGACGTGGTCAGCACATTCTGTTGGAGATGTCTGAAAGCCCTCAGTGTTAAGAAACCTCAACAACCAGATTCATTTTGCTCAGTGAACCCTGCACACAGCAGATCCTATGAATCCATTTTAAAGTCAGAAGGGTTTCCTGCCTGACCCCCGGGCTTTACCTCATTACCCTACAGAATGTCTGGCTATGTGTTCATCAGTGTCTCACTGTCGTCTCTGGGGAGGTGGTCGGCAGATCTATTAAAAGGTTCGGCTGTTGTCTCACCGTGCAAGAATGATGAGACTAGAGGTCAAAAGTTACTGCCAAAAGTAGCTGCTGTAAACTGATGTGTCAGTGTGTGTGTGTTCATTAAAAACCTGTCTCAGTACTTCAGAGAGACCCCTGATGACCCTCCGCCTGACAATAGAGAAAATTAAAGCACGGCTCTGAGGCTACAGTGCGCAGACCTAATAATTACTTGTTGCGAGGAAAGCAGTTTTGAAAACTCACTAATGTCTTTCAAAGGTTGTCAGAGCTGCATCACGGATCATAAACTGTCACCTGTAACTGTGTAAATGGATAAAAATTGAAGGTGTGTTTTGATTTTTAGCAACCAAATTGGGGCTTTAAATGCTCTGTTCATATCCCCCACTGTTATTTATTGCTACATATCAGCCTCATCTTCAGTTTCATCACCTTTGCTCTTCTTAAACAAGACAAAGCTGTAAACAAGTGTCAAATTAACTCCGACCCCACTGCTCCTCCACCTGGTGGAGTTGTCATGCATGTTCTTACGGTGCATTGTGCAATAATCATATTTCAGCTCTCATTATCCCTGCTCTCCATATAAAGACTATGTTTCCTGTCTATCTATTCTCTGTGTTTGATTTTTTTTAACTTGAGAGGTACAAATATATCACCATTTCTCTCGCCTTTGGGGCTATGCCTTCATTTTGTAATTTTTTTAATTAGCTCAATTATCCATTTTCCAACCCACTCTACTCCCCACTATCCACTTTATATCAGTCTGTCTTTCTGAGACCACTAAATATAACTCACCTCAAAATGAAAATGCAGTTATTAACTATTGAATCATCTCACTTTGCCTGCAAACTCTTAAAAAAATAATTGGACCTGTATTTTGACAGCTCCAAAAGAAGCAATGAATGTCTCTAGTGGGCAAAGCATAATCCATAGGGTTTGGGTCACTGTGGGTCCCAAAGTTTATCTTGTGTTTTATACATATTTTCTGTCAACAATGAATTGTTCATGAGCACATTTGTTTTTTGGTTGCTTGGTCCATTGATTTTCACATGCACACCTGGCCTCCTTAAACTCACCTATACACTGAGAGCTGTACACGTTCAGGGAATAATTGTTAACGTTAATGCAGGGTCAAGTTTTCATTTGACCTTATATTCTATTTTGCCCCTCCTGAGTACTCCAGCCCCCACAGTTTCCCCACTAACTCTGCCAATACCTTTTCTTCACTTCAAAATCAACCCCCACCCAACACACCAGCCCTCCTCTGATATTACATCTCTCCTTCCTCTTAACCTCTGTACTCTCTCCAACAGGTTTAAATAGCAGGACCAGCTGGTCACATCTCTAAATCCAGAACCTCTTTATCTGTGCACACTAGGAGTAGAGTTGCACACACCTTACACACACACACACACACACACACACACACACACACACACACACACACACACGCACACACGCCACATCCAGAATGATTATTCAGGGTTGATTAAGGGGATTTGAAGGGAACTTAAATTCAGTTAGAGTCCCTCTGATGGCATTCTGTTCATGAACTGTTTAATCAGACACCAGGAATTCACGTTGGTCTGGTTGTAGTACTTGTATTGGCCAGAAGGTGGAGACATGCATCATTTTAAAACAGAGAGCACCACAGTGCATTCTTGTCTGACCGGTACAATGCTGCCCAACCGCTTCAGATCGCATACTGCACTTCTGGAAGACAAAATCAAAACATAAGATCCCAATGCTGTGTCCATCTGAGGAAAAGAGAATAGAGATGTGGATAAAACTTTATCCATTCAGCAGAAAATGGTTTACACTTAAGGCACCGTGTCCGTGGTCTTTTTATCATGATTTATCTGGATCTCCCTATGCGAATGAAATTTATTTCTGCTCCAAAGCTCACTTCAATTGGTCAAAAAGTCCACTGAACGGAAAAAAAGCATCAACATAGCACTATAAATAACACAAAGACTACATATTACTCATTCATGGTCACCTAACATGGGGTTGCTTTTTATGAACCAAAAAATAAGTAAAACTCGACCGTGACAGAAATAAAGTAGTTTAAACTCTCTCAATGTGAAGGGCTCGTTGATCACTGTCTGTACTTCTGTAGCAAATGAAATGTGTGCAGTATTTGTCCTGCATTATCAAATCCAAGCACCCACATCAAGACACCGGCTTAGAGCCTCCAGCTAGAGAAGTCTACATTTCAACATGTCAAAGAAGAATCACCTGCTTTCAGCCATAACTATTATTTTGCAGCATTCTTGCCAGATGAATGTGCAAATAGTGAATATATTGCATGTGTCATTCCTATAGGCAACTAACAACTAACACACAAGGCCTACTCTCTTTGCCGATACAAAGGGCCAGTGAGTCTGAAAAAAGAAAACAGCCTCTATTGGATGGGCTGATTAGTCTGGTAATGGAGTTCAATGCAATGAGTTTTTTAAATCTCGAACATGAGGACTTTTTATTTAAATCAAAGACCAATGCTGCCATAAACACCAGAGCTTTATTTGCACTACAGTTTGCAAAAGACTGCAAGAAGAATTTTGTTACTCGTTTTTTGTTGGCATATGTGGGCAACTAGGGAGCATATACAAACCTGTTGGCTCTAAATGTTAATGTGTAATGCCATTGGCTCTGTCTTTCTTGTCCTTATTAAAATTGCACAATAAAAAAATTACAATTCATGCTGGATGCTGCTTTAGGAGGTGTGGCTGACTGCAGGAAGAGAAAGGCTGTGGGTTCATGTCTTTCTGTATATCTGTAAATGTGTAGGGCTGGATCCAATGATTATTTTTGTTAACTGTGAAAATTTCCATCACAATATGTGATGCCTTTATTTAATATCTTGGTTTGTCTGACCAATAGTGAAATATCGCAAATATTAAATTTATTATAATGCAAGACCATGAAAAGTGGAACATTTCACATTTGAACCTGAAAGAAAATCACATTTTTGCTGGAAATATTACATAAACAATTAGTCAATTATCAAAATAGCTGCATATATGTGTATATATAAAGGAGTAAAGCAAGTTAATTCAATGTGTAAATGCATTCAGCATGCATTGCACATCTTGAGAGGTTCAGGCCCTTCTGTGTCCTCAGCCACATGAGAAAAAAGGAAAACACGAACGCAATCCTCCATAGCATTACTAATGGCCCAAAACTCCACAAGACATCTTTAACACCAGCTGTAAATGGGCCTGAAACCCTTACATCTAAACCCAATTTCCAAATCATGAATGCTCTCCACAGCCGGCTCTAGAGACACAGTTGGAGCAGACAGAAAAAAGTATCATCCTATAAGACATGCCTCTGAGTACCTCCTCTAACAGATGGTGTATTTATACTGAGAGACAAACTTACACACAAGTCTTAGTGTTTGGGTCATGTTTGGGGTCAACTTTGTTAATCATCATTTTAAGAAGTGAACTTCACTGAAATACTGTGTGTATACAACATTTTAGCATCTGTGTGTGTGTGTGTGTGTGTGTGTGTGTGTGTGTGTGTATGTGTGTAAGCAAGCTCACCCCTGGGTGCATGTGCACTTGGAGGATGACACTTGCTGTTTATAATGAGGTAATGTGAGGGGAGACCTAGTATGTCAGAAATGTAAACTATAGCTGCTGCAGCTCGCAGCTCTACAGATCCTGGAAAACCCGTGGCACACCACCAGCCTCTCTCCCTCTGGAAACATTCGCTTCTTTCCATCTTTAAAGAGATAAATACAACAAAAAGTCACCCCCGGTCATGTTCAGTAGACTAATTGAATCAAATGGGACAATAATGTGGTTCCATGGCAGGTTTTTCTGTTCTTATGTTTTAGTATCTTTTACCAAATATGTCTTTTTGTAAGTAACAGCGGTTTCACTTGGCTTGATCATACAAACTGACACTTACCACTCTTCCTCTCTCTGATGGGCAGGCTGGGGGCAGGCTGCAGGGACAACTCTTGCAGCTCATTGGCCACGGCTTCACTCTGAGGGCTGGGGATGGAGGCATCTGCATTGGGTCTCTCTCTAAACTTGGTCTCCATGATTACCGGGGATTCAGAGTAAGGCTCGCAGACAGACCTGGGAAGTGAGGAAGCGCATACATAAACCGTGCTAGTCTTACCTCACAGCATAAAGCATCTCACCGCCCATTTCGCTCAGCCTCTCTTCATCTATATTCTCTCTGTACCTCCCTCATCCCTCACTCCATACTCCTCCTGTTTCTGTTCCACACCCGCCACATACTCTACACAACTGTCTATCTTTTTAACTCTGTCTCTCTCTTTCTCTCTCTCTCTGTCTGTCTGTCTAAGTGACTCTTTTCCAGTTACATGAGCCTGTAGTTAACAGTGAAGACAGTACAGAGGTAACGGACACCCCGTGATGACAACGGGTCCGCCACTCTGTTGTTATGGCAACTTCTCATAAACTGGGAGAGTTGCTTGAACAGAGGGGCCAATGAGCTGCTGGGTGAAAAAAAAAAAAAAAAAAAATCACCAACCAAACCACCACAACAACACCTCTCCGTGGCAACTCATTACATAATCAACCTCTGGCTACTCGGGGAAGGAAAGGTATCCCCTGATGGACACACACAAACACACACATACACACAGACAAGTTCACACTCGAGGCTCTCACTCGCAGCTATGGGAGGCTTCAAGTAACATTTTAAGTTTGTGTTGCAGCCAGCATTTTAAGATCAGATTCTTATTACACTTAATGCACCAATACCACTTTTGCACCCCTACATATTGAACAATATGTATCAAATGATACTGAGCAAAGCTGTAATTTATCCAGCAAAGTCTAGACAGTACTAAAAATAATAACAACAAAAACAATAATAATCTGACCTGGTAGGATGAAGATACAAATACAAATATTGTCCCTTCTCCTTAATAATATAAAATATCAATGGTTAAGAGTACCACACTACGCAACTTGCAATTTTCTGCTTCTCCTGTTTACCCAGCTTGTGTGAGTGTTCACTCATCAACTTTCTTAAACTCTGTTTATCTAGGGAGAGCAAAGGGATCACATGTCTTTTGTCACATAAAGTCCTGGCTAACACTTGCACAGTGTGTTGTACACACAGGGATCTGTCTTGTGCAGGGCTAAATGACTACTATTACAAAACAAGTGTACTACTGCTAAAAATCAAAACAACAAAATGTGACCCTCCAAACCCGTTTACTACTACACTGTGCACATAATTGTGGACTGTGCAGAAATCCAAAGCTGTGATTGGATGTCATTGTACGGGGAGGGTTTTGTGGATGGTCAATTGCACATTTGATATACAGTGGCAAGAAAAAGTATATGAACCCTTTGGAATTTCTAAGTTTTCTGCATTAATTGGCCATTTAATGTGATCCGATCTACATCTAAATCACAAGTATAAACAAACCACAATGTGCTTAACCTAATACCACACAAACAATTATAATATTTCATGTCTTTATTGAACATATCCATTAAACATTCACAGTGCTGTTGGAAAAAGTAAGTGAATACTTGGATTTAATAACTGGTTGAACTTCCTTTGGCAGCAATAACCTCAACAAAACGTTTCCTGTAGCTGCTGATCTGACCTACACACAACACTCAGGACAAATTTTGGACCATTCATCCATTACAGAACTGCTTCAGTTCAGCCATGTTCTTAGGATGTCTGGTGTGAATGGCTCTCTTGAAGTCGTTCCTTAGCATCCTTAGCATCTCTATTGGATTCAGGTCTGTGCCCTGACTGGGCCACTCCGAAAGGTGGATTTTCCTTTTTTGAAGCTACTCTAGATGATCTAGATAGTAGATTTACTTTAATGTTTAGGGTCATTGTCCTGCTGCATCACACAACTTCTACTGAGTTTCAGCTAGTGGACAGCCACCCTTACATTATCCTGTAGGATGCCTTGATAAACTTTGGAAGTCATATTGCTCATGATGATGGCAAACTGTCCAGGCCCTGAGGCAGCAAAGCAGCCCCAAACCATGATGCTCTCTCCACTGTACTTCACCTTTGAGATGATGTTTACATGCTGGTATGCAGTACCATTTTTACACCATACGTACAAAAAATACAAAAATAATAATAATAAATGTAAAAAAACACAAAATAATACATTTTAGTGTTCATCAGTCTACAAAACATTTTCCCATTAGTGTTGTGGAGTGGCAAACTTCAGGTCTGCAATGGAAAGCAGAGCAATAAATGCAGAAAACTAGGAAATTCCAAAGGGTAACATACTTTTTCTTGCCACTGTATTCAGGATGTTTGAATGTTTGAATCAAAAGACTGCAGTGGTGCAGTTTAATGAACTGATCAGTGCATTGGTCTGAATCACTTACATCACACACAACCCAGGGTCTCTTAAACTGCCTATAAAAATTTTACATTTGGCAATGCTTATAAAGACACAAACTCCGTAAGGTCATCTTTGTGTTACTGTTACTTTTTTAATTCTGACCTGGAGTTAAAGTTAAGATTTGAGCTGGGAGAGTTATTGTCTGCCTATGACATTGCTTCACAGCTGTAATTTTCACCTGCCAAAAGCAGGTCTGTGACTTATTTCAGGTCCTCACTCGTAGTGAAGTAAACGTGGTCAGAGCACAGGCCACACGTGTCCAATTTCACTGACATGAACATGGACTCATCACAAAGACTTCATGTTCTTAAATGCATCTAGACGATGCTACATTTCATTTAGATCCAGAATATCCCACTGTCTTTGTGTTGGAACGTGAACGATGTATTGAGATCAAGCTGCTCAAAGAAAAGTGTAAACTCAAAGTGTAAAACTTTTTTTCTGCAGCTTTGGTGGTGAAACATTTTGGAAACAACATGTTTCCTGCATGTGGGAGTTGCTCTTCAGAGGAGTAAACTGGAGGTCTCTCACAATTTAGGTTAGTTCAGATTCATGATCACTGTTAAAACAATCACCTGTGTCAGATTAACAAAGGACATATGAAGACTGAGAAAGCTGCTTATTTACACACCTGCTCTTCATTTCCTGTTAAACAAGCATCTGTCCGTCCACCCTTCTCATTGGACCCTCTTACACTAAAAACAGAATGAAAAGAAATAAATGGGGTGGATGACATAAGAAACAAAGAGTAAACAGTTGTTTAATATACAAATGGTTCAGCGTGCTGTGCAGAAGCAAAAGATTCAATCTGTCTGCTTAGATCCAACACAACAGGAAGTTAAGTCTGTGAGACAGAAAACGAGGCTCTGAGTGCTCAGACAGAGGTGCTGAACGCAGAGACGGAGGCGAACGAGGGCCTCTGTGGAAACAGGAGGAGCGTTTTAACAAGCGAGCTTCAGAAAGGAGAAGGCAGAGAAACTGAAGCTCCATCACCAGCTGCAGGAAAGGAGAGACGCCAATCAGCAACAACTGGAGACGGAGATGAAGTCTCCTGCTGGGAGGCCGAGGAGCAGGAGAGCCTCCTTCAACCTGTAAGACTTCAGGATCAGACCTCAAGCAACCTTGAGCTTGCCACCAAGCTCCGGGCTGGAAATGAAAAAACTTCAGGCCCTTCAGACGGAAAAAAAAAGAGCTGGACAAGAGGGAGAGGGGAAGAAGTTGCTTCACAGACCCTCAAACTTCTGCTGAAGGAAGAAGTCTCTGAAAAAAAAAAGAAAGAAAAAGAGGCTCTGTGTGGAAAAGAGCTGCATCCTCAGTTAAATGAAGAGAAAGGAGAAGTGGGGAAGGAGTCCACATCCACATCCAGCTCCTATACCTGGGTTCTTTCAGTGTTTAGTCTCCGTGTTCCTCCTCCTGCCTGAGTGGGTTTCCTCTCACACTTCAAACAAGTGATGTTGGACACTTTAATCACCCCCCCAATCGATCAGCCCCCAATACCAAGTCAACAAAATAAATTCAAAATAAAAGTCCTCTATGTATAATTGTATTGTTTGTAGTTGTAGGGTTGTTACTACAGCCAACGTGCTCAATGTTAAAGGACACCTGTGTGTAATCTATACTGTGTTTGACATGTTTTTAAAAGATCACATATTTTATAACAGCAGGTGAACGACAGCCAGAGTTAGGGATAAACAGCCTTACTAAGCCTTACAAAGAAAAATGAGCTCACTGATCTTTACTTCTTGCTGATTAAAAAAGACAAGAACAAAAAAATGATAATATATCCTCCATGATCAAAATTAAATGTCTGCTTTTGTTTTTTTTGTTTTTTTAAATAACTACATGATGCTGCAGGGTATGAGTGTCAATTCAGTTTCCACTAAAGCACATTTATTTAGTTATATATCAATAGTTAACAAATAGCGTTGGCTGTGCACATGTTTACTGAAGAGACATTTCTGCAAAGCTAAATGACACTTAAACAGTCTCCCATATGGACACAGTCAAGTTAAAGAGTGAGTCCTTTTCTGAAGTGTTTGTTAATCCCTGAGTTTTGGCAGTAAGGTGAGGTCAATCCAGAATCAGCTGTCAAAATGAGTCTGACTTGTGAGCAAGCAAAGAGAGGACATTACAGAAGCTCTGACACTAAAACCCAGCATGCAGTGCAGTCAACTGGAGGCCCGGCAGTCAGTACTTACCTCTGATCTCTCTCTGCTGCCCATGTCTCTGTCTCAAACACACACCTGGACCTGAAGTCGAGCAGAGTTTTACACCACCCGGGGGAGGCTGACAAGTTTGTGCGATTCACACTGTGAAGTCCACCAACAGGAGGAAATACACTGTTTCCTGTTAAAACTTTCAAAATACAAGTGTTGTCTCTGAGCAGGGCAGGAGAAAAGTCTTAGGAGAGTGCCTGCACTTGTTTTGAAAGGACTCAAACAAAGCATCTGAGAAAGACAAAGTCAAGTCCATTACAGGTCCACCATGCAGCCAGTGTGTTTACCATGCTGACTGTCTGCTGCACTGTGATGAGGGGGAAGTGGCCTCACACACACATAAAGGATCAGCCCAGCTCATTTCTCCTCCCTCTTGGCTCGGTCCTTCACTTCATGTGACACTCAGTTGTCCTGAGAAGCACCTTCACCACACCGTGTGAGTTACCTGGAATAATGTTTAAGACACTGTTTCCACCAGTAATAACTTTTAACCACATAAGTCGCCTTATATAGATGTAATTTGAAGCCATTTGTTTTGAGCCTAATTGAGTCTGATCTTTTTAACTTGTTGTCCCGCTTTTTACATGATGCCACTGAAAAATCAGACATCAATCACAGCCCACAGTGTCAGAAAACTTTGTCTCATCATTTAATAAATACCTCAGCAGTGGCAGTGAAGTGCGAATCAATGTCTAATTAGGAAAAGCATGGACATAGTAATAATAATTTAAGAGGGGGTCATAAAACATTGAAACATGTCTGGAACTATAGAAAATGTGTATATTTAAACATCTTGCACATTGGGTAAAACAAACTCATAACTCACGAGCTTATTATTGTCACCCCACTTCTTATTAACACTGTTGTCACTTTACACTTTACCTTTATATTTTTAGATTTTTATTTTTATATCTTTATCACTAGCGTTCATACCTACACTTTATCACTTTCACAAATCTGCCTCAGCAGTATTATCTTTCTATTTGAACTTGAACTTCCACCAGATGGCGACAAAATCAACAGCATGGGGCTAAATGTATTTCAGCATATTTTTTTGTTCTTTCTGTTTTGTACATGTACTACCCGTCTTGATCTGTATATTTTTCTTGTGGTATAATTTAAAAAAGGATTTTAAAAAAGACGCGTCAGGAGCGGAGGGGAACCATCGTGTCGGTTGTGGAAAAGGGGGCCAATATTAATGACGGACCAACATGGCGGCCACAAGCGATGCTAAACAAACCAAAGGTAAACTCGCATGTTAAAGTAACCAGTAATTAATCACATCTCTTTTATGTGAGAATGTGCACATTATGTGTAGAAAATCCGGCTCTTTTCGGTGTCAGTGAGTCACTCTGAGCTAAGAAACACGGAGACAGGAGGCTCATCGCCAGTCAAGATCAGCTGCTGAACATGTGGGGAGAGATCGAGCCTCCCGTCCAAACACAGCCGAGTGTGTGTGAGGGGGGAGATGGGAGTCAGCCAGCGGAAGAGCCGGAGGTCCGGAGGCCGCAGAGCTATGACTTTATCCGGCCCCCAGACACCCAGAGGCCCCTGCAGGACAGCCGGGTGAGAGCAGAGACACCAGGCCCTCTTTTACACACTTAAAATGCATCAATACACCCAGTAATGTTATACGGCAGTAAAGTGACATCCACTGGAGGTCCTGCATGCAGAGATGTGTGAAAACTCACAGCAAGTCATAATGATCGCAGGGCACAACCCTCTAATAGTTAAAACGTAAAGACGAGCCATCAGATTTTTTTGAAACACATCCTGACCAGTGACCCCCCCAACTTTTGCCAGAATACATGGTGGCAGAGTGCCTGACCACCGGGACTGAAGGGAAGCTGAGGAAAAGGCTCACAGTGCACTGACTGAGTGGACTGACCATACAAAGAGGCCGTCAGCAGGAAGCCCAGGGAGGCCAGGCTGTGTCCACTTTGTCATAGACGAGAGGTCAAGGCAGAATCTCATTATTTACTTTACTATGAGAAATTTGAGGATGTGAGAGAAGAAATAGCTAATTCCCTGATCCCAAAAAGCTGCCCTATCTGAAAATCTATGAAAAGTCAGTGCACAGTTATTGTACACTAAGAGAAACAAGCTCTGTAGTAAATATATTTTTGTGGTTATGTCTTTAAAAGACACCCATTACAGCCACCCATGTCATTGTCATTTAATGCCTTTGTTATACACTCCTGAACGAAATCTTAGGACCGGGGGAAAAATGACAAGAATTCACATTTTGCACTGCTGGATCGTAAGCAGGTTGTAAGTAGAGCTTCAAAATGCAAAAAGAAGAAACAGGAGCAAGAGACAAGAGAGTAGCAGTTTATTGAAAACTGCATTTAAACTCAAAAAGGCTGTTCATCAGCTGATCAAAAGTTTAAGACCATAGCTAAAAACCCCCAAAACAGAACTGAAAATGTCAAAAAAGGACTCAGTAGTGAGTAGCCCCACCGTTCTTGTTGATCACTTCAATTAGGCATGCTTGATGCAAATGTTTCCAGGAGGCTAGTGGGAACATTGCTCCATGTGGTGAAGATGGCTTCATGAAGGGCATCCATAGTGTGGAACTGACATCTGTTTTTGTAAACTTCCCTTGACATCCATCCCCAAACGTTCTCAATGGGATTTAGATTGGGGGAATATGCAGGATGGTCCAAAAGAGTGACGTTATTCTCCTGGAAGAAGTCCTTTGTCAGGCGGGTGTTGTGAACTGCAGCGTTGTCCTTTTGAAAGACCCGGTCATTACCGCACAGACGAGGGCCCTCAGTCAACAGGGATGCCTGCTGCAACATCTCCACATAGCCAGCCGCCGTTTGACGCCCCCGCACAACCTGAAGCTCCATTGTTCCGTTGAAGGAAAAAGCACCCTAGATCTCCACTGTGCCGCCTAGAAAACATCTCCAGTGCAATCTCCTTGTCATGCCAGTAACGTTGGAAGCCATCAGGACCATCCAGGTTAAATTTTTTCTCGTCAGAGAATAAAACTTTCTTCCACCTTTCAATGTCCCATGTTTGGTGCTCCCTTGCAAAGTCTAAATGGGCAAGTTTGTGGCATGGGAGGAGACCTGGTGACCTTTAAAGACATTTTTTGTTCTTTAAGCCCTTCTCTCACAGATGCCGTCTTATGGTTACTGGGCTGCAGTCAGCATCAGTAACGGCCTTAATTTGCGTCGAGGATCGTCCTGTGTCTTCACGGACAGCCCACCTGATCCTCCGGCTCAGAGCAGGTGAATTTTTTTTGGGTCTACCACTTGACTTTTTTGTCCCATAACCCTCAGGTCTTACTGCGTCCAACCTCAGCGGTAATGGCGCGTTGTGAGAGGCCTTGCTTGTGCAGCTCAACAATCCTGCCACGTTCAAAGACAGAAAGCCTTTTTGCTTTTGCCATCAGGAGGTCATGACACTGTGAATGCCTGAATGAAAATGACATGAAAGCCAGATTTTTGTGCAGATTTTGACTTTTTAAGGCTATGGTCTTAAACTTTTGATCAGCTGATGAACAGCCTTTTTGAGTTTAAATGCAGTTTTCAACAAATTGCCTACTCTCTACTTTTCTCTACTTTTTGCATTCTGAAGCTCTACTTACAACCTCCTTACGATCCAGCCATGCAAAATGTGAATTCTTGTAATTTTTCCCCCGGTCTTAAGATTTCGTTCAGGAGTGTATTGTAATCAGCTGTTAAGTTCACCATTTTCCATACTGCTTTGGAAACACAGATATCTGATGCTAATAAAGCCCATTTTAATTATTATCTGCCCATCAGCTCCGTCGTCATCATCATTTTTGTTGGTTAATCATTATTCTGCCGTGCCTCTGCTTACCACGCAGTCTGTGAGCCAGGCCGAGTCCAGCTGTGTTAACGACATGATAGAGGCCGTGGCCAAGAGCGGGAGCCCAGTGAAGAGCCAGCAGATAGGAGAGGCTGAGCTCACCCTGGAGGAGCGCAGAGAGGAGCTGCTGCACCAGTACAGGAGCAGACCGCTGGTGTTCCTGGAGAGGTACCATGTACGTGTACGCAGCCCATTGGGTGCATTTGACAAGGACCCTGACACTGTGCAGGCTGGTGGGTCCATCAAAGCACATATAGGAGCACCCTTACTAAATGAACAGTATTTAGTATCGACAGTCAGGAAAGGTTGTTGTGTCAAAGGTGCCGACTAACATATGGTGTGACTAGTAACAAAAAGGGTCCAGGACCAGCCTGCATCTTTGCAAGTTAAACTGCTTCTTATTAATCCTCTCAGAACAAGTGAACATCATTATAACATATTTATTAGAGGATATTATCGATTTACAGTCTCTGTGTTTTTTGAAAAGTGCTTGACACAGACTCGTAACAGTCCCGACCATCATTCGAAAAAACAGTGTAACCAGATCAAGCAGCTTATTGTGTCAGCCTATTTTAACGTGTTGTCTACTCTCCTATTTTCCAGGCCTGCCTTAAACCCCAGAACCTGTCAGCGTTTGCCCACGTCAGGTCAGATCCACGGGCGCAGCACTACAGCAAAGTGATACAGAGACGAGCTGCGTCATGCACCAACAAGACCAGAGTTCGAAACCAGCGCTACGCAGCCCTCAGGGCCCTGCAGAGCGGTGAGGGCCTTTTCTTTTTTTAAAAAATCTAATTACAACATGAACAAGAACATGTTGATTCATGCCAGTTAAGACTTCTGTTGCACAATTATCCAGGCTCCCTCCATAGGCCAGGCTGTGCTTTGTTGTACCGTAGCAAAAAAAAAGAATATAAATTAGAATCTTAAGTGTTAAAAGCCCCATGATTCCAGTAAAAGGGTATGTCTTCTTTTTTAAAGGGTCAATTTTCACATTTTATTATAGTTTATAGTTTTAATATTAAAACATATTGTCCACTTGCCACGAGTGGAGTCATGCGGATAGTTTTGGTTTTACTGAGCAAGGTTTCAGATATCTGCTGCCATCCCAATAACCTCTACACCAATTACTGTTAGTCTTACAGCATGTGCGCATGTATATAATTTTTTTTTTTCCCCACCTGGTCATCCGACTGTTCTTGTGCCTCCAGAGGGTCAGTACTTCAGCGAGGAACAGATGCGGATGAGGGCACCGCTGCTGTATGAACAATACATCGGCCAGTACCTGACCGATGAGGAGGTGAGAGACTGAGGCAGTTCCAGCTGTCGCTCTTAAAAGATCTGCATCAGTTTTAGTTCATAATTATCAGTTCAGTCGGACACTTTTCAAAAGGGGGTTAACTGAATGACGTCTTGTTTCAGGTGATGGAGCGCTCCCAGGAGGCCATGCAGGACGGTGCCCAGGGGGCATCGGCAGCAGGTACAGGAGGGCTCGCCCACCTGCTCCTCAACTCCTACCAGGAGCGCCTCATCCAGAATCGCCTTCAAGAGGAGCAGGAGAGAGAGGACGGAGCGCGGGAGGAGGAGGAGGAGGACGAAGAAGACGATGGTGAGACTGGACGAGAGGTGGAGCTGAAGTTTCCGTGCTATTGCGGATTGAAGTGAAGAGGCAAAAACCGTGTCCTTTCTTTGTGCTCCCCCCTCCGCTGTCTCACTCTGCTTCCTGTCTCTCTCTCTCTCTCTCTCTCTGTTCCTGCTGTAGGTAACACTGTGCAGCAGAAGGAAGAGGAGCCCACTGCGGAGGAGAAGGCTCTGCTCAGGGAGGAGTTTATCAGTCAGATGCACCAGCGCTTCCTGGATGGCAAAGACAAAGATTTCAACTACAGGTCAGCCACAAGTCATCAATCAGTCTCTACATACAGAATAGAAATATCTACTGAATTTGGATATTTGAGGCTTTGAACTAAGAAAAAATAGGATTTAATCCAGATTTTAGAGAAAATGCAACAGAAAGATACTTGATGAGTTAATAAGTTGAATGGGCATTTTGAAAGTGTTACTACTGGAACAATACACACGGTGTCTTTGTCTGAAGTGTTGGACTCACTTGCATTGCCACCTCGCAGCTTCATTTGTAAGTTGTTCACAAAATAAGTGACACCCAGAAACTGGAGACTTGCAGCTATTGATGTGAAGGTTAACTTATTGAGATCATATTTGTATTTAAACCGTTTGCAGTTTTATGTTGTAAAAATCTCGACACAGTGCAGATGTCGGTCCCCAGCACAAATATTCAAATATTAAATTTGTCCTAATATACAAAGTAATAAAGGAACAATAGCAGCTAACTAAAAGTGAAGTAATGATCGTGTTAAGTTACGCTTTAGTAAGTCCTCAGCTCAAACAGATGTCACCAAATATTTTGTGTGTGTGTGTGTGTGTGTCTATCCATTACAGCGAGGTGGATGAGAACCCAGACTACGACAACTTGGACATCGTCAGCAGAGATGCGGAGGATAAATATTTTGACGAAGATGACGAAGAGGAGGAAGACGACGAGGAAGAACATATGACGGAATAGTGGCTGTAGCAGTTACGGCTGTTTTAACAGTCACTACTTTGATTGAACCGTCAACACAAATGTACAAAATAAGGTTATGTATTCTATTTTTGTAATGTTGAGCTGGTAATAAATGTTGTTTGTGTTTTCCAATTTGTATTAATCAGATTTTCTCTGACAAAACTCACAGAAAACACCACATTGATAGCACAAAACCTGACCAATGCTTTAACAGTACACAGTAAATGAGCTGTGTTGACAAGCAGAAGCATTAAGTGCACAAATATCAACACAAGCCAACAAACGTTATCAACTTGCAAGAGGAAACTGATATACTCTCATTGGGAAAAGACACATGACGGATTCACAGCATTTAATGATGTCTGAGATATTCACACGTTAGATTTACTTTCCAAAATCTGAAAACTATTTCTACTAAGATGTCTCTGCTAATAGATTTAAAATCAACCAAGTATAAGAACCAGTAAATGATAAAGATATCAGATTTTCATTTCCAGAATGTTTCTTGACATCAGAAACAAGCAGAAACGTCTGATAATAGAATCCCCTTATTAATCCTCAAGGCCACTGATCAGTTGTTGATACCTGCCCTGTCACGTGTGTTGTGTGTATTAGGTACATTACCGTAACCAGAGGATGTGCCATAGACGCATCCTTTTTTTTCTGTTAGCTAGTTGTCATTTTAGCGTTTAGTTTTCGTCCTCCTCGTCTCATTTTTTAGTGCACCAGATGAGGAAAGAAATGAGTTTGTCTGTCACATTTTGGAGAAAACATAAGTATTTACAGACTTCTTAAAATGAACTCTCATGTTTTTTTTCTGCCATGGGCACCGCAGTCTGGGCAAACGCCATGAATACCATATTGAATTAAAGGCATCAATATGAATTATTCATAGTTTTTCCAAAAAACAAACTGCTTTATGACCATCAGGTAATGCAAGGAGGAAATAGCTGCTA